>OZ010796.1:75269091-76469091 GCA_963932465.1 Maratus speciosus | reverse complement strand
TCGGAAACTTCCGATTTTGAAGGATTTTCCGATTCCAGTGATTAAATTAAATACTTTCGAGCGAATTACTGTGTGCCTTTTTATACAAGTTTTGTATTAATTATAGTAATTATTATTATTTAAAAGAACAAAATAATAATAACATATTTTCTAGGTGGTAATATGCCATTAATGGTTCCTGTTGTATATTACATTACGTTCTCTTAAGGCTGTTCTCAAATGAAAAGCGCGTTTTGGACTCTACTTTCTGACACAATAACGAAAAAATGTTTACCTTCACATGCACTAAAAAATTTGAGATGATAATTTTGTTTCTTTAAAATCACGATGTTTTATTTATTTATTTATTTATTTATTTTTTACTTTTAAAATAAATACTTTTTACAAAAAAAAAAAAAAAAAATTGTCAAAGTTTGACTTATGTCAATTTTTTTCCGGAAAGTTACTGTCGTGATAATTTACCTATTATCTGCTGCCGCAACCCAAAAAATTAAAATGAGATAAACGGCATTTGATGTTTGCGAGAAATGTATGCACAATAATTGCATTTACTTTTTGACGTGAAAAAAAAAACATACTGTAGAAAAATGAAAATATCTCTTGAATGACCTCTGACAATAATTTAGACATTCATTTTTATAAATTCATAATTATCCTACTTTCTAATAAATAAACTTTTATTTATTTAGCTTTTTTTAACAACAAAATTTGTTTTAAAGTATTGCAATATCTTTTTTTTTTTCTCAGAATTCTCGCATTCACGTAAAACATTTACAGTGTTGCTTTATTTACAATAGATGGCAGCACCACAAAATAGTTTCTTAATTGGCAATCATGTAAGAAATGTTACACGGTGTTGCAGTAAGGAAAATTATCGTGTATAATTGATGATTGTAATTTTGTAAAAATAATTCCGAGTCGCTGCTTCTTCATGACTTAAGTTACTTCAATCAGATATTTTTTCATTACAAATAAAAACAAAATACCCATTATGTAAAAATAATGCAAAATTACTAATACGTATTTCATTTCGCTAATAGATGGCAGCAGTACAAAACTTTTTTTACTGCATTTAGAGAGATGTTAACATTTCACCGAAATCAATATAAATTTAAGTAATAATATCAGGGAAGCGCCGACCCAGTGTGCAAAGTATGCGGCGCACACAGGCGTCAAAGGCGCCAAATGTTTCAGTTGAGGATCAAATATCTAAAAAAAAAAAAAAAAAAAAAAAAAAAAAATCCGTAACTGCTTTGCATTTTCTTGACATCTGAATTATGTTTTTTAAATTTACCTGCGATAAACTTACTTATAAATATTCAATTCCTTTTTTTAAAAAATTATTTACTTTTATTCTACCTCTGAGTCTCCTAATAAGTGATTAAGATGGAGACCTGTCCAACCTTTCAATAAACAGAGGGGAACCTTATGTAGTTGAAAGCAATGTAAGACGCCATAATTCACATGGCTGAAAACATGCAACACTATTACCTAACTGCGGTTGTGGTAGACGTAGTACAATTTTATTACCACAGTGTCTAACTTGCACCTGATTTTAGGAAGATTTCATAAGAAGTACTACTTATTACATTCTCCCGTATGTTGGAATTTCTGAAAAAATTTTGCAGATCTACGTCGATCGTGACCCTAGAACACAAAACCAACCCCAGTTCAAAACTTTATATCTATATATATATATATATATACAGGGTGTATCTGAAAAAGGAGGCGAAACTTTACGGGGTGATAGAACGCAGCTATACGAGCAAATTTCGTCATAGAATGTAGAGTCGGAACGCCAGCGGTGAGAAGTAGTGATGGGCGATTTCGATTTTTTTAATCGATTTAATCGATACTATGGCCAACTCGATTTAATCGATACTATAAATTTTTTAATCGATGTCTCTAAAGGTCATATCATTTTCATTTTTCTTCAAAAATTTAAGGTCAAGTAGTTGCATGTCCAATCCCAAAACTTTCTTCTGTCTCATAAATGTTAAAACTTCAAAATTCGCTATCACAGTGTCAAATTTAAATAACCTATACCCATCATGAGGATCCAAAAGTATAGGTTCGTTGAAATATGTGTATTTAAAAAATATATGTAAGAATCCCATTTTCCTAACAAATCATTGAATTTCGGCCCACACCCTCTTAGATGTCCGCAACGGAAAATCCCAGTTCAAAGGGCATAAAAGCGACACCTGCTGGGTAGTATACACCCAAGCCTAATAAGGATCTATTTATACGACAGTGTAACAAAATATGAAGTTTGATTAAATTCCGTGCATTAGTTTTGAGATATGGCTATCATGAATATCATGAAAAAAGCAGTATAGCAACGCAGCCTATTACATGATTAACACGAAAGACTCAGAAAAAACAACTTACGTCAATGACTAACAGAATATTAAGTTTGATGAAATTCCGTTCATTACTTCTTGAGATGTTATCGCAAACATTGTGTAAACCCTGAAAAACAGTGTTGAATTCAGGGGCTGGTACGGGTGGTTCCCCCCCCCCCCCCCGGAACATTGAAATGTCCCCTAGGGAGATTTGAGATTTTATGCTTAATGGACGAAAGTCCAATCCTTCCCCCCTCGTAACTCTAGAATGTTCCTCGCCAGAACCATAGAAATCCCACCTGGAGAAAAAATGTCTGAATTCAACACTGTTGATAAAAGCAGCATGGCAGCACAATTTGTTATATCATTTACACAAAAACTTAATCATGGATAACTTATGGCATTGTCTAACAGAATATTAAGTTTGATGAAATTTCGTTCATTAGTTCTTGAGATATTATCCCTAAAATTGTTTAAATCCCGAAAAACGTGTTGAATTCAGGGGGTGGCCCGAGGGGATGACATTCCTCCCCCCGCAACAAAGCATAAAATCTCAAACTTTCTGGGGGGCATTTGAGTGTTTCGGGGGGAGGACAATGTCACCCCCCCGGGTCACCCCCTGAGTTCAATACGTTTTTGTACATTAAAAATTGATGAAATTTCGTTCATTAGTTCTTGAGATATTATCCCTAAAATTATTTAAATCCTGAAAAACGTGTTGAATTCAGGGGATGGCCCGGGAGGGTAGCATTCCTCCCCCCCCCCCGCAACATTCAAATGCCCCCCAGAAAGTTTGAGATTTTATGCTTTTTGTACATTAAAATGTACAAAAGTCCAATCCCCTCCCCCTCTGAACTGTCCCTCCCGGAGAAAAATGTCTGAATTCAACTCTGCTGATAAAATCAGCATAGCAACGCCCCCTGTTGGGCGATTTATACAGAAACCTAATAAGCAGCAATTTATGCCAAAGTCTAACTGAATGTGGTTTTATGAAAATCCGTGTATTAGTTCTTGAGATAGAGCTACTGCGAAACTCGGGAAAAATGCAGAATAGCAGCGCCACCTGCCGGTAGATTTACATCAAAACCTAATCCTCAACAACTTATGTCAACGCCAAACTGAATCTGAAGTTTGGTGAATATTCGTGCATTAGTTCTTGCGATAGCAATCTTGCGGAAATCATGAAAAATGCAGGATAGCAGCGCCACCTGTTGAGCTATTTTCACCAAAAAGTAATCAGCACCAATTTATATGAAGGTCTACCTGAATCTAAAGTTTCAACAGATTCCATGCATTAGTTCTTGAAATAGACCGCTCACAATTTTTTTGTCAGAGACAAACAGATAGACAGACTGACAGACAAAAAATTTATAAAAATAGTCAAATCGTATTCCAGACAAGAAGTTCTAACACTATAAATCCTTAGAAACCGGAAGTGGAAAATTTTCACGAAAACAACACTTTACTTTTCTAAAGACAAAAGAAAGCAAGAAAAGATGAACGCATCGATTCTGCCCTTGGATCAGAAACGGTGAATCGATTCGATGCCGATGTCGATCTTCAGATGCGATCTTCAGAATCGTTACTTTTTTGATTTACTTCAATTCTTTAGATGCAATGTCGAATCGTTATATTTTGATTTACTTTCAATTCTTTAGATGCAATGTCGAATCGTTATGCTTTGATTTACTTCAATTCAAATCGCATCGCGGTCGATCCACGATTCGGGTTGAATCAATTCTTCCAATTTTGCTGTTTTAGTGCCAGAATTGCTGTAAAATTTTGTATAAGAGCCTTTTTTTACTTTCTAGGTTAAATCAGTGTTGAATGCAGGTATTTTTCTCAGGGAGGGATTTATGCGACTCCGGTCGGGATTGGGTGTGTGTGTGTGTGGGGGGGGGGGGTATTTCAGAGTTCCGTAATGGGGGGGGGGGTGCACATTTGTCCATTAAAAAGCATAAAATCTCAAAACTTACGGGAGGGACATTTCAATGTCCCGGGAGGGATGTCCTCTCGGGCTACCCCCTGAATTCACCACTAGGTTAAATCGTTATACTTTTGTTTAGAAGCCTAGTTATTCAGGTTACTAGTTTATTATATTGTATTTTTCAAGTTCGTCCCTTCTAATCTCTCCACCCCCCTCTCCCCTTTTCCTTGCTAATCTTAATTTACAGGGCCGTTCAAAATTTGCATGCAATTTTTAAAATGTCCAATTCTTGTTCTATTTTATTATAAAGCCACATTTTGAAACCTAGACCAAAGATACTTTTGAGGTCGCCCCTCCGACAGTTTGGGGCTTACCTGCTCCCTCGGGGGGGGGGGGGGGTTATTTTTTTTTCTTCCAAACCATATCGTATAACATATCGTTGGAAAGCTTTTAATGTGATCTTTTATTTTCTGTCTCTAGCCTTCCTTCTTTTTGGTAAGGGCCAATCGTGCTCCAACTTTTGTATTGATATTTTTGACAGTAATTTCAAAGGAATATATATTTATTCTTTCGGATTTACTGTTTTAAAGGCAGAACTGCTGTCAAATTTCGCATAAGAGCCTTTTTCTTTCTAGGTTAAATTGTAATATTTTTAGTTTAGGAGCCAAGTTATTTGGGTTACTAGTTTATTAAGCTGTACTTTTTCAGTTCGTCACCTATACACCCCCCCCCCTCCCCCCCGATCCGAATTTTCTTAATTATGGTCCAATTTCAATCGGACCTTTTTTGACATTCTTCCCGAATCATTTGTTTACCAACTAAACACTGATATTATATCTGCAGCTCTTGGTGAGCACTATTTATGAATGGTAATAACAAATTTCATCTCTTTTCCATTTTAAACTTATCATTCTTGGTTTAAAGCCACGTGACTCAAGGTTCTCGTTAGTTAAGCCGTATTTTCACCCGTAAGTTTGTCAAAGTGTTTGCGTAAATTGTATTATAAAAAATTCAGTCGTTTACAACCAAACTTACTGATTTATGATACTTTGAATTTTATGAAATTTCGGAGCTTTCCGAAACTAAAGGATTCCCTGTATGTTATTAATTTTTTTCAAGGGTGTAGGTATGAAAATACGTGCTAAAATGCCTTAAAACCTTTTTTTTCAAATAATATATTTAACAATTTAAACAAAGTGATTCCCGAGAATTTTGTACTGTTTTAAAAGGGGACCACATCTTAGAATGTAAGGGGCGTAAAAATTCGAAACTTGGACAGGGAGATGCAAAAAAAAAAAAATTCTCCTTTCAGAAATTCGAAAAAAATATTATCTTAATTACAAGCTGAGATATTAATTATTATTTCACTAATTGGTTTATTTCTATTAAATGCTTTTTTTTTAAGGCAGTCACGTGATTTTTTATAGCAGCATTAACGTTTTCTACCGTTTAGCGTGCGGTTCTTTGACGGCGGGCTGAGATAATTACTACTTTTTCAATATCAAAAATTTTATAAGTGTTCATACCACTATTTTCGAATAGTAATTTCACAAATATCTTGAATTCTTGCTTAAAACTACCACCCCCTAGACTAATGTATCTTCGGATAGGTTGTATAAAGGAGTTTCGTTTAGATACACTTTTGTTTTGAATAGACTGCGCTCTCTGGTGGTGGAATATAGAACTAACAGACCGCGATTTCATTTAAAGTAGAAAATCTTACAAGGCGATCTGTTCGAAACTTTAAAGATAGTTTATAACACATAAGAAAAAGTTTAAAAAAGAATGGTGCGAAAATTTCGGGAGGAGGGGGGGAAGGCCGCTAGAATTTTTTTTAAACCTTAGCGTTCCTTACCGTTTTAGGTGGGGTTTTTTGACGGAGTCCTGAGATAAATGCTACTTATTAAATATAAAAAAGTCAAAAGTTTAGTTACCACTATTTCCGAATAGTAATTTCGGCAAATAGCTTAAATTTTTGATCAAGATTGCCACACTCTTGACAGGCCCGTAGCCAGAACATTCTTCCAGGTAGGGCAAATATTTTTCCAGGAGGGGCAGATTATTTCTTTAATTTTTTCTGTCTTTTATCTGTAGTTCTTCAAAAATATGTACTGCATATGTAATAGGGTATAATTTTTTTCATTTAAAGCATAAGATCTGTCAAAATCCAGGATGGAATTTTTAAAGTTCTTCCAAGACACACTAAAAATATAGCAAAGATAAATAAAATATTTGACATAATGCAAATAAGTTGTTTTCTTTTAATGAAATAATTTAAATATATGCATGTTTTATGTTCGTTTATGTTAATAACTATCTGACACGTCAGGCGCTGCCTGGGTCCGCCAAAAAATAGCACGAAAAAATTCCAAAAATCTAAAAAGAAAAATCGTTCAAAATTTAAAAATACCTACATGAATTTCGAATAAACTTAATTAAAAAGAGAAAAAGAAAAGCTATATTAGGCTAGAAGATTGAAACCAAATTCCTTTTACTAATATGGAAAAATCGCTGCTATCGTAAAAAATCACTAAAATAAAATCGCAGAGGTTAAAAATTACTATTTTGGGCTGAAAGACAGGATTTCTTCTGCGAAATTAGAATATTATCTGGGGAATGCAAAAAAGAACTAATAATAACAAATTCAGGAAAAAATCGAAAATTGCTATGCGAAATCAGTAAAAATTTTGTTGAAAAGAGTACAGAATTTTACTATATTATTAGGCCAAAAAATCGCCATGGATCGCAAAGAAACGTAAAAATCGGAAAACTTAAAAAATGACGAGGAAAAAATTCATATTAGGTTAAAAGTTTGAAATGAACGTCTAAAAAATGCCCGGAAACGTTAAAAGACACTGAAAATCACGATAGAACGATCTCAAAAACCGCACAGGAGAAAATTTAATGTATTAGGTTAAAAGTTTAAAATTATATTTCTTTTGCGAATTCCAAAAAATCGTCACCGAATTCGAAAAACCTCACTAAAAATTGCATTGAAAACCGCATTAAAAGTCGCCTAGAAAGAATTGACTAAATTTGTCTAAAAGTTTGAAACCAAATTCATATTGCTAAAAATTTTAAATAGAAATCCTTTTACAAATGCGGAAACCCGAAACATTTATTTTTTCGTATAAAAATCAGTTTTTTGATAAAATAAAATGTTACTGCTGGATTTTATTAGATTTTTCGAATTTCTGAAATAGAATATTATTTTGTGTATATGTGCCAATTTTCAGATCCCTACCCCAATTTTCTTAATGTGTCTGAAAATCTCTGACTGTCTTATTCATTCTAGGAACCTGGATTTCTGGCAACCCTATCATTATTTTCATTCTTCAAAGCTACACTCACTCCTACCTTAGGGTCAAAATCTATTCAATTTTCGGCTTTTTCATTGGAAAAATATTGCATTTTCTAAGCAAATTGAAAAAACATTAAAAATCGAATAAAAAAAAATTCCCGAAAAATTCAAAAATTGCTGTGCGAATTCCGAATAAACTTTATTAAAAAGAGGATAAGAATTATGATATTGGGTTAAAAAAAAAATGAAGTCATATTTCTTTTAATAATGTAGAAAAATCTCCTCAAAACGTGAAAAAGCGCTAAAAATCGCATAAAAAATAAAAGAACGAAATCTCACCACAAAATCAAAAATCGTGCTTCGAGATGCCAAACTTCATACATATCTTCTTACCAAATTCCGTAGTTCTACATCCAGCGGTCTCTTCAGAACACTGTCGACACATTCACGCATACTGTTATCGATACATTCAGATATAATTTATTATATATAGTATTCTCAGGTATAATTTCTTATGATTCATTATGTATACATCATGCAATAAAGAGATGTTAAAAAAAATAATAAAATGGAAAGAACAAGTAACGAGTATTGCACTAAGCTTAAAAAGGAGAACCCCCTTTCTCTCACACTCACCAAAAACCAATTAGCAACTAAAATCCACAGCGATTGAGCTAAAACTGTAACGCATAGTGCATTATTTTCAGAAGCGGAGTTTAAAGAATCCCTAAATATATTCATCGAAATCTCTGACAGGGACACAAAAGCTTTCAGGGCGGCTTTGCACAAACACAGGCCCGCAGTCGTCATAATCACAGGAATGACAAATTGCATCTATATCGTCCCATTGTAAAATTGTCAAAACTAACTTTTAGAAAACGTGTCACACTACCTCTTTATTTAAAAAATAATAATAATCCCTTAAGCAGAGCAGTTTAAAGAATATTTCAGAGGAAGGATAATGCCGCAAGTGGGCCAGTGATATGCTAGAAAGTCACTAAACAGCCTTCGCGCACTCGAAAACACCCGCTCCGTAATGTTAATCCTATGGGCAGGTTATTTTTGTATTTCTCGTTTCAATTTGAATATTTTTTTTTCTTTTTTGCATAGGCTAGATGAGGTCGATCTTTAATATGACTCTTTTTTACTTTTTCGATTTTGGTTGCAGATTTTTTTTAAAAAGGTACTTCGAGTTTCAAAACATTACGGAGCGGGTGTTTTCGAGTGCGCGAAGAATCCCCTTAAGTAAAAAGGGGTTCTTCTAACCCTCTAGGACCTGACCGACACAATTGTGTGCGTGAGAATGTAATTTAGTCATCAAGGAGAAATCGACTTCGCTCAAGAAGTGATCACCTAAGATAATGAAAATGCTATTCGATTGTTTAGTATATCAATGAGGAGTTTGGAAATTCATGTATGAAGGGAAGTAAAGCTATTTTGTACCTATATATATTTAAAAAATATTTGATATTTGCACATACTTTTCGAAACTAAACAAACAGTATAAATAGTGTTTATTCGTTTTAAATTATAGCACGGAACAAATGTATACACGTTTATATCTACCAAATATTTTTCAGACTCAGCCATATGAATTTTTTTACAAATTCTCAGTATCATAATTATACACAAAAAAATATTTTGCAGGCACTACTACTGAAGTGATTTCGAACTGAATATCATTTTTCACTTTTCGATAAGTTGTAATCGATTTTTATCTTATGATGGTCTTTACCAAAACATTGGTTTATAACGGCAACTTTGACGACATTTTTGGAAAACTTATTTTCTTTTACGAGAAAGTGCAAAACACTATTCAATTTCTTTGTTTCTAATTAAGAGAACATATAGATTTTTTTTTTTTTTTAAATAAAAAAGACTTTATGAATGTACAAGTAAATAATCAATTTGGATTTGAAAAAACATACCCGACATATTATACTATTTAAATGTGAAATAATGATTACCTTATTTTAGAAGTGCAAATTTTATAAATTTCAGAGGAGTGGAACGGGTAAAAATTACAAAAGAGAAAGAAAAAAACCCCAACGCTTGATAGTTGCTGTTTCATGGAATCGAACCCATGATGAACTCATGATTCCATGAAAGAAGCAGCTAATAGACCGGGAGTCGGCAGCACAGACAATCACCTCATCGAGTTCACGGATGAAATTCTAGGATTAGCTAAATCTTGATTAGCATATTAAAATGCAATCGGGCTGCCAAGTCCTATCTTGGTGGAAAACACCTGCAAACCCCATTTTTGCGGCTGATTCGTAGGTTTACCATTGTGTTTTCCTACACCAAAAGGTATGAAAACATGGAGGACTGGGAGCAGAAAAACACAATGGTAAACCTACGAGTCAGCCGCTAAAATCGGGTTTTCAGGTGTTTTTCAACACGGTATGACTTGGCAGACCGATTGCGTTTTAATATGCGAATCAAGATTTAACTAATCCTAGAATTTCACCCGTGAACTCGATCAGGTGATTGTCTGTGCTGCCGGCTCCCGGTCTATAACTGTCATGTACAGCAAATTCAAATTAAGGAAACATTATTGTAGGCTGTTTCACTTTTAATTTCAGAAGCCTTTCGTTTCAACACCGACTTCTTGCGATAAATTTTGTATAGTGACAATTGTACAAAGAATGCAAGCTTTATGGATATAAGCTAATACAGCAGTATGGAATAATTTCGGCAAAGCAAAAAAGCGAGGAATGCCCAATGTCGTAATCTCCGATTGGTCTGTGAAAGAGAGAGAGAAAAGGTTTATAGATGAAATTTTTGTTTCCAGTTTAATAACGAAATTGAGGGGTAGAGAGTTAGGTGCGAGGGGTTCTTTTTGGTTAGGTCTGGCATGAAAGAGAATAAAAATAGGAATTTAATAATGTTGTATTACATAAAAGTTGTTTAAAGTGAAATAGTGGGTGATAAAGTGATCGAAATATCAAGTTTTATGCTAGGTTGCATAAAAATAGGAGGATAAAAATTATAAATTTAATATTGTTGTGATCGGAATGCACAGTCTCGCGCTAGGTCGGGCAAAAACTTTCCCAGGTCGGGCTTTGCCCGACCTGGCCCCCACCTAGCTACGGGCCTGACTCTTGAGTAATATATCTACTGATAGGTTGTTTAACGGAGTTTCGTTCACAGTTTTGTTAGGAATAGAGTGCGCACCCTGGTGGTGGAATCTGGAACCAACATAACGCGATTTTGTTAAAATTAGGAAATCTAACAATGCGATCTGTTTTAAGCTTTAAGATTGTTTATAATACATGATAAAAAATTATAAAAAAGAATGGCGCGTCACATTTCGGGGGGGGGATAGAAGGGAGGGGCAGAACAAAATTAGAAAATATAATAGGGCGATTTGTTTGAAATTTTAAGATAGTTTATAACACATAATAAAAAATTTTTAAATGATGAATGTCAAAAATTGGTGGTGGTGGTGTGTGTGTGTGTGTGTGTGGGGGGGGTGTACACCTATACGATGCTGTAGGCAGCGGGAACCCGGTTCGCGGTTCGTTCGCTTCGAGATTTCATATTAGGCGGAACCCGCTAGTTACTAGCTATAATGTTAAAGATTTCCAAGCAATATACATGTACGTCCACTATCCTTCTAAGACAGTAAAATTAATTGATTTTTATTTCTTCTGAGAAAACTAAATTTTCACGTCTTGCAGCGACGATTTTTTTTTTTTTTTTTTTAAATAAAAGAACTTTAATAAACTTTGCTAGTTACATTATTAAACTCAAATTGTAAGAATACTAAATCGGTTCTTATGGCAACGTGAATTATGTCCCTGAAAATTTAAATTTTAATTCAGGCTGGAAGAAAATCACAATGATTTAATTACAGGGACAGTCAAAAGTTTTCCGTTACATTACGGCCAATGGAAAAAATTATTTCAAGTGCATTTTAAGGATGTTACAGACTTTCGAACAGAATGAAATTGATATGCACTTATGAAGTGCACTGTTATAGTACGAGCGCACCACATTTGCCACGTTTGACGCGCAATTTCCAACTTGTATTTAACCGAGACCTTTCTTAAAAAATAAATTTAAATAAAATCTAAATTACAATATTAGTAAAATTACATCTTAAAACTAATAATTTAAAAGTTAAAAACTTTATTATTTGATTCAAAGGTCTGTAATAGCTTACGACTGGGCCCCTGACTTTGTCTACCCTCTAAATGTGAGGTATGGGAGGTGGTCGCTACGGCTCTGCTGATTCGCTAAGTTTTGAAATTAATATTTTTGAGCTTATCTGTGCGAATCTGTGACTATCGAAATATCGATTCAAGTATCGATTCTAGAATTTGGGAATCGATTCTTATTGTGATCCATTCAGTTTTATACGATGTCGATTTTAATCGATTCCTGAATTTTCCAGAATCGCCCATCACTAGTGAGAAGTTAAAAGGTAGTTTTTCACTGTCGCAGTTAAAGAATTAACATAAGAATGAAAGGAGATACTTCTGAAAACATTTTATTAACACGGATGTAATTAATGTACATGCTCAAAGAAATGGCTCAAAAGATCTCCGCCAGCTGTAATGCACTCTTCACACCTGCGGGATCGGGACTTACGCACATTTGCGAAGACCCAGGCATTTCGTGAATATCGCCGGCAACAACGGCAATCCTGGCGAAAAGATCCATATCGGTTTCAAGATTAGGCTTTTCATATGGCCCCACAGGGAAAAATCCAAACACGAGAGGCCCCACCAGTGGCCGAGAGGTTCTGCTCTCGAAGCTGGTAGGCAGGAGGTGCTGGGTTCGATCCCAATCGCGCCCGTTGGCCTAATCGTTCGGAGTTTTCGTGGTTTTCTTCGAGCCGTGGATCTTCCATGCGTTAATACGGATTAGGTTCCCTTAGAAAGACCCCCACGGAGGGCACTCCCCCCGGGCCTATATCCCTCGTGTAGATAATTGGCCGTCAAAAATCAACCCAATCAACCCAAACACGAGAGATTCGGTGATCTTGGTGGCCAAGCTATGGGACCACCTCGACCAATCGATCGCCCTGGGACTGTGGAAAATTACCTTTTAACTTCTCACGGCTTGCGTTCCGACCATACATTCTATGACGAGATTTGCTCCTATAGCTGCGTTCTATCACCCCGTAAAGTTTTGTCCCCTTTTTCAGATACACCCTGTATATCACTTTTTTATGGACACGATAACTTCCATAATTCTGCGCAAATCCCTTCCAAACTCATACATAGAAACAAGGGGCAGAAAATCTCGGACAAATTCGTTAATGGGCAAATTGGACCAAAGGGGTGGAAATAGGGAGAAACTATGTGAAAACAGAAAAAACTCCATAACCTCTTAATTATAATACATATCAAATTAGTCTAAAGTTAAAGACCGGGAGTTGGCAGCACAGACAATCACCTCATCGAGTTCACGGCTAAAATTACAGAATTAGTTAAAACTCGATTCGCATATTAAAACGCAATCGGTCTGCCAAGTCATATCTTGGTGGAAAACACCTGAAAACCCGATTTTAGCGGTTGACTCGTAGGCTTACCATTGTGTTTTCCTGCTCCCAGTCCACCATGTTTTCATACCTTAGGGTAATCGTAAGGAAATATTATTCTTTGTGCTGTTTTTACAATTGAAAACAATATCTATAATAATAGCCCAAGTCATTGACTATCATCAATAGTTCCGGGCGGACCACTTCACTTTTTATATTCCAGGTGCCATTTTAGTACTTTAATGTTAGCAAGGCACAAGTGATAAGTCGCCAAATATTATTCCATCGCCATCATTTCATCTATATTATAATAGTCCAAGTCATCTAACTGCCATAAACAATTACGGGCTGATCCCTTCGCTTTTCTTATGAAAGGTTTCCATTTTCATTAAAAAATTAAAAAAAAAAATTCGAATAAAACTACATAAAAGTTGCCACGATCGCAAAGAATTCTTGGTACTTTTATGTTAGCCGGGTCAGGGTTGGCAAGTTTCTTCCACAGTGGAAAAAAACGCGAAAAAAACCATGAAAAAACCGGCCGGAAGAAATAGCTTTCTTCCAAGTGGAAGAAATGGAAGAAACTTATTCTTTAAGAATTTACCATATAACTTTCAACTTTGTAAGATACAATAAATGTCTTCTTCCTACAACCTTAAGTAAATTAATTCCATCAGACCTATATAAATTGAATTAATTATATATGCTAAATTAATAATTACATCAGTTTTTTAGCCATGATACCTGTCAGATCTCCAATCATTGGCTGAAGAAAAGAAATTTTATCCAAAATGCACAAAATCAAATGTCATCCATTTCAATTTAACAAGCATATTTTTACTTTCTTCTATCTTCAATAGAAGAAAGTATTGTAATCGAAATTTTTTTTCAACTTCCGGTTTTCGACGGATTTACACGTTTTGGGGGGACAGAGATCCCCAAAAACATGTTTATAAAAAATGTCTGTCTGTCCGTGTGTCCGTCTGTCTGTCGCCATTGTACAATAAAAAAGTGTATGAAGTTATGCATAGAATTGAACCAAAATTTTATTTTAAGTTTTTGACTATGGCAAGCAAGTCCTCCCTGAGTTTGGAAAAAATTCACCGGTAGGGGCGCTGTAATAGCGATTTTTGTGCGATTTTGAATATTGTACCATCCAAATGTGTATGAAGTTATGCATAGAATTGAACCAAATTTTTATTTTAAGCTTTTGGCTATGGAAAGCAGGTCTTCCCTGAATTTGGAAAAAATTCGCCGGTAGAAAGCGCTGTAATAGCGATTTTTGTACAATTTTGAACATTGTACCATCGAAAAGTGTATGAAGTTATGCATAGAATTGAACCAAAAAAATAATTTCTTGGCTATGGCAAGGAGGTCCTCCCTTAATTTGTAAAAAAATTGCCGGTAAGGGGCGCTGTAATAGCGATTTTTGTGCAATTTTTGTGCCATTTTGAATATTGTACCGTCGAAAGTGTATGAAGTTATGCATAGAATTGAACCAAATTTTTTGTGTGTTTTTGGTCATGGCACGAAGGTTCTCCCTGAATTTGGAAATTTTCTGCCGGTAGGGGGCACTATAATTGCGATGTCTGTACCATTTTCATTATTGTACCATCGAAAGGTGTATGAAGTTATGCATATATTTGAACCAAATTTTTTGTGTATGTTTCTGGCTATGGCAAGCAAATACTCCCTGAACTTGAAAAAATTCCGCCAGAAGGGGGCGCTATAATTGCGATCTCTGTGCCATTTTCATTATTGTACCATCGAACAGTTTATAAAATTATGCATACAATTGAACCAAAATTGTTGTGCATGTTTTTGGCTTTGGCCAACAGGTCCTCCTTGAATTTGGAAATATTGCGAAGTAAATAGGCTCTGTGATAGCTATTTTTGATACTTTTCTTGATTTTTCGTAGCTCTATTGTGCATCAGCGGCTCGTGCAGCGGTGGGAACTCGCTTCCTGCTAAGCTGGCTATTCGCAAACAGCTGATAACAACAAAATGAGGAAAAACTAATAATTTTAACTGATATCATGATATAGATTAACTCGTTTTTAGTCCGTTTAATTGACTGGAGCAGAAATTTAAGATGAAAATCAAAGTTGACATAGTATTGAACTAATACTATTGAAGTATTAACATGTGTAACTAGGTTTTTAAATATTAAGATGTATAAGATAGAAGAAAGTTTTGGGATTGACACATCCAACTAGTTTAATTAAACTTTTGAAACTAGTAGTAAATAGTACGCAGATCATTCACCAATGGTAGAATGAAACTCGTTTAAATAAAAGACAGTGCTTTTAATTTGCATCAATTTTATTAAGGTAAGTAATATAGTACAATAATTACTGCATTAAAAATATATATATATATATTAAAATCCTCACTTTCCTTACTACAATGACGCATAGTATAACAAAATGTCTTTTAGCAGTAGGATGCTGCAACCAGTTTCTCAACTTAGAATGGAGGAATGCAAAAGATGAAAAAAATTCTTTCAAGTCCTACAGAAAACTTCAGGAGAGTTTAAAACCATTTCGGCATACCCATAGATATTTTAAGAATATTAGTCTTTTAAAATCAGCATTGAGATATGCATGCTAGATGCTAGTATAAATAATTACAAATTCGTTTATTTTCTGTGTTGTGCAGTTTAAAATAATGCATTTTTATAAGAAAATAATGTATTTTTATATGAAAAATAAACATTTTGTAGGTAATTTTTTTCTTTATACATAAACGGAATAATTAATACAAGAAAAAAATCCCTCTACCTCTAAAGTTGTAAAATCTATCACCTGTAAATGTTTGCTGAACCTGAAGTATGTTATTAAAAAATTAACTTATTTTTCCAAAAATAATACTTTTAATATTAATTAAATTTTCCAATTTAGGGTTCATATAATCATACTTTGTGTTTAATTCTTTTACATAGTTAATATACTTTAATTTTGAGCATATATTTTGTTTTCTGTTGGTTTCTTCCATTACTTCCAGTTCCATATTCCAGTCCTGGAAGAAACTGGTTTCTTCCGGAAGAAACCCAACCCTGAGCCGGGTGCAAATCTCGCCAATAGCTTTTTTTTTAATTCGCCAGTTAGCATTTTTTTTTTTTTTTTCGAGTGGTAAATTAAAACATTGCTTTAAAGTTGAATTTAAATGTCATGGTTTGTTGCATTATTTAATGTTTGACACAGATGTCAAATACGTACCGTGTTTTGTGTGATTTTTTTACGACAATTTGGCAAAAACCTCGTTTTCGAATACCAGTTACATAAGTATTTTTAAATTATTTTCTATTATTTTTTAAAATGAAATAACATTAAAGAAAAAAAATTTAAAAACTAACAAAACAATTTATATATTTTAAAAAAAGTAAACAAACATTTATTAATAAATAAACAGCAATAGCCGGGTTACCATGTGAAGCAAAATAACGCCATTTTGGCGCCAATTAGGTACCCTGGTTCGTATGTGACATCTGTGCCTAATACCTTTCTTTTCGTTTCGTTTAAAGAAAAAAAGAAAGAAAGAAGTGAAAGCCATTAATTTTAAATGTTTCAGTTTTACATGAAAGTTTTGAATTTTAAATAAAATGAATGAAAGTTTATTATTTTAAATGAAATGTATGAAAGGATTATATTTTAAATAAAATTAATGAATTAAAAAAAAAAAAGCGACGGGAAAAATGTTTGGTGATTTATTATCTGCGTCCCGCTAACATAAAAATGCCAAGTTCTTGATTTCTCTATCAGACTCTTCCGATTTGGCGAAATATTGTTCACGTAAATTGAGTTATGAATAGAAGTAACATGATACATTTCTTAGCATACATTTAAGGGAAATCAAACTGGTCGCCAAATTACTTTAAAATAGCAACCTTTTCTAAAATGAAAAAATATGTGCTATGATTAAAATTTGAGTTGCCATCATTAGAGAAAAGTGTTTAAAATTAGAAATTAATATCTTGGAAACTAATTCGAATTTTGAAATTCTAATACCAGATTTGAAATCCGCAGATCAATATGGATTTTTGTTGTTAATTTCACCGCATAGTAGTCCATATTTTAGGAGAAATCGCCATGAAACATAATCTGTCGTTTAATCAGTCGTTTCATTAGGAATTTATATACATAGGGTAGATAAATATCGATAATACAAAACATATTTCAGTTTTAAGACTTAAAACACACGCTTTTATTTTATATAAAATGATGTCATTCGCATTCTCTGAAGAATTCCTCACTTACGATCCAGTCTTAAACAATACCTACAGTAAAGTATTCGAGGCTAACGAAAAATACAGGCTACTGTGGTGCATCGCACGTGTCTTTTTTTACAGACCGCTAGAGTGACATGGTGCTCTTTTCGCACACCTTCATTTATGCATTCGAGCATCACGTGACTCTAGCGGTCTGTAAAAAAAGATACGTGGAATGCACCGTGGTAGCCTCGTCGTCAAAAGATGGCGACACCAGAATTCTGATATGCTTATTATGTAAAACTTCATTGTTATTTATAAATAAAACATTTCAACTAAATTATTTATTATAAAATCATGGAAGATGGTAGTATTCCGAGTGACGCAGCCTTAAGCCTAAAATCGTATCGTATCGTATCAGAATTCGTAGATGGCGGAACTCATATATACAGCTAACTCGACATCAAAGAAAACGCGAAAAGCCGCCTTTTAATAACTCTGCAGACATAAGTCTTATTGTTCTGAATTTTCTAGAACAGTCTTATATCTGCAGTCTAATCGTATACTGAAATTTTTACATTTCTACGTGCAGTATATTTTGAGATCTAAATAGCCATTTTTAAAGTGAAAACGTTGGTATGATATCGAGGAAGTTCCTAATTTGAAAATCTCGAAAACGGTTCTAACGATTATTTTTAAATTGATACATAATATAAATGTGATAAAGGCGAGGTGAATAACACTTTTCTTTTTTTTGGGAAAACTCTCGTTCGTTAAATAATTCGATTTTTTTTTCTCTCGAAAATGACACGGGCGATTTTTTAAAAATCAAATAAATATGTTTCAGATGAACCAAATAACAATTTACTTGTTTCCAGCAAGACTGTTGTTCGTTTTATAATGCGCATGAAAAATCGGACTATATTTCTTCGCCATTCTATGGAAATTTCACCGAAAATGCATGACACTGTATTCATACACATGCTTTCTTTTTAACCACTTTTGGGGAGAAAAATTTTGTCTTCCCACTGGCTGAGTGGTTAAGGGCCATCGTCTACTGATCTTAAGATAGGCAGTTCGATACTCCTAGGTACGTGTTTTCACATGTGAATGTGTTTTTTTTTTCTTTTAAAGTCTCTTAGTTGACCATTATTCTCAGTTCCTTTGTAATTTTTTAATTGCTATTAAGTTAAATAAAATTACAATTATAATGATGATTATTGATGATGATTGTTTGATTGACCAATTTGATGATGATTATTTCTTGGCAATTTTTCAACAATAAAAATATTACCATAAATTTTATAAATATATTTAATTTCAATCACTTTACAAAAAATATACTTTAATAATTATTATTTGAATATAAATCACACGATCAGAAACGTAAAAAAATAATTCATTTCAGCTCTTCTTTTTATAATATCATTTTTTATTATTATGACGGTCAATCAATATATAATCACTGACATCCATAATATTATTATTATTATAATTATTATTTTCCTTGCATAAAACTATTGTGATGTAATAATTATTTTATAATAAATAATTTAGTTGAAATATTTTATTTATAAATAACAATGAAGTTTTACATAATAAGCATATCAGAATTCTGGTGTCGCCATCTCTTGACGCAATTGCGTACTACATTTTGTCTCTTATTCGGAAAAAAAAAACTAACGCTCTTCACCGCTTTGAAAGAATCTCTTGTGACTAGAGGTCTATTTCGCAAATATTAAGAAAATTACTGCATACAAATATATTAAAATGGGTAGTATTATAGAGAAATGTTTGATAAAAACGTTGAAGTAGACAGTTTTTAAATCGAAGAATTATTTTAAGAGATATTTAATGTTAAATCTGGATAAAATTGTCTCATTAAAAAAGTCTCATAGGAAAAAAAATATATATATGGGAATTTAATCATTTTCATTCAATTTAATCATTCAATAGAAACTCGAAGTTTGCAGAGTGCATTTATTATTTTTAACTTGCCTAATTTTTTGACGGTTTATTTCAATTTCAAATTAAAATTTTCAGAATTTCCAGAGATATTTTTTACATATTTTAGAAAAG
Source organism: Maratus speciosus (assembly GCA_963932465.1). Taxonomy (NCBI): domain Eukaryota; kingdom Metazoa; phylum Arthropoda; class Arachnida; order Araneae; family Salticidae; genus Maratus; species Maratus speciosus. The sequence continues at coordinate 76,449,744 of OZ010796.1, read as the reverse complement.
GTTATTTTAAATTATTGCCAATTGTTAAAACAGCGCAAAGAATAATATATCCTTTAAATTAAAAATTTATTCACACGTGACTATTATAAACAGAAAAAAATCCTTTTAAATTAGAATTAAATGATAACGTGTTAAAAGCAGGAAAATATTAAACATTACGTCATAAAAATTGTTTTTACACATGCTTACTTAAAATGGAAAAAAATTATAAAATAATCAATTATTTTCAAATTAGAATTAAATGATTACGCATTAAAAGCAGGAAAACATTGAAAATTACGTCATAAAAATTATATTTAAACGTGAATATTAAAAGAAAAAGAAAATTTTTAAATAATAAATTCATTGATATGTGTTAAAAGTCGTAAATGGAGGAAATTACGTCATATTGGCCAAAGTGGCCAAATAATAATATTGCAAAACAGTTTAAATTAAAAAATATATTTATATGAGAGATTTATTTCAAATTTCGAGATGATATTTTTAACTATATTTGCCAATTTTAAGGTAGCGCAAATAATAATATTATCTTTCTAATAATAAAAATATTTTCAGTTGAATGTTACAAAGAGAAAGGAAAGTTTGGTGAAAATTATGCCAGATTTAAAACGTTACATTTAAAATCTCTTATTTAAAATCATTTTCTTATAGCGTTGTTAAAAAATACCATAAAGCAAAGACTCTGTTGACTTAGTTCCTTTTATATTTGGTAATTTTCAAATGTTTAACTAATCTTATTTAATCAAGCACGGAAACAGCAACTAACATCAGCTGATTCGGTCTTGAAATCCCTCAGTAAAAGGGAAACCCATTTACAGTAAGTTCGCCATTGATTTTTTAATTATACAGAGTAGCCTCGATTATCCGAGCTAATTGGGACTGTTAGTAAATCGGAATCGGAAATCTCGGTTAATAGAAACTGTGTGTAAACACTCGCCGTGCCTGCGAATTTAACATCTCTTTAAAAAATATATATAGAACGTTTTTTAAATAATAAAAATAAATATATGTAAAGTTCTGTTTCACAGCTTAACAAATTTAAAAAGAAAATCAACTACCAGTAGTAAATTTTAAAATGCAAATTGAAAAATTTACGAAAGTTCACACCAAAACAGAAAACCAACCTTGATCCTTTTTCATACATTTCATGTAGTTTGGACACAATGACGCAAAGAAACCATTTACATAAATCTTACTCACAATTTTGAATAGCGTGACATTGGATCCAACCATAGCATTCTTTGAGCATGTACATTAATTACATCCGTGTTAATAAAATGTTTTCAGAAGTATCTCCTTTCATTCTTATGTTAATTCTTTAACTGCGACAGTGAAAAACTACCTTTTAACTTCTCACCGCTGGAGTTTCGACTCGACATTCTATGACGAAATTTGCTCGTATAGCTGCGTTCTATCACCCCGTAAAGTTTCGCCTCCTTTTTCAGATACACCCTGTATATATATATATATATATATATATATAGATATATATAGATATAGATATAAAGTTTTGAACTGGGGTTGCTTTTCTGTAAATGGTTGGTTTTCTGAAAATGGTGTAAATGGTTTATTTGCGTCAAACTATCCTTTTTCATACATTTCATGTAGTTTGGACACAATGACGCAAAGAAACCATTTACATAAATCTTACTCACAATTTTGAATAGCGTGACACAAAAGATAAATCAATTTATTAAAATAAATACATTTCAATGCATAGTATAGATTCAATGAAAGTGATATATTTAAGAGTGAATTGGAAAATTAAAAGTATTGTGCAGATGTAAAAAAATATTTTAACCAAGTAAAAAATAATTTAAATTGAATTTTAAAACAAATCTTTTAAAGTCACATCAAGGCGTCACTTAAATTTTATATCATATCTTTTAAAACTCATATTTTGAATTTATGAGAGATGTAAATGATAAAGCAACAGCGAATAAAATTTTATGCAGCTTTTCATGTTGAACATAACTTTTGCACATGCGATTATAAATAAAACAAAAATAAAATGATGAAATAAATACAAATATATTTTTTAAGAAATAGCATAACGTCACTCAAAATTTGATATCAGTATTTTTAAGTTCCATATTTAAAATTCTTAGAGCATAAGATAAAGGGCTGCGTCAGAAACTTTTAACCCGTCAAGGGTTTTTGCATTGATATCATTACTTTTTTGAGGTTAGTGATAAAATGATTAAAAAAAAAAGATACTTATGGAATTTAATGCAGATTTAATTTTTACTATTTTAGTACAATTTTCCTTATAGCAGTTTGTATATAAAAACAACTGGGTAAGTATAATCGCAGATCGCACAGAGGGTTTCATTTGATATTCCTTTAAAAACACTTTATGCTTAAATTAATAAATCCAAAATGTTAATTTATAATTATTAAATCATTACATAGATGGTGCACCAATAGTTCCAATTTTCATGGGGCAGGGAACGCACTCTTTGAAACAAACCACCTTCCAATTGAAGTCATCAAAAACCAAGTTGAATAAGCCAGATCCCGTTGTGTTGTTTGACAAACAGCAGTCTCATGTCCCCTCCTTCCCCCCTTTTTCAAAATTTTTCAGACCGTACCAAAGAATGGAACCGAAATAATTTTTTCTCTTCAGAAATTACGATAAAAAAATAGTATGCAGTACTCATAAATTTACTTTAATGCTATATAGGGTGATTATTAAGTTAATTATAACGTTTGGAATCTGTTGCATTGATGTCCGAAAGGTAGTTTCTGAGTTATGGAAGCTGGACCCATAAGGCGCCATAGAGGGGCGAAGCCCGCTAGTGTCTATCATAATTATATCTGCCATGTAGACTAATTGCGATATTTAATCAAAATAGCCCTCCCCCCTCCTCATCCCCGGAAATATAACAAATACAAAATGTGTCTTTATAAACCTATCGTCAAATAGGATTTTATTTCTTTTTCCCTAAAAAAAAACATGATTTTTATATCCGTAACGTAAATAGCGGACGAAGCCCGCTAGTTCCTATCATAATATATATTTTTAATAATTTTATATAGTCTATAATAAAAATCAGACTTAAAATAGTCTAGTTCCATGAGTACTTGTAGTGTCAGTTACATGCTACGATTTTTGGATACCAGTATTTTAGAACGGGAAAATGTGACTTATTTTATCGAAGATATCTCATTAATTGAATAAGGTGAAGCAAACTTTTTGAAAAAAAGGTGGCCAACAAGCATGGCAGTTATCAGCTATGTGACTTTGTGCTAAAGTCCATTAATTTGATCTGCTTTAAAAAGATTACGGAAGATTGAATTATAGTAGAACCTGGATTAACCGAGCTTCGATTAATCGAGGTTTCTGTTAACCGAGCCGATAACAACGTCTGATTTTTTTTCCTTTTGAATGAGCCTTAAAAATAACCACAGTCTTTAGCTCACTGTCCGTGCTATACAGGCCCTTCTGCCCCCAAAAGCACTCAAGTCCAAAGAAACATTGGACCCTGAGAAGTCAATAGCGAAAAATGCTTTGTTTCCAGTGGCTGTGTGAACTTTCGTAAATTTTTCAATTTGCATTTTAAAATTTACTACTGGTAGTTGATTTTCTTTTTAAATTTGTTAAGCTGTGAAACAGAACTTTACATATATTTATTTTTATTATTTAAAAAACGTTCTATATATATTTTTTAAAGAGATGTTAAATTCGCAAGCACGGCCAGTTTTTACACACAGTTTCTATTAACCGAGATTTCCGATTCCGATTTACTAACAGTCCCAATTAGCTCGGATAATCGAGGCTGCTCTGTATAATTAAAAAATCAATGGCGATCTTACTGTAAACGGGTTTCCCTTTTACTGAGGGATTTCAAAACCGAATCAGCTGATGTTAGTTGCTGTTTCCGTGCTTGATTAAATAAGATTAGTTAAACATTTGAAAATTACCAAATATAAAAGGAACTAAGTCAACAGAGTCTTTGCTTTATGGTATTTTTTAACAACGCTATAAGAAAATGATTTTAAATAAGAGATTTTAAATGTAACGTTTTAAATCTGACATAATTTTCACCAAACTTTCCTTTCTCTTTGTAACATTCAACTGAAAATATTTTTATTATTAGAAAGATAATATTATTATTTGCGCTACCTTAAAATTGGCAACTATAGTTAAAAATATCATCTCGAAATTTGAAATAAATCTCTCATATAAATATATTTTTTAATTTAAAATGTTTTGCAATATGTTTTGCAAACTGTTTTGGCCACTTTGGCCAATATGACGTAATTTCCTCCACTTACGACTTTTAACACATATCAATGAATTTATTATTTAAAAATTTTCTTTTTCCTTTAATATTCACGTGTAAATATAATTTCTATGACGTAATTTTCAATGTTTTCCTTCTTTTAATGCGTAATCATTTAATTCTAATTTGAAAATAATTGATTATTTTATAATTTTCTTTCATTTTAAGTAAGCATGTGTAAAAACAATTTTTATGACGTAATGTTTAATATTTTCCTGCTTTTAACACGTTATCATTTAATTCTAATTTAAAAGGATTTTTTTCTGTTTATAAGAGTCACGTGTGAATAAATTTTTAACTTAAAGGATATATTATTCTTTGCGCTGTTTTAATAATTGGCAACAATTTAAAATAACCTTTTATAAAATATGTAAAAAATATCTATGGAAATTCTGAAAATTTTAATTTAAAATTGAAATAAACCGTCAAAAAATTAGGCAAGTTAAAAATAATAAATGCACTCTGGAAACTTCGAGTTTCTATTGAATGATTAAATTGAATGAAAATGATTAAATTCCCATGTATATTTTTTTTTCCTATGAGACTTTTTTAATGAGACAATTTTATCCAGATTTAACATTAAATATCTCTTAAAATAATTCTTCGATTTAAAAACTGTCTACTTCAACGTTTTTATCAAACATTTCTCTATAATACTACGCAATTGCGTCAAAAGATGGCGACACCAGAATTCTGATATGCTTATTATGTAAACTGTAAATATTGCAAAGTTAAATAAAAACAATTGTCTCGGGGTTATCAAACTTCATTGATATTTATAAATAAAACATTTCAACTAAATTATTTATTATAAAAGAATTATTACATCACAATAGCTTTTATGCAAGGAAAATAATAATTATAATAATAATAATATTATGGATGTCAGTGATTATATATTGATTGACCGTCATAATAATAAAAAATGATATAAAAAGAAGAGCTGAAATGAATTATTTTTTTACGTTTCTGATCGTGTGATTTATATTCAAATAATAATTATTAATGTATATTTTTTGTAAAGTGATTGAAATTAAATATATTTATAAAATTTATGGTAATATTTTTATTGTTGAAAAATTGCCAAGAAATAATCATCATCAAATTTGCGTCATTATAATTGTAATTTTATTTAACTTAATAGCAATTAAAAAAATTACAAAGGAACTGAGAATAATGGTCAACTAGCAGACTTAAAAAAAAAACACATTCACATGTGAAAACACGCACCTAGAGTATCGAACTGCCTATCTTAAGAGCAGTAGACGATGGCCCTTAGCCACTCAGCCAGTGGGAAGACAAAATTTTTCTCCCCAAAAGTGGTTAAAAAGAAAGCATGTGTATGAATACAGTGTCATGCATTTTCGGTGAAATTTCCATAGAATGGCGAAGAAATATAGTCCGATTTTTCATGCGCATTATAAAAAGAACAAGAGTCTTGCTGGAAACAAGTAAATTGTTATTTGGTTCATCTGAAACATATTTATTTGATTTTTAAAAAATCGCCCGTGTCATTTTCGAGAGAAAAAAAAATCGAATTATTTAAAGAACGAGAGTTTTCCCAGAAAAAAGAAAAGTGTTATTCACCTCGCCTTAATCACATTTATATCATGTATCAATTTAAAAATAATCGTTAGACCCGTTTTCGAGATTTTCAAATTAGGAACTTCCTCGATATCATACCAACGTTTTCACTTTAAAAATGGCTATTTAGATCTCAAAATATACTGCACGTAGAAATGTAAAAATTTCAGTATACGATTGGACTGCAGATATAAGACTGTTCTAGAAAATTCAGAACAATAAGACATATATCTGCTGAGTTATTAAAAGGCGGCTTTTCGAGTTTTCTTTGATGTCGAGTTAGCTGTATATATGAGTTCCGCCATCTACGAATTCTATGATACGGTACGATACGATTTTATGCTTAAGGCTGCGTCACTCGGTACAGTATTTATTTCACCATTTTATTTTTGTTTTATTTATAATCGCATGTGCAAAAGTTATGTTCAACATGAAAAGCTGCATAAAATTTTATTCGCTGTTGCTTTATCATTTACATCTCTCATAAATTCAAAATATGAGTTTTAAAAGATATGATATAAAATTTAAGTGACGCCTTGATGTGACTTTAAAAGGTTTGTTTTAAAATTCAATTTAAATTATTTTTGACTTGGTTAAAATATTTTGTTACATCTACACAATACTTTTAATTTTCCAATTCACTGTTAAATATATCACTTTCATTGAATCTATACTATGCATTGAAATGTATTTATTTCAATAAATTGATTTATCTTTTGTGTCACGCTATTCAAAATTGTGAGTAAGATTTATGTAAATGGTTTCTTTGCGTCATTGTGTCCAAACTACATGAAATGTAAGAAAAAGGATAGTTTAACGCAAATAAACCATTTACACCATTTTCGGAAAACCAACCATTTACAGAAAACAGACCCCAGGTCAAAACTTTATAACTATATATATATATATATACAGGGTGTATCTGAAAAAGGAGGCGAAACTTTACGGGGTGATAGAACGCAACTATACGAGCAAATTTCGTCATAGAATGTAGAGTCGGAACGCCAGCGGTGAGAAGTTAAAAGGTAGTTTTTCACTGTCACAGTTAAAGAATTAACATAAGAATGAAAGGAGATCCTTCTGAAAACATTTTATTAACACGGATGTAATTAATGTACATGCTCAAAGAAATGGCTCAAAAGATCTCCGCCAGCTGTAATGCACTCTTCACACCTGCGGGATCGGGACTTACGCACATTTGCGAAGACCCAGGCATTTCGTGAATATCGCCGGCAACAACGGCAATCCTGGCGAAAAGATCCATATCGGTTTCAAGATTAGGCTTTTCATATGGCCCCACAGGGAAAAGCCCAAACACGAGAGATTCGGTGATCTTGGTGGCCAAGCTATGGGACCACCTCGACCAATCGATCGCCCTGGGACTATGGAAAATTACCTTTTAATTTCTCACGGCTTGCGTTCCGACCATACATTCTATGGCGAAATTTGCTTCTATAGCTGCTTTCTATCACCCGTAAAGTTTTGTCCCCTTTTTCAGATACACCCTGTATATCACTTTTTTATGGACATGATAACTTCCATAATTCTGCACAAATCCCTTCCAAACTCATACATAGAAACAAGGGGCAGAAAATCTCGGACAAATTTGTTAATGGGCAAATTGGACCAAAGGGGTGGAAATAGGGAGAAACTATGTGAAAACAGAAAAAACTCCATAACCTCTTAATTATAATACATATCAAATTAGTCTAAAGTTAAAGACCGGGAGTTGGCAGCACAGACCTCATCGAGTTCACGGCTAAAATTACAGAATTAGTTAAAACTCGATTCGCATATTAAAACGCAATCGGTCTGCCAAGTCATATCTTGGTGGATAACACCTGAAAACCCGATTTTAGCGGTTGACTCGTAGGCTTACCATTGTGTTTTCCTGCTCCCACTCCACCATGTTTTCATACCTTAGGGTAATCGTAAGGAAATATTATTCTTTGTGCTGTTTTTACAATTGAAAACAATATCTATAATAATAGCCCAAGTCATTGACTATCATCAATAGTTCCGGGCGGACCACTTCACTTTTTATATTCCAGGTGCCATTTTGGTACTTTAATGTTACCAAGGCACAAGTGATAAGTCGCCAAATATTATTCCATCGCCATCATTTCATCTATATTATAATAGTCCAAGTCATCTAACTGCCATAAACAATTACGGGCTGATCCCTTCGCTTTTCTTATGAAAGTTTTCCATTTTCATTAAAAAATTAAAAAAAAAAAATTCGAATAAATCTACATAAAAGTTGCCACGATCGCAAAGAATTCTTGGTACTTTTATGTTAGCCGGGTCAGGGTTGGCAAGTTTCTTCCACAGTGGAAAAAAACGCGAAAAAAAAACATGAAAAAACCGGCCGGAAGAAATAGGTTTCTTCCAAGTGGAAGAAATGGAAGAAACTTATTCTTTAAGAATTTACCATATAACTTTCAACTTTGTAAGATACAATAAATGTCTTCTTCCTACAACCTTAAGTAAATTAATTCCATCAGACCTATATAAATTTAATTAATTATATATGCTAAATTAATAATTACATCAGTTTTTTAGCCATGATACCTGTCAGATCTCCAATCATTGGCTGAAGAAAAGAAATTTTATCCAAAATGCACAAAATGAAATGTCATCCATTTCAATTTAACAAGCATATTTTTACTTTCTTCTATCTTCAATAGAAGAAAGTATTGTAATCGAAATTTTTTTCAACTTCCGGTTTTCGACGGATTTACACGTTTTGGGGGGTCAGAGTCAGAGATCCCCCAAAACATGTTTATAAAAAATGTCTGTCTGTCCGTGTGTCCGTCTGTCTGTCGCCATTGTACCCTAAAAAAGTGTATGAAGTTATGCATAGAATTGAACCAAAATTTTATTTTAAGTTTTTGACTATGGCAAGCAAGTCCTCCCTGAATTTGGAAAAAATTCACCGGTAGGAGCGCTGTAATAGCGATTTTTGTGCGATTTTGAATATTTTACCATCCAAAAGTGTATGAAGTTATGCATAGAATTGAACCAAATTTTTATTTTAAGCTTTTGGCTATGGCAAGCAGGTCTTCCCTGAATTTGGAAAAAATTCGCCGGTAGGGAGCGCTGTAATAGCGATTTTTGTACAATTTTGAACATTGTACCATCGAAAAGTGTATGAAGTTATGCATAGAATTGAACCAAAAAAATAATTTCTTGGCTATGGCAAGGAGGTCCTCCCTTAATTTGTAAAAAAATTGCCGGTAAGGGGCGCTGTAATAGCGATTTTTGTGCAATTTTTGTGCCATTTTGAATATTGTACCGTCGAAAGTGTATGAAGTTATGCATAGAATTGAACCAAATTTTTGTGTGTGTTTTTGGTCATGGCACGAAGGTTCTCCCTGAATTTGGAAATTTTCTGCCGGTAGGGGGCGCTATAATTGCGATGTCTGTACCATTTTCATTATTGTACCATCGAAAGGTGTATGAAGTTATGCATATATTTGAACCAAATTTTTTGTGTATGTTTCTGGCTATGGCAAGCAAATACTCCCTGAACTTGAAAAAATTCCGCCAGAAGGGGGCGCTATAATTGCGATCTCTGTGCCATTTTCATTATTGTACCATCGAACAGTTTATAAAATTATGCATACAATTGAACCAAAATTGTTGTGCATGTTTTTGGCTTTGGCCAACAGGTCCTCCTTGAATTTGGAAATATTGCGCGGTAAAGGGGCTCTGTGATAGCTATTTTTGATACTTTTCTTGATTTTTCGTAGTTCTATTGTGCATCAGCGGCTCGTGCAGCGGTGGGAACTCGCTTCCTGCTAAGCTGGCTATTCGCAAACAGCTGATAACAACAAAATGAGGAAAAACTAATAATTTTAACTAATATCATGATATAGATTAACTCGTTTTTAGTCCGTTTAATTGACTGGAGCAGAAATTTAAGATGAAAATCAAAGTTGATATAGTATTGAACTAATACTATTGAAGTATTAACATGTGTAACTAGGTTTTTAAATATTAAGATGTATAAGATAGAAGAAAGTTTTGGGATTGACACACCCAACTAGTTTAATTAAACTTTTGAAACTAGTAGTAAATAGTACGCAGATCATTCACCAATGGTAGAATGAAACTCGTTTAAATAAAAGACAGTGCTTTTAATTTGCATCAATTTTATTAAGGTAAGTAATATAGTACAATAATTACTGTATTAAAATATATATATATATATTAAAATCCTCACTTTCCTTACTACAATGACGCATAGTATAACAAAAAGTCTTTTAGCAGTAGGATCAGGGGCGTATTTAAGCAGACTTCATTAGGGGGGCGTATATGACGATTTTGCCGACTAACTTAAATATATATATATATATATATATAATACTTATATATATATATATCTTTAAAATTACGCTTCTGTGTCTGTATATATGCATCTACCCGGTGTCCTAAAATGGACTGACTGATTTTAAAATTCAATAACTTGCAAATGCTGACTGCTATAAAATTTAAATTCTTGCAGGAGGAGTATGTAAGATGTCAGGATTTTCTTTACTGCGATTATCGATTTTAGTTTAAAATAGAGGCGATAGGTAGCGCTGCTAGCAATAGGTGCTAAATTGGGGCCTGATTTTTAGCCTCTCTCTTTTCTCAATATTGATGCGAAAGAAGGAGATTAAATATATGCAGTGGGCCCCTAAATAACACAACTGCATTGGCGACTGAGAACCACTCAATATATAGTCAGATCTCGTTTTGCCGACAACCGGTTTGCACGTCACTCCGCTTATGACGTCAGTTTTTCAAAGTCCCAATTTTTTGTATATATCGTTAATGTAAATAAAGTCCGGATTTTACACCGTTGAATAATTTTCATCTCTGGATATCCCGACAGTTTAGGAAAATGTCCATTTTTCATAATCTATCTTATAAGCACGGCAATTAAGCGGTCAGAAATGTCCTAGCCAAACTTTTCACAAAAGTGTCTAAATTACCCATTGAGATAAATGAGAAAATTTACTTCAATCCTTTATCTAAATAAATTAACCCACACGCTATGAATGACCCACTTAAGCTCCAGATAGACGTATCAGTCTACTCGCGGTTTTTTTGTTCTGGTCAGGCGACGTTTTCATGTGGCTACACTTCGTTTTTCATCCGACTAAAACCGAAGCATTGCATTGGATTGAAACGATCAGAAATTATCTAGCATCTATTTCTGAAACAACGAATATTGATTACAATTCATTGCATAATATTGAAAAAATAATTGTAGGAAGCACATCTAGGGATAAGCAAACCTTAATTAATCAATATTTCATGTAACAATTAAAAAAAAAAAAAAACAGTCACCATAAATTTTATTTTTATTCTTTTCAATTTTGTTTTTGTATTTATTTTGTTTAATAATAATGTTTTATTGTTTAAAACTGCAAGTACAATTGTGAATTTAAAATTGTCTTAAATTAATTAAAAATACAGTTTTTTATAAACTTATTTTTCTCCAACTCCGGTTACCGCGACACTCCGCTTATGACGACACTTTTTTCTGGTCATTAGAGTGTAGGGATAACGAGGTTTGACTGTATTTAATCTCCTTCTTTCGCGTCAATACTGAGGAAAAAGAGAAACACAAAATCAGGCCCCGATTTAGCACCTATTGCTAGCAGTGCCATGCATCGCTGCTGTTTTAAACTATAATCGAGGATAGCTGTAAAAAAAAAAAAACTCCTGATATCTCACATAACCCTTCTGCAAGATTTTTTTTACAATAGCTGCCACCATTTGCAAGTTATTGAATTTTAAAATCAGTCAATCCATTTTAGTACACCTGGTATGTTCTATATAAAATTCAACATTATTAACCCATTTATGCCTAGCGTCCCATTTTTGGGGCGTATCAAATTTTAATGCATTTGTGTAATTTTCTTCTTCTTTAGAGCATGAAAATTGCATGAAATCATTATTTATAAATGTCTTTATATATAACCGAGAGATGACAGCACAAGGTGGATATTTATTTGCTTAAATTAAGGCTTTTTTCGATGTTTATAGATTTTTAATTTTTCAAGAGGGCGAAATGTAAAAAGTAAGTTTATTTGTATTTTTTTGTATCATGGACCCAAAATCGCAAGTTATAATCTTAGCTTGTGGACTTTTTTGAAATACGTATTTTTTAAATTGCGAAATTAAATGTTCAAGCCTATTTTTTATGCATTTTTGTAATGTACAAAATATAGGGTTCTAGGCACAAATGGACACATATTTTTGTTAGAAATTTAGGAGACAGTTATTTATGCAATCTCCTTTCGAAGATATTTATGAAATAAATTGTTATTAATTCTGCAATACGATTATTCTTATTTTATTATTAATAATAATTATAACGTTATTAGTTTCTGCAAATAAATAAATATATTTTTTTTTGTAGTTCATTAAAATACTAATTATAGTACATAACATACAATTTAAAAACATTTTAAATATAAATATAGGCAAAATATATAATTATGCATATTATTCTACTAGAAATACTCGTATTTAGTTCTTTTATATTTTATCAAATAAATACCAAAAAAAAAAAAAAAAAAAAAAAAAGCTTAATATTTTTTAGTATTTTTCCAGTTCATTTTGCAACATTTTAAAGTGATTTTACCAAAAACTTTGAGAAAACAAAAATTCAAGCACAAATGGGTTAACACATCGAGATAAAATTTTTCACTTTAAAACGTCGAATACTTTACACTTTAGAATACTGAGGAGAATATAAGGTAGATTTAAAGATGGACATACAACCCCTTCACTTACGTTACATAGTTGTATATATTCCCGTTAAGTATTTTGATATTTTTTGCTGAATGAGCAGATGGAAATCTGTAATTCGGATTAATTAAACAAGTTGAAGTTTTTAGTAAGAAGCTACTTGGAACTTATACAGAATCAGCTTATTTATATTTACATTTAAAAGGATTAAATCAAAACCTGTTTTAATTACATCGTTGTTCATCCATTGTATAACATGCATTTTAACACACCATTTTTTTTAGACGAGCCCGTCTAATCACGACAGCGCCCAAATCTAGGTATTCCAAAATATATTTCTCAAACGTAAGCATCCTGATATCTGATGATATGAGTGTATTCAAACTTGGATCAGTCATTTATGTTCTTAGATATTTTTTCACTATTTTTAATTTACGTTGTTCTTTCATTTGAGGCAACTGTGACTGGAGACGTTAGAGCCAGACGATTGACATGGTTCGCAAGTGGCAGAATGTATCTCAAAGGTTCTGTTTTCTTGTAAATATCGCCCATTCTTTCAGCCTCTGCGCAGAAGGCTGAGAAAATTTTCATCTCTGCGTGTAACGTTTCCATATCAGGAATCGCCAATGTTTCACGAAAGACATTTACTGCTTTCTTAACCAGATTTAGTTTTTATTTCTTTCTTGTAATAGGAGGATACATTATTTTATCCAGTGGTGTGATTATGCTGATGAAAGAATTAAGACTTTTAGCTATCACGACTGTAAGGGTATCCAGTACCTTCTGAAACTCCATGCGTTAGAATATTAGAAGTTCGGAAGCAAAGAGATTGTTTCAATTACCACCTAACTTCTTTGGTGCCAATCTTTGTCGATACTATATAGAAAATTCATTTAACGAATCAACACCTTACTTTGTTTAAAAGGAAACTGCACTCTATATTTCCCTATTTATATTTTCATTGTCATTATTGATTGTTTATAATGATTTGATGCAAGTCTTCAGTCTTTTCGTAGCGTCTATTTTAAGAGTCTTCGACTTCATTTTTTTCAGTAACTAACTTGCACTTGTACTGAACATTCTTGCGAAACTTCAGTGAAGCAATGAAGTCGAGCGATAACATTTTCTTTCTTAAACCTCATGGCTCAATCTTTGCTTTGCTAGCAGAAGTAGAGGAATCAGCTATTTCAAAATTTGTTGGATACATACACATGAGATATAAACCGCTTTCAATGATTCCGCTCAAGCAGTCCATCTCGCCTTAGAAAGATTCCGCAGTAGAAGAGCATTTTCTATTTCTTTGAGCTTGTCTACTAATTGTTTCTTGCGGTTAGTACTTGCTGTGAAAAACACAAACATCTTCCAGCACGTCAAAAACTTCACATATAACATTGCTGGCATTGCAGATATGCGAAACGAAAGTGTTGAGTCTGTGACATTGACAAGGAATATATTTCACAATTCGACCTACGATTTCTGAAAACGTCTCCTAGTCCTAAGCGCCATTGAATTATCCAGACATGCTGTTTGTAAAACCATTTGACTGGAAAACTACCTGTTCTATTTCGAGCTCATTCTTCGTAAGGATGTGCGATTTATAGCATGCAAGGTCGACAGTGGTTTTATCGACTTCTTTTAAACTTCCAAAAGCCGATCGGAGTTTTTCCATCTTTGTCGACATATTTCAACACAACAGCAGATCGATCTTGGTGCGAAGCATCTCGTGTCGTATCTGTCATAATTCCATAAAATTATGGTTCTTGAATATTTCTGACTATCGTTTTGCGCACTGCTGAAGCAAGAAATTCAATCATCTCGTTTTGGGATGAAGCGGAAAGGTAAGTTATGTGGCGTGGCCTTAAATGTGTGTCCACAAACATTTTCTCAGTTGTGGGTTATGTCTGGAAATTAGTTTCACAGTTTGCCAAAAGTTTCCATTTTCGTCTTTGTCACTTCCACAAACCAGGCCTTATTTTGTCCGCATTCGCGTAATGCCCATCACGATTGCTACAATTTCAGTGCTGAACGCAAGATGTTGCTGTTGCTCTTCCAGAATAATCTGTTTGCGCTTGCTCTCGTCTAGTAAGTTATTATGCGTCATTATGAACTGACAAAATAGGAAACTGCAAATTTGGTGGGAGTTGGAAGAGAAATATTGTGCGAACTTTCTGTTCTTTTCTTTTCCTTAAGCCATTCCATTTTGTGTCCTTTGTTTACACCACTTTCAGCTGAAGCATTTTGTATTTTTTCTCTCCTATGTCCTTCATGAAATAGGCAAAAAAGTAGCATTGAGGTCTGTGCTATATGCTATATTCCAAAAACGGATGTCCTTTTGTACCAAGCGGTGTTGAAATGTCGCTTTCTATCTTGCGGGATGGAACCATTTATAGGATATACGCTGAGTTTTGGCTGATAGGGACCTAAACTGATCAAATATGTCTCTGATTGTCTGACTTCATTTTAGACCATTTTCCTGGGTCATGTTCAATGATGGAATCGTTCCCACTTTCAGTAATGCTAACCTCTCCAGGGTTCTTCTCAATTTCTTTGACGATCTTACTATAAATAATTGACACAGACGTACAATTTTCTTTTTCCTGTCAATTATATCTATGGTTTCCTTAAGGAACAAGAAAACCATTAATTCATCAAATCGAGCCAATTTTTCAATAATCAGCTTGCAATCGTTTAAACAATTGACTAAATGATTCAACTGTCCAGCACATTTCAATACACCACGATTAATATGAATGCCTTCACCGAAGTCGTCATCACCTTCAGTGCTAGTTGATCATCTAGATGTTCAGAACCCTACTAAACCGCTGCGGACTCTCAGAAAGACCCCTTTGTACATTGAGAAATTAGTCTCTCCTGCTTCTTTCTCAATTTGTTTTCCGTGGTCACGCGAAGTCAAAGAAAGGAGGGACAAACTCCGGAATTTCGAAAGAAATTAAGACAAATGATGAGGATTGATGTTTTTTAGTGTATGTTTTAAGAATAAACGTAGAAAATTGAAAAAAAAATCGATTATTTCAGAATTGTATCGATCGATACTGACTACCTAGAATTTGCCGACTGTGATCAAGATTGCCGACATTGGGGGGGGCGAGACGCCCCCCTACGCCCCCCCAGTAGCTTCACCCCTGAGTAGGATGCTGCAATCAGTTTCTCAACTTAGAATGGATGAATGCAAAAGATGAAAAAAATTCTTTCAAGTCCTACAGAAAACTTCAGGAGAGTTTAAAACCATTTCGGCATATCCATAGATATTTTAAGAATATTAGTCTTTTAAAATCAGCATTGAGATATGCATGCTAGATGCTAGTATAAATAATTACAAATTCGTTTATTTTCTGTGTTGTGCAGTTTAAAATAATGCATTTTTATAAGAAAATAATGTATTTTTATATGAAAAATAAACATTTTGTAGGTAATTTTTTTCTTTACACATAAACGGCATAATTAATAAAAGAAAAAATACTTCTACCTCTAAAGTTGTAAAATCTATCACCTGTAAATGTTTGCTGAACCTGAAGTATGTTATTAAAAAATTAACTTATTTTTCCAAAAATAATACTTTTAATATTAATTAAATTTTCCAATTTAGGGTTCATATAATCATACTTTGTGTTTAATTCTTTTACATAGTTAATATACTTTAATTTTGAGCATATATTTTCTTTTCTGTTGGTTTCTTCCATTACTTCCAGTTCCATATTCCAGTCCTGGAAGAAACTGGTTTCTTCCGGAAGAAACCCAACCCTGAGCCGGGTGCAAATCTCGCCAATAGCTTTTTTTTTAATTCGCCAGTTAGCATTTTTTTTTTCGAGTGGTAAATTAAAACATTGCTTTAAAGTTGAATTTAAATGTCATGGTTTGTTGCATTATTTAATGTTTGACACAGATGTCAAATACGTACCGTGTTTTACGTGATTTTTTTACGACAATTTGGCAAAAACCTCGTTTTCGAATACCAGTTACATAAGTATTTTTAAATTATTTTCTATTATTTTTTAAAATGAAATAACATTAAAGAAAAAAAATTAAAAAACTAACAAAACACTTTATATATTTAAAAAAAAGTAAACAAACATTTATTAATAAATAAACAGCAATAGCCGGGTTACCATGTGAAGCAAAATAACGCCATTTTGGCGCCAATTAGGTACCCTGGTTCGTATGTGACATCTGTGCCTAATACCTTTCTTTTCGTTTCGTTTAAAGAAAAAAAGAAAGAAAGAAGTGAAAGCCATTAATTTTAAATGTTTCAGTTTTACATGAAAGTTTTGAATTTTAAATAAAATGAATGAAAGTTTATTATTTTAAATGAAATGTATGAAAGGATTATATTTTAAATAAAATTAATGAATTTAAAAAAAAGCGACGGGAAAAATGTTTGGTGATTTATTATCTGCGTCCCGCTAACATAAAAATGCCAAGTTCTTGATTTCTCTATCAGACTCTTCCGATTTGGCGAAATATTGTTCACGTAAATTGAGTTATGAATAGAAGTAACATGATACATTTCTTAGCATACATTTAAGGGAAATCAAACTGGTCGCCAAATTACTTTAAAATAGCAACCTTTTCTAAAATGAAAAAATATATGCTATGATTAAAATTTGAGTTGCCATCATTAGAGAAAAGTGTTTAAAATTAGAAATTAATATCTTGGAAACTAATTCGAATTTTGAAATTCTAATACGAGATTTGAAATCCGCATATCAATATGGATTTTTGTTGTTAATTTCACCGCATAATAGTCCATATTTTAGGAGAAATCGCCATGAAACATAATCTGTCGTTTAATCAGTCGTTTCATTAGGAATTTATATACATAGGGTAGATAAATATAGATAATACAAAACATATTTCAGTTTTAAGACTTAAAACACACGCTTTTATTTTATATAAAATGATGTCATTCGCATTCTCTGAAGAATTCCTCACTTACGATCCAGTCTTAAACAATACCTACAGTAAAGTATTCGAGGCTAACGAAAAATACAGGCTACTGTGATGCATCGCACGTGTCTTTTTTTACAGACCGCTAGAGTGACATGGTGCTCTTTTCGCACACCTTCATTTATGCATTCGAGCATCACGTGACTCTAGCGGTCTGTAAAAAAAGATACGTGGAATGCACCGTGGTAGCCTGTCTTTTTCGTTAGCCTCGTAAAGTATTCATACGAGGTCACTATCGCTGAATAATACACAAATAATAAAAAAAACCAGGTGTCATCATTCAAAAAACTCAAAAAAAAAAATCGGCTGTCTAATGATTTACATGCTTTCATTTGTTTGTAATATAGATAATTAAATTAAATATAGCTTATAATAGCATGTTTTATCAGAAATCATTCATTTATATTTTTTCAAATAGCACGTTTTTTAATTAATTTTTTTTTCAGTAGTTATGGAAAAATGGCAACAAAAAGATATAATTACTATTTTCCAATTATTTTCTCTTTACTTTCTACAGATATAGAGTACATGAGTTGCAAAAATTAAACAAACTAGATAGTGCCCGTCAAGATTTGACGGTAAATAACTTGAATGTTTCATCAGAAAAATTCTTGAATTTTTAATTAGTTGCTTTTTAATTAATTATTGAATGATGAATTACGGGACGAATTTCTATATTGTATAAGTGATTCCTATCTTTAAGGCGATAGATGGTACTGTCAGTCTAACCTATTCAACGAAGTGAAAGAATTTTAAGTTTATAATTTGCAACGAATTATGCTTGCTTTTTATCAGAAATTAACCTAAAAATGCCGAGTAGAAAATTTTATTTGTACATACTACGGCCCTTTTTTTTTTTTTTTTTTTTTTTTTTTTTTTTTTAAGTAACAATATTTATTTTCATTTTTTTTTTAAACAAGACGGCGATTAAAAGCTGCCATGAATTTTATTTTTATCTGTCTCATTCTCTAAAACCTAAATTTGAAACTTGATGCAGCTAACAATTTATAATATATATTTTTTATTACTTGAATTTTATTTTACATTTTTATACATTTTTTAAATATTAAACTTGGATATTAAGGTAATTTCTTTATAGCTCTTATACGAACATTTTTCTTTCTTTCTGTTTTATTTTTTACGGAAAAGAATAACAAACTTTACTTTCTGACACACACATATATTCTTGATAATAGTCAGAAAAAAGAACGAAAATTGTAGATCAGCTCAATTTATTTAATTGATGATTACATGCAAAATATTTTAGCATAAATATTTTAAATACAAAATCATTATTTTTTCATAATATTATTTATTGAGTTTTAATTTTTTTTTTTAACTATAAAGCATTCAAATAATAATAATAATAAAATTAAAATCCTAAAACTTCTCTTCCTAATAAAATATGTCATTACAGAAATGAATTATCGACAAAAATATTACTCATTTTTCCAGGCTTGGAATCGAACCTGCGCCCGCTACGAAAATTATGAGCCTCAGACTGCTGCGTTAACCCACTAAGCTAGCAGGAACTCACTGTCGTTTCTTCTAAATTGGAGCGATTCGAAAAACAGCTGACGCATACGCAATTCTCTCGAATTTGAGATTTGATCTTACAGAAATTGTTTTGTGTTTAATATTTGATACTTTACTTTTTCAAAGAAGCAGCTAAACTTAACATGCTAGTTTCCAGATCTTCGTGTGTAACTATTGGCAATTCATAAGGCGAATATAACTTTTAGCTTCAAATCATTGTATTTATTTTCTGTATGTAATATGACCAAGGCAGGCATTCAGATGTCCACTGAATAAGGTTTACTAAATAGCGATTCTTAACTTAAATTTAGCGATCACTATTTAAGGATTCCTAAAACGCTATTCAGACCGGTCTGCCTAAACAAGCTTCGGCTCTCCTTATCTACGATCTGGCTTCGCCAATCTTCGGAACATGATACCGATTACACAGACGATAAACCAATCAGCACACAGAATCGTTTCGCTGTCGATCAATCAATCAAGCGCATTATTTGCCGTTCTTAGTTTTGCACGCTTTTTGAAATTGAATTTTGCTACTGTTCTGTTCATTATTATCATTGAAAAGAAAAGAAAAAAGCATGTAAAAAAAAAGAAAGCAGAGGGGAAATTGTGCAGATTTTAAAAATTCCAGTAATTCCTGAATTACAAATGGTTTAAAAGTGAAACATTTTGTTTATTTTTTAAACATAATTAAATAATGGAAATAATAACTGTTATTATTTACAGACTCTTTTTAACTTTTATTTCCTGAAATATATATTTTTAAGATGTTCATTTTTAATTATTTGAGTTCATGTTTAAATTTTTCAAGCAAAAGGTTTTGACCTTGGCTAAGAGATATTTAGGAATAAACCTTCACAAAATTTCATTCCATAAAAAATACTTTTTTTTGTGATTGTTAGGTTGTAAAATATCTAATTTGCAAACAAAACAACTCTACCAGATAGGAAAATTTTAGCAGGGATTAAATAAGTTATTAATAAATGCTTGATTTGAATTTGAGTCACTAGATTTCATCTTTCATTACAAAATGTTATATTTCATTAGAATAATTTTTATTTTCAGAAAATGGGCTCCAAGAGAAAAACCTTGCACTTGCATCAACTCCTAAATTTATATTTATTTTCTGAGAAGTAGAGGAAAACATTTTTTTTTTCTTTACCCAGACATTTGCAATCTTACATAATAGAATACATATAGATATTAACCTGTAAAGGCTATCAATAAAATAAAATCAGTTTTACCAATGCAATACTTGGGGTTTTTATTTAATTTAGGCAATTTAATTTTCTATAATTCAGCATATGGAAAAATGCAATGTCTGTTTTTATAGACAATTATATTACTTTTATAAAGATTCAAAATGTTTAATATATAAAATTAAAATTAGCAATAATGAACTCTGAAAGATTTACCATTTCTTAAAAAAAAAATCGGGGGGGGGGGGGGATTGCAATTATTTTTTTTTTATTACAAAAAATTGCAGTTATTATATAAATAAATATTTTTGAATGAATCATCTGCTAAAACAATTAACCAAAATAACACTAAAACACAGAATTTCACTAAGCATTTTTGTTTATTTTACAACTAATGTATTAATATAAAAATACCAGGTTAACATAACAATTTTTAATAATTAACCTGACTTAATAAGATCACTGACATAGTAGGGGAGAGGGGGGCACCTTTGAACATTTAAAAAAAAAATCCACATATTTTTTATTTGAATTATATTTATTGAATTTTAAATATTTTGCGAGTGAAAGAATGTAATTCTGCATCATATGAAATAAAAAAATAGTTTTTCAGATAAATTAAATATGTTGTGAGGCTTTAAAAAGATGAAAGTTTTCTGTTCAAACCTGCCCCACATAGGGGTACCTTTGAACAAGCTAGGGACACCTTTGAACAAATAAACAAAATATTGACAGTTTTTATTAAAAACTGCGTATCTTTCCAAAGTATAAAATAATAAGAATAAAATTACACAATTACATTTAACTGAAATTATTATATTTTTATTATTTAACCAACTTTGTATCCATCAAAGCACATTGTTGAGATAGAACAGAGGATCCCTCCAATTTTGTTTAATTGGGACAACTTTTTTATATAATACATATAATTTTTATAAAAATACATCATATGTTCTTTTTTTACAAAGACATTAAGCAATTTAATCTGACCAACGTAATGAAGAGTTCTTTTTGCATGAAATTGAACTAAAATGAAATCATTTACATTCAAATTGTTATAAAAAATGAATAAAACCCTGTTTTATGAAATCCAGAAATAATGTTTGCTATTGTAAATGAAACAGTATAAGGTTTGTTAGACAGATCTGCTAAATCATGAATTATTGTTGTGTGTCCTGAATTTGCCTGTAGTTGAAGCCCTGCATTAGTACAACTTTCATATTAAGCATAATAACAATTAATCCCTTAATTTTCAAATTAAAAAAAAATTTCAACAATAATATTTAGATACATCTATAACTCTTTACTTCATAGTTTATTTGTTCAATGGTGCCCCATCACATGGAGTTTAGCATTACAACTATTTACTCAATTAGGTTTGAGAATTTAAATAAAACAAACCTTATAAGTTAAAGATAACATCTTTATTTAGATATTAAATAGTAAATTATAATTTTAGGGATACAAGATTATCAACAAAACACCTACAACTTTATTTTGTTAAGTTTAGATTCAAGAAAGCAAAATATACATATCTTGCTTAGTAGTGTGCATGCAAAATAGTAAAGCTTTGTATTCTTGTTACATTGAAACAGTAGTATTGTGTAGCCATGTATATTTAAAAAATAAAGGTACCCCAGTCTCCCCTACTTGAAGTAACATTGCTAACAGTGGTTTTCTGGGAGTTTTTTGCATTGTATTTTAATAGCTTTTATAAATTAGACACTATTACAATCATGGACTATAATAGTATTAAACATGGAAAATATATATGAGCCATTTTTAAAAAGGCGGGTAACTTTACTCTGTATTTAGCGAAAAAAAAGTTAAATTTTAAACAATTTTTTTTTATGAATAGATAAGGTATAGGATGCTGAGTAATCTACATATTCCAGCAAAGACTTTTAACAGTATTTTTTTCTAAAATAACTGGTAATCAATCTCACTTTACTGTTCCTGAGACAGTTGTTTATTTTATAATCTATATAAAATAATCGGTACTTTTTGGTTAGCCGGGCACCAGTGCTATACATACATATATATATACACATATATGGATATATACATACATATATATATATATATACATATGCATATGTTGCATATATACATATATATGTATATAAATAAGCATGTATACATACATATTTATGTATATATAATTACTGGCACCCGGCTAACCGGAAAGTACCAAACAATCTTAACAAAATTTTAAGATTTGTTTCATTTGTAACTTTTCATAATAAGAATCTAATATTAACATCTAAAGCCATACCTGAAGTACTAGACACAACCATGGAGAATTAAGTCAGAACTGCAAAGCATTGAGATTGAGCTTTCATCAATATGCAGATAATTTGTCCGGAGAAGTGTCACTGAGGAATGGTGATTTTAAAAATACAAACCATGCACTCTGTGACACTTTTTTGGCCACAACAGGTTCACGGAGTAGATTGAAGACTATTCTAACTTGTGAAGACCATAAAGTTAAGATTCTGAAAAACAACAACAACAAAAAATTTTTTAACTCAATGAACAGTCTTTAGATCTATTTTTAAGATAAAAGGTTTAGTACATTGTAAGGAATTATTTATAAATATACATACAAAATAGATTTTATTTTGCACATAGTTTATAAATTTAAATCAACACAATATTTATAAAATGTGTTTTGTTTTAATTTCATTTAAGTAAAATTTTTGACTCACAATATGTTTATTTAACTTGAAAGAAATGGGAAGATTTGTGTTTGCATATTAAATGTTTTAATAAAGAGCAATATTGGCTGTTTAAAAAAAGTAAAAAACTCCAATAAACACATTTAATTTTTTTTTTTTTTTTGTGTGTGTGTGTGTGTGAAGGATTATGAAAACACATTTTATAGGAACATAAAGAAAATAAGGTAGTTGCATATTGATAAATTAAAATATGCATGTATTTCAGAAATATTTCTTAAAATATAAAACGGGTATGTTTTATTAATAAAATAATCGTCTGAAGAATACTAATTTAGTTATCTTGAGTTTTACAATTTATTATTATTATTATTATTATTTTTTTTTTTTTTTTTTAAGAAAGAAAGCCAAGATGCAGAAACATTGTGAATTAAACAAAATCATTGAATCTCATCAAAATAAGGAATATTTTAGAAATCATTTTACTTCATAGGACTAACCTGCATAACTTTTTTAGAGCGATAATTAAAAGCAAACTTCATGCTAAATGAATGTATAAAATATTTAATATAGAAAATATAAAACTCAGTACATAGCGTATTCGATCTGTCGATAAAATAAATAGTTTATAGCATCGAGACAAGCAATGAAATAAATTTAGTTATGTATAAACATGAAACTATACAGTAGTTCATGGTTAGGATATCTCAAATTTACGCAAGGGCACAGATTAAAAAAAAATAATAAATTTAAATTACAAAAACGTGATCAAATATATAAATTTACATGTTAATATGATCACAAAACTCTAAAGATTATAAATAAAAGCAATACATACCGATTACAGATCTGTAGTATACATTAATCACTGCAAAAACCCTTGACGGGTTAAAAGTTTCTGACGCAGCACTTTATCTTATGCTCTAAGAATTTTAAATACGGAACTTAAAAATACTGATATCAAATTTTGAGTGACGTTATGCTATTTCTTAAAAAATATATTTGTATTTATTTCATCATTTTATTTTTGTTTTATTTATAATCGCATGTGCAAAAGTTATGTTCAACACGAAAACCTGCATAAAATTTTATTCGCTGTTGCTTTATCATTTACATCTCTCATAAATTCAAAATATGAGTTTTAAAAGATATGATATAAAATTTAAGTGACGCCTTGATGTGACTTTAAAAGGTTTGTTTTAAAATTCAATTTAAATTATTTTTGACTTGGATAAAATATTTTTTTACATCTACACAATACTTTTAATTTTCCAATTCACTGTTAAATATATCACTTGCATTGAATCTATACTATGCATTGAAATGTACTTATTTCAATAAATTGATTTATCTTTTGTGTCACGCTATTCAAAATTGTGAGTAAGATTTATGTAAATGGTTTCTTTGCGTCATTGTGTCCAAACTACATGAAATGTATGAAAAAGGATAGTTTGACGCAAATAAACCATTTACATAAATCTTACTCACAATTTTGAATAGCGTGACACAAAAGATAAATCAATTTATTGAAATAAATACATTTCAATGCATAGTATAGATTCAATGAAAGTGATATATTTAACAGTGAATTGGAAAATTAAAAATATTGTGTAGATGTAAAAAAAATATTTTAACCAAGTCAAAAATAATTTAAATTGAATTTTAAAACAAACCTTTTAAAGTCACATCAAGGCGTCACTTAAATTTTATATCATATCTTTAAAAACTCATATTTTGAATTTATGAGAGATGTAAATGATAAAGCAACAGCGAATAAAATTTTATGCAGCTTTTCATGTTGAACATAACTTTTGCACATGCGATTATAAATAAAACAAAAATAATATGATGAAATAAATACAAATATATTTTTTAAGAAATAGCATAACGTCACTCAAAATTTGATATCAGTATTTTTAAGTTCCATATTTAAAATTCTTAGAGCATAAGATAAAGTGCTCCGTCAGAAACTTTTAACCCGTCAAGGGTTTTTGCATTGATATCATTACTTTCTTGAGGTTAGTGATAAAATGATTAAAAAAAAGATACTTATGGAATTTAATGCAGATTTAATTTTTACTATTTTATTACAATTTTCCTTATAGCAGTTTGTATATAAAAACAAGTGGATAAGTATAATCGCAGATCGCACAGAGGGTTTCATTTGATATTCCTTTAAAAACACTTTATCCTTAAATTAATAAATCCAAAATGTTAATTTATAATTATTAAATCCTTACATAGATGGTGCACCAATAGTTCCAATTTTCATGGGGCAGGGAACGCACTCTTTTAAACAAACCAACCTTCCAATTGAAGTCATCAAAAACCAAGTTGAATAAGCCAGACCCCGTTGTGTTGTTTGACAAACAGCAGTCTCATGTCCCTTCCTTCCCCCCTTTTTCGAAAATTTTCAGACCAGTACCTAAGAATGGAACCGAAATAATTTTTTCTCTTCAGAAATTACGATAAAAAAATAGTATGCAGTACTCATAAATTTACTTTAATGCTATATAGGGTGATTATTAAGTTAATTATAACGTTTGGAATCTGTTGCATTTATGTCCGAAAGGTAGTTTCTGAGTTATGGAAGCTGGACCCATAAGGCGCTATAGAGGGGCGAAGCCCACTAGTGTCTATCATAATTATATCTGCATGTGGACTAATTGCGATATTTAATCAAAATAGTCCCCCCCCCCCGCCTCATCCCCGGAAATATAACAAATACAAAATGTGTCTTTATAAACCTATCGTCAAATAGGTTTTTATTTCTTTTTTCCTAAAAAAAAAAACATTATTTTTATATCCGTAACGTAAATAGCGGACGAAGCCCGCTAGTTCCTATCGTAATATATATTTTTAATAATTTTATATAGTCTATAATAAAAATCAGACTTAAAATAGTCTAGTTCCATGAGTACTTGTAGTGTCAGTTACATGCTACGATTTTTGGATACCAGTACTTTAGAACGGGAAAATGTGACTTATTTTATCGGAGATATCTCATTAATTGAATAAGGTGAAGCAAACTTTTTGAAAAAAAGGTGGCCAACAAGCATGGCAGTTATCAGCTATGTGACTTTGTGCTAAAGTCCATTAATTTGATCTGCTTTAAAAAGATTACAGAAGATTGAATTATAGTAGAACCTGGATTAACCGAGCTTCGATTAATCGAGGTTTCTGTTAACCGAGCCGATAACAAAGTCTGATTTTTTTTCCTTTTGAATGAGCCTTAAAAATAACCACACTCTTTAGCTCACTGTCCGTGCTATACAGGCCCTTTTGCCCCCAAAAGCACTCAACTCCAAAGAAACATTGGACCCTGAGAAGTCAATAGCGAACAATGCTTTGTTTCCAGTGGCTGTGTGAACTATCGTAAATTTTTCAATTTGCATTTTAAAATTTACTACTGGTAGTTGATTTTCTTTTTAAATTTGTTAAGCTGTGAAACAGAACTTTACATATATTTATTTTTATTATTTTAAAAAACGTTCTATATATATTTTTTAAAAGAGATGTTAAATTCGCAAGCACGGCGAGTTTTTGCACACAGTTTCTATTAACCGAGATTTCCGATTCCGATTTACTAACAGTCCCAATTAGCTCGGATAATCGAGGCTGCCCTGTATAATTAAAAAATCAATGGCGATCTTACTGTAAACGGGTTTCCCTTTTACTGAGGGATTTCAAGACCGAATCAGCTGATGTTAGTTGCTGTTTCCGTGCTTGATTAAATAAGATTAGTTAAACATTTGAAAATTACCAAATATAAAAGGAACTAAGACAACAGAGTCTTTGCTTTATGGTATTTTTTAACAACGCTATAAGAAAATGATTTTAAATAAGAGATTTTAAATGTAACGTTTTAAATCTGACATAATTTTCACCAAACTTTCCTTTCTCTTTGTAACATTCAACTGAAAATATTTTTATTATTAGAAAGATAATATTATTATTTGCGCTACCTTAAAATTGGCAACTATAGTTAAAAATATCATCTCGAAATTTGAAATAAATCTCTCATATAAATATATTTTTTAATTTAAACTGTTTTGCAATATTATTATTTGGCCACTTTGGCCAATATGACGTAATTTCCTCCATTTACGAATTTTAACACCTATCAATGAATTTATTATTTAAAAATTTTCTTTTTCTTTTAATATTCACGTTTAAATATAATTTTTATGACGTAATTTTCAATGTTTTCCTGCTTTTAATGCGTAATCATTTAATTCTAATTTGAAAATAATTGATTATTTTATAATTTTCTTCCATTTTAAGTAAGCATGTGTAAAAACAATTTTTATGACGTAATGTTTAATATTTTCCAGCTTTTAACACGTTATCATTTAAGTCTAATTTAAAAGGATTTTTTTCTGTTTATAATAGTCACATGTGAATAAATTTTTAATTTAAAGGATATATTATTCTTTGCGCTGTTTTAACAATTGGCAACAATTTAAAATAACCTTTTCTAAAATATGTAAAAAATATCTCTGGAAATTCTGAAAATTTTAATTTAAAATTGAAATAAACCGTCAAAAAATTAGGCAAGTTAAAAATAATAAATGCACTCTGCAAACTTCGAGTTTCTATTGAATGATTAAATTGAATGAAAATGATTAAATTCCCATGTATATATTTTTTTTTCCTATGAGACTTTTTTAATGAGACAATTTTATCCAGATTTAACATTAAATATCTCTTAAAATAATTCTTCGATTTAAAAACTGTCTACTTCAACGTTTTTATCAAACATTTCTCTATAATACTACCAATTTTAATATTTTTGTATGCAGTAATTTTCTTAATATATTCGAAATAGACCTCTAGTCACAAGAGATTCTTTCAAAGCGGTGAAGAGCGTTAGTTTCTTTTTTTCCGAATAAGAGACAAAATGTAGTACGCAATTGCGTCAAGAGATGGCGACACCAGAATTCTGATATGCTTATTATGTAAAACTTCATTGTTATTTATAAATAAAACATTTCAACTAAATTATTTATTATAAAATAATTATTACATCACAATAGTTTTTATGCAAGGAAAATAATAATTATAATAATAATAATATTATGGATGTCAGTGATTATATATTGATTGACCGTCATAATAATAAAAAATGATATTATAAAAAGAAGAGCTGAAATGAATTATTTTTTTACGTTTCTGATCGTGTGATTTATATTCAAATAATAATTATTAATGTATATTTTTTGTAAAGTGATTGAAATTAAATATATTTATAAAATTTATGGTAATATTTTTAGTGTTGAAAAATTGCCAAGAAATAATCATCATCAAATTGGCGTCATTATAATTGTAATTTTATTTAACTTAATAGCAATTAAAAAATTACAAAGGAACTGAGAATAATGGTCAACTAACAGACTTTAAAAGAAAAAAAAAACACATTCACATGTGAAAACACGTACCTAGAGTATCGAACTGCCTATCTTAAGATCAGTAGACGATGGCCCTTAACCACTCAGCCAGTGGGAAGACAAAATTTTTCTCCCCAAAAGTGGTTAAAAAGAAAGCATGTGTATGAATACAGTGTCATGCATTTTCGGTGAAATTTCCATAGAATGGCGAAGAAATATAGTCCGATTTTTTATGCGCATTATAAAACGAACAACAGTCTTGCTGGAAACAAGTAAATTGTTATTTGGTTCATCTGAAACATATTTATTTGATTTTTAAAAAATCGCCCGTGTCATTTTTCAGAGAAAAAAAATCGAATTATTTAACGAACGCGAGTTTTCCCAGAAAAAAAGAAAAGTGTTATTCACCTCGCCTTAATCACATTTATATTATGTATCAATTTAAAAATAATCGTTAGACCCGTTTTCGAGATTTTCAAATTAGGAACTTCCTCGATATCATACCAACGTTTTCACTTTAAAAATGGCTATTTAGATCTCAAAATATACTGCACGTAGAAATGTAAAAATT
The DNA here is from genome assembly GCA_963932465.1 of Maratus speciosus. Taxonomy (NCBI): domain Eukaryota; kingdom Metazoa; phylum Arthropoda; class Arachnida; order Araneae; family Salticidae; genus Maratus; species Maratus speciosus. The sequence goes on along the minus strand of OZ010796.1, from coordinate 76,420,794 downwards.
TCAGTATACGATTAGACTGCAGATATAAGACTGTTCTAGAAAATTCAGAACAATAAGACTTATATCTGCTGAGTTATTAAAAGGTGGCTTTTCGCGTTTTCTTTGATGTCGAGTTTGGTGAAAATTATGTCAGATTTAAAACGTTACATTTAAAATCTCTTATTTAAAATCATTTTCTTATAGCGTTGTTAAAAAATACCATAAAGCAAAGACCCTGTTGACTTAGTTGCTTTTATATTTGGTAATTTTCAGATGTTTAACTAATCTTATTTAATCAAGCACGGAAACAGCAACTAACATCAGCTGATTCGGTCTTGAAATCCCTCAGTAAAAGGGAAACCCGTTTACAGTAAGATCGCCATTGATTTTTTAATTATACAGAGCAGCCTCGATTATCCGAGCTAATTGGGACTGTTAGTAAATCGGAATCGGAAATCTCGGTTAATAGAAACTGTGTGTAAAAACTCGCCGTGCTTGCGAATTTAACATCTCTTTAAAAAAAAATATATAGAACGTTTTTTTAAATAATAAAAATAAATATATGTAAAGTTCTGTTTCACAGCTTAACAAATTTAAAAAGAAAATCAACTACCAGTAGTAAATTTTAAAATGCAAATTGAAAAAAATTACGAAAGTTCACACCGAAACAGAAAACCAACCTTGATCCTTTTTCATACATTTCATGTAGTTTGGACACAATGACGCAAAGAAACCATTTACATAAATCTTACTCACAATTTTGAATAGCGTGACATTGGATCCAACCATAGCATTCTTTGAGCATGTACATTAATTACATCCGTGTTAATAAAATGTTTTCAGAAGTATCTCCTTTCATTCTTATGTTAATTCTTTAACTGCGACAGTGAAAAACTACCTTTTAACTTCTCACCGCTGGCGTTCCGACTCTACATTCTATGACGAAATTTGCTCGTATACCTGCGTTCTATCACCCCGTAAAGTTTCGCCTCCTTTTTCAGATACACCCTGTATATATATATATATATATAGATATAAAGTTTTGAACTGGGGTTGGTTTTCTGTAAATGGTTGGTTTTCTGAAAATGGTGTAAATGGTTTATTTGCGTCAAACTATCCTTTTTCATACATTTCATGTAGTTTGGACACAATGACGCAAAGAAACCATTTACATAAATCTTACACACAATTTTGAATAGCGTGCCACAAAAGATAAATCAATTTATTGAAATAAATACATTTCAATGCATAGTATAGATTCAATGAAAGTGATATATTTAACAGTGAATTGGAATATTAAAAGTATTGTGTAGATGTAAAAAAATATTTTAACCAAGTCAAAAAGAATTTAAATTGAATTTTAAAACAAACCTTTTAAAGTCACATCAAGGCGTCACTTAAATTTTATATCATATCTTTTAAAACTCATATTTTGAATTTATGAGAGATGTAAATGATAAAGCAACAGCGAATATAATTTTATGCAGCTTTTCATGTTGAACATAACTTTTGCACATGCGATTATAAATAAAACAAAAATAAAATGATGAAATAAATACAAATATATTTTTTAAGAAATAGCATAACGTCACTCAAAATTTGATATCAGTATTTTTAAGTTCCATATTTAAAATTCTTAGAGCATAAGATAAAGTGCTGCGTCAGAAACTTTTAACCCGTCAAGGGTTTTTGCATTGATATCATTACTTTTTTGAGGTTAGTGATAAAATGATTAAAAAAAAGATACTTATGGAATTTAATGCAGATTTAATTTTTACTATTTTATTACAATTTTCCTTATAGCAGTTTGTATATAAAAACAACTGGGTAAGTATAATCGCAGATCGCACAGAGGGTTTCATTTGATATTCCTTTAAAAACACTTTATCCTTAAATTAATAAATCTAAAATGTTAATTTATAATTATTAAATCCTTACATAGATGGTGCACCAATAGTTCCAATTTTCATGGGGCAGGGAACGCACTCTTTTAAACAAACCACCTTCCAACTGAAGTCATCAAAAACCAAGTTGAATAAGCCAGACCCCGTTGTGTTGTTTGACAAACAGCAGCCTCATGTCCCCTCCTTCCCCCCTTTTTCAAAATTTTTCAGACCAGTACCTAAGAATACAACCGAAATAATTTTTTCTCTTCAGAAATTACGATAAAAAAATAGTATGCAGTACTCATAAATTTACTTTAATGCTATATAGGGTGATTATTAAGTTAACTAGAATATAGCCCGTCAGAATGACGTGTTTGCATTTTCAAAAAAATTATATAGCATTGCATTATAAAAAGAATTGTGAAGTAATAAATTTTGTCTTGTCTGATTAATAGGGTCAGGCGGGGTAAAGTAAAAACAGCCCATTTTTCATTGAAATTTAATTGGCAAGAAAATTATTAATTGAATTGGTAAAATACTGATATAAAGTATGCAAATGAACTTCACTCACAAAATTTGAAGAAATATTTCACAAAAACATTCAAATTAGTACTAATAATGTTATTTTAAAACATATTGTCAATTAACTATTTTATCTGATGGTATGTGGTAAAATAAAAGACAATTCCAACAGAAGGTTTATTTGTTTTTATTAATTGCCAAAATAATAATTATATAACTTAAATTTTAAAAAGTTGAACAGAGAAAATCCCGATTTTTTTTAAACATGCATAAAAGAAACCTGTAATAAATTTTGATAAATTAAAAATCATCTTTTATCACATAAGTAAATCGCAACTGTTAATTACATTAACAATTTATTTTCCCAAATTCTGTTATTAAATTACAAATTTATTTTCCCCCCTACAAAATACAAAATTTTATTTATTATAATAATGCATTGATATATATACATATATATATATATGTAATACACGGCATTACATATTTCTGATATTCTAATTTCATTTTATAAGAAATATTCATTTCCCCCCCCCCCCCCCAATGTCTTCAGAATTCAAAAAACATTTTTAAAAGAGAATTTCTTTTTTTTAACTACCGACAGATGGCGCAACAGAGCATATAAACGTTTGTTTTAATATTTTAAAAGTTCAAGACGAATGAATCAATTGTTTGTTTACTTTCATATAGGGATAGATAAAGCTACCAATCTAATTTTAACTCAAGTTACCGCAGCTGAATATTAGATAATTGAATGTAATCTCTTATAAATATTAATTTATTCTGAATAATCTGTCTAAAAATGTAACTTTTGCGAATAGTGGAAAAGAAAGCACATTTTACTCAACGTTTTAAGATTGAAAATCAAATCAACATTCACTCGTGTGTCGTGATGCCACATGTACAACACAAATTCCAAATCCAGAAGCAGTTGAATGACTCTTTGAGCGAATCGTTAAAAAATACGGTCGACATCCGATTTTGCTCTTAAAATATTTGTAAAACCATAATAAAGCTTTTAAATAATTTGAAATACGTTTGTTTTTAGAAAGGAAACGTTAATCCGGTACAAAATAATTCACGGGAATGAATCACCGAATATAGCTATATTCACTGAACACCATAAAGTGTTCTCATTGGTCAGAAAATAGATAGCCTTGAAAAACAGAGGTAATTTTTCGCGATATTTTTAACCGTGTATACTGAATTCAAACTGTAAATAAATGTAAACAAAAGTGAAAAACGTATTTCAAAATATTAATATGCTTTTGCAAAATATTTTAAGAGCATTTAATGAATAGCTGAAAGAGTCATTCATTTGTTTTTGGATTTGTAATTTGTGCTTATGAATGGCAACGGTAATCGCTTGTATACATCGGAACCCTGTTGTTGGTATCTGGTTATTTTTAAATTAGATCTTAAAGCGTTATAATTGTATACTTTTTGAAGGTTTGAGAAAAATTGAAGAAGAATATGTTACACAACAAATAGATAGACAGATTAAATAAGGCAGTCGGAAAATACGGCATCGGAATACTTAAGCCTAACGTGGCCGCGTTTGGATTATCAGGAAACGGATGAGTTCAACCCCGGAAGCGTTATACATTTTGTGTCATTCTATGTATAATTATAACGTTTGGAATCTGTTGCATTGATGTCCGAAAGGTAGTTTCTGAGTTATGGAAGCTGGACCCATAAGGCGCCATAGAGGGGCGAAGCCCGCTAGTGTCTATCATAATTATATCTGCCATGTAGACTAATTGCGATATTTAATCAAAATAGCCCCCCCCCCCTCCTCATCCCCGGAAATATAACAAATACAAAATGTGTCTTTATAAACCTATCGTCAAATAGGTTTTTATTTCTTTTTCCCTAAAAAAAAACATGATTTTTATATCCGTAACGTAAATAGCGGACGAAGCCCGCTAGTTCCTAATAATTTTATATAGTCTATAATAAAAATCAGACTTAAAATAGTTTAGTTCCATGAGTACTTGTAGTGTCAGTTACATGCTACGATTTTTGGATACCAGTATTTTAGAACGGGAAAATGTGACTTATTTTATCGGAGATATCTCATTAATTGAATTAGGTGAAGCAAACTTTTTGAAAAAAAGGTGGCCAACAAGCATGGCAGTTATCAGCTATGTGACTTTGTGCTAAAGTCCATTAATTTGATCTGCTTTAAAAAGATTACGGAAGATTGAATTATAGTAGAACCTGGATTAACCGAGCTTCGATTAATCGAGGTTTCTGTTAACCGAGCCGATAACAACGTCTGATTTTTTTCCTTTTGAATGAGCCTTAAAAATAACCACACTCTTTAGCTCACTGTCCGTGCTATACAGGCCCTTCTGCCCCCAAAAGCACTCAACTCCAAAGAAACATTGGACCCTGAGAAGTCAATAGCGAACAATGCTTTGTTTCCAGTGGCTGTGTGAACTATCGTAAATTTTTCAATTTGCATTTTAAAATTTACTACTGGTAGTTGATTTTCTTTTTAAATTTGTTAAGCTGTGAAACAGAACTTTACATATATTTATTTTTATTATTTAAAAAACGTTCTATATATATTTTTTAAAGAGATGTTAAATTCGCAAGCACGGCGAGTTTTTACACACAGTTTCTATTAACCGAGATTTCCAATTCCGATTTACTAACAGTTCCAATTAGCTCGGATAATCGAGGCTGCTCTGTATAATTAAAAAATCAATGGCGATCTTACTGTAAACGGGTTTCCCTTTTACTGAGGGATTTCAAAACCGAATCAGCTGATGTTAGTTGCTGTTTCCGTGCTTGATTAAATAAGATTAGTTAAACATTTGAAAATTACCAAATATAAAAGGAACTAAGTCAACAGAGTCTTTGCTTTATGGTATTTTTTAACAACGCTATAAGAAAATGTTTTTAAATAAGAGATTTTAAATGTAACGTTTTAAATCTGACATAATTTTAACCAAACTTTGCTTTCTCTTTGTAACATTCAACTGAAAATATTTTTATTATTAGAAAGATAATATTATTATTTGCGCTACCTTAAAATTGGCAACTATAGTTAAAAATATCATCTCGAAATTTGAAATAAATCTCTCATATAAATATATTTTTTAATTTAAACTGTTTTGCAAACTGTTTTGGCCACTTTGGCCAATATGACGTAATTTCCTCCATTTACGACTTTTAACACATATCAATGAATTTATTATTTAAAAATTTTCTTTTTCTTTTAATATTCACGTGTAAATATATTTTTTATGACGTAATTTTCAATGTTTTCCTTCTTTTAATTCGTAATCATTTAATTCTAATTTGAAAATAATTGATTATTTTATAATTTTCTTTCATTTTAAGTAAGCATGTGTAAAAACAATTTTTATGACGTAATGTTTAATATTTTCCTGCTTTTAACACGTTATCATTTAATTCTAATTTAAAAGGATTTTTTTCTGTTTATAATAGTCACGTGTGAATAAATTTTTAATTTAAAGGATATATTATTCTTTGCGCTGTTTTAATAATTGGCAACAATTTAAAATAACCTTTTCTAAAATATGTAAAAAATATCTCTGGAAATTCTGAAAATTTTAATTTAAAATTGAAATAAACCGTCAAAAAATTAGGCAAGTTAAAAATAATAAATGCACTCTGCAAACTTCGAGTTTCTATTGAATGATTAAATTGAATGAAAATGATTAAATTCCCATGTATATTTTTTTTTCCTATGAGATATTTTAATGAGACAATTTTATCCAGATTTAACATTAAATATCTCTTAAAATAATTCTTCGATTTAAAAACTGTCTACTTCAACGTTTTTATCAAACATTTCTCTATAATACTACGCAATTGCGTCAAAAGATGGCGACACCAGAATTCTGATATGCTTATTATGTAAACTGTAAATATTGCAAAGTTAAATAAAAACAATTGTCTCGGGGTTATCGAACTTCATTGATATTTATAAATAAAACATTTCAACTAAATTATTTATTATAAAAGAATTATTACATCACAATAGCTTTTATGCAAGGAAAATAATAATTATAATAATAATATTATTATGGATGTCAGTGATTATATATTGATTGACCGTCATAATAATAAAAAATGATATTATAAAAAGAAGAGCTGAAATGAATTATTTTTTTACGTTTCTGATCGTGTGATTTATATTCAAATAATAATTATTAATGTATATTTTTTGTAAAGTGATTGAAATTAAATATATTTATAAAATTTATGGTAATATTTTTAGTGTTGAAAAATTGCCAAGAAATAATCATCATCAAATTTGCGTCATTATAATTGTAATTTTATTTAACTTAATAGCAATTAAAAAAATTACAAAGGAACTGAGAATAATGGTCAACTAGCAGACTTAAAAAAAAAAAAAACACATTCACATGTGAAAACACGCACCAAAGAGTATCGAACTGCCTATCTTAAGAGCAGTAGACGATGGCCCTTAGCCACTCAGCCAGTGGGAAGACAAAATTTTTCTCCCCAAAAGTGGTTAAAAAGAAAGTATGTGTATGAATACAGTGTCATGCATTTTCGGTGAAATTTCCATAGAATGGCGAAGAAATATAGTCCGATTTTTCATGCGCATTATAAAACGAACAAGAGTCTTGCTGGAAACAAGTAAATTGTTATTTGGTTCATCTGAAACATATTTATTTGATTTTTAAAAAATCGCCCGTGTCATTTTCGAGAGAAAAAAAAATCGAATTATTTAACGAACGAGAGTTTTCCCAGAAAAAAGAAAAGTGTTATTCACCTCGCCTTAATCACATTTATATTATGTATCAATTTAAAAATAATCGTTAGACCCGTTTTCGAGATTTTCAAATTAGGAACTTCCTCGATATCATACCAACGTTTTCACTTTAAAAATGGTTATTTATATCTCAAAATATACTGCACGTAGAAATGTAAAAATTTCAGTATACGATTAGACTGCAGATATAAGACTGTTCTACAAAATTCAGAACAATAAGACATATATCTGCTGAGTTATTAAAAGGCGGCTTTTCGAGTTTTCTTTGATGTCGAGTTAGCTGTATATAGGAGTTCCGCCATCTACGAATTCTATGATACGATACGATACGATTTTAGGCTTAAGGCTGCGTCACTCGGTACAGTATTTATTTCATCATTTTATTTTTGTTTTATTTATAATCGCATGTGCAAAAGTTATGTTCAGCATGAAAAGCTGCATAAAATTTTATTCGCTGTTGCTTTATCATTTACATCTCTCATAAATTCAAAATATGAGTTTTAATAGATATGATATAAAATTTAAGTGACGCCTTGATGTGACTTTAAAAGGTTTGTTTTAAAATTCAATTTAAATTATTTTTGACTTGGTTAAAATATTTTTTTACATCTACACAATACTTTTAATTTTTCAATTCACTGTTAAATATATCACTTTCATTGAATCTATACTATGCATTGAAATGTACTTATTTCAATAAATTGATTTATCTTTTGTGTCACGCTATTCAAAATTGTGAATAAGATTTATGTAAATGGTTTCTATGCGTCATTGTGTCCAAACTACATGAAATGTATGAAAAAGGATAGTTTGACGCAAATAAACCATTTACACCATTTTCAGAAAACCAACCATTTACAGAAAACCAACCCCAGTTCAAAACTTTATATCTATATATATATATATATACAGGGTGTATCTGAAAAAGGAGGCGAAACTTTACGGGGTGATAGAACGCAGCTATACGAGCAAATTTCGTCATAGAATGTAGAGTCGGAACGCCAGCGGTGAGAAGTTAAAAGGTAGTTTTTCACTGTCGCAGTTAAAGAATTAACATAAGAATGAAAGGAGATACTTCTGAAAACATTTTATTAACACGGATGTAATTAATGTACATGCTCAAAGTAATGGCTCAAAAGATCTCCGCCAGCTGTAATGCACTCTTCACACCTGCGGGATCGGGACTTACGCACATTTGAGAAGACCCAGGCATTTCGTGAATATCGCCGGCAACAACGGCAATCCTGGCGAAAAGATCCATTTCGGTTTCAAGATTAGGCTTTTCATATGGCCCCACAGGGAAAAGTCCAAACACGAGAGATTCGGTGATCTTGGTGGCCAAGCTATGGGACCACCTCGACCGATCGATCGCCCTGGGACTGTGGAAAATTACCTTTTAACTTCTCACGGCTTGCGTTCCGACCATACATTCTATGACGAAATTTGCTCCTATAGCTGCGTTCTATCATCCCGTAAAGTTTTGTCCCCTTTTTCAGATACACCCAGTATATCACTTTTTTATGGACACGATAACTTCCATAATTCTGCACAAATCCCTTCCAAACTCATACATAGAAACAAGGGGCAGAAAATCTCGGACAAATTCGTTAGTGGGCAAATTGGACCAAAGGGGTGGAAATAGGGAGAAACTATGTGAAAACAGAAAAAACTCCATAACCTCTTAATTATAATACATATCAAATTAGTCTAAAGTTAAAGACCGGAAGTTGGCAGCACAGACAATCACCTCATCGAGTTCGCGGCTAAAATTACAGAATTAGTTAAAACTCGATTCGCATATTAAAACGCAATCGGTCTGCCAAGTCATATCTTGGTGGAAAACACCTGAAAACCCGATTTTAGCGGTTGACTCGTAGGCTTACCATTGTGTTTTCCTGCTCCCACTCCACCATGTTTTCATACCTTAGGGTAATCTTAAGGAAATATTATTCTTTGTGCTGTTTTTACAATTGAAAACAATATCTATAATAATAGACCAAGTCATTGACTATCATCAATAGTTCCGGGCGGACCACTTCACTTTTTATATTCCAGGTGCCATTTTGGTACTTTAATGTTACCAAGGCACAAGTGATAAGTCGCCAAATATTATTCCATCGCCATCATTTCATCTATATTATAATAGTCCAAGTCATCTAACTGCCATAAACAATTACGGGCTGATCCCTTCGATTTTCTTATGAAAGATTTCCATTTTCATTAAAAAATTAAAAAAAAAATTCGAATAAAACTACATAAAAGTTGCCACGATCGCAAGGAATTCTTGGTACTTTTATGTTAGGCGGGTCAGGGTTGGCAAGTTTCTTCCACATTGGAAAAAAACGCGAAAAAAAACATGAAAAAACCGGCCGGAAGAAATAGGTTTCTTCCAAGTGGAAGAAATGGAAGAAACTTATTCTTTAAGAATTTACCATATAACTTTCAACTTTGTAAGACACAATAAATGTCTTCTTCCTACAACTTTAAGTAAATTAATTCCATCAGACCTATATAAATTTAATTAATTATATATTCTAAATTAATAATTACATCAGTTTTTTAGCCATGATACCTGTCAGATCTCCAATCATTGGCTGAAGAAAAGAAATTTTATCCAAAATGCACAAAATCAAATGTCATCCATTTCAATTTAACAAGCATATTTTTACTTTCTTCTATCTTCAATAGAAGAAAGTATTTTAATCGAAATTTTTTTTCAACTTCCGGTTTTCGACGGATTTACACGTTTTGGGGGGACAGAGATCCCGAAAAACATGTTTATAAAAAATGTCTGTCTGTCCGTGTGTCCGTCTGTCTGTCGCCATTGTACAATAAAAAAGTGTATGAAGTTATGCATAGAATTGAACCAAAATTTTATTTTAAGTTTTTGACTATGGCAAGCAACTTCTCCCTGAATTTGGAAAAAATTCACCGGTAGGGGCGCTGTAATAGCGATTTTGAATATTGTACCGTCCAAAAGTGTATGAAGTTATGCATAGAATTGAACCAAATTTTTATTTTAAGCTTTTGGCTATGGCAAGCAGGTCTTCCCTGAATTTGGAAAAAATTCGCCGGTAGGGAGCGCTGTAATAGCGACATTTGTACAATTTTGAACATTGTACCATCGAAAAGTGTATGAAGTTATGCATAGAATTGAACCAAAAAAATAATTTCTTGGCTATGGCAAGGAGGTCCTCCCTTAATTTGTAAAAAAATTGCCGGTAAGGGGCGCTGTAATAGCGATTTTTGTGCAATTTTTGTGCCATTTTGAATATTGTACCGTCGAAAGTGTATGAAGTTATGCATAGAATTGAACCAAATTTTTTGTGTGTTTTTGGTCATGGCACGAAGGTTCTCCCTAAATTTGGAAATTTTTTGCCGGTAGGGGGCGCTATAATTGCGATGTCTGTTCCATTTTCATTATTGTACCATCGAAAGGTGTATGAAGTTATGCATATATTTGAACCAAATTTTTGTGTATGTTTCTGGCTATGGCAAGCAAATATTCCCTGAACTTGAAAAAATTCCGCCAGAAGGGGGCGCTATAATTGCGATCTCTGTGCCATTTTCATTATTGTACCATCGAACAGTTTATAAAAGTATGCATACAATTGAACCAAAATTGTTGTGCATGTTTTTGGCTTTGGCCAACAGGTCCTCCTTGAATTTGGAAATATTGCGCGGTAAAGGGGTTCTGTGATCAGTGATGTAGTAGTAAAATAACCAGAGGGTATACGCTATAGGCAGAGGGTATGCACTAAAGTCATGAACGTCATGCCTAGGGTATACGCTATAGCTTTATTTGAGAAACAGAGGGTATACGGTGCTTCTTGAAAAAATCCAGAAGGTATACGGCGTATACCCGCGTATACCCTCCACTACACCCCTGTCTGTGATAGCTATTTTTGATACTTTTCTTGATTTTTCGTAGTTCTATTGTGCATCAGCGGCTCGTGCAGCGGTGGGAACTCGCTTCCTGCTAAGCTGGCTATTCGCAAACAGCTGATAACAACAAAATGAGGAAAAACTAATAATTTTAACTAATATCATGATATAGAAAAACTCGTTTTTAGTCCGTTTAATTGACTGGAGCAGAAATTTAAGATGAAAATTAAAGTTGATATAGTATTGAACTAATACTGTTGAAGTATTAACATGCTTAACTAGGTTTTTAAATATTAAGATGTATAAGATAGAAGAAAGTTTTGGGATTGACACATCCAACTAGTTTAATTAAACTTTTGAAACTAGTAGTAAATAGTACGCAGATCATTCACAAATGGTAGAATGAAACTCGTTTAAATAAAAGACAGTGCTTTTAATTTGCATCAATTTTATTAAGGTAAGTAATATAGTACAATAATTACTGTATTAATATATATATATGTATTAAAATCCTCACTTTCCTTACTACAATGACGCATAGTATAACAAAAAGTATTTTAGCAGTAGGATGCTGCAATCACTTTCTCAACTTAGAATGGATGAATGCAAAAGATGAAAAAAATTCTTTCAAGTCCTACAGAAAACTTCAGGAGAGTTTAAAACCATTTCGGCATACCCATAGATATTTTAAGAACATTAGTCTTTTAAAATCAGCATTGAGATATGCATGCTAGATGCTAGTATAAATAATTACAAATTTGTTTATTTTCTGTTTTGTGCAGTTTAAAATAATGCATTTTTATAAGAAAATAATGTATTTTTATATGAAAAATAAACATTTTGTAGGTAATTTTTTTTCTTTATACATAAACGGCATAATTAATAAAAGAAAAAAATCCCTCTACCTCTAAAGTTGTAAAATCTATCACCTGTAAATGTTTGCTGAACCTGAAGTATATTATTAAAAATTAACTTATTTTTCCAAAAATAATACTTTTAATATTAATTAAATTTTCCAATTTAGGGTTCATATAATCATACTTTGTGTTTAATTCTTTTACATAGTTAATATACTTTAATTTTGAGCATATATTTTGTTTTCTGTTGGTTTCTTCCATTACTTCCAGTTCCATATTCCAGTCCTGGAAGAAACTGGTTTCTTCCGGAAGAAACCCAACACTGAGCCGGGTGCAAATCTGGCCAATAGCTTTTTTTTAATTCGCCAGTTAGCATTTTTTTTTTTTTCGAGTGGTAAATTAAAACATTGCTTTAAAGTTGAATTTAAATGTCATGGTTTGTTGCATTATTTAATGTTTGACACAGATGTCAAATACGTACCGTGTTTTGTGTGATTTTTTTACGACAATTTGGCAAAAAACTCGTTTTCGAATACCAGTTACATAAGTATTTTTAAATTATTTTCTATTATTTTTTAAAATGAAATAACATTAAAGAAAAAAAATTTAAAAACTAACAAAACAATTTATATATTTTAAAAAAAGTAAACAAACATTTATTAATAAATAAACAGCAATAGCCGGGTTACCATGTGAAGCAAAATAACGCCATTTTGGCGCCAATTAGGTACCCTGGTTCGTATGTAACATCTGTGCCTAATACCTTTCTTTTCGTTTCGTTTAAAGAAAAAAAGAAAGAAAGAAGTGAAAGCCATTAATTTTAAATGTTTCAGTTTTACATGAAAGTTTTGAATTTTAAATAAAATGAATGAAAGTTTATTATTTTAAATGAAATGTATGAAAGGATTATATTTTAAATAAAATTAATGAATTAAAAAAAAGCGACGGGAAAAATGTTTGGTGATTTATTATCTGCGTCCCGCTAACATAAAAATGCCAAGTTCTTGATTTCTCTATCAGACTCTTCCGATTTGGCGAAATATTGTTCACGTAAATTGAGTTATGAATAGAAGTAACATGATACATTTCTTAGCATACATTTAAGGGAAATCAAACTGGTCGCCAAATTACTTTAAAATAGCAACCTTTTCTAAAATGAAAAAATATATGCTATGATTAAAATTTGAGTTGCCATCATTAGAGAAAAGTGTTTAAAATTAGAAATTAATATCTTGGAAACTAATTCGAATTTTAAAATTCTAATACCAGATTTGAAATCCGCAGATCAGTATGGATTTTTGTTGTTAATTTCACCGCATAATAGTCCATATTTTAGGAGAAATCGCCATGAAACATAATCTGTCGTTTAATCAGTCGTTTCATTAGGAATTTATATACATAGGGTAGATAAATATAGATAATACAAAACATATTTCAGTTTTAAGACTTAAAACACACGCTTTTATTTTATATAAAATGATGTCATTCGCATTCTCTGAAGAATTCCTCACTTACGATCCAGTCTTAAACAATACCTACAGTAAAGTATTCGAGGCTAACGAAAAATACAGGCTACTATGGTGCATCGCACGTGTCTTTTTTTACAGACCGCTAGAGTGACATGGTGCTCTTTTCGCACACCTCCATTTATGCATTCGAGCATCACGTGACTCTAGCGGTCTGTAAAAAAAGATACGTGGAATGCACCGTGGTAGCCTGTCTTTTTCGTTAGCCTCGTAAAGTATTCATACGAGGTCACTATCGCTGAATAATACACAAATAATAAAAAAAACCAGGTGTCATCATTCAAAAAACTCAAAAAAAAAATCGGCAGTCTAATGATTTACATGCTTTCATTTGTTTGTAATATAGATAATTAAATTAAATATAGCTTATAATAGCATGTTTTATCAGAAATCATTCATTTATATTTTTTCAAATAGCACGTTTTTTAATTAATTTTTTTTTTCAGTAGTTATGGGAAAATGGCAACAAAAAGATATAATTACTATTTTCCAATTATTTTCTCTTTACTTTCTACAGATATAGAGTACATGAGTTGCAAAAATTAAACAAACTAGATAGTGCCCGTCAAGATTTGACGGTAAATAACTTGAATGTTTCATCAGAAAAATTCTTGAATTTTTAATTAGTTGCTTTTAAATTAATTATTGAATGATGAATTACGGGACGAATTTCTATATTGTATAAGTGATTCCTATCTTTAAGGCGATAGATGGTACTGTCAGTCTAACCTATTCAACGAAGTGAAAGAATTTTAAGTTTATAATTTGCAACGAATTATGCTTGTTTTTTATCAGAAATTTACCTAAAAATGCCGAGTAGAGAATTTTATCTGTACATACTACGGCCTTTTTTTTTTTTTAAGTAACAATATTTATTTTCATTTTTTTTATTTTTTTTTAAACAACACCGCGATTAAAAGCTGCCATGAATTTTATTTTTATCTGTCTGATTCTCTAAAACCTAAATTTGAAACTTGATGCAGCTAACAATTTATAATATATATTTTTTATTACTTGAATTTTATTTTACATTTTTATACATTTTTTAAATATTAAACTTGGATATTAAGGTAATTTCTTTATAGCTCTTATACGAACATTTTTCTTTCTTTCTGTTTTATTTTTTACGGAAAAGAATAACAAACTTTACTTTCTGACACACACATATATTCTTGATAATTGTCAGAAAAAAGAACGAAAATTGTAGATCAGCTCAATATATTTAATTGATGATTACATGCAAAATATTTTAGCATAAATATTTTAAATACAAAATCATTATTTTTTCATAATATTATTTATTGAGTTTTAATTTTTTTTTTAACTATAAAGCATTCAAATAATAATAAAATTAAAATCCTAAAACTTCTCTTCCTAATAAAATATGTCATTACAGAAATGAATTATCGACAAAAATATTACTCATTTTTCCAGGCTTGGAATCGAACCTGCGCCCGCTACGAAAATTATGAGCTTCAGACTGCTGCGTTAACCCACTAAGCTAGCAGGAACTCACTGTCGTTTCTTCTAAATTGGAGCGATTCGAAAAACAGCTGACGCATACGCAATTCTCTCGAATTTGAGATTTGATCTTACAGAAATTGTTTTGCGTTTTAATATTTGATACTTTACTTTTTCAAAGAAGCAGCTAAACTTAACATGCTAGTTTCCAGATCTTCGTGTGTAACTATTGGCAATTCATAAGGCGAATATAACTTTTAGCTTCAAATCATTGTATTTATTTTCTGTATGTAATATGACCAAATCAACATCGCACTCCCGAAATAAAACGTATCTATCTCAGTATCGTCAGAGTAAATTTTGAATTGTTAATAAAGCTGAAAGGGCCAAATAATATTAACTTTGTGAAAGAAAGAAAAGCTAGTTTACAGTACTGCGTTTAGGCTGGGATTACGGTGCCTCACTTAAGATCAACTTTTAGACTTACGATATAAACAAAACGTAAACGGCATTACGGTGCCTCGCGATCTTACGACGGCTTGGAAGCAGCCATAGACTTCTCATATAACTGGACTCAGAAATAGCAACCCTTTCTTGACGCCGGGATCACTACCCACCGTCACGTGATGGTGGGCAGAGAAAACGCGCCAAACCGGTTTTTCTCCTCTGGTTCCCGCTGAAACTTTCTTGCGTCGGGCGTTTCTCTCGCATAAATCAAATCCGACAGTTGCCAATAAGGTGATCACCCCCAAAAAAGACAACCTTTTGGCGATGAAAGCGGAAACATGTGTGCTTCAAGTTCTGACCGAAATAACAATGGGATTGGGCCTCTACTTCTTATCTTTACTCTGAGGAAGCAGCCATAAGTTAAGACAGAAGTGGATGCGCGCGCAACCACAACAAATGTAACTGCGGCCTGTGATTGGCTGACTGCAGGAGGACTTACGCCGAAGCACGAGGACTTGCGCCGAAATACCGTAATACCAAGTTACGACTGATCGCAGGAACGCCTATCCTACGATCGAGCGAGGCACCGTAATCCCAGCCTTACACTATGGCTTATCAGGTCTACAAGGTCTGCGAGGTCTGCCAGGCGTGCGTTTAGCCGGTTTAGGAGGGTCTGCGTGGTCTGCAGGTGCGTTTTCACTGGTCTACCCAAGGTCTAACTTAGCTAACTTTTTACCTAAGCACAAGATTTTAGGTCGTTAGAACCAAAGAAGTTGGAAATATTTGTATATAGTTGGTTGTATTCCTTCTTCCATGGTTAGAACGTGATTTTGAAGGAATGCTCTCTGTTCAATCCTAAGCACGGCTAACCTAAGCTCAGCCAATTAGAAAAGAGATTTTCGCTAAATATGGCGGTGGTTTAATATGGTATTAAAAATAATATTTATATTTCACATCGGTGTTTTTATTTAGAATTACTCTTGTTTTTGCATCAAACAAGAATCTATGTTATGTGATTCGAGAAATATGGTACGTTTTATTAAATTGCGTTGGATATACCATCTTTTATTAATGTGTTTTCGTTTAACAAATAGTAATCGGTAAGGATTGTTGAAATGTTGCACCTTTGTAGAAGGATACATATCTGTCTTTGGTAATTATTCAGATGCATTTTATTAAAATTAAAATACTAATTATATAGTTCGTTTATGGATTTTATTTCGGGTAATAATGAAGATATAATACGCTGTTCTCAAAATTTTATTGAAAGTTAACAGTACAAAGAATAAACGTATTTTTTTTATATGAATATTTGTTTCTTAAATTTAATTACATGCTTCATTAATTATAATTGGTTATTTGATAGACTATTTCTAATCAATTTCTAATTAAATATCTCTTTGCTCACTTAAAATAATTGTGTTAAGAATTATTTGTTACTGTAGCTCATATCGGTTTTTAAATGGAAAATTAGTTAAAGGCAAGCTCCAATTCAGTTTTGTTAATAGTACTTGATTATGCATATTTATGCAAGGATGTAGAAAAGCTTATAAACTTTAAAATAAATAAGCCTCTGTATTTTGTATTCTCCTATTCTCTTTTAAGAAAGAAAGATTCAGTTGCAAATGAGTTTGCTCTTTACCCATTTACTGAGATTTACTTGTGAGCATTGTCATACAAAGAAAACTCTGACTGTTCTACTTTTTATTTTATTTTGAATGCATTTCCCCCACAGATGTGCCATCTTACTTCTTGTTCTTGGATTCATGCTGAAAATTCTATGAAGGATTATAACTTTGTATGAGATTTTAAATCAATTGAAATCATGTATAGCTTTTTTTTGTCTGGGTATTTCTAAGAATTTGTATGCATTTTCATGTGTGGTTTGTTGCTAATTGAGCAATGTTTTCGTATGTAGGCATTTAAGTTTTATTCCACTAGAGTTTACCCATAAATCCTGTAACTTTGATCAGAATTAATGCTCCTTTAACTTTGTATTGAAATTGTTTGATATTCTCCAAGTGTGCTAATGAATCTGAAAGTTATACGATTGAATTTGTAATTATACACTTTGATTGGTCAATTAGAAAGTAGCTTAAAATTATAAACAAGGGTTGTTAAATTTTGATTCTTCGATTGCTTTGTAGTGTTATTGTTTTGTTAATAATTATAAATGTAGAAAAAAAGAAAAATTTAAATGTGAAGCCTTTGTCTATCTTTAGGAAAATTTTAAAACTTAGATTGAAAGCAGGGATTTTTAAAGCATGTTATTTGCAAAAGAAAAAAAAACCTAAATAAAAACACTGTCACATTGTATAAGGTATCTAAATAAACTGGTATGTTTCAAAAAAATAATGGAGGTAAGGTAATCTTTCATAAATTAAAATTATGTTGACAAACATTTTTATAATTAGAGGTATGTTTTATAAGTTTAATCTTTTGCAGAAAGATTTTAAAGTCCACCAAAATAATTTTAAGTATGTGCAGGTAGGATAATCGGTACAGATGTCATATTCGTCCCATATTGGCGCAATTTTTTCTGACGCCAATGCCAAAGTGTCGTTATTTTGCTTGATGTGGTAACCCGGATTATGTTGTTTATGCTGTTGATGTTTTCGCCAAATTGGCAACCGAAAAAAATCGCGCCAATATGCGGCGAATATGACATCTGTACCGGACAATCAACTTTTAAAGGATTAATATAACTGTTTTTGTATTTAAATGTAGTTTAAAGTCTCATGACAGTTGATGGAATTTAGGCCTAATCTAAGTGAAAGCATGTGTAATTTTATACTAAATCATTGCTTAGGATAAAATTCTTTTATGAGGTTTTCGTTAATGTTACACCCTATACTATTTTAACAAATACATATATAGTCAGCTGTTTTCAGTTTCCCATGTCTGATTTTGAGTAGTACTTTAACAAAAAATCAACATTTAACGTTTGAATGAAATATTTGTTTTATTACATTTTGTCTTTCATTTTTTAAATATTATATGTATGCATGTATTACATTATTTTCTCTTTTAATTTGCTAGTTGCTTTAGCTGCTACAGTTGATAGAAATGCAATAAGGATGGTGTGAATAGATGTTAAGCAGTATTATCTGTTCATCAGCAGCATCAGTTATTGTCACTAACATTTTGATGATCGGTACAGAAAGCAGCAAAGTCAACTAATTTCTAGTAGAGTTGCAGCTTGTTGGTTCCTTACTTCTGTGTTGGCCCGTTGGAATGTGTCTGGGGGACTATTAGGTTAGAAATAATCTTTAGTCCTTTGGATGCAAACTTGCAGGCTAAAACACATTTTATATTCTGCATGGATGTGGAAGCTACGCTTCTTTTTTATTTTGCTGAAGATTACCTATATTTTGATTTATTGCCTATCTTTATGAAAAGTAAGTCACTTTTTGCTTAAAATTTTTTTTTATGTTTTATTATGTACTGCAATGTAAGAGTAAATTCAATTTAATGTTTTCTGATTCAAAACATTAATTTTTAAGGGATTTAGTAATTATCAATTACGTAAATTAGAACAATCGCTTAGATTAAAATAAAGACCTTAATATAAAATTAGATTATTGGGTATTTTTTGGTTAGCCGCAGCGCCAGTGTTATATATACATATATGCATATGTTGTATATATACACACACATATATATATATTATGCATATATAACACTGGCACCTGGCTAACCGATTATTGTTTAAGAAAACATGCTAATATAAGCAAGCATTTTAAAAAAAAAAAATTAAAGCATCTTTTTATTAGACTACTCAAATAGAACAGAATATTTATAAATAATGTGGAGGTGAAAACAAATTATAAAAGCATGTGGCATTGACAGAAATATTCTGTTCTTTTCCTTTAGATGGATACCACTTTACGCTGAATGTAAATGTTGGCTCAGAATTTGCAGACATGTATAAATGGCTGTACAATATATTAATATATCATGCATTCACCATTTTTTACTTTCGGTTGCAGATTTTTTAATTAATTTTCTTTCACTTTAGGAACCTGTTCTAAACGTAAAAATTCCCTCATTAAAAAAAAAAAAAAAAAAACTGCAAGCAAAATTAAAAAAATAAAAATCGAATGTAGAAATTTACAGCTATCTGATGACAAAATATATATATATATTGAAATGTAAATAATATTTTTTTAAAGAATCTTCCCATAGGTTTAACATTAGCTTGTGAGTGTCTTTGCATGAAAGGATGGAAGCCTTAACCTATTGATCATACTGATGAATTAAAAAAACTAAGAAGAATGAAATTAAATTTTGCAACTCTTAATAATTTAAAAAGAAATGGATGGAGTGCAAAGTCTTTTTTGCATATTTTTAAGTATAAGAACTGAATTTTTTTAAAACAAGACTATACTCTTCTAGAAAAATTTCCTTGAATGTAGAATTAAAACATTTCTTTCATTACAGTATTTATTTTTCATACCATTTAAAATATTTTCATATTATAGTATTTTATAAATAAGAATAATACATATATAGATATCTAAATTATCATAACATGTTTCTTTAGATCGAAGACATCCTCTTCTTCGAAGAGGAAGTATATTATTTTTACATTAAAAAAAAAATTCCTTTTTATAATCTAGAAGACAAGCAAATACAAAAGTACTATATTATTATGTTTTCCATTATTCACAAAACCAATGAATGAGGAAATACCTTTTAATTCGTCTTCTCCTTAGATTCATAAAATGTTTAGAATACACTCCCTCCCCTCCCTCATGAAAAAAAAAAAAAAAAAAAAAAAAGCTATGCCCTGCTTCTAGCAAATTTTTCTCTTCTGATGCAGGTGAGATATTTTTCCAAGTATGAATGATACCAGTGTTGTACAGTGCTGCCATCTCTTAATTGATTTTAGCATTATTTTGAATTTTATATACTGTAGCATGTTGTTATGAACAAACTATGTCATTGAGCTGTTTTTTCCATTTTTTTTTGCAAACGCAATAGATCTTTCAGATATGAGTGTCAAAGTGGGCGTTTTGAACCGAATTTCCATGCGAAGGGAGAAAGAGCACTCAAGAGCGGGTGAAAAATGGCTTTTTCACGTGATCGAATTTGCTTATAACTCAATAGGTAATGGGTGGATCCCAAAATGGAAAAACAGTTCTATTCCAAATCATTTCCATGGCCAGGCTTTCCAATTTTATATGTTTCCGTTAAAAAATGAATTTTTAACTATGTCAAAATGTTTTGCGCTTGTTGAGCAGAGCAGTTAAGAACAGCCTTAAACTAAAGAAAACCAAAAGCAGAAAAGATTCTAATGAAGCTATAAATAACTTCTCTAAATTTTACAGTTTATCTTTAAATAGCTTTTATAGTAAATATTGTCTCACATAATTATCAGTTCTACATTCTAGATTTAAAAATTCAGCTTGAAATATAAAGCTTGGAAAAGACTTTTTTACAGAAGGTGGAGAAGCTAAAAACAGCCTGCCAAAGCAAAAGTTCTTAACTACAGAATGACACAATCAATAACAGTTAAAAAATTCATTTACACTTTTTTCGACTGAAAATATCAAAAAATTCATTTACACTTGTTTTGACTGAAAATATCATATGCAATATTTTGAAAATTAGTGTCAGTCAGATATATGAAAATATCAAACTTCATGATATTTTGAAAATAAATATCAGATATATATCATGTATACATCAAGATATATATCCATCGATATATATCACCGAACCCCAGGGACCTGGAGCTGGAGCACAGGGAAAACACAACCCGGAGCGCTCCGGAGCTGTGTTTTCCCTGGAACTGGAGCTCTAAATTTTCCCCTGCCCCATGCTCCTTTAGTTTTTAATATTCCTTTAAATCTTTTTTTTTTTCAGTCTTAAAATATTTTAATTACATCGCTATTCAGTATTTTAATTATATCATTTTTTGAGCTTTTTGTTTTATTAGAGATGGAAAACTTCTCACAAAAACATAGTAACACTACTTCACTTCTTCTTTCTACTTGAGCTAAGTGACAAAACTATTTGAAAACAAATATGGCCGCCTGTTGTTTACAAGTGTAGTTGTACAATTTTGGTTGTTTGAAAAGTGTGGAAGAATTTTAAGATTTTTGTGTTTAAAATTCCACCAAACTTTCTAGTTTAAAAGTAAAAGATGTCATATTTTCTGAACAAGCATTTCAAGTTTGATGAGAAGAAAAATGCATTTTGTCAGATCTTTAATGAAGGTAAAGAAGGAAGAAAGAATTTGCGAGCAAAAAATTAAATGTGTAAATTAAAATCTGTAACTCAAAAGCGCGGAGCCGAGTTGGAGCAGTTGCCGGAGCCACAGTATTTTATCCAGGAGCAGAGCTGGAGCATCAAAAATTGTTCAGCTCCGGGTCACTGCTGAACCCAATTCAATATCTTTTTCTTGTTAAATCCACTGTTTACTTTAGTATAATTCATTTGTATTTTTTTAAGAAGTGTGAGCTGTATTATCATTAAACTGTGAATTTGTCTTTTAATTATTAATTAACTTATTTAACTATTAATCTTTTTACACTATTTTATTTAACTTGTAAATATGTCAAGCTAGAATTATATAATAGATTTTTTACTCACTTCTTGATAGTCCAGAATTATAAAAAATATGTACACAAGTGTGCTTCTGACGATAATATTTTAAGGAACTTTATTGTAATATAAGAAATGAATTTTACGGCATTTTTGAGTTAGCCACAGGTGATAAATCACCAAACATTCTGTATAGTTACAAGTTACAACAACAACAGAGTTAATTATGCTCCAAACAACACACCACAAAATATGCCAACTGGCTGTGAAATAGTAACAACAAAATATTTTAAAACTCTTAATTGTAGAAAATAAAATGTAAATAAAAAATAATGAGTAATATGTATTTTTATAAATCTGCTTTTATCAATTAATAGCTTAATATTAAGTAAATTATAAGTTAAGAAAACAATTTAAAGATTCTGAATACATAGTTTTTAAAATGCTTTTTTCCCCTTTCCTGTTGTCATATCTGAAAAAAAAATTATAGAGCAAGTGTAATTTTTTTTAATAAATTCGGCAATTCATGCTTTCTTATCAAATGTAAATCAAACCGGTGAATTTTCAATAATTAGAGTCATGCCAAATTCATGTATTGTAACAAGTTTTTTGGACCAACATGATTTGCAGTCTTGAAATTAGACATGATTTTTATAAATATTGAATGCTTTAGGGGTGGTGGTTAAAGAAAAAAAAAACTATTTTTGATACTTGTGTATTATTCGGTCCAGGTCATACTCACTGTGCCAAAAATATTACAGTAACCCCTTATTATTATATACTTTTTTTTCATTTTAAGTGCATATTATATAGTTTCCCTATTAAAGGCGATGACAGAAATATTTATATACATATAACTAGATAATATGATATAGCATACTATATATATACATATATAGACATAATATATTATATACATATTACTATATAATATGATATAGCATACTATATATATACATATATAGACATAATATATTATATTCATTCTGGTGAGCATAATTAATCGCTCAAAATAAAACTACCATCGTTAATATCATTTATTGCTAAAAGCCATCATTTTGATGTTATGTAATTAATAGATGTATACTAAATTGCTGTTTTGTATTATTCTAGTTTGCTTTTATGTTATTTATTCTTTTTAACGATATTTTGTATTAAATTACCATTTTGAGCAACATGGACAATTCACAATGATAAACAAAACTGGCAATTGACAACCATTTTTGGAAATCTCTTTACCTGGCCCGGATAAATAAATATCCTGGCCCAAATAAACACAAGTACCCTATTTTTACTTTTATACTTGTCCAGTAACAATGCAACAACTTTTTTCATATTTTAATTTTTAAACTAGCTGAGAGATAATAGAATGTGTTTTATTTGCATGTTATGGATGGAGAGATATTTAATAGTGTAATCCTTGTTATGCCGTTTTATCCTGTTGTTTAAATTCAGAACACTTTTGGGCACTTTATGTCAGCCAAGCACATCAGATAAATCGTTAAATATCGTTCCTACAGGAATTATTAATTTCTTTTGAAGTATAAAATTTTCATTCATTTCAATAAAAAAAAAAAAAAAAAAAAAAGAATAAATTAAATACAACAAACAGCATCGGAGTATTTCAGCATCAAGGCGTTGTTTCTAAGTCACACAAATGAAAAATAAAAGGTTCGGAACAGATGTCATAAGTTCCCCCCGGCCGCCATCTTGGAATTTTCTTGGCGTGAAAACCCTTTTTCCGCCAAGTAGTAAATGTCGCCAAGCACCGGTTTATACGCATGTTTGGCTTAACGAAAATAAAATGTAAATAATAAACAAAATTCGCTAAAATGGCAACCAGTAATACTTGTATGTGCGCTTCGCGCACATTTTCCGAAAAAAAACATCACTGCATTCAACACTTCACGAGGTGTAGCATTCTCAAAATTCAGCAGTGTTCGCTTTCTAGCAATCTCATAATATAAAAACTTTTAAAGCAAAAATACACATAAAAACAAAATTCGCTAAAATGGCAACCAGCAATCTTTGCATGTGCGCTTCGCGCACATTTTCCGAAAAAAAACATCGCCGAATTCAGCATTTCTCGCTATATAGAATTCTCAAAATTCAGCAATTCTCGCTTTCTAGCAATCACAA
This sequence comes from Maratus speciosus, assembly GCA_963932465.1. Classification (NCBI taxonomy): domain Eukaryota; kingdom Metazoa; phylum Arthropoda; class Arachnida; order Araneae; family Salticidae; genus Maratus; species Maratus speciosus. The sequence goes on along the minus strand of OZ010796.1, from coordinate 76,396,766 downwards.
AATGTAAAAAACTCAAAAGCAGTAAAATACATAAAATTATCAACATACCTTAACAAACATCTGCTTTCTTGAAAGATCCAGCTCGAAATTTTATCGCCGACATTTTCCTAAATAGGCTTATCAATACGTATTCACAAACTATAAACAAACCTTCTTTTCTTGTCAAAATTTCCTCATATTTCCTAATTATTTCAACAACAGCGTTTAAACGGACTACAGAAAACATAGTTAATCAAATACATTCAATAAATTTCACATAAAAATAAAAAGGCAGAACTATACAATACGATATCAAAATACATTCACAATATTCCAACATTAACTTCTCGGTTGCCAGAACGACACGTCACACGACATTCAACATATCGAGGTTGCCATATCCATAACTACCGTCAACACGCCAACAAAAAATCGCCAAACATTTCAAAACAACAACGGCGTAGGGAACATACGGCATCTAAGCCAAAGGTTCTATTGCTGAAAGGAAAAAATATTGCAAGATTTACACCCAACTAACATTGAAGTATCCTTTTTATGACCATAGGCGTAGCGTGACCAGTAATTTTGGGGGGGGGCACCAAGGTCGTGCGAAGTAAAAACGGCGCCCCGAGCGAATTTTCAATTTTGCGCCCCCCGCCCTCCCCTCCAATAAAAAAATTCTTTCTTTTTGTGATTGGTGTAATAAAATTGATAAAGTGCAGAAACATAAATTCTATCGAATAAATATTTCGCGTTTCTTTTGGAACTTATTTAAAAGGTTTAATTTTAATTTAGGAATTCAGAACAACTGAATAACATAAAAGAAAATTGCACTTATTTGTTAGAGAGTTCATGATGTTTAGTGAAATTGGAAAAAATGATCAAGAGAGAAAAAGAAATTCCCCGAAAAATGAATAAATTAGCAAAACCGTGGTTTGCAGCCTAAATTTCGCGCCCGGGGAGACCACTTCTTTAGCCCGCTCTTCTAGTGTGCCCCCCCCCCTCCCAGGGGGGGGGGCACACTAGAAGTCTGCACGGACCGCAATTCCAAGGCCCAGGCCGAGCCCGGCCCGTTTATATTTTCACAGTTTGCGACCAGGCCCGGCTCGTACAAAAAACAGTGAAAACAAGCCCGGCCCGTGAAAAAATCAATTAAATCAGTCCCGGTTCTGCTCGACACAATTTCTCAAAAAAATTCCGATTTTTCTTAACATACAATTGCAGGGCAGCCACTTGCTACTAAAAGCGACTATTTTCAGCATCCGGCGGCTATGGCGACTATTTTAGGCCGAAAACCATTAAATAGCGCTATTTCAAGAAAAAAGGTGACCTTTTCCGGATTTCAGTGACTGTTTTTACTGAAAATATTTGATCTTGCTTCTTCATAGCACCTGGAAAGTCATCTTCCCAAACAGACTTTTTCAACGGTTGTTTGAAGAGATTCGCGATTTTTCCCTCGACGAAATTCCGAAATTCTCGACTTCGCCCCCTCCCCCTCCAATCTGTTGACGAAAATACTTATTTTTTTTCAGAGATCTTTTTATACAATCGTTGAAGGAGATTTTGCGATTTTTTCCGCGATCCTTTGCCAAATGTCGCAAATTTTTCTACGTCAGATTAACGAAATCGATTTTTTTTCCGCCACCACTTGTCCAAATTCGCGATATATATTTTCCGAGAGCGATTGATGGTAGTTACTATTTGTTTCAGAGATCTTTTGTCGAAATTCCCGATTCTTTTCCAGATCGTTTGTCAAAATTCGTGATTTTCCTTTCATGACCGAGTAAAATTCGTGATTTCTTACGCGATCATTTGGTTAAATTCTCATTTTTTTTCCAAATTTGCGTTTTTTGCCCGCGACCATTTGACGAAATTTGCGAATTTTTTGTGATCGTTAGATGAAATTCGCAATTTTTTGTCCATTCTTTTGACGAAATTTGCGATGATTTATCCGCGACTGAATGACGAAAATCGCCATTTGTTTCCATAACCTTTGGTAAAATTCAAGATATGTTTTACAGTTGTTTGAGGAGATTCGCGATTTTTTCCGTGACAAATTGCAAACATTCGCGATTTTTTCCCCAATCGATTAATGATAATAGTTATTTCTTTCCCCTATCTTTAGCTACGATCGTAGAAGGATATTTCGTAATTTTTCTTATGACCTATTGCAAATTTCTCAATTTTTTGGGGGCGATCGTATCACAGAACTCTTTTTTTTCCGTGATCCTTTGCCAGATTTCGCGATTTTGTTTCCGGCGATTTCGTTTCAGGGAATTCACGACTTTTTTTCAGCGATACTTTGCCTCTGCGACAAACAGGGGAAATTTTTTCTCCGCCACCACTTGTCGAAATTCGCGATATATATTTTTTCCGCGACCGATTGATGGTACTCGCTGTTTGTTTCAGATATCATTTGACGAAATTCGGATTCTTTTCCGCGATAGTTTATTGAGATCTGTGATTTTATTTTCAAAACCGACTTACGAAATTCTTGATTATTTGTTTAAATTCTCGATTTTTTACGCGATTTTTTGACGAAATTCGCGTCGTTTCAGGGGTAATGATTCTGTTCTGCATTTTCCGAAATTTTAAGGCATTCGGTTCCGAAAATTTGAAAAAAATCGGTCATCAATCCTAAAATTCGGGCATAAAAAATATCGCTAATTTCGCAAATGGTCGCCGAAAAAATCAATTTCGATAATCGTTCACAAAAAAAGTCTCCAATTTCTTCAAGGGATCGCCGAAAAAACGAATTTCGCCAAAGAATCGCGGGAAAAAAGCACGAATTTCTACAAGGGATCACGAAAAAACGCCAGCTTCGTCTGGGAATCGCGAAAAACACACACATTTCACCAAGGGATCGCAGAAAACGCAATATTTATCAAAAGATCGCGGAAAAGCGCGAATTTCGCCAAAGGATCGCGATAAAGAAACACAAATTTCGTCGAAGGATCGCGAAAAACGCGAATTTCGCTGAAGGACAGCCGAAAAAACGCATAATTGGGGCCGGGAGATTTCCCCCCCCCCCTTTTCCTCCTCTGCTGTAACCTTCAGAAAATTTGCTGTGAATTTCAGATTTTTTTTTTTACTCAGAATCATCCCTGTCGTCTTTTTGTCCGTGACCATTTCACGAAATTTGCAATTTTTTTTCTCTTGGTCGTTAGACGAAATTCGTAATAATTTGTGAATTCTTTGACGAAATTTGCGATGATTTTTTCGTGACCACCATTTGTTTCTGCAACCTTTGATAAAATTAGAGATATTTTTCCACGGTCCTTTGAGGAGATTTGCGATTTTTTTCGAAGACGAATTACCAAAACTCGCATTTTTTTCCGCCGATCGTTTTACGGAATTCACCATTTTCTTTACAGATCCTTTGTCAAATTTCGTGAATTTTTCTATGACCGATTGACGAAAATGATATTCGGTATTTGTTTCAGAGATTTTTTGACGAAATTCGTGATATTTTCCCCCGGCCTTTTGTCGAAATTCGTCTTTTCTTTTGTCGACTGACTGAGGAAGTTTAAGGGCAAGGAGGCAAAAAGAAGTGAAAAAATCATTTGGGGGATAAAGGCAGGGGCAATTTTATTAGCCATGGCGCCCTGTGGGAGATTTTTTACTGTACCACTGCAAATACTATATTAATTTTTTTTTCTTTTAAAGGGTTCTACTAAAGCATTTTACTTTGTACACTCCCTCCAGGGCCGAAACTAGCTATATTTTCACCCGGGGCAAACATGGATTTTGGCGCCCCCCTCCTTCCTCCGCAAAGTAAATTTACAAAGAGAAATTTACGAAAGTTTCTATTAGAGGACTTATTTTAAAATTTAAATTGTGTAACAGTAAAATACGTAATAATATTGAAATATATAACCAGCTTTGTCAAATATTTATTCATTAAAACCTGTGAAAAAAATCGAAATGAAGCGGAAATAATTCCGCTTTATACAGGTTTCCGTCTTAGCAGATATAACTGTTGGTATTATTTCTGTTGGAACCATGCAGTTTTTTTTTCATTTAAGACAATGTTGCATTATAGACATTTCATTTTTCTAGATTTTACTGTTGTTGTAGCATTACAAATTATTACAAATGAGGTACTTTAATGTCATAGTTATATGAGTCGCATTGTTTCAGGAACTAAAAAATAGGATTTACTGTACGCATAAAAATGAATTCCAGATTGTAAAATATCTTCCTGTACTATCTACACCAGTTTTGTGGAATTATCACTTATATCACTCTTCTTATTTATAGATAGGTATGGCTACATACGTTCCTCAACTTTTCAAATTTAATTTTCAAAGATAATTTTCAAATGTATGTGTGACTCAAAACAACAACAAAATTATTAAATTTTTACTTTTCATTTTGTGAATTTTCGACTGCTTGGTGTTTATTGTCCCAGTCAGACACCTGACCTCGCCCAATTAAAGGCCAGATATGGTGATATGCATGTAAAAAAGTAATTCTAAGAAAAAGAATGGAGTTATTCATTTACTGTCTTGTATATTGTAGGGTAATCTTTTTATATATTCGGCAATTTTAATGCACTTTACTCAGCTTTTCTTTCTGATTTTTCAGCTAAAAAATATTTTTTTACACAAATTTCACACGCACATATATATATTGTATAAAACGGTAAAACAAATTTTCATCTGGCGCCCCCTTCGCGTAGCGCCCAGGGCGCATGCCCACTCTCCACCCCCTTAGTTTCGGCCCTGACTCATTCTCCCGTTAGTTTTTATTGTCCCGGGCAGCCTGGGTGGGGCTTGTTGAGCTAAAGCCAATGGGTAGGCCTCCTTACCTATCCGAACCTGTCCCGGGCAGCCACCCGATCTCGCCCATATCAAGACAGGAAAAATGAAAGCTCAATACTGCTCAGGGAGAGAAAGAAAAAAAAATGAACAGTCTTCAAGGAGTCTTTTCATCAGAAAAGTCAGAGTCAAACAAAATCTTCATTTGGCGCCCCTTTCGCCTTTCGGTATACTTGGAATTGGAGAAAGAATAATGTTCAAGACAAAAGCTCTTTTTTCCAATTCATTTGCAGTCTTCTATTATAGATGAATCTTTTTTATATAATTGTAAATTTCAATGCATTTAGTTCAGTTTTACTTTTGGATTTTCCTGCTGTAAGATTTTTTTTATGCTAATTCAATATAAATACATATATATTTTTGTATGTAAAGACAAAAAAAAAAATCTTCATTTGGCGCCCCTTTCTGTTCTGGCGCCCGGGGTGTAGAAGGTTGGGGGGGGGGCACACGCCCCCCCCCCCCCCGACGCTACGCCTATGTTTATGACCTACTGACAGAACCAGGGAATTGCTCAAGGCAAACATTGTGACTCCTTCACAAAATTCTCCTAAATAAAAACAGAAACTCTTCACAAAATTATTTTCCATAAAAGTGACTTCAAACTATACGGAAAAAATTGTAAGGATTTAAGATGTGGGTAATTTGTAAACAAAACAAACTCACAAGAAAAGTAAACTTCAGAAAGAGGGGGAGGGCAAAGGAATTTTAAATGCCAGATTTTTTGTTACAAAAGTTTATTTTTCTCAAATCTATAATTAAAAAAAAAACGGGTACCAACACAAGAAAGAAAAACAAAAACTGCCATTGACCCCTAATGCAAAATTATAAAGTAAAATTTACAATTTTAAATATTTATTATGGTTATCTATAATTTATTTTGCCCTTTTTCTGTGAAGTTCTTTTTTTACATACAAAAAGTAGATGTGTACCTACATTGGATAATTTTAATTGTAGTAATGATATAATATGAGAAATATCCATTGTGTCTAAATATCAGTTTCATCGCCAATCAAATTATTTGCCTCTAACACAGGATATTAATACAGCCTGATTATTTTTATAGAGTGCTAATAACTGAAGAGCTTAGATGATAAAAGCAGTGTATGACATTTAAAAAAAAAGGAAAAGAGTTGATCATGTGATTGAAGATAATCAATGATCCTCTACCATCTGTTAAATTACTATTTGAAAAAAAAAAAAAAAACAATACTCACAGAGATTTTAATTGATAAAAGAGGCATTTGACAGTAAAAACATTGTAATTATCCAATTTATTAGTTGATTTTCTGAAAGTATCACTTAACACCTTTATCAATCTAGCTCTTCAAATAATAAAATTAAATATTTACCCAGGGCAGGCACTACACATTTTGCTAACTCTTCTAATATGATAATGTACTTATAACATAATATAGGAATCAACCAACACACATTTAATTAAAATGTACTTTGAAGCAGCCTCATGTACAATAACAATTTTGGGTAAAGTATATCACTCATCACTGTATCTCTGAAGTGAAAAATTATCTCTGAGTTTTAAAATTAATCATTAAAACATTATGATTTATTAACAGTAATTTTAAAATAAAAACAATATTTTATTTATTTCAGTGTATAACTGCATTGCCACAAAATACATATGTACAGCACTGAATGAGCACAGCACTGAAATGAACATCAGAAACACATATTTAGGCTTTTTATTTGACATGAGAAAAGCTAAAAAATAATTTTAGATGCGAGCTATATGGTATCAAAACTACTGACAGATATGATGACCTTCTGGATTATTTCTAAATCTTTAGATTCACGAGCGTCATTATTTAAAAAATTATTGTTTGAATCCACAAGGTAATAATAAGTTTCGTTGATTTTTTATTATGCATAACAAGAGCTTGTATAGACATTGATTTGTGAGGCATTATTTTCAAGACCCTTTAGCGGCGAAAGCCCGTCAAAATTTACGATTATGCTCTATACAAAGTGTTTGCTTTTGTTTTTTATTGAACACATACAACTTGCGTGCTTGACATCAAATATTTGCTACTAATATGACAAGAGGAATTATATTTTATCTTGTGTTGTTTATAACTGAGACAGCTGATCGATCTGTAGACTGTAGACGCTTGCGCAGTAAAAACTTGCCTTTGATTGGTTGGCGTAAGGGTTTATCTGTAACCAGTGAAAACGCTCTTAGGTTAAGGTTTTGGGTAGCTGAGGATTTTTAGGTCGTTAGAACGACCAGTGAAAACGTACCTTGCGAGGCTCTGGTCTCTGTGACGAGACGAGCGATTATTTCTCCCACTGGCTGGATAACCTGATTGGTCCACTGGTTACCATATCTTAGGTGTGCCAGAAATGACGTTTATTGCTTAAATCTTGGCGATAAGAACGTGTAGTGGTTAGCAATAACTGCAAACATTTGCAATAATTCTTTGGACATTTTCACCGATTCAAAACAACTCAACTCTAACTCCAGTTCAATACTATTTTAACTGCACCCGTAGGAAGCGACTCAAGAGTGAAAGGTTCCATTCTCTCATTGGTTGATCAGAAACCGGTCTTGGCTTGCTTCTCATGTATGATTTGGCGATGAAATGCAAGCACTTTGAGAAATATCGTACCTAGTTAATTCATGCTATTTTGGTGAAAGATTTCTGTGGACGAACTTGTCTAGTGGTTAACGCGCTTGTCTAGCAAGCTCAAGTACGCGGGTTCTATCCTCCCGGTTACTTTTATATTTTTTATTTCTGTTTTGTTTCGATTTTTATTAAGTTGGTTAATAAAGATTTATCGACTTTTATTATCCGTTCATTTCCAACAATTTTTTTAATTGTCAATTAAATAATTAAATAAAATTTTGATTAAATTAAGTTTTAATTGTTATTAAATAAAATAAAATTTAGTTTTAAATGAAACTGAAATTTAATTTTTATAAAATAAAATTTAGTTTTAAATAAATTTCAAAATTCATATAAACTATTTTTTTATAAATTAAAGTGAACATTTATTGTAATTAAATAATAATATCTCCTAAACTTACATACATTATTTTTTTCCCTTATAACTTTAGTATCAGATAAATATTAAATTAGCAAAATTAATTTTTCAAAGTTTTCTTTTAAAATTAATTAGTATTTTTCATACAGAAAAACTTTATTCATTTATTATCAATTGCTTTGTAATTTTTTATTACGTATAAAATAATGTTAATGAAATTAATTTTTAAACTCATATTACTTATAAGCTATTTATTTCAATTTCTTAAAATGAATATTTTTGAAAATATAATGTTATTTCTTACACTTATATAAATATTTTTATTTTTATCTTATATTATTTAACAATATATCTGAATACATAACTATATTCAGTTTATTTTATTTGAAAGTAAAATTTTATTAATTTATGAATTCATATTAATAATATTATTAACTTAACAGGTAATTAATTATTTAAACCAATTTGTAATTGTTAAATACTTTTTATTAAAATTTCCTAAAAAAAATTTAATTGTTATTATTAAAAAATTCTAATAAACTACTTTTCAAAACAATATATATATTATATATATATTATTTGAAAACTCAGTCAAAAACATAAATTATTTTTATTAAAAAATTATTATAAATTTCCCCTTCACTATTACCACCCTAAATATTTGAAAACTAAATTAAAGCTATAAGTCCAAGTAATCATTAACTAGAAATATTTAATGCGACAAAATACATTATAAAAACTTCTTATAGTTTTTGGTAGTTATTGCTCAGATATTATTTGTTTTGGGTTCCAACTTTTTTTTCTTCTTTTGGGTGTGTGAAAAAAAAAAAAAAAAAATCTGTCATTATTATTTAATTTATTTTTTCATTATAATTCACTACAAGTGTGAGCTATGATTTATTTTAGCTTGACCTTTTTCATTCACTATCTATGAAACACTTTATTTTTAGATTTTTTTTTTGCCCTATTTGTTATTTTGCAGCAATAATAAATAGATATTAATATTGCAAATTACTATAAGGGCAAAGTAGAATTTAGATGATCTAAATCCCTTTCTGACAATTTTGATTATTTGAATACTAGTTTGGCCATTTAATTATTTATATTTACGCATACAAACTGCCATGAAAAAAAAAATGCATACAATTTGACTGAGTATTTTTATTAATTGTTTTTTATATATTTATTATTTTTTTAAAACACATCAGCTATCAAGGAAGGGGAGGGGGAGTGCTTGAGTTTACTGTTCTTTGCACAGATAACTACAGTCAAAACACATAGGTAATTAAATGCGTAGCCAGGATATTATTTCGGGGGGGGGGGGGGGGGCGTCTAATCCCCTAAGCTTCTCTCCTCTTGATGCAAAGCTATAAATTAAAAATTATTAATTTTACTTTTCGCATAAATATCAATTTTATACTTTTAAAATATGGGATATGTTTTTTAAGTCTAATTTACATACACCTGTATATACAAAAGGAATAATGTGTAATTTAAAAATAATAAGTCTAAAATATTTAAATTGATTACTTTCTTAAAAGAAAGTCAGTTCTATCAATTTTTTGCAGGGAAAAAAAGATATTTTTAAAAATACCATATCATTCTTTTCCGTGAATCACTTTATATGAAAAATAAATTTAAATTCCTTACATGTCGCAAACAAAATTTAATATGATTGCAACATAATACTTGAAATAATCTCAAGTGACACTTGGCGATTTGTTTTGGTGGTGAAATGAGATGTGCCCTCTGATTTGTTAGGAAGAAATGTCTACCACTGCTCAATAATCAGGTCTTGTAACCTTGAGAAGTAAATCACGGGATTCTTGTTTCTTCTCAACCAATGGGAGAATGGAACCTTTCACCCTTGAGTCTCTTCCCAGCCGTACCAAGTAGTTGGCGGTTTTCTGATGTATCGTAAACGTCTCTATAAAAATGCAACCGGTAGACAGTGTCTGTCGCCAAATCTTCGCCAAAACATTACTTGTTGGCGGTGTCTTTAGGGTTACTTGTGGTTTGATCACATGACATTATTTACAATTTTGTGAAATCGTATAGCGTCATGTTGCATGGTAAATGAGAATGAGGTGATGAATTATAAAGCTAATTAGAATCAACACTTAGAACGTATAAATTTATAAATCTTTTGTAAAACTTTGATTTTAAAATTTCACTTTAATAATTAATCTATTTGAAAATATGAATTTTTTTTATTGCGTTATGATTTTACAAAGTGGAACATGTTAAATCTTATGCATTTTATATATACAGTAAACTCGGGGATCCTTTCGTTTGGTGAACTCTGTGTTATGCGGAATCAATCGGGACCGAGAAATTTTTCCGTAGTAGACAATATTCCGCCTTAGACAAATGTTACTCTATGTCTATGGATCCGCTGGCACTTGAAAATCTTTCCGAGTTAGGCAGATTTCCGTCTTACACAGAGTCCGCCTTACAGAGAGTTTACTGTAATATTTATTTTGTGTCTATCTTAAAGAACTTATTTTGTATTTTAATTTTATATCTCTCATAAACAATAGAATGTAAGGTCATAATATAAATGTGCTAATGCACAACTTAAACGACATTTATGTTCTAATATTCTTGAACACACTTAAAATAGTTAAATTACATAATTTTATAAATAAATAAAATCTATGATTAAAATAGAATGTATCAGCGAATGTAGCCCATGGAATAAAAGTTAGCAACAAGTTATATTTTGCTAAAACTTTATTAAATACAATGTCATAGATGAAAAGTTTTTTAGATTTAATGCTATATTATTATAATATAATATTCTTTTTTGAGAAAAATAGCATAGAAATAAAGTTTTCCTTTTAAATGTTTTTGGTTTTTATATACTCTGATTTATAAATATGAAGATTGCAAACCATGAAATTGGGAATAATGCTATATAGAATAATTATTAAATAAGAATGTGCAATTAAAAATTATTTTTTAAATGCAAAGTGTATAATAAATAATAAGTATTATTTTTAGTTCAATCAAATTTTTTTTTATAAACGCACTAAGTATAAATGCACCAGTAGATGCACCAGTTTTGGCCACATTGGATCAATTTTTCCAATATTTAGCCTGTGAATTGATGCTAACAAATAATATGCATTCTTACACTTTAAGCAAACTCTCTTTTATCATTTACAATATCATTTGTTTATTTTTTGATAAAATGTGACTTGCAAAAAAAAAAAAAATGTGTGAAACTGTAGTATGTGCTTACATGTATTAAGATTTTTGCTTAGCTGACAAATTTTCAGAATCTTTCAACATTACGCACTTATAGGGTTCTATTTGTTCTGAAACAAATTTCTATTAGGTTTTATGAGGTAAGCTTTCTCACTACTGCAATTTTACATTTAAATTAATTATTTTAACAGTTTAATGGGGGGGTGGCCAAAACTGGTGAATTAAATTTGCTATATGTACCAGTTATGGCCATGGGGGTGGCCAAAAAGGGTACAACATTATGTTCCACTTTTGGCCACATGATTCATTATCATTATAGAGGGAATTTTAGCCATTTAATAAATTTAAGACCATCTGGATAAATCAAAATCAATTTAGTTTTGTTTTATATAGTAATGGCTTCAATAATAATAATAATAAAAAGCAAGGCTAATGGCAGTTCTATAAAAGAGATTTTGTTATTCTCTATCCAATAGATAATTCACTTTAGAAAGAAGGACATTGCTATAAAAAACTAAAAATATATAGTATTGTGTTTAGTTTTGATAAAACAAAAGGGGAGGTGATATGTAATTGTTTAGATATGATAAATAAACTAAAACATAAATTTTGAAAGATTTTACAACCTATAAATTAAAACGTTCAATAAATTATAGCATGATTTAATTGCTTGTATTTTTCCTAAAGAAATGTAAGACATTCCAAAATTTTTGCAGTATTTCAGGCACAAGGATTTAGAAATACTAAATATTGTGAAAATCTTTACTAGAGACATCTAAATACAAGTAAGAATGTATTTCACATTATTTAAAAAGAACAGGATTCATTTTACCAAGTTTAAAAGAGATTCTGTGCTCTTAAAAAATGGCCTAGAGGGAACACTGCTCTAATATAGGAAGTAAAATTAAGGCCATTCAAAATGTAATGCCAGCACTACAAGCTAGCAAAGTTTTGGAGTAACCCGTTCTTGGCTTACATCAGAAGTTTGTAGAACGGACACCACTTTTCTCTAATAATGTTGAATCTCAAGTAGTAGATCTAGATACTAGGAATTGAAGCTAAAAATCAATTAGAAAAGTGGATTTTAGATATTATCAGAATACTATTTCCTATAAAAATGGAACAACTTTTAAGATTCTGTCCAGAAAATTGTAGCCGGCAAGATAGAAACTCCATTTCAAGATGGAAGACCAGGCATGAAATGGTATGATTCGCTCCTGAAATCATACCCTAAAATAACTTGCAAAGAAGCAGGGTACATAAATAAAGCACAAGCTAATATAAATCAAAAGATGATTTATAACTTTTTGATGAAAATCAAATCAAAATCAGAAAATGCTTTCAAGAAATATAACTCTTTGATGAAGATTCAAGTGTTCTAAACAATCCACAATCCATGAATAATTATAAAACTGATTAAATAGTTAATCTTTATGTCCTGTAGGCACTGTTGTTCCTTTTATGACACAAATTTAAATATATTTTTTGTTTTTTAATTAAAATTTTCAGTTAAAATCAACATAAGTAATACATTTTACTTGATGTTTTTATCAATTCATAAAGAAATTTGCAAAATTCTCTTAATACAGCAAACAAATATATGTGTGGTAAAATAGATGTTGCATAAAAATGCTTTATTTTTACTTATTATCAATTAAAATGTTTGTTAAACTACATGATATTGGAGTGGCCAAAACTGGTGCATAGAGATGGCCAAAGCTCCAAAACTAGTGTAGGGGTGGCCAAAACTGGTACAAATTGGAATAAATTACTTGATGAGTTATTACTCACAATCTAAAATATTCTGTAGTAAGTCATTATAGCTAACAGAAAGACAATTAAATTTACTAAAGAGTGATGTTATTATGATTTAATATGCTTCAATCGGTCAAGAACTGTAAAATTTCTATTTCAAATTTTCTCTAAAAGTGGCCAAAACTGGTGCATCTACCCTAAATTGATACTACCTTCTCTAAAATTATTTATTTTTTTCATAATACAGAAATATCATTTTATATACATAATCAAAAACACATCAAATAAATATGTAAAAATATATTATAATAAATTATACTTTGTAAATAAAAAAACTTTCTTATTTATGAACAAATTATCAATATTAATCCTTGTAACTGTAATACGAATATAAATCAAAACAATACTGCACAGCCAGAATTTGGCTTCAAAGAGGGGTTTATTGATAATAAATCCAGTAATCACTGCTTATTTGAATCACTAGTTAATTGAATTAGTCTTTTTAATAAATGAAATCATAATGCATAGTCTGTGAAACTTACTTGATTTTTTTCTTTAAGGAAAAAAATGTGTATAGAACCAGAAAATGTATAATAGTATTATTCAATATGTTGTTATTTTTTTTTACAATATTTATTGGATTTTTTTTTTTTTTTTTTTACCTATTATTATTAATTAAAATTTTTGATTCAAGAATTTTAAATTCAGGTAGATAGATGTTTTTTTTTTTTTTTTTTTTTTTTTTTTTCTTGATTATAGAAACAGCAGCTATGCTGGGCGTGAACATGGTTCATTTAAACAGCATTTACTGTATTAGTGTTGCAAAATATAAAGTGAAATAACATAAAATTATACAGTAAAGCACCGAATATACATCTTTCAGGGGACCATTTTAAAAGGACATACAACTGAGAAAGACATACAATCAAAATAGTAGGGGAGACTTGATCCCTTTTTCAGTTTTTAATTTTTATTTTGGAAAAACAAAATATTTAAAAAATGTTTCCAGTTATTCTTAAAGGCTCATGTGTCTTTCTTGTTACAGTATTTTTTTTTATTTTTGAAAAATTATTTTTTAAATAAAAATAAATAGTTTTCCAAAAAATAAAAAAAAGGATCAAGTCTCCCCAGTTGGAGGGAGACTTGATCCCTTGCCAAGGGAGACTTGATCCTCGAAACAAATGCATTGAAATGACTCAAATTAATTAGTAGAAATCAAATTTATTGTTGACTAAGATGTAAAAAGGGAAAAAAAAAACACAATGATCAAAAACATTTTCAAAGCTTGAAAAACCAAATGTAAATGTTAAGATTATTGCAGTTTGAAGAATTCCACCGAGTATGGTTGGTTTGGGTAGTTTTTTCTCAATGTCATCATTATCCACAACACTATTGTCAACCTTTTCTGGATACATAAATTGGTTGAAATTAAGTCCTCGTTTTCTTAGAAAATTGATTTCATATTCAGATGATAAAATCTTCTTTTAAATTTTTCCTGCGAAATGACTAATTTTCTTCTTTCCAGAATTCACACAATGACAAAGTCATTTTCACCAATTGACAAATATTTTGGATCTTCAATGATTTCATTAGAATTGTCATCAAGTGGATCTGAGTCGGTTGAATCATAAACACTATAACTGCTTTTATAACTTTCTGAAGATTTGGGTCTTTCACTTTTAGTGTTTTTACTTTTTTTCTTGGGATGAAATGAGCTTTTCCTGACTTTTGTTTTTCATTCAGTTGACGATCTTGTATTTTTCTTCATTCTGTCTTTTAGTGGTGTGCTTGTCAAAATTTTTGAAGACCCTTTTTTCATTTCTTTAGCTTTTCCCATTTTTGATAATGAAACTTTAGGGAAGGATTGTATGTCTGCTGGTGTCACTATGTTTGGTTTAACTGTATTATTTTTACTGCTTGTTGGAGTTAATGGTTGATTTGAGACGAAAGATGATAAAAAATCATCTTGAGAAATTCCTGTTTAAGGGATATTCCAGTGATTGTAAATCCATTTATTATGTTATTTGTCATCATGGCTTTAGGATAGGCAATTCCGATCAGTTCAGCAAATTGATAAATTGTTGTTCTTTGAGCAGGATGTTTAGTCGTCCAGTCTTGAACAGCTGCATTAAAATATCTTTTAAATGGTCCATATGCAGTACGATCCAGAGGCTGCAATTTGTGAGAAGTGTGCGGTGATATTGTTAACAAAATTATTCCATTTTCTTTGCCATAATTCAAACTCTCAATGCAATGCTTATATGGTTATCATGATTAGGGATTGACCGAATACCGAATAGTTGATTCGGTATTCGGTGGTTCGGCATGTAAACCGAATATTCGACTTCGGCCAAATACTTTTAAGTATTCGGCCGAATAATTGCAGATAAGTATTTTCTTAGAAGTAGAAGAATTCTCTTTTACTTAGCAGTAGAATAGGCTAAACAATGAGTTTGAATATTATGTGCATGAGTTCAGAGTTCAGCTGCACTACAAAAAACAAGTCAAAGGCCATTTTTTATTTAAAAAACTTTTTCCTTCCTAAAGTAGTCTACATAGGTGCGAAATCAAAACAACTGTCTACAACAGAGAAAAAAAGTAAGGAAGATGCGCATCTTTCCCTTATCATTTAATTTTATGTACTTCTACATTACTTATCAAATAAGTATATCAGAGTTCATATCTGTATATCTAAGGTGTATATTAAAGAAAATACACACATCAAATAAGTATACCCCTATGCCAACCCTATAGTTTTTATAACCATTATATCAAAATCGCTTAAATTTCTTATCTTCACCACCACAATGTTAAAATATTAATCAAAATATAAATATGCTATTAATAATTTGACAGAAAATAGTTAAATGTTCAAATTGATATAATACCTTTTGTATTTTGAGAACATTCCTATTCAATATGTTTATAATTAGACTTAGACAATCAGTAAACCAGTTTAATGACAACATTGTTTCTTATTATCTGAATGAACTTTTGTTTTTCTGACAATCCTTATCCTTAATAAGACCTTGTATAGTTTAATGTTTTCATAGGTTATTTTTGGCTTTTGGGTATTGACTAGTGATAAAATAATAAAAAATAAGTTATGGGTTAATGAATTTATGAGTGGAAAGAAGTTATTAAATGTTTTTGTGTAATTAGATTTTAGAATAAAAGTGTAACTGAATTAAATTATTGAGAATTTAATTTCAATTAAAGCTTATTAAAATAGCTAAAATATGCAAAAATGTGTATAAAAAAGTTTCAAGTATTCGGCAAAATTGCTGCTTCGGTCAATTCCTAATCATGATTATTCATTATGATTAACACTTTACTGTTTTGGTTATAATATCTTTCATTCTTTATGAAGTGCTGTAAAAATTTTGCAAAGTTAGACGTATGTCTCACATATGCATTCATCCACCATGTGCTTGCTAACCATCATATGCAGCCACATATTAACTTTCTGTCTTTGTCAACCATCTAAAGTCAAGCAACCATATTCTAACTAATACAGATAATATCTAAATATCACAACGAGAAGTAGGTGGAGTTAATAAAATTTAACATTAATTTAGCTTAACTTTGGTTTGGGGAGACTATCCCCAGGATCAGGTCTCCCCATACAACAGGGATCAAGTGTCCCTAATGTGCATGTTTGGGGAAAAAAGTTGCTAAATCAAAAATAAAGATATTGTGTTGAATTTAAATAACAACATTTAAGGAGTAAGGTATGTTAGTATATTATATCAATAAAATTAAGTAATTTAGTTATATTTAGCAAAAAATATGAAACACAAACTACGTACTCAAAAAGAAGTTTGATTGTAAGAAAACAGAGATTCCTCTTTTACAAGAAAAATAAAAATGGCTGAATCAAAGTATGTTGCTAAATATGTTGATAAGGGATCACTTTATTAATGTTTCCAGTTTCAGAGACTTAATTGTATTTTTTCTTTGGTTTTAGACCTAGGGATCAACTGTCCCAAATCTCCCCTAGTCGCCAAAGGTATAAAATCTTTGACTGTGCAAATATAATGCTGCAGTCATACAAATTTAATTTTGCTGTTATTTTTGTTGTTCAAGATGCACTATATATTGAAAAAAAGTTAAAACATTGAAAAAAAAAACATTAAATAGTCATTTCTGAAATAGAAAAATAAAATTGAGTATTATCAATCCTTATATGTTTTGTAGGGGAGAGGGGGTCACATGTGAACAATTTTTACATTTTTGACTATTTCTCAAAATTGTTATGAGCTATTGCAACAAAAATCTATTTATATGAATATTTACACTTTGTTTGTTCCTTTGGTAAAACTTTTGGATGCATTTATCAAAAATTTCTAACTGATATCATCATTCTAAGAATTGTCTATATTGTTCATGTGTGCCCCGGTGGAGGGGGAGTTGTGAACAGACCTGGGGCACATGTTAACACATGCATAAATAAGACAAAAATATTTTTTTGTGAATAAAAACTAACTAGATGCCTTCTTTCTAGTTGTGTGAATCAATTAATAAATGTTTCAACATAGATACAAGAAATTATTCGTAAAATTATACACTAATATACCTACTCTTTTTGAGTCAAGCGTAGCAAAACTGTGTTACTTTTAAATAAGTTATTGAATAATTTTGTTATTGTGTTTTTACTTTTTTCTAAATGTTATGCAATGTGTATAACAAAATTGTGCATCGTGGTTTTATAAATTGGTAAAATAGTGATATAAAAAATTGATGATTATCACAGTACTACTTATCACTTTTTTTGGCCAACTAAATTTAACTTTCATAAAATAAAATATCTTACAAGTACTTTATTATGGGCTAAGAAAAAATAAATACATTTAAAACTGGAAATCATTAAAGAATAACAAATATATTGATTTTTACAGAAAGTCACCACTTCTAATTGTTATCTAACTTCCAGTAAATTAAAACTGTGCAGTAATCCTAAAAACATTGAATTTATAGCTCATTGTTTGACAAGGGTAATTAAATTTTAAACTAAAAAAAAAAAAAAAATGCATTCACAGGCTTAAAAAATACATTCATAATCTAAAATAGAAAAATGGGGCACTTGTGAACTGTTCATAAATGCCCCATCTACCAACTTAAGCCTAACTTAAAGAAAAAAGATATTTTTAATTGAAATAAGGAAACAAAACTTTTTGTAGACTTACCTAATTAATGCCACTAAAGAATGCAACACTGAAATTCTACTTTTAAAATGTCTTGAATGAATTTTTACTTCAATAACTTTAGATGACTTTTTTACTTAACATCTTCTAAAACAAACAAATTACAAACAACCGGAAATTAAAATTGCTCATTGTTCTGAAAATTCAGCCAAAAGATGGTACCAATACCGTCATATATTGGTATTTTTTTTATTTCAGATTAACTGAGTGAAATATGTACTGTTCACATGTGCCCCATGTTTACATCTGCCCCCCCCCCCTCTCCCCTACATCACTTTTTTTTATTGTATGTATAAAGAGATTTTATTTAAAATAATCTTTAATCATCATCTGACATGCTGATTCTCTTTCAGACTTAAGTACAGCATTATTTATGGAGTTAAGTTCCTGGAAAGTTTTCTCACTAATATTGTGGAAAGCAAAAAAGGTTCTAAGTGACCAGACCACCCATTATCCATTCTTTTTATCCCACTCCCTGTTCCGCAAAATTGAAATAACACCTGTAGCAGTTACACTTGTTGTTTGTTCTTCATCTTTCTCTAAATATCATTAGCAGAAGAAAAAAAAAAAGAACGATGCTGGGGGAAAAATTTTGAGAAAATCAGTTACAGCATGAAAGAAATGATGTATAAACAGAACATTACAACATTAAAATACACAGGGATGAATCAAGACTGCACTGAAATGACGTACATAAATGTAAAAGTACAAATGATACAACGTATAAATGAAAAACGGGTTTTACTGTATTAGATTTAGGCAAAGTGTTTCAAAAGGGATGAGATTAAGAGATGGAAGTAAACAGTTGCAAATAATTTTTGTATAGTAGATCAGGGTTGCAATCCATTCTTTCAGTAAAAAATGAATAAAACCCAAGAGGAAAAAGAGCTTTTAATATCTGGTAGGTTATAAAAATTAATTTTCATTCACACTCAAATTATTTTAAAACGTTTGAAAAGCAGAAATCTATGAATCTTATAATGAACTTTCTAGATCAGTATTTTTTCGATTAACTTTCTCTTTCATGATTGATCTTTATAATTATATAGTGCATTTCAGTATCATAGCATAGAATAGAAAGAGATTTAAATAACAAACATTTTAATTCAGAGTAGAATGTCTTAAGGTAACATCGAAATTAGATACATTTTCGATCGTATTTTTAAATTTAGATATACAGTAGATTCCCTCAAATCTGCATGGCTTGTAACTACAAGTTGTGCATATTTTGCAGATTTCTGGTCACTGCTTTAATTGCATTTTTAAATAGTAATTTGAATGTAATAATGTCTTTGAAATCATAATTAATGCTTACACTGTAGTAAACAGTAAAATAATTAAATATTAGAGTAAATTAACAAAAACTCAGAATATTTAAAAAATTATTATAATACTAAAAGTAAAAATTGAGTTAAAAACAAAATATGCATAATAATGATGTTATAAATTTTTCTTCGATTAGTTAATGAAACTCACCTCATAAAGGTACACTAATAATTTACATCTAAATTGTCAAAAAACAAAGTTTTATTTCACGTTTAGCCAAATTTTATAACCATAAAAGATATATTAATGCATAAATTATTTGGTAAAAAGATCATGATTACAACTGATATCAGTGCTATTTTGAATTTTTTCAGAAATAAATTTATACTTTCTTTATGAGAAAGCATGAATTCAGTCATATTAACCAGAATTACATTTTAAAATGTGTATGAAATGACATAAAGATTTAAACAAGAAAGAAAAATTGTGCTGCATCAAGCATAGATTATGAAACATTTTCCAACACTTCCAGAATACTTTTTAAAAACTTTGTTGTTTAATGAGGTAAAGAAGATACCTAAGTAAACTTTTCAGAAAATGCATTAACACATTTGAAGAACAGATTTCAACAATTGCTGCACATAGCCAGAATGGTACTCTAATTCTTTTGTGCAGCTCTGTATATTCTACATAGTATGCTAAAATTTAGTTTAGGTAGAAAATTCATAACACATTTGAAAATTCACCTTTAGCAATTTCCACCAAAGCAAAGATGGAAATGTACTTTAATTCTTTTGTGCATCCCTGCATATAAGACTTTTATACAACCTGCATATTAAGCTGAAATTTAATTGAGGGAAAAGCACATTTAAAACTTCTGAAATCACACTTCCAAAAATTCTGTCAATAGGCAGCCATTTATCCAGTTTTTTACATAGCACTGTATATGATTTTATTTATGCTACAAATATCTCTGAGTAAACTAAATGTAGCTGAGCTTGAAAATGCATAACTCAAATTAAAAAAAAACACCTTTAAACAATTCACACACTCTCTCACTAATGCTTACGAATTATTTTGTGTAACCTTGTATATGGCCTATAGAATTTATATTCACCATGTAGTGTGCAACAATTTAGTTAAACTTTAAGCAGATACCATAACAGAAAACACACTTTCAACAATCATCCCTAATAAACAATACTTCAGATACCTACTGTAGTTGTATCCGTAATCTTTTATGTGTAAATGAACAATAAATGTGCTACACATCATATTCTACTGCAAGCATCTTGTAGTAAAGCTCAGCAATGTATATCAATTCCATCAAGTTTGAAAGCATTCAACATAATTAAAATACACTTTGAACAATTTTTTCTGGTAGATTATTATATAACCGGCTCTTGTGTATGACTCTGTAATTGAATGATAAATGCTTTACATCCCATATTCTACAGAAAGCATGTTTTAGTGCATCTCAGAAATTCATAGCAATCTTATTTATTTGTAAATGGAATAACATCATTAAAATACACTACAAACGATTTTTCTTTGTAGACCATAATATAACAGAATACTTTTGAGTTCCCCTGTATGTGTACTGTCTGTGCTACAGATAATGTATTCTATAAGTACCAGTGCAACTCAATAATGTATATAAATTTCATTATGTTTAAAATTCTGTAACACTGTTGAAATACCCTGCAAATCATTTTTTTCCCATAGACCTTAACATAATGGAATACTTTTGAATGCCCTTATAAATGAATTATGCATGCTACACACTCCATTTTCAATACCAAACATGCCATGGCAAAGCTCAATAATGTATATCAATTACATGTCAATCGAAAAATATTTACACGGTTTAGAGCGTGGACAGACAAACAAATCAAAGTCATAAACACTTTTCAACTATATTGGAAAGTGTTAAAAATGGTGAATTTTTGCCCTACATCTGAACTGAAAGTTTCACTTTTTACATTTGCAATGATGTGCAAATTTTAGGCATTTTTGGATTTGAAGAAGTCAACTGTATATTTCCAACATTTAATTTTAACCCTTTCCTGTCCTGCAAAACAAAAGACTCTATTATATATTCCCACATTAAAATAAAAAACTTCTTCTTCCCTTCTATATGCAATTAGTAAAACACGTAAGATACTTCTGAACTCACAGTGTTTCAGGAAACTATAGTATGTACAAATGGAGTCCACTATACGAAACTAGAAATAACTGTTGGGAAGCTAAGGATCATGAGCAACCAATCGATCGCAAGCCTGGTTTGAAATACATGCTTAACAAGCTCTTTAGAACATTTGTTTTTATTGTAAACTAGCTGACCTGTCCAGCATTGCTCGGGCAAGTGATAATATTCTTAAATCAACCTTAAATTCATATGATTTTATACCTGTTGTGCATGCACTGAGAAATCTGTTAGTTCTGCTTTCCACTGCCAGGGTGATGCATTCTGTTCTGAGCAAAACTCTGACACATGTGCCCACTTCCTGTGTCACTGCATAGCAGATGTACTTTGTCTGCAAAGTCTGCTAGTTCCAATATCCACTTTCAGATAACGCACTCTGTTCTAAACAAAAATATATATCCGAATGAAACTAAGTTATTCAACCTTTCTGTAGACATATTACTTAAGGGGGGTTGCAGAATCAAATAAGAATTTAAAAGATTTGATCATAATAATATCTGTCATGTGGACTAATTGAGATATTTAATCAAAAGTAGCTGCCTCCCCTCCCCATTCCTGCAAATATAACAAATACAAAAATTTCTTTATAAACAAATTGTGAAGACATTTATTTTTTTCTTCTAAAAATTGATTTTTTTATAAAATAAAAAAGTTATTTATAGATTTCTTGATTCAGCATAACATTTTGTGCATAGGTGCATTAATTTCAAATTGATAAATGCGGTATTAAAAAAAATTCTATAGAGCTGGAAAATTACTTACTCTTTTTAGTCACATGTTGTTTTGAAATAATATTGGGGTCTGCTTCAAGAACACATCTTATTGGCTGCGCAAATGCTAGACATATGGTCTCCTCGGATCGAGAATGAATCCTGCGATTTGATAAAAATCTATGCTTTAATTGAATTATAAATAATTTGCCATTCTTGTAATTGGCGTTTTTAATTAATAACTCAACTAATTATTAGAAATTAAAAATTGTTTTGTATCAGGTGCACCAGGAGAAGACTTAGACTACCCTCACAAAAATTTTCAGCTTTGTATGTGCGGTAGATTTCGCTAGTCAGCAGAAACAGACGCTCTCACACACAGAACGAAACTTTCTTTTTTTAGTATAGATTGAGGCTGTTCTCAAATCCAAACTGGCTACCTTCTGGCACATTTTTTAATTCATTTTTATTTACAAATGCATCAAATTGGTAGGTGCTGTTATTGATAACCGCATAATCAAATTGTTTTTTCCATTTTTCAGTTAGGACAAAATTTTTCTAAGAAAATTCTATCAAAGTTTGCTTTTTAGCTCACAGGCTACAAAACCTGAGAGCTAATGTTCCTGCATGTTATGTATGTATGTACGTAATGCGATAACTTTTGATAGAAATATCCGATTTGCTGAAATTTTATTTTTAGATTCATTCTGATAAGGCACTTCCCTGATTAGTTTTGGGGCTTCAATCGTTAAGTATAAAGGGGGGAATGCAGGGCCACCCCCCCCCTTAACTAGGATAAATGGGTTTTTCATGCAGAATTATCAGATTTTTTTCAAATTTGGCATACCGGTTAATTCTGATAAGGTGCTTCCATGATTAGATTTGAAGGTTCATTGTTTAAGTCTAAAGGCGGAATGGGGGACTAATACTCCCCCCCCCCTTAAATGAGTAGATGAGAGTTAGATAAATGAGTTTCTCTATCCGATTTGCTTCAAATTTGGTAAACAGTGTTATCCTGATAAGTCACTTCCCTGATTACATTTGGAAGTTCATTGGTTAAATATAAAGGGGGGTGGGACGCAGGTCTAATATGCCCTTAATTTAGGTAAATGGGTTTTTATATCCGATTTGCTTTAAATTTGGTTACCAGTTTATTTTGATAAGGTGCTCCCCTGATGACATTTGGAGGCTCATTGATTAAGCATAAAGAGGAGAAACTGGAGGGGGGCTAATGCCCCTTAATTTATTTTTCGAGGGGCATTATTCTTTGAAATAAGAGTATAATATGCAGTTAGTGTAAATAGCCTGTGTGCTCAATGCCATCAGTTTAACTGGGCACTTTTCTTTTTTATTTAATTAGATTTCCAGATGTGGCAGTGCAAGAAAGAAAAAAATTGTCATCCTAAGACAACAATTGCTTATAAGTCAAGATGTAATTCATTTATCGAAAAATGAAAAACCTGTTTGATTACAAATTACTTTGATAATCATATCTCCAAGTATCAAGTTTTATTTTCAAAAATGAGTCGGAAAGCTTTCCGTTGTTAAGCGGGAAAAATAATCTTAAATGTGTAAAGAATATCTGTTTTAAATTAAATTCAGGTATTTAAAAGAAAAAATAAATAAAAGATTTGTATTTTAAATGAAATGAGTGCATGTGATTGAAACATCAGAAAGCTTCCCGTTGCTGAGCGAGGAAAATATATGCTTGAGAATCCCCTTAACACATTGTGTGCGGGACACACACATTTTCTGATGATTGATACTTGAGCGCGGGACACGTACTAGTATGGGTTAACTAAATTTGCACGCAATACCCCCGCCCGGCACAATTCCGCCGCGAAATGTACCCACACACAATGTGTGAAAGATATCTATTTTGAATGTAACCTGTACTATTTTAAATGAAAGGTATGTATTTAAAAGGAAATAAAATTAAAAAATTGTATTTTAAATGAAATGAGTGGAATGCAATTAAAAGATACTGGTGGTTGTCTAAGTTTAAACATTAGAGAGAAAATAAAAACCAGTTGATAGCAAAATATTGGAGTATTGGAAATTTCTATATCTGAAAGAAGGGCGAATAATAATTCATGCTCTATCGTAATCCTTTTAATTAAAATATCTTGAGAGAGGAACCAGAATACATTATAATATTAGATAGCTAAATATTGTCATGTTTGAAATTTTGATAGTTGAAAGTTTACCTTCCCCTAATGTAATAGTGTGTTTGTATTACGGATGTGAGATAATAAGACCTCTAGGGGGTGCAGTTTCAAACATTTTCCGTACTCCTCATGTGATATATCATTGCAAAGGCCTTTGACCACTCTTTCATATTATAAGCCTCCCTTTCACCTCCTTCAAATTCCCCTCCCCCAGGGCTCTTTCTCAATTTTTCCGACATCCTTCATGTGATATATCATTGTAAGCCCTTTGACAACTCTTTCATATTCTGCACATCCCGTCCTTTTCCCACCACTTTGTCCCCCTTGAGGGCACTTTTCTAACTTTCGCTGACAACCCTCATGTGATATATCATTGGAAAGCCTGTGACCACTTTTTCATATTATGTATCGCCCGTTTCCCCCCTCCCCCGGTGGCATTTTCTCTATTTTTCCGACATCCTTCATGTGATATATCATTGTAATGTACAGCCCTTTGACCATTGTTTCATATTCTGCACATCCTGTCCCCCTTCCCCACTCTTCTATCTTTTACCAACACCCCTCATGTGATATATCATTTAAAAGCCATGTGACCACTTTTTCATATTATGCACCTACCATCCAACATCCCCCCACACAAAGCCTGACTGGGGAGGCACTTTTCTAACTTTTGCCGACACCCCTCATGTAATATGTCATTGGAAAGCCCTGTGACCAACTCTTTCATATTATGCACCTCTCGTTCCCCCTTCCCCTACTTGCGCTCCCGGAGGCACTCTCAATTTTTCTAACATCCTTCATGTGATATATCATTGGGCAGCCCTTTGACCACTCTTTCATATTATGCAAACATAACCTTGCATATTTTAGTTCCATTTTTTTCCACCAGGGTGTGCTTTCCTGTATCGATTTCTATGGACCCGATCGCAACGAGGTTTGGTTCATTCAATGTGGTTTTCGATAGTCTTCAATATTTCAGTTCTACTTTTTACCATCAAGGGGCGCTTTCCCATCTCGGGTTCTATGGGCCCGATGTCAACGGGGCTCGGTTCATTCAACTTAGTTTTCAATAGCCTTACATGTTTTATTTCCACTTTTTACCGCCAGAGGCACTTTCCTATCTCGAGTTCTATGGGCCCGGCTCGACTAATATATCTATGGATAGGTTGTATAACAGAGTTTTGCTAAGAATAGAGTGCGCAACCTGGTGGTCGAATGTGGAACTAACAATTTTGTAGCGCGTTCCACGCACGCCTGCTATACGGCTCGGCATCGCAAGTAGCGGGGACCAGTGTTCAGTGATAGTATAAAAAATATTGAGCCCCCTGGCGAAGGAATGTGGAACTAAAGGATTTTTCAGCGCGTGCGCAGCATACCTGCTATACGGTGCCGCAGACAGCGGAGGCACGTGCCAGCGTTTCGCTCTGTAAGTGGTTTCTTTAGAAAAGAGTGCGCCTCCTGGTGGTCGAATGTGGAACTAACAGATTTTTTAACGCGTGCACTCACGCCTGCTATACGGCACCGCAAGTAGGGGGGACCAGTGGTCAGTGATCGTATAAAACATATTGCTCCCCCTGGCGGTAGAAGATAAACTAATAGATTTTACGGAGTGTGCGTAGCACGCCTGCTATTTGGTGCCACAGGCAACGGCGACCCGTGTGGTATGTTCCTATAGAACACGAGCCGGGGTTTCGTTCAGTTCGAGGTATGTTTCCAAACCTCGATATTGTATAAATTAATCTTCAAAGTATAGTTTTCATCTGAAAAATATTCAGGACTTTCTTTGAAAAGGATTTTTATCCGGGTCAACCCGGAAGAGTCAAAATCCGACCTGAAACCTCATTCATGTAAATTCAGATTCATGTCAAATTGGACTATCCTATCCGATGTAGAACTTATGTTTTGTCCAAGCTATACAACCCACATTCTTGAAATTGTTTAATAGGACGTCAACAAACATCAGAATCGAGATAAAGGCATACCCACCAAGTTTATGCCTTTTAACCAATTAAATTTTATTTAAAGCAACAGAACGGCTTTGTCCACGAATGGCAATAGCCACGCCTCTGCGGGTAGATGCCCTCCGTAAAAGACTTTATTGAACAAAGGAAAAGCAGTGTTAAAATATTCGTCGCGCCTATTTGTGTCTTTCTTCTGTTTACCCGCGGCTGACGTCACATGGGTGAAGTCCACTGCATTCTGAGCGCTGTCGGTACAGTTTCAATATCGTTAGTGTCAGAAACAACGATAGAGAAAAGTGTTGCTTTTTAAACAACGACGTCATCAATATAGAGATGAATAATAACAAATTTTAGAATCGGGTTCATAGTCAACCATTTCTAACGGCACACGTTAACAAACACTATTTTGGTGATAATAACAGGCTTGTGAGGGTACTCAGAGATTTGTTTTCGTCTACCCTAGTCTTTTTGTATGTATGTTCACAGCGTTTTCAGCAACCACTGAACGAATTTGAATATAACTTTTTACAGTTTTAGTACATTTGAGAAGGTTGTGATCTCAGAGTAGTCATCAAATGGTGTATAAATTCGTTTACAGGAACACGTGAACTATTTTAATTTAGATTGCCTACTCCAATATCAAACTTTGTGTTACTGTAATTTCCAGTATCTCAAACGTTTGAGAACGCAGTGGACAATAAATACAATCTTCATTTATAAATATGACAGTGGCGGTGCGTATACGAGAACAAATATAGACCAGGATGCATTTATAAGAGAGTAGCGATATACGCAGACGGCGCATGCATACACTGGAAGCTTTGTCCAAAGTATGGAAATCCACTTTTCAGAGCTGGCGATACTGACGTGAACAAGTTCGATATATGAAGTTCAACCACGTGACTACAGCGTCTAGAATACCTAGTGTGGAAATATGCTATCCTAAGGCGCGCCACACACCAAGGAGACATGCGACTCTGGCGCACGTCGCATGTATCATGAAACATCGAGCCACCACAGGAGGCAAGTTGCATTTCTACTTTTTTCATCCACACACCAAAGCGACATGAGACATATTCATGGCGTATGCGCGTAGCTTGCTTTTAATTCTTTGACAGAACAGAATAGTAGAATCATGGCGTCTGCAAACGAAGCGATTGTAAATATGGATATTTCATTCGAAGATGATGATTTATTTTTATCACTCTACTAAAAAATAAAAGGAATCTTGAATCCCACCATCTTGAAACGAAAATTGTAGCAATATATAACGTAACTGCAGCACGAGACGAAAGCGCGAAACGAAGCATAAGACACGTGCAACATAGGTACTTCGTCGCATGAGTCTTTAGTGTGTGGGCACAGTGAAGAAACAGGTACGTTACAACAGTAAATTTGACGCACGAGTCAAGTAAGATGTCTCGTGTCTCCTTGGTGTGTGGCGCGCCAAACAGTGCTAAAATGTTTATCCCTTAAAATGTGCGACGATACTGCTAAAATGCCAAGTGTCGATCGCAGCGACATCTGCGGGATTTTCGTATTACTAGTATTACATTGTATAGAATAGCAATACCTTGCAGTTGTAGAAAATATCCCGCAGATGTCGCTGCGATCTGTATATTGCAGCAGCATCGTTGCATATTTAAGGGATACAATATTTTAGCGCTTTTTTAAGTATTACAGAGATAGCCGATTTCCACACTATGTATTCTAGTCGCTATAACGTGACCATAATCCTCCAATTTGCACACAACCAATCGAAATCAACAAAAAATAGTAGGCTAACAAAATGCCCACCTGGTTGCAAAATTTGTTGCTACGGTATGACGTCAATTGCAACTGCTCCATTAGACGAATGGCACAAGCAAACAAATATTAGCTTGCCTATAATGGTAGGATCACCGAGATGCTTGATGATTCGTTTTTGTGCAAAATTATCTCAACCAATCAAATTTTGTTTCCCATATGTCGCCACTTCCATACGGAGGCACCTTACGAACTTGTTCTCTTCTCATCACGAAAGTTGCTTCCCGAGCGATCTGGTCATATTTAAATGTTTTATTAGAAAGAGGATCTTGCAAATTTTGCTTTTCATTTCATATCGACCAAGGCGTGTCTATGCCCTTTAAAAGAAACTCTCAGTACTCGCTAGTGATATTTTCTTTTCCATCCCTTGTTGAAGGGCAGGTGGTCGTCTCTTTACTCCTTTCATATCTTGATAGTTTTCGTGGCTGAGTGGTCAAGGCATCACACCGCTAATCGCTTGAGAGCGTAGGTAGGTGCGGGTTCGAATCCCGCTGGCTCCGTTGCACACTCTTTGTGGAGCTCCCGGATGTAATTATCTTGCGTTGTAAATTTCCTTGTGCTATCTTGTCCCTGTATATTGACGATGACTTATAAGCGGGCACTTGACGCCAAGCACACAGGTCAGATATATGTATTCAATAAACCAATAAAACCAAACCAATTGTTTTCGTAAAAATAAATAGACCGGGGAGCGGTCATCACCTCATTGGATTGACTGAAACTTCAAGATTAGACAGAACTCGATTTGCATATTAAAATGCAACTGGTCTGTCTAGTCATATCGGTGGGAAATACTTGCAAACTCGATTTTAGTGGTTGATCAATAGATTTATCATTGGATTTTCATGCACCTAAAGGTATGAAAACATGGAGGGCTGTCAGCAAGAAAACACAATGATAAACCTACCAGTCAACCACTAAAATCGGGTTCGCATGTGCTTACCACCAAGATATGACTTTGCAGATCAGTTGCATTTTAATGAGCTAATCGAGTTTTAACTAATCCTGGAATTTTAGCTGTCAACTGGATGAGGTGAAGGTTTGTGCAGCCGCCTTCCAGTCTAAAAGAGTTCACCGAGCCAGGATCGACTAAAGTCAATATACAGTCCAAAAGCGAATCGCGTAGCGATCGACAATCTCTAAAAAAAACAAAAAAAAAAAAACAGCCTGTAGTGCCTCTATATGAGAGTGGTGACATACGATTATCAAAGTGTGCTTAGACGCGACCAACGATCAGGGCAACACTAGATACCGGGCTTGCTCATTCATTATACCGTATATTCATTCATCCTGACGTCACAAATGGTGGCTGGCCGCTATCAACGACATACAGTGATTGGAACAAAGCGGCGGACCCATCGTTTTGTGTCAGTCGCCGTGTAAAGGTGATCCACTCCGTATAACGTTTTAAAAGTCATGAACTGCCCTTGTATGTCGTTGGTCGCGGCTTAGACACACGCGTCCTTGAACATTGAAGTCCACCATAGTAGAGATTGCTTTGGGCCTATAGCAACTATGGCTTTCCGCCTCGAATGATCCTTATGATACACAAACACAAGCCACAACAATTTTTATTTTCATTTTCCATTACATACGAGGACGAGATACTCACAAGGAAAGTTGCAACACCAGAGACGATTACTTATTTATAAAGACATTAATAAAATATGGTATGAGATGTAAATTTCCAACTGGGCGAAAAAATGTCCGGACCAGGATTCGAACTCCTGGCTGAAGCCGCCAGTGTTCTGCCATCTGAGCTATCCCGGACGAATCTGGTGGAACTCTTTCACCCAGCTAACCTTAATGATTATAGCATCTGGTCTGAAACCTGATTCAGCTCAACTGAATAAATCTTAGGTAATGGAACTCCAGAAATCGCTGGATACGAAATTACACTAGATTAATACCATTTTAATCTAAAAGATGGTATGCCCAACAAAATTTAATAAAACTTAGCATTTTTCTTCAGTCACAAAAAATAGATTTTGTTTGACCCAAAAATAGAGTAATTCTAAATAAAAACAACGATGTAAATATATAAATATTATTTTTAATACCATATTAACCCCCCCACCCCCGACATATTTAGCGAAAATCTTTTTTCTAATTGGCTGCGCTTGGGTTAGCCTGGCTTAGGATCGAACAGAGATCAAACCTTCAAAATCACGTTCTAACGACCTAAAATCTTGTGTTTAGATCAAAAGTTGGGTTCGTTAGACCTTGGGTCGACCAGTGAAAACGCAGCTTTACAACCGGGAGCTCCACAAAGAGTGTGCAACAGAGCAGCGGGAGTCGAACCCGCAGCGACCTATGGACACACGCGTTTATTTCATCCATGACAAATCTACATCCCAGAACTTTATAGTACCAACCATAGGCGTAGCGTCGGGGGGGCACGGGGGGGCACGTGCCCCCCCAACCTTCTGTACCCCGGGCGCCAGAACAGAAAGCTTAGGGGGCGCCAAATGAAGATTTTTTTTTTGTCTTTACATACAAAAATGTATAATGTATATGTATATATATCGAATTCGCATAAAAATGTCTCACAGCCGGAAAATCCAAAAAGAAAACTGAACCAAAGGTATTAAAATTTACAGATTTATAAAAAGATTCATCTATAACAGAAGACTGCAAATGAATTAGAAAAAAGAGCTGTTCTACAATTCCAAATGTACCATGTTTACGCCTTCTATCATTTAAATCCCTTCCTGTTTCAGGAGAATCAATAACATTTTCCAAGGTCAGTCTCCACCCCTATCTGCTGTGTGAAACTGACCCTCACCGATAATTACCAACCGCCAACCGATTTCCCTGGGAGGGGGAGTGCAGAGGGGCCATATGCCCCGGACGCCAGAACGAAAGGCGAAGGGGGCGCCGAATGAAGATTTTGTTTGACTCTGACTTTTCTGATAAACAGATTCCAAGAAGGTAGTTCTATTTATTTTTAATCTCTCTCCCTGAGCAGCATTGAACTTTCTTTTTTCCCGCCTTGCTATGGGCGAGGTCGAGCGACTGTCCGGGACAGTAAAAACAAACGAGAGAAGGAGTCAGGGCCGAAACTAAGGGGGGGAGGGGCATGTGCCCTGGGCGCCACGCGAAGGGGGCGCCAGATGAAAATTTGGTTTGCCGTTTTATGCAATATATATATGTGCGTGTGAAATTTGTGTAAAAAATATTTTCTAGCCGAAAAATCAAAAAGAAAAGCTGAGTAATCTGCATTAAAATTGTCAAATAGATAAAAAGATTCGCCTGCAATATACAAGACAGCAAATGAATAATCCCATTCTTTTTTTATATATAATTATTTTTTTACAGGCATATCACCATATCTGAACTTAGAGATG
This sequence comes from Maratus speciosus, assembly GCA_963932465.1. Lineage (NCBI taxonomy): Eukaryota > Metazoa > Arthropoda > Arachnida > Araneae > Salticidae > Maratus > Maratus speciosus. Next base: position 76,365,334 of record OZ010796.1, on the reverse strand, counting down.
GTGAGGTCAGGTGACTGGCTGGGACAATAAAAACTAAGCGGTCGAAAATTCACAAAATAAAAAGTAAAAACTTAATAATTTTGTTGTTGTTGTTTTGAGTCACACATAAATTTGGAAATTAGCATTAGGTTCAGGAAAGTATCTAGACATATCAATCGATAAATAAGATGAGTGGTATAAGTGATAATTACACAAAACTGGTGTAGATAGTACAGGAAAATATTTTACAATACTGGAATTCATTTTTATGCCTATAGTAAATCGTGGTTTTTTAGTTCCTAAAACGATGTGACTAATATCACTATGACATTAAAGTGCCTCAATTATAATAATTTGTAATGCTACAACAACATGTAAAATCAGGAAAAATAAAATGTGTATACAATGGAATCTTGTCTTAAATGAAAAAACTACATGGTTCCCAACAGAAAAAATACCAACAGTTATGCCTGATAAGACGGAAACCTGTATAAAGCGTAATTATTTCCGATTCCTTTCGATTTTTTCCCTGGTTTTAGTAAATAAATAGTTGATAAAGCTGGTTATATATTTCAATATTACGTATTTTATTGTTACGTATTTTACTGTTATGCATTTAAAATTTTAAAATAAGTCCGCTAATTGAAACTTTCGCAAATTTCTCTTTGTAAACTTACTTTGCGGAGGAAGAGGGGGACGCCAAAATCCATGTTTGCCCCGAGTGAAAAGATAGCTAGTTTCGGCCCTGGAAGGAGTGCAAAAAGTTAAATGCTTTAGTAAAACCATTTAAAAGAAAAAAAGAGTATAGCATTTCCAGTGGTACAGTAAAAAATCTCGCACAGGGCGCCCTGGCTAATGAAGTCGTCCCTGCCTTTATCCCTCAAAATGATTTTTTCTCTTCTTTTTGTCATTTCTAGGCGTTTTGCCACCCTAGGCGGAAATTGAAAAATACTGCTCTGTCAATTTTGATGCAATTATTTTTTTCATTACTCTTGGTGCATTATTTTTTGCATTACTTTTGGGGCAATGTTTTTTGCAACCAACTAGCTCCAGTCTTAGAGAGACGAGGCGAGCTTGGGTGACTGCCCGTGATAAACAAAAAAGTGCGCAATGGCGCCCTTTTTTTGTTTGGCACCCAGGGCGCCATGAATAGTAAAGCCGCAGCCGCTCCTGCTTTTACCTTACCAAATTACATTTCTCGTCCTTTTGAAACTTCTAGGTAGGTGACAACTGAAAAATGTCGCCCATGCCTTTTACTAAAATTACTCTTTTTACATCCAGATCCGGCCTCAAAGGGCGCGAGGTCGGGCAACTCTCAACGGCTAAAGACTAAGGGTTGAAATATATGCAAGATAGAATAGTAACTCCCTTTTTTAATGTTTTTTTAAGACTATTATAGCCCGGGCCGAAACTAGGGGGGGTGCAGAAAGAGGATGTGCCCCAGGTGCCAGAACAAAGGCGAAGGGGCGCCAAATGAAGATTTTGGTTGTCGTTTCATACAAAAATGTATAAATATATATGAAATACAAGGAAACTCGCAAGCTAATGTTAAACCTATTGTAGTGTTCTTTTCAAATTTCTCGCTTGCATTTTAAGATTTTAAGGTTTTTTTTTTTTTTTTGTTTTTTTTTTTCTTAGAATAGTTTAGATTGATCTTTAGCATTGCTATACTTTTAGGTTTCGAAACCGGCGCTGAAAGTGAAAGTAACTTTATAAAAATAATTTGCGACCAAAATCGAAAAAGTAAACACTAACCTGGTTAGAATTCAACCTCAGCTTTTCTAAGGAAAAAAAGTTAAAACTATTAATATGCAAGCGGGACAATTTAAAAAGAACGCTCCCATACGTTTAGCATTAGTGATCCAGTTTCTTCGCGTAACTAGTGTAGGCTCTTAACGCTCAGGCTAATGTTAATCCTATGGGAGTACTTATTGTGCAAATTATTAAAAACATTCATTAATCACTGTTTCAAAAGAATATGCGATAGTGTATTATACATGGGATTTTCAGATAAATTAATGTGAAATTTATATTCACATATTTTAGGATTGTGACTTATTGAGACTTTTACAAAAATGATAAATGGCAGTGATTTTCAATTTTTAATTTTTTTTAAAGATGCAATTAAATTTAAACCTCTTTAGTGTGTAGCATTTCACCCACTCTCTCTTCCACAAAAAACAAAAACGCTTTAGTTCTCAACCCATCAATACGATGCTGGCCAATCATTGATATTTGGTCAGTAGTTGTAAGTTGATCGGTAGAAGAAATTTTTTTCCTGCAAAGCTATATACTATTTTTTATAGTGTCCAGTCACCCACGTAGTTTAATTGCAGTGAGTAACATGGTCACGCAAAGAACGTCTTTGACCTCTGAACTCGTGTTTCCCTCTTGTGCAAAGTGAGATAGTAGGAGCGTCTTTACCTACCGCCCCCCACTCATACACACACTTGGTTTGGTCTAATCTGGTCATTTGTGGGAATGTGCTTGTAGTTAAATGTTGTTATTATTTTTTAAACTGGTCAGAAATGAATGAACGACGCAAAAACAAGCGCGATAAAAAAAGTAGGAATTTTTTTTATAGAAAACTCACTAAAAATAGATGTCACGGAGTACGGCATGCTGGTTTTAAATTCATGCAAGTCTAGCTTCAGAAGGACGAAAATGGAACAGAAGGTAAGAATATACAGAATTGTTTGTTTTAGTAAATTAATACGTTTTCAGAAAAAAACAAAAATCCCCACTCAAAAATGTGATTATTTTTGGCACATCATAAACTCATTTCTATTCCTATTTACCTGAAAATTACAGATGTTTAAGTGACAGGTGCTTAAGAATCGAGTAGCGTCCTTTCTTTTCCTAACATTTTTCCTAATTCGAAGCAGCTTGATTTAAAGCGGATTACTAAATGGATCCGTCTTGTAATTGTCAGTCGTCGAATTCGGAAATCAAAAGTCCAACTTTGATGTTATTTTATAAAAAAATCGGAGTTTTTTAGAAAAAAAAAAACTTTATTCTATTTCATAAAAGCATCTCAATTGCAGGGCTGTCACTGCCTAATGACACTGAAAATAGTAGATTTAGTAGCCGCCAACGAAAAAAATAGTAGCATTTGTTCGAAAATAGTAGCCAAAATAGTCCTATACCCATCACTTTAAAAAAAAAAAAAAAAGGAAGAAAAAATGTATCTATAACAACTGAAGGGACTTAATGAATGTTCAGATCTTATTTCACAGTTTATCAATCAATCACTGAAATCACTCAAATCACTGAATAAAGAATAGAGTGATTTCTTCAAATGAGAAAGCAAGTTATCCAGAAAATAAAGCCCTAATGTTTCAGTTATGAAGTAAATAAGCTTGTTTCTTCAACAATAAAAATTATGTACAGCACCAGGAAACATAGTAGTAAAAACTTCTTGCAGATTACCCCCGATACTATTTTCCATCAGGCCTTTCAAATTCAAGAGTTTCTTGAACAGAAGGAAGAAAAGTTTTATTTGAGGGGCAGGATTAGAAATAACGTGTGGGATATCGTAAATCCCACACAAAAATGAAAAATCCCGCATAATAAGAAAATTCGTTTGGATGGAATCTTTAAATTTACTTCTTTCACAGGCATATGATTCGTAAGCGATTTTTTTTCTCTTTTTCGTGAAAGCCACGATTTTTTTTTCTTCTGGAATTCCGCAAAATCAATTCTCAAACAGCCGCGAATTTTGCCAATCGGTAAAATCGCCCCCCTAATTGGGGAAAAAATCGCGAATTTTGCAATTCTTCACGGAAAGAACTGCAAATCTCCTCAAACAACAGTAAAAAATATCTTGAAATTTAACAAAGGTCGCGGAAACAAATGGCGATTATCGTCAGTCGGTCGCGGAAATATCGCAAAATTCGTCAAAAAATGGACAAAAAGTTGCGAATTTCATCTAACGATCACAAGAAAAAAAAATCGCAAATTTTGTCAAATGGTCGCAGACAAAAATACGCAAATTTGGTTCTTAAAAAAAATGGAGAATTTAACCAAATGATCGCGCTAAAAAATCACGAATTTCGTAAGTCGGTCGTGAAAAGAAATCACGAATTTTGACAAACGATCTGGAAAAGAATCGGTAATTTCGTCGAAAGATCTCTGAAACAAATAGTAACTACCATCAATCGGTCGCGGAAAATATCTATCGCAAATTTGGCCAAGTGGTAGCGAAAAAGAAATAAATTTCGTCAATCTGTCGTACAAAAATTTGCGAAATTTGGCAAAGAATCGCGGAAAAAATCGCAAAATCTCCTTCAACGATAGTATAAAAAGATCTCAGAAAGAAAAAGGTATTTTCGTCAATCGATTAGGGGGGGAAATCGCGAATTTTGGAATTCGTCGCGGAAATGATCGCGAATCTCCTCAAACAACCGTTGAAAAGTGCGTTTGGGAAGATGACTTTACAAGCGCTTTGAAAAAAAAAGATCGAATATATTCAGAAAAAATAGTCGCTTAAATCCGAAAAATAGTCGACATAGCCGCTGGATGCTTAAAATAGTCGATTTCAGTAGCATTTTAGTAGCAAGTGCAGCCCTGCAATTGTACGTTAAGAAAAATTGGAATTTTATGAGAAATTGAGTTGGGCCGGACCGGGCCTGATTTAATTGATTTTTCCACGGGCCGTGCATGTTTTTACTGATTTTTGTACGAGTCGGGCTTGGCCATAAACTGTGAAAATATAAACGGGCCGGGCTCGGGTGGAAGTTTTAATTTTTACGCCGAGCTGGGTCCAAGCCTTGAAATTGCGGTCCGTGCAGACCTCTAGTGTACCTCCCCAGGGCCTTGCAAAGAGGTTGTTAAAGGAGAGGTCGGTCGCCCCGGGCGCAAAATTTATGCTGCGAACCACGGTTTTATTCATTTTTTGGCCGCCGATCATTTTCCGGGGAATTTCTTTTTTTCTCTTGATCATTTTTTTTTCCTGTCGCAAAATATCATGAAATCTCTAAGAAATGAGTGCAATTTTCCCTTATGTTATTTAGTTGTTCTAAATTTTTAAATTAAAATTAAACCTCTTAAAGTTCCAAAATAAACGCGAAATATTTATTCAATAGAATTTATGTTTCTGCACTTTATCAATTTTATAACACCCATCACAAATAATTTTTTTTTTTTTTGGGGGGGGGGGCGCAAAATTGAAAGTTCGCTCGGGACGCAGTTTCACGGCCTTGATGCCCCCCCAAAATTTCTGGTCACGCTACGCCTATGGTACCAACGTCCCCTAGATGAGGGAGAGAGCCTTGACACACGTCACGAAAACGTCACACAGAATTATAAAGGGTGAAAAAACCGGGTTTAATCCAGCGAATAAACAGAGTTTTTGGGAGGGGAATTAAAAAAAATTCCTGGAGTTTTCGGAAAGTTTGAGCCATGAAATATTTTCAGAGGCGTCGCTATGGGGAGTTATGGGGAAGGGGGGGACTCTCTCCCTCCAATATTTGTGAACTTGGGAAATTTGAGCTTAGAGATGGGAAATTCTAGATTTTTGAGACTTTTTTTTCTTTTAAAAAAAACAGTTAAATAAATATGAATTTTTTGTTGTTTTGGTGTTTTATTTTCTGAGAGCTGTAACTGTAAACAAGTTAAATAATCAAAATTAATACAAAAAGAAAGCACCCAGACTCAATCTGTCATTTTTTTTCTCTGTTCTATGAAAATATCATACATCCACCAGACCTTAATTTCTCTACTCCTGTCCATCAATAGTTGACTCTAATCCATGTCGTTTATTTTCTCCAAAACTTTGTTCCTTACTCAACAATTTCAAAATAACATTATTTTCATATCAAGAGCGATTATGATTCGTACACAATTGAAGACAAAGAATTCACAAACCTTAAACTAATGCTAGTTGGCTAAAAATAAAATGGTTATTTCACATTAGATCTCGAAAAATAAAATAAACGTTCCAATTAAAAAATATCCCACTATCACAAACGAAACTTCCTGGTCTCCTTGGCGCGATAGCAATATGTCGTCGCTAGAGCGGTTATAAGGAAAATGCATGTTTACAAACAAACACTTCCATCAACCAATCTACCACTATATTTTTATCATAGCGATCATTGCAGAAATCAACTTGGCGACGTAGACCAATCATATCATAGATCTGTTAAGGGACCAAATTCCCGGAGTTCATATGGAGTCATAATGAATGAACAGGTTTTCTTACTGACCAACAGTGACGTCAGCTACCCTTTCCTTACACAAGGTTCTTAGTCGTTGCCGTCAATGCCAGACATAAATCTGCAAATGTCACAAATTTTCTTTTAAAATAGCATCCTATTCTAATAACTAGAAAATAAAAACATGATGTCTCTTTCCTCTTCATTTTGATCTCAAATAGCATTAAAATAAGTTGAAATGGAATAACTAATTTTAAGAAAAAAGAAACAAAAGTTTTTTTTTTTTCTTTCTAAGCATGAATAAACAAAATTTTCAGTTTCAGAAAGAATGAGCCCGAGCTTCCTTAACTATTCATTTTCCAAATTTTTCATCTTTATTTTCATGCCGAATTATTCCAAGATAGGAATATAGAAAGTAATGTAGTTTTGATTTGAATTATCTAAGTGATATAGGTGTATTTAAACTTTTATTAAACGGCCTTAAGTTAGATAATAGTTAGATTTTTTATGTTTTTAGTTTGAGCATTTTTCTTTGGTAAAAGATTTTTTTTACATATAACTATCATTATCATACATACATTGCACATATCATTGAGTTGGAAATTAGAGTAGTTTGTTTCAAGTTGGGAAATTTTTGAATCCCCTCCCCCCCCCCCTAATAAATATCTGTAGCTACGTCCCTGAATGTTTTAAATTATTATTTTTAATAACTTAATTTTTTTCAATGTAAACAACATAAATGTAGAAAAATAGCTTCGGTTTACATGAAAACTAATGAAATACGTGTTTAAATTGCCGAAATATTAAGTAAGAGAAAATATCATAAATAATTTGATATTTCAATCGTCGATAAATAAAGCGTGACAGATTCATTTTGCCTGACACGAATGTAAACATCACCCCTATTCTACGAATCAGCCAATATAAACAAAAAGAAAATAAACCAAAGTAAAAGAAATTAATGTAAAATATGCAATGCAACTCTCTAAAAAATTAATGTAGAGTATGCCTGAATAGTGGATATAACAGCTAACAAACTTTAATCGCCAAATCATAAGTTTAGTAAATTCATAATGATAAATCTATCAACTTTTCAAAACAGTGCTGAAATTTTGAAAAATAAAAATTTTAAATGGAAAAATGAATGATTCTGTTTACCTTAAAAACTCCTGCAAAATTTCCTATATCCCCCAAAATTCCCTGGTTTACACCCATCCCTGATCTGCGGGGTTTTTTTTTGCAACTCTACACCCAAAACAGGGAAACAAGGAAAAAAAAATCGAACAACTTGCATGTTTCGTTTTCTTTGGCTCGTGGAATTATTAATTACTATTAGAAAATAAGAGTTAATAATTCCACGAGCCATCGAATTTCTTTCTGTGTTTTGCCTGGTTTGTGTAACGTGTATCAAGGCTTCCTTCCTTATCTAGGGGGCGTTGATAATACTCGCCTAGACGAGTGAGACAAGGGCGCCTCGATATGAGACTGTCGATAGACGGAATATAATATTTGATTGTTTTAGACAATTCTGGACTAAAGCTAATCGCCGAGCATCTTAGCGAGTCTGCCATTTTTGCCGCTTTTTAACTCATCTCATTCCCAAGCGGGTATCCTGCCATTTTTGCCGCTTTTTAACTCATCTCATTCCCAAGCGGGTATCACGAAGTCTGGAATTTACACTGTTAAAAATATCGTGAAAAATTACCTCTGTTTTTAAAGGCTATCTATTTGTTGACCAATGAGAACGCTCCATAGGTGTTTCTGTAGCGTTGTCATTGGTCAGAAAATAGATAGCCTTTAAAAACAGAGGTACTTTTTCAGGATTATTTTTAACAGTGTAGGTTCGCTATAGTTTGGACAAAAACATCCGTATAAAGAAAGGGCATGTTTACAAACAAACACTTCCGTCAACCAATCTACCAACTACATTTTTGTCATAACGATCATTGCAGGAATAGTCTTGGCGACGTAGGCCAATCATATCAGAAACCTGTTAAACTTAGACCAAACAAATTTCCCTAGCTCATGTGTACAGTAGGAGTTATAAAGAACGGACAGGTTTTTCTTGCTGATCCACAGTAATTCGACCACGAGGCTAACGAAAAAGACAGGCCACCGCGGTGGGTCCGATTCTTCTTTTTTTACAGACCGGTGGAGTCACGTGATGCTCTTTTCGCACAACTTCATTGGTGCATTCGAGCATCACGTGACTCCAGCGGTCTGTAAAAAGAGATCAATCCAACCGACCGCGGTAGCCTGTCTTTCTCGTTAACCTCGGTTCGACTAACAGTGACGTCAGCTGCCCTTTCCTTATAAGCATGTCTGAGCATGCGCCCTGCGCGTGAGCAATGCCGCCCGGAACAGCCAATGAATTACATGGTAAACTGTCGAAGGAGCAACCATGATCGTTATGTTGCAGAAATTTTTGTCTCTTCAAATTATCCCAACTAATAGGAAATTAAATACAGCGTCCAGAATACCTAGTGTGGAAATATGCTATCCGAACAGTGCTAAAAATTTGTATCCCTTAAATGCGCGACGATGCTGCTAAAATTTCAAGTGTCCATTGCAGCGACATCTGCGGGATTTTCGTATTACTAGTATTACATTGTATAGATTAGCAATACATTGCAGTTGTAGAAAATATCCTGCAGATGTCGCTGCGATCTGCATATTGCAGCAGTATCATTACACATTTAAGGGATACAATATTTTAGCACTTTTTAAGTATTACAGGGATAGCCAATTTCCACACTATATATTCTAGGCACTATAACTTAAGGGTTCGTTGGAAGAATCGGAGATGATACCCAAATCAGCATGGTAACGCCTGTCCAGGGTGTTGCTGTCGGAGTGACCAGGCATCCAGATTAATTTAAAATACATAGAAAACTAAAATTGAAATCATTAAATAAAATTAAAAATAAATCGATGCTCAAGAATTTTCGAAAGCGGACTCCCGGGAATAAATCAGGATTTAAAGCCGGGATTAAACCCGTTGTTTTTCACCTTTTGCACGTTTCTGCTGATATAGGCAAAAGTGTTGCGCCAAGTTCAGACTAATTCTAAAGGGTCTATTGGCAAGCCTGTCTTTATCGTCAAGCTAAACGGTTATTGTATTTGCGCACTTATCTAATCCCGCACGTTCAGGAAAATATTGCCACGTCCTAAAACTTCCAACATAAAACTATGAAAAAAGAGGAGCAGACATATCAATATTTTACTGTGGAAAGCCTTGATTCGGAAAAACGAGTTCTTTCGCCCTCTTCTTGGTCCGCCATATTTGACTTTGACCGATAACAGTCCAATCTGCAGTGGGAAACGTGGCTAAATATGGCGGACGCAGGAGGGGGTAGGAATGCAACCAACGAAATATACTACCGGTTCACTGCTTTTAAAGCGTCACACGGAGTGGATCATCTTTACACGGCGACTGACATATAACGATGGGCATGCCACTATGTACCAATCGCCGTGTAAAGATGATCCACTCCGTGTGACATTTTAAAAGTCATAAACTGGCTTTGTATGCCGTTGGTCCATTGGTCACGAAGATGCTTGGCAATTTACTTTTGTCCAAAATCATCTCAATCAATGGAGGATATTCCAAATATGGGTTTGAGGCTGAAAAAAGTCACGTGATACCGGTAATTTACCCAAGGAACTTCTAACTGATAAGAAGGGAAGATGCTACTGCTTTGCCTGATGAACTGTTTCATTGGCTAGCGGGAATTTACATTACACGTCTACGGAGCCTTCCCTTCTTTACGCTAATGTTTTTACCTTGATCACGTGATCAAAATGCAGATGGAATATCCTCCATTCCGGTATCTCACCACTTTCATATCGAGGCACTCTATTGCTAGTGTCTCTAAATGAGAGTTAGCGCATACAAGAAATAAAATGGACTATATTCCAAATCTGGGTTCGAGACTTAAAAGAGTCACGTGGTAACGGTAATTTACCCAAAGAATTTCTAACTGATAAGAAGGAAGGTTACTACTGCTTTCCTCATGAACTGTTTCACTGGCTGGTGGGGATTTATATTACGTCTACGGAGCCTTCCCTTCTTTACACTAGAAGTTTTTACCTTGACCACGTGATCATAACGTAGATGGAATATCCTCCATTGACTTATTTGAGATAATTTTGGACAAAAACGCATATGTGGTTGGTTGTGTTTATGACGGCCAATTATCAACACGAGGGATATAGGATATAGGCCCAAAGGGGAGGGGGTGCCCTTCGTGGGGGTCTTTCTAAGGGAAACTAATCCGCATTAACGCTTGGAAATCCAAGGTTCAAAGAAAACCACGAAAACTCCGAACGATTAGGCCGACAGGCGCGATTGGGTTCGAACCCAGCACTTCCCGTCTACCAGCTTCGAGAGCAGAACCTCTGGGCCACTGGTGGGGTAAACGCATATGTGCAACGTAATGGGATAGCAAGAGCACGAAGGGAGGCTCTCTCAAATGCTGAGAGTTTGTTCTTTAACGCTCATTTCTTTTTTTAAACTGATTTGTGGACATCCTTTTAAAGAATTTAGAAGTTGTAGCCTAAAACACACAACGTTGACGCGAGACCAACGACATACAATTCATGACTTTTAAAACGTCACACGGAGTGGATCACCTTTACACGGCAATGGAGGATATTCCATCTCCGTTTTGATCACGTGGTCAAGGTAAAAACTTCTAACGTAAAGAAGGGAAGGCTCCGTAGACGTGTAATGTAAATCCCCGCTAGCCAATGAAACAGTTCATGAGGCAAAGCAGTAGTATCTTCCCTTCTTATCAGTTAGATGTTCTTTGGGTAAATTACCGGTATCACGTGACTTTTTTCAGCCTCGAACCCATATTTGGAATATCCTCCATTGGCAATAAACGATGGGATTTTTTGTATCAGCGGGCTTGCTCATTATCATGACGTCACAAACGGTAGCTGACCGTTATCAATGACATAGAGTGATTGGTACAAAGAGGCGCGCCCATTGTTTTTTACCATTCACTGTAAGTCGTTGATAGCGGCCAGCCACCATTTGTGTCGTCATGATAATGAATGAGAAAGCCCGGTATCTAGTGTTGACCTGGTATCAGTTACCGTGTACAGATGATCCACTCAGTATGACGTTTTAAACGTCATGTACTGGCCTTGTATGTAATTGGTCGCGGTTGATGACTGATAAGCGGGCATTTGGTGACGAGGCAGACTGAAATATTCTTACTGTACCAATCGGAATCTTTAATATGCCAAAATTTCCTGCCACAACTCGATGAGCTAATAATACTGCCAAAATTAAGAACTGGCACCTCGCTCTGCTCATCTCCCACTAAGATATGACGAGGCAGACTGAAATATTTTTATTGTGCTAATCGGTATCTTTAATGTGTTACGTTTTCAGACCGTAACTCGATGGCTTGATAATACCGCCAAAATTAAGTTTTGGCGCCCCGCTTTAGACATCTCGAACCAAGATATCACGAGGTAGACTGAAATATTCTTATTGTACTAATCGGTTGTCTTTATAGTGTTAAATTTTAAGGCCGTAAATCGATGACGTGATATCACCAAAATTAAGAATTGGCACCCCGCTCTGCTCATATCGTACCAAGATATGACGAGGCAAACTGAAATATTCTTATCGTATTAATCGATATCTATATTATGCCAAAATTTCATGCCGTAACTCGATGGCGTGATAATATCCTCAAAATTAAGAATTTGGCGCCCCGCTCTACTCATCTTGTACCAAGATATCACGAGGCAGAATGAAATATTCTTATTGTACTAATCAATATCTAAAAAAGAACAAAATTTCATGCAGTAACTCGATGGCGTGGTAATACTGCCGAAATTAGAATTGGCGCCCCCGCTCTACTCTTCTCGTACCAAGATATCACGAGGCAGACTGAAATATTCTTATTGTAGTAATCGATATCTATAATATGCCATGCCAAAATTTCATGCCGTTACTCAATGCCGTGATAATACCGCGAAAATTGAGAATTGGCGACCCCGCTCTACTCTTCTCGTACCAAGATATCACGAGGCAGACAGAAATATTCTTATTGTAGTAATCGGAATCTTTAATGTAGGAAATTTTCAGACCGTAACTCGAAGACATGATAATATCGCCAAAATTAAGAGTTGGCGCCCCGCTCTGCTCAGGTCATACCAAGATATGACGAGACAAACTGAAATATTCTTATTGTATTAATAGATATCTATAATACGTCAAAATTTCATGCCTTAACTCGAATACCGTGATAAATCCGCCAAAATTGAGAGTTGGCGCCTCGTTCTGCTAATCTCGTACCAGGATATGACGAGACTGAAATATTCTTATTGTACTAATCGATATCTATAATATGCCATGCCAAAATTTCATGCCGTTACTCGATGCCGTGATAATACCGCCAAAATTGAGAGTTGGCGCCCCGTTCTGCTAGTCTCGTACCAGGATATGACGAGGCAGACTAAAAATATTCTTATTGTATTAATCGATATCTATAATATGTCAGAATTTCATACCGCAACTCCATGACATGATAGTACGGACAAAATGGGGAATTGGCGCCCCAAACTTCTCAGATTGTACCAAGTTATGCCGAATCAGTTATTTTTTCGCGTACTGTTAATAAGCTTTTTCTAAATCACTAATTCGTCTTAAAATTTGATGGTGAAGTAATATATAGTGCAATGTAATGTAAAATATTATGTTTATTGGGTTTGAATTGTACATTATGACGCCTGTTTTGTTATAAATTTTAATTTGCCGGCGGTTTCTACCAGGATATTCGCAGGCAGACCAAAATATTTTTAAACGCTTTTTTTACCTTTAATTTGACACCAATTTCATCATACGTGATATCGACGCCAAAATGACGAGTTGGCGCACGCTGCTGCTCATATCGTACCAAGAAATGCCGAGGCACACCAGTCATTCCTTCATCTACTCCTAATAATCTTGTCATACACCATGATTTCATCTCGTAACTCGATGACGTAGTCATTTATGTTGCCGTCACCAGCTTGGGCTCTAATTAATGCAACATGACCAAATTTTATACATAGTGATAAGAGTTCTAATCTTCCAACTGAGTGAAAAAGTAACCAGGCTTAGATGTGAACCCAGGGCCTAAGCTGCCAGTGTTCTACCAACTGAACTATCCCGGTCAAATCCGGTGGACACAATTCACTCAGATAAGTTTTTGATAATGGCATCTGGTCTTTATTGGAAAGAGTTCAATAAATCACAGGTAATGGGACTTCACATAAACATTGGATACATAATTACATTTCATTTAATTCAGCACAATTACACTAATTTGTAAATAAGTCATAATTTTCCGGCTGAGTGAAAAAATGTTCAGGTGATTTCAACCAGCTCATTCGCTCACAACGCTCTACAAACTTGAGCTACACTGGGCAAATCCGGTAGACACAATTCACTCAGACAAACTTTTGATAGTGATATCTGGTCTGTTGTCAGAAACAGTTCAAAAGAATAAATCGCTGGTAATATGGGACTCCAAATAAACGTTATTTTCGGACTATTATTCTATTTGATAAATAAATCATAAGAGTTGTAGCTTTATTCTGAATGAAAAAGTGTCTAGACCAGGATTTAAACTCAGGTCCTTGGCTTAAGTTGCCAATGCTATACCACATGGGTTATCTTGGACAAATACGTGGACACAATTCACCCCGACAACCTTTCAATAATAACATCTGGTATGTATCTGAGACAGTTAAACAGAATAAATAGCAGATAATGGAACCTCACATAAATGTTGGATATGTAATTACACTTTATTAATTCGATGCAATTTTTCTAATTGATAGAAATTTCTGCATAGACACTTTTCACTCATTGGGAAAATTACAACTCCAGTGATTTATTTACCAATTTGAATAATTGCATTGAATTAATAAAGTGTAATCAAGTATCAAACATTTACTTGGAGTTTCATTACCTACAATTTATTCTGTTGCAATGTGTCAGATAACAGACCAGGTGTTACTATCAAAAGGTTGCCTGAGTGAATTGTGTCCACCGTATTTGTCCAGCATAACTCAGTTGGTAGAGCACTGGCAGCTTAAGTCAAGGTCTTGGGTTTACATTTCAGCCTGGACACTTTTCCATTAAGCTAGAAAATTACAATTCCTATTATTTATTTACCAATTAGAATAACTGTGCTGAATTAGTAAAATGTGCCTACATATCCAATATTTACTTGGAATTCCATTATTTGAAATTTATTCTGTTGAACTGTTTCAAATAGCAGATCAAATGTCATTATCAAAATATTGTCAACAAATTTGTCCAGAATAGCTCAGTTGGTAGAGTATTGGCAGCTTTAAGGGACTCTTCAGTTACAAAGACACTCCCAATCGAATGTTAAATGTATGGATGGGTTCTTTTCAAATTTCTCGTTTGAATGTGAATATTTTGAACTTATTTTTTTTTTTCATACAATAGTTGAAGTTGATCTTTAATAGGGTCCTTTTTACTTCTTCGATTTTGGTTGCAGAATTTTTTAACAAAGGTACTTTCTCTGTTGGAACTGGTTTTGAAAATAACTTTATTAAAAAATATCTGCTTAGGGTAAGGCTGCAGTTTTTTCGAATGAAAATGTAAACATGGAAGAAACTAATAATTTTTTGTCAGAATCTGGTATGCAAGGCAATTTTTAACATATTAGCATAAAAACAATGCAGAAATGTAGTAACACATATTAAAAATCTGAAAATAAACTTCTACTGGCTTTATTCAAAGAACTGAATTTTTTTTATCATTCTTCCAAATCCCCAGTTTAAGGTTGCCTTTAAACATAAAAGCATGTAAAAGAAATCAAAGTTAAAAGTTGTCTCCCATGGGGATTGGGATAATGAAAAATCCTTATACTTTGTCCAGATGGTGCAACTCACCAAGAGAGTTCCTCAAACTTTCTCAGTGTGTTTGAACTTTCTATGGCTACATACAGCCACTACCATTCACTCTGATTGGATTTGGAGCTGTGTTTTAAATGATTGGCTATTCAAACTGATTTTAATGCATGTGCATGCACACACTTTTCATTTATTCAGATCTCAGGCACAGTGGCATTCAATGAGTTATCTTAGATGAATTTTGCGATCTGAACAGGTGCTCCAATTCCGGGGGTGTACCACCTTCAAAATGGTGGCCTAAAATATTTTAAATAACTGTCTGAATGGGGTATTAGTTCCTTTTTTAGGGTTTCATTCATCTGACGAAACCCTATTCGTCTCACTCCTTTGTCTGTCTGTCTGTCCGTCACAGAGCCCGTTCTCAGAAACTATACATGTTAGAGATTTGAAATTTTGGGTACTTATAGCTGAACACCTCACATCAAACAACAAATCATAAAATTTTGAAAAAGTTGGTAATTAACTGAATTACGGGCTAATTAACTTCTAAAATTAACCAATCCCCTTTTTAACGCAGATTCAAATGAACTTTCTCCAAATCATCAGTGTTTCTCGTAAGGGTTGCCAGTAAAAACAGCCGATGCATGGTTACCACGGAGGAAATTAAGCCGAAAAATGAAGTGGGCATTTTAAATCGAAATCGCATATCAGAAAATATTGGTCCGAGAAATTTGTAAATGAAATAGACAGACGCAGAAAAAAATCTACTTTCATTTGGTATAAAGTTCACATTTCTGCGATCTGTATAAGTTAAAATATCCACTAAAAATCGATCGATAAAAATTTATTTTCTTTAATTGGAAAGACAAGGAAAAAAGATTTCAATTCAAAAGATTTCAAAGCAGGTAGACATGACGACGCTGCGGTTTTCCTTAATAGCATATTTTAATACGGAATTTTAACTTTTTAAATATTAAATTTTTTGATTAAATTTTATGGCATCCCGATGTCAAATTTCTCGCTGATTTTATTGATACCTATTTCTAAGTCCTATCTTAATTACAAGCTGAAATATTAATTATTATTTAATTAATCGGTTTAACTCGCAGAAGAATAAATGTCGGTAACTCCCACATGTGTATTTTAAACAATTCTTTCTAAGTGAGCCCCTAATTATGTTGGAGACATGAAATTTCGGGTACTTATAGCTGGACACCTCACAGCAAACAACAAGTGATAAAATTTTGGAAAAAGTCGTACATTTAACCCTTTGGGCTCCCACATGTGTATTTTAAACAATTCTTTCTAAGTGAGCCCCTAATTATGTTGGAGACATGAAATTTTCGGTACTTATAGCTGAACACCTCACATCATACGACAAATCATAAAATTTTGAAAAAGTCGTACATTTAACCCTTTGGGCTCCCACATGTGTATTTTAAACAATTCTTTCTAAGTGAGCCCCTAATTATGGTGGAGGCGTGAAATTTTGCATACTTATAGCTGGACACCTCACATCAAACAACAAGTGATAAAATTTTGAAAAAGTCGTACATTTAACCCTTTGGGGTCTCGCATGTGTATTTTAAACAATTCTTTCTAAGGTGAGCTCCTAATTAGTTTGGAGGCGTGAAATTCTGCATACTTATAGCTGAACACCACACATCATACGACAAATGATAAGATTTTGAAAAAGTCGTACATTTAACCCTTTGGGCTCCTGCATGTGTATTTTAAACAATTATTTCTAAGTGAGCCTCTAATTAAGTTGGAAGCGTGAAATTTTGCATTTTTATAGCTGAACACCTCACATCAAACGACAAATCATAAAATTTTGAAAATGTCGTACGTTTAACCCTTTGGGCTCCCACATGTGTATTTTAAACAATTCTTTCTAAGTGAGCCCCTATTTAGGTTGGAGGCGTGAAATTTTGCATACTTATTTATAGCTCAACATCCCAGATTACACGTCAAATAATAAATTTTGAAAAAGTTTTATGTTTAACCCTTTCAACTCCAGCTCGTGTATTTTAAGCAATTCTTTCTAACTGAGCCCCTAATTAAATTGGATATTTTAAATTTTGCATACTTATAGCAGAACACCTGAGGCCAAGCGACAAATCATAAAATCTTGAAAATGTCTTACGTTTAACCCTTTGAGTTACCACATATGTATTTGAAGCAATTCTTTCTAAGAGAGCCCCTAATTAAGTTGGAGACATGAAATTTTGCATACGTATAGCTGAATACCTCAGACCACACGACAAATCATAAAATCTTCAAAAAGTCTTATATTATTTACCTCTCCGGGCTCTAGCTTGTGTATTTTAAGTAATTTTTCTAACATCCGCCCTTTTAACCAGGGGAGAAATTTTCCAACTTTTGCCGACACCCCTTTGACCCTTCTTTCATATTGTGCACCATAGCCTTACATATTTTAGTTCCATTTTTTACCGCCAGGTGCGCCTACTGATCTCAGGTGCTATGGGCCCAATCCCCTCGACTAATATATCTGCAGATAGTATGTAAAACGGGATTTCGTTCGGATAGATGTTTGTTTAGAATCGAGTGCGCCCCCTGGTTGCGAAATGTGGAAGTAATAGATTTTTCAAAAAGATAAAGTGTTTTGAAAGGAATATTAAACGACACCCTCTGTGCGATCTGTGATCACACTTACCCACTTGTTTAATATTAATGTACTTTAACGTTAATAAACTTAATCACCTGAGAAGAATAAATGCTACTCTCTTTTTAAAATCATGGAAAAAAAAGATAATCTGGTTGAAATTCAAAAGACGGGCAAATGTCCTTGATTGCGGGTATTCATGACCCAGCTAGTTAGCTAATAAATAAAATTAGAATGATAGTTAATCAACAACCCCCTTTGCTTGATGCAGCAAAGAACTGTTATCTCGACAAAGATAAAAGCAGTTTTGTCAACACCACAGCAATATTTTATAATGCATTATGAAAAAAGTTTTATTCAGTCCTTTACTGATCAATATGCATTACTCTAGATGCAGATTTATGTATGGCAATTTGCAGCAAAGAAAAATTTATTGGTGACCCCAACATTGCCAAAACTGCTTAAACTTTAAAAGCCAAAACTGCCAAAAACAAACACACAGGAGCCAAAAACACAACCTGCCCCCTGCGATCCTTTATCATAAAAGGCATATAATCAATTTTCTCTCAAAGTTATTCCCTGTGCATTCGGGAATTAATTTTTCTTCCTAAATTCATAGTTATTATTATTCAGCACTTTCCATTTATTGCTTTAAGGCAGTGGTTCCCAACGTGGGGCGTACACCCCACAGGGGGGCAATTTCAGATTTCTTATTAACAAATTTTCTGTCATTTTTTTCTAATGAAAGTAGTATCTTCGTCTAAAAATAGAAATAATAGACGAAAAAATTTTAAAATAACTGAATAAAAATAAATTTTCGAAATGATCACATTTAAAAGTTCAAAAACACACTGACACCGGAATAATTATGTGAGTTTTTTTGTATAATTTGACACCTTTTATATGTTCAAACATCATTTTAATTTCTCTGGTTTTAATATTATTTTAGTAAATTACACCTTTTTTTATTACTTATTTAAAAAAAAACTTGTACATCTATTCATAGTGTAATATACACAGGGAGGAAAATTTTACATATGGAATTTTGTAGGATATATCTAAAATTGACTATTTGGACATGTTTAATCTAAAAAATATTTTGAATGATCTAAATGAGGTGCTGCAATTATGAAATTAATAAAACCCTGTGTGCGTCACGGAAGGAAAGGGTTGGAAGTAAATTTCTTATGGCTCTACTGCAGACCACATACAGAATATTACATATGCATTTTTAAATTTTAAATTGGAGGAAACATGGTGCCCAAATAATTATAATGCAGAAAAAAGCCCGCTATCAAAGGAGTATGTTATGAGAGGAAAGAAAAATAGTAACTTAAAATGGATAAAAGCGCAAATCTGGAAATGTTACTTGTGAATTGTGTTATCCATACAGTTGTGGCGATAATCAAATATCACTTAGTCTTAATGGAGTATTAAAATCCATTATAAAATGTACCAATTCTATCAGATGTAATACAAAATATGAAAGAGATTTCAAGAAATTTTACGAAAATAAAAATGTAGACTATTTTTCACTTTTAAATTTGAGGTAAGTTGCCAAAAAACAACAAAACTTTTGTAGACGTAAATGTGAAGACCCATGGCATCACTGCATTCATGAAGTTAGGTTAAAAGCATACTTGTAATATATATATATATATATATATATGGTTTTGATAAATTAAAGAATGTGAAATCACTTATCAGAGTTAATGCTATTTTCAGACCCATCTGGGAAAATGGAAGTTTATTTTCTATGTGACAATTTTTATATGACATGGAAGGGAGGGGGGACATTATGATTTTAGAGATGCTTTGGTGGGGCCCGGCCAAAAAAAGGTTGAGAACCACTGCTTTAAGGGATCTTTCAGAAAATGCTGCAAAAGTATTTTGAGACAATTTTCATCATGCTTCAGGTCAGGATCAGTTATAAGTGAAGATATAATATATACATAATATATATATATATATAATGTATATATTATATCTATATACATAATATATATATATTATTATTAATGAAAAATGCTATTCGATTCTAAATTACTTCAGAAGTCATGTCTACAAATTTCAGGATATTTACTTATACAAGTTAGTCTGCAAATGTGTCAGAGAGTTCGTGTTGGTGAGTGGAGAAACATATTTCTTTTAGGATAGCTTTAAGGGAAGAGTTTGACTTTTAAAGGTAGGGTTAGTGCAAGCATATGTATGAACTCATTTACTTCAGTGAAACTTACACAGGAATTCAAGTGTGCACCATGATAGAAATATTTTTTCTCTGATATTAATAAAATAGCTAAGTGTATAAACGGTGAAATCCTCTCCCGCTGAAAAGACTGAAAACATTTTTTGCATCCCGCTATGTCAAAGAAAGAGTTTAATCAAATTACTATTTCAAACAGGAATAAGGACAGTGGGGGAAATTCGTTCTAGAGGATGTTGGAAAATGTGTAGTTAGGAGATCATACTTGCAATATGCTGTGCTACATAAAAGATGGATTCATTTTATTAAAACATTCGTTAAGTACTTGTAAATAGGAAAAGCGCATTTTTAATGCCAGAAAACACTGAAAATTCATAAAATTTAAAAACTACGTTTGTCTGTCCATAAAAGAATTTCTTTTTATTGTCCTTAGGACTTTTTTATAATGTCATTATTTTTATAAATATATGTTATACAAAAAGGAGCCATATAAAAATCAAATTTCGTATTTTAATGTTCATGCAGCCCCCTTTTTAAATAAATGCCAAATCTGAAAGGTGTACTTGATTTGTATACTTTTTGTATGTGGAAGTATCCTTTTATTATCAGCGGTTTGAGAAATGTCATCTATTTTTAGTCGCCCAGTACAGTTTAAGAAAATAGTAGTACTACTAATAAAAGCATTTAAGCTAGGGTGTCAACGATTTTAATCAGTTGGTTTAAATCAACGATTAAATCGTGATTTTAATCAACTGATTTTCTAAAAAAAAATCATTGATTAAAATCAAAATTTTTTTTAATGTTTAAAATGTCAAAAAAAAGTTTTTAAATCTAAGATGAAAATAATTTGAAAGTTTCTACAGGTATTTCGACTTTTATCCAATATAAAATAGTTTTATTTAAAAATGATATTTAAATCTAATATAATTTGCAACGACATAATTTCCTTTGGGTAATCAATTTATGCATTATTTTATGTAAAATAAATATAGCAAGTGTATTGAATTTCTGCTAATAAAAGAATAAATAGTGTCTTAGTTTCCCATTCTATTTTTATAATAATAAATTAATAGCAATCCCGAGTCAAAGAAGAATGGAAGAGTGACATCTGCTCAACAGCTAAATTGTAAATGAATGCATAGGAGAAAAAGAACTAATTGGTATAAAAATGTTAAGCACAGCAAGATCTTCTTTGGTATAGTTTGAATAAATGTTTTTTTTTTTTTTTACTTTGTAACTTATATATACTAAATAAAAAAAATAATTAGGAATTGAAAAGGCAGCAAAACTTTTCTTAAAAGAAAAGAAAATGAACCATTGAAAGCTAATAATCCCCACTGAGATATAATAATGCTGCTATATTAAATATTTTTAGGATTTCAGATATAACTGGCTATTCTTATATATATTCTGTATGTGTGCATACCTGCCAATATGTCAATTTTGAAATCCTTACAATTTTTATGACGTATTCTTGGGTGCTTAAAAATGCATAACATATGCACATGCAATGAAAAAAGTAATACTTCATAACATTTTCTATGCTATATTCATGTATAGTCTTTTTTTTTCCAAAATAAAAACGTGAGATATCAAAAGAAAATTTTTTTGCATGGGAAATTCTAAGAAAAAAAATTCTGAAATTCACAGCAAATTTTCTGAAAGGTTACACAGCCAAAGGATTGGGGAGGAAAGGGGGGGGATTCCCTTCCGGTCTAATTATGAGTTTTTTCGAGGCCCTTTGATGAAATTTGCGTTTTTTCCATGATCCTGTGAAAAATTCACGTTTTTTTTCACGATACTTTGACGAAATTACTGTTTTTTTCGCGATCTTTTGACGAAGTTTGCGTTTTTTTCGCGATCTTTTGACGAAGTTTGCGTTTTTTTCGCGATCTTTTGACGAAGTTTGCGTTTTTTCGCGATCTTTTGACGAAATTTGCGTTTTTTTCGTGATCTTTTGACGAAATTCGCCGTTTTTTCGCGATCTTTTGATGAAATTTGCGTTTTTTCGCGATCTTTTGATGAAATTTGCGTTTTTTCGCGATCTTTTGATGAAATTTGCGTTTTTTCGCAATCTTTTGACGAAATTCGCATTTTTCTCGCGATCTTTTGACGAAATTCGCGTTTTTTTAGGAAATCTTTGACAAAATTCGCGTGTTTTTTACGTGAACCTTGACAATATTCGCGTTTTTTTACGAAATCTTTGACGAAATTCACGTTATTTCCTGCGATCTTTGACGAAATTAGCGTTTTTACGCGTTTTCTGACAAAATTCGCGTTCTTTTCACGATCCCTTGACGAAATTAGTGTTCTTTCCCCGCGATCTTAGACGAAATTCGCGTTCTTTTCACGATTCTTTGCCGAAATTAGTGTTTCTCCTGCGATTTTTGACAAAATTCGCGTTCTTTTCACGATCTTTCGACAAAATTAGTGTTTTTCTGCGCGATTTTTAACGAAATACGCGTTTTTTTCGCGATTCTTTGACAAAATTTGCTTTTTTTCAAATATCTTTGATAAAATTCTTTTTTTCCCCGCGATCTTTGACGATATTCGCGCTTTTTCTCGCGAACTTTGATGAAATTCACGTTCATTTCCCGATCCTTTGAACAAATTCGCGTTTTATCCCCACGATTTTTGACGAAATTCGCGTACTTTTCACAATCCCTTGTCGAAATTAGTGTTTTTTCCCGCGATCTTTGACGAAATTAGCGGTTTTTTATCGAAAATTAGGGCTTTTTTCAAGATTGTTTGAGAAAATTGCCGTTTTTTCGCGATCCTTTGACAAAAGTAGTGTTTTTGAACGGATCTTTGATGAAATTAGCGTTTTTTCACGCGATCTTTGACGAAAGTAGCGTTTTTTCACGCGATCTTTGACAAAATTCGCATTTTTCAGCGATTGTTTTTCCCGCGCACAAAACCGTACAATCGTACTGTTCATCCGTACAACCGTACAATTAGAACAAAATCCGTACATTGTACGGCCAATCCGTACAAGTTGGCAGCTATGTGTGTGTATGAATGAGTTTAACTCATTTTCACATATATATATATATATATATTTTTGTCATCATACACATACAGGTGTGTAAGTTTAGATTTTGGTGATTAACAGTAATTTTTCTAAGTACAAATGAAAAACAAGCTGCAAATAATGTTTGTTAGTTTTGTTATTTATTTGTGCTACTAACTAATGAAATTACTTATTTGCAGTTTTTATTAATTCTGTAATTACTTTCTGTTTCTTCTAGGCCATTTTTTAAGGGTGAAAAAAAATGTTATATTCACCGGTAGATGTAGTCAGAGATTTCTTGTAAAAAACTTCCCATTCAACAGTATTTCTAAATTCATGTGCCCAAGATCTTGCAAAAATAATAGAACTTTATTTCTAAAAAAAAAAAAAAAAAAAAAAAAAAACTGGATATTAAAACATGTTATTTATTTGTATTTTTCAATTTGTGATTAATAAAATTATTAAAAATTAAGGACACTTTATTTATCATACTAAAAATTATCCTTTTTTTTTTCTTATATCATTACTAATATATTTCCTCATGAAATAGTGCCTTTTTTTCTTTCTAAAATGACCTACTACATTATTAATTATCATTTTAATAATTAAAGCTTAAAAATGTATAATGTGTTCCTAATTAGAGAGATTGTTTAATAATTATTAATTTGAAGTAGTGTTAACTAAATATTAAATTCAGTTATTAATAATATGTTAAATATCACTAGTATTTAATAAAGTTTTACATAATTATTACAATATTAATGTATATAGCATTATTGTATATGATACTAACTAATGAAATTACTAATTTGCAGTCTTTATAGTTTCTGTAATTACTAACTAATAATTTTATTAATTAAAGTGTTAAAACATAGATTATGTTAGCAATTAGTGGTTTAGTTGTTTTGGAAATCTGAAACTCTTGGTAGCTATTCGGTATTTGAATGCTGGGAAAAAAAATCATAAAAAATCTGATTTAAATAAAAAAAAATCCAATAATAATAAAAAAAAAAAAATCATGATTTTTTTACACCCCAATTTAAGTGTATTTGCATTAAATACCCGTTTTAATATTTTATAGTAAGTAATTTTAAATTATACTAAAATTCATGGCACAGTAGTTAATATTAGAGTTCATAAAATGAAGACCTCATAAGAATATAATTAAATAAATCGCAACTTTATATTCTACTCTAAAACATTCAAATGTATCATAACCTGAAATATCAATCTTTCGTAAACTTTCAAAGAAAGCATAACAGCAGCATCATTTTACCCTAAAATGGTTTTGACCCCACTCAGTATTTTTCAAAAGTAGGCACCACTGGATGTTGATGTCAACATCAACAAACTATCAAGTACAATAATTATCTTGTCTAAAAAAAGCAGAATTTGCTTCTAATTAAAGTTTGATATTTTAAAAAATAACTTACCAATTGTTATTGTTGGTGATTTAAACAAAATAATTTCTCAAACATTAAAGTTTTGTTTTAAAAAATCTAGACATGTTACGAGTTGGAACCCATCAAAATTTGACGAACTATAATGTTCAGAAAAGAATTATTAGATTGAATTTATAATAAATTTACAAAAATAATTATAATAAAAAATTCATCTTACACTGAATGTCTAACTTTTAAAACTAATAATATTTTAAAACTAAAATTACCAAAATACTATTTCCACAAACTTCAACTGTTTAAATTATTGAAAAATTAATATGTATTAGAATATGTAATCGAGATGAGTAAATATGATGAAAATATTCAATTAGGCTCTTATGTTTGGTAATACAGAATGAAAAATCAGCAACAAGAATTTCGTTTTGTGTTTTGTCACGTCATAGAATTTTTTCCCCATAACATTTAAGTCTTACATCATTTCCACATTCTCAAAATTTACATACACACCACTCAAATCTGTATTCACCATTTAATAACACATAATTATCAAAATTGGTTCAGTAGAAAGCCCAGGGCTGATGATTAAAAAAACAGCCAGGTCTTTTAAATATATAGATAATTACATAGTCTTCAACATTGGATGCCATTTTTATGGCACAATTTCATAAATTATCGATACTAGCAATTTGCTCTTTAAATATGGAGATTTTTCATATCTGACAGCAGGAAACATATACAATGCTATTTAAAAGCCTACTAAAATTCACCAGTGAATGTATCCTGCAAGAGAAAAATATAAATATATATATATTTATATATAAAGCAACAACAAACAATTATTTGTACAGTACAACGTCTAAAGTTCGGACTTTCAAGCGGCAGTATTCAAGAAAGAAGTGAAAAAACAAAATTGTTGAAACAAAAAAAAAAGGGTCTAGAACAAAGAAGCTTTATTACTGAATCTTAACTCATGTCTATGTACAGAATAAAAGAAAAACGTCTTAATGATATACTTAAGTTAATAAAGCAGCCCACATTAACTAAAATGTTCCAATAGTTCAGAAAGTTGCAATTTCATCTCAATTGTTTGTTTCCTTAAGGCTGTTCTCAAGTGCTCTGCTCTCAACAAGCACAAAACGTTTTGACACATTTACAAATTCATTTTTTAATGGAAAGTCATAAAATTGGAAAGCCTGACTATGGAAGCAATTTGGAATCGAACTGTTTTCCATTTTTTTGATAAATAAATTACTTATTGAGCTATAAGTGATTTTGATCACGTGACAAAGACGTTTTTCACCCTTTCTTGTGTGATTATTTTTCTTCTGCGCAGAAAATCAGTTCAAAACGTCCACTTTGACACTACTTTCTGAAAGATCTATTGCGTTTGCAAAAAAAAAAAAAAAAAAAAAAAAAAAAAAACAGAAAACACAGTTCGATTACATAGTTTCTGAACAACACCTGCTAGTTTCATGCATCTCCGAACAAAAATAAATTAAAATTTATGTCATAAAGTTGCCCTTTTGGATTTGAGAACAGCTTTAAATAAATCTTTTTGTTTTACTTTTTATTTTGTTATGATTTACTTAATGAAAATGTTTAATTTAGTATTGATAGTTGTTATATGCAATTTTTAATACATGAATATCATATTTTGCCTTTTTATGTAGTGAATTTTCTTTTCCTTATTGGAAAAGCAATATTTTTGATGACCAAAAGTTCGGGCTTGGTAATGTCCCGAGGATTCCGAACTTTAGACTTTGTACTGTACTTGCATATTATCTGTGCTATATCAGGTAAACATACAACTGATAACTGTCTCCAGCAATACTAATTACAGAATTTTTTTTTTCTTTCTACATGGTAAACAAGGTAACATTTTTATTTTATGCCATGTTAAAGGCTACTACAGAAATATTCTTGCCAGGAAAAAAAAAAAAAAAAAAAAAAAAAAAGTCAGAATAAATGCTTTTTTTTATCACCTAGTAATTATGTTAAAATTTCATACTAAATTACTGTTTCACATTATAGATTTGTATTACATTGATATACTTTACTGTTATAAGCTGCCAACCTAATACTATGTACTTAGTAAATTAGTACTAAATTAATGTTTTAGAATAAATTTTATATTATTTCCCATTTCTTATATTTATTATACTATCTTATTATTTAGCATTTGTTAACTTTATGTTATTTAGCATTGTTAAGAATGATATGTATTCAATAAACATGTGTCAAATTACTGTTTTGAACATATGTGGCTATAATAAATAAAATTGGCAATTGTCAACCATGTCTTAGCCTGGATAATACGTAAGTACTCAGTTATTTAAAAACTAAATTCTGAACAGTTTGATGTCACAATATTTCTTATGTTTAGCTAAGTTTTAATTCTAATTTCTAAATCTGAATAATTGTTTATTATTCTTTATTAAGAATATTGAGATATAAGTAAATATTACATTTAAAAATAGTCTGTATAAGCTTTTCATTTAAGAATAACTTGTTAATATTCATTATCCTTAAAAACTAAAGTTCATAAATCATAATAAAAGGAAAGCATGCTTTTGACAACTAACACATAAGTATTATCAAAAAGTCACAAGACATATATAGGGTAGATGTGCCAGTAATGGACACCCTTAAGGAATTTCTTTAAAAATTATTTTTTTATTAATAGTTAAAATTATTATATTCCAGTTTTTTCAATATTATATTAATCTATCGACAATATTTAACCATTCTTATAGCCTCATTTCCCAATATGAATAAAAATTTAATTTTAAATAACAGAAATATATCAAAACACCCAAACGCCCAGTAATGGACACCCTCTGGCCCAGTAGTGGACACCCTCTGTTCCAGTAATGGACACCCCATAAAAAGTAATAAATATAATTGTTTTTATGACTGTATTTAGAACCAGAATTTAATAAAAACATGCTAATGAAACAAAATAGTTATTTTCAAATAAATTTAACATTTAGGATACCAGTAATTAATAAAGTATTTGTGATAATCATTTATTGTTTGTATCAATTATTGAAATTATCAGAAGATCGATGTTTTAATTATTTTAGATGGATAGATTAAAATACTAAATATCAGGCAATTACAGCTATCAAATTATTGTAACAGTGGTGGATTTAAAGGGTAATTAAAAAAAAGTTTTGGAATATTAATGTTTAGTTTTGTGCCACTATTTTTAAATGTTTAGTTTTGTGTCACTATTTTTAAAAATCTTCCAGACTCTACTTGATATATCATTTATAATAATTAATATTACAAATATGAAAGAAATGATATTGTGAGTTGAATATTTTAAATACTAAATAAAATAATTTCAAAATAAAACTGTAGTACTGATGTTTGAGGCCAATGATCTGCAGATTTACTATAGTTTCATGAATATTACCTGTAACTTTCATTAATAGTCTTACATTTTTTTTAAAATAAGGAAACATTTAAGACAGAAAATAGATTTTTAATAGCTTCTATAACTTAATTGTTTTTATTTAAACGGAGAGGGATTAAGCCCTATGAGCCCCTCTTTGACTGTGCTCTTAAACAATATTTTTTGCTTCCTGGCTGGTTTGATTGCCGGATTTTAAAATATGCAAGGTATAAAAAAAAAATAATAATAACAAATAAAATAAAATATTGAAATTTCATAAAATCTCATAAAATAACTTAAAAGCAGCTATTTATAAAAGTTTTGGTGTTATTACATTTTGGTAAGTATAATTTAAAAATTAAATTTGATTATTTAGGTTTGCAGTTAAGCCAAAGTATTTTATGCACTATAAACATTACTAAAATTGCATTTTTAGCAATGTCTACATGGGGTGTCCATTACTGGAAAATGACTAATTAACCATCCCAGTAATGGACACCCCTCTTAAAATCTTAAAAATAAATGAAAATTTGTAAATGGCCATTGGTATATAAAATTCAAAGTTTTCTATTGCTATTCAAACAAAAACATTCAAATTTTGCAAGAAAATAAATAATATATAAATTGATTAAACGAAGCCAACTCTTAGCCTCTTCATTAAGATTTTCACAGAAAAACAGCGAAACTTTGAAACATTATTTTCTGCTTCCTGATTGGTTTGATTAAAAGTGTCAACAATAACCCACTTTTATAAAACATACAAGGGGGAATTATAAAAAAAATAATTAAAGCTAAATATTTATTAGTTATTTTTTTATGAACCAAAAACATCAAGGGGTGTCCATTACTGGCACATCTACCCTATATATAAATTAGTTAATTAAAAATATCACGAAACAAATAAAACTAAGCATTAATAAAACTTATCTTACTTAAATGTAATTTAATTTTAGCAAAGCAATATGATTTTTGAATTGAATTCAGGTATCCATCTACAGTTTCCTGAATGTCGAATTTTCGAATCATTATCTCGTGCAGCATAATCGAAGAAATATTGCTAGTGTGTATGGTATGAATTATAACACACACATCACAAGCAATATTCATTCATTTAAAGAGGACTCAACATTTCTTTAAAATCTTCAATTTTTAGTTTGGTATATATTCCAAGAGCATTGGTACGTTTCCTTTGCTTGATCGTCAGCTCTTAAGAACGCATATATACAAATTGTTTTCCTCAAGTCTTTTGCATACATTTATATTTAAAAATGCTACCGAACAAACATTGAAATATGTTGTCCATTTGTTACGATGTATATGGACGTCGGACGTGATTCATTAAAATGGTGTCGAAGCGTGATCACCATCAAAAGAAAGGTAAACAAATATAAAATGAGCGGGACGCCGGACCTCATTGCAGTTACCAGCTGGGCTTTCGCTTTTACAGCTTATCGCTCTTGGCGAACTCTTGTTTGGCTACGAAATGAAAACTGTTCTCTGATTGGTAGTCTACCGTTGCATTTTTATCACGTCGTGTATCGTAAATGTTGCTCGCATGCATCTTGTAATTTATGTTGGTTAATATATTCATTTTGTTAAGTTTTCTTAAAGTGGTTGTTGATTATTAGGGGATCCTTTCGTTTGGTGTACTCTGCGCCAAACTCGCCAAGCCAGTTGCGATAACAGCTGCTGTGTGGCGTGATGAGTGATCAGCTCTGCAACCCCTGTGTTTTCTCTGTTTGCTTGTTATTTCAGTTTCGTTTCAGAATGGACTTCGAAAAAAATCACTTATGAGGACGTTTTAAAGATGAAAGAAAGAAAGGGTGTTATTTAATAGATTTAAAAGAAATGAGCGCTTTTAATTTACATTTTCCAGAAAAGGAGGGGTTATATTTCCGACTTAGAAATAATTTCTTTAAATTAAAACTTTATTTAAAATAAGGATAAGTTTCATGTTCACAAAAGGATAGAAACGCCAAAAAAAATATATTTATATTTTCCACAAAAGAATACGTTATAATTATTTTTAACTAATTAAATTTTAAGTGATTTTCACGGGAAAATAGAGAAAAATAAGGATAAGTTTCATTTTCACAAAAGGATAGAAACGCAATTTTGTTTAAAAATAAATAAATATTAAATTTTGTTTAAAAATAAATAAATATTAAATTTTGTTTAAAAATAAATAAATATTAAATTTACATTTTCCACTAAAGAATGCGTTATAATTCTTTTTAACTAATTAAATTTTAACTGATTTTCACGGGAAAATAGAGAAAAATAAGGATAAGTTTCATTTTCACAAAAGGATAGAAACGCAATTTTGTTTAAAAATAAATAAATATTAAATTTTGTTTAAAAAATAAATATTAAATTTTGTTTAAAAATAAATAAATATTAAATTTATATTTTCCACTAAAGAATACGTTATAATTCTTTTTAACTAATTAAATTTTAACTGATTTTCACGGGAAAATAGAGAAAAATAAGGATAAGTTTCATTTTCACAAAAGGATAGAAACGCAATTTTGTTTAAAAATAAATAAATATTAAATTTTGTTTAAAAAAATAAATATTAAATTTTGTTTAAAAATAAATAAATATTAAATTTATATTTTCCACTAAAGAATACGTTATAATTCTTTTTAACTAATTAAATTTTAACTGATTTTCACGGGAAAATAGAGAATTTTATTAAATTTCCATTTAATTTACATTTTCCAAAAAGGAAGGGTTATATTTCTGACTTTTCAGTTTTAAATATTAATTTGCATTTAACACAAAAGAATATGTTACATTTATTTGCTAATTAAATTTTAACTGATTTCAAGGGAAATTAGGAAATTTATTAATATTTTCCACAAAAGGATGAGTTGTATTTCCAATTTAGAAATAATTTCTCTGTATTATAATTTTATTTTAATATTAATTTACATTTTCACAAAAGGATATAAGTCTAATTTTATTTGAAATATATATTTATATATTCATTTAATCACATCAACAATTATTCACTTAATATTTTATATCTATTTCTTTATTCTTTTAATTAATTTTCCTTATCTTTAAATCATTATTCTTAGAGTTTTTAAGTTTTTGGTGATCAACATTGTCGTGTTTTAAGTTATGTTACTTATTTTTGCTGTTTTTATAAGCAATTTTTTTTTTATTTAACTATTTTTATTTTAGCGAAATATTGCTTCTATTTTTTTTTTTTTTTTTTTTTTTTTTAACTGTTAAATTATGTTTCATGTCCTTATGTCCTTAATAATTTTATTTATTTCAGCTTAGGATTTAATTTTAAATTTGAGTTCTAAAATAACCTATCCTTTTGGTAAAAATGTAAATTAAAATGTAAAATCGAGACTTTAAGATAGATTTCAAACATTATTTTTTACATTATCGTTATTTTATTCCATTTTTTCAGAGTTCTCATAAATTAAGTATAAAATAGCATGTGGCATTGAAAACAAAATCGTTTAAATTTCTGATTTTTACGTATAACAGATGAAAATGTTATTTAAAAATTAATTCAGGATAAATTAAAATGACACTAAGCTTTAAATTGATATCAGTGTAAGTATTGACGAAACGAGTTTGAACTAGGAAGGGAGGAATCTTTTTTGCCCGAAATACGGTGAGGGAAATTTAGTCGTAGGGAAAACAGCTGCAGGGAATTTCTAGTAAAGTATTTGGCGTCATTTAATCTTATACTGCCAGCGCCCGGCGCTGATATTGCAAACCTACTTAGTTGGACTGTAATTTCTTTGTTCGATGACATTCCTTGTAACAAAAAGCTAAGCATTTTTAAAGCGTGCCTTTGTAGAAACTAGTCTCGTAACTCTACAAAACGTTTCTAAATAATACGTTCTTGTTATAATACCATAGAGTAAAAGCAGATAGAAGATAACAAATGGATATTTAAAAAAAAAGAAAAGATAATAATATACAATTATTTATAGAAAACTGTCCTGCAAATGGTACAAAAAATTGATTTTTTAAAACTAAATAAGATTACTCCTATTGACACAGTGTAACACAATTATTCATTCGAATTTTTTCTTTGCATACTTTTAGATCATCATTTTCAACACTTTTAAAGAAGATTATTTCTAACATCACAGACATATTAAATTTTTTAATTAAATTTTACTCCTATTGAGCTAACAGATATGTTATCACAAATAATAATAATCATAAATAAATATTTTTGTAAGTTTACAATTTTTTTCTTACTTATCATAAGTTATAAATGGTACAAGAAAATTCAACCTTTCGGTTTCTTTTTTTTAATGAATATTTTGCCTAGGTGTCTTTAAATAATTGAATATAAAAAGAAAAGAATTCAGTTAAAAGCTGGTTTAATTAATTAAGCCATGATTTTGGTTTGGAGGCTCACCACAACCCCCCTTCAAGACTCCGCAGGTCTGGGAGGGGGCGGTGGTGACCTAATTCGGTCTGTATCCATTTTTCATTACGGATGATTGAATGATATTATCACGACCAGTGAGGATCTTCTGTAATCGGGTTGCCATTCATCTCCGTTTGACTGGGGTTTTGGTTCTCAAGATCTCATCCATCGCGCTGAAAATAATCCTATTTAATAACTGTCAAATTCGCCATATTTATCACGCATTTCTCTATAAAGCTAAAAATATTCACTTTTTTATATGCATTATTATTATTATTTTTTTTTTTTTTTTTAAGCCGAGAAAAAAACCCTGGTCGCAATAGATTCAATTATCAGCAGCGCGTTACTTCCCCTTTTTTTTTTCTTTTTAGAAAAGATAGATAAGACATGATAAGGCTTTATTATGACCACCCCGAATTTTGTTTTTCCGTTTTTTGTTTCCGTATTTTGTTTTTCCAGCATCAAAGGTGTTGTTGTACCTTCCTTATATGCTGAATTAAAAAGATTATAAACTTAATTTGTATGTCATATTTTGAACGAAATACTATAGTTCTTTCTTGTTACATCGATTTTTTGATAGTAAAACGTTAGCATTTTGGCATTGATGTTAACTATAACAATGTACAAAATTAGAAAGCTAAACAAGAAGTCTAATTGAAGAATAAAGTATCTCCCTCCCCTACCCCTCCAAAACACACATACCACGATTGGCGAGGAAGAAGATTTTTGCCTTTCAAGACAAATTTAACAACATTTATTTTTTTCCAAAAAGTAAATGTGGTTGAAAATTTTATACAATGATAAAATACTTATTAGAGGCAGAAAGATAAATTTAATGTTACATAATAGATTTTTAAAATGTCCAAATACGAAAATTATAATGAAAAATAAGCAAAGGTTATTTCTAAAACTCAGAGAAAAAGACATTATAAGGCTACTCAAAGCGAAATGGCTACTTTCTAACACATTTTAAATTTGTTTTATTCGTAAATGTACCAAATAGGTAGGCGCTCTTATTCTGAAATTATGCTATGGAACCGTGTTTTCGATTTCTCGTTAAAAGCAGAATATTTTTCAGAAAATACTGTCAAAAGGGGCTTTTTGAACAGAATTTCCGGACGCGACAGCGTAAGAAAGGAAAAAACTGCCTTCCTGAGGCAACTATTGCTTATAACTTTATATGTAATTTGTTGGAAGATTTAAAAAAAAAGAAAAAAAATCTATCACAAATCACTTCAAGAACCGTATCCGCAAAGTTTTAAGCTTTTACGTTTTAAAAATGAGTCAAAAAGTGTCCGGATGTTTAGCGAGGGAAATATTTTCTTGGGGGCCACCTTAATTCTCTCAAAAATTGCTCTGAGCAGAACTCAATTATTTGTTCTAATGTCAATATATATATATATCAAAAAAAGTAAGGAAAATTGGTAAGGTCTTAAAATCATAACACATGAGAATATTTGAGGAAGGTCATTTACTGCAAGAAATTTTCAGTCATGTTTTTCTTTTGTTTTGGGGGCAGTAAAACAAGGTTTTTTTTCATATCGATGCAAGGTTTTGACCAAGACTAAGATTAAACAATTTCTCAACCCTTAACTGCTGTTAGCGGTCTGACAGGCCGCTGCTCTTTTCAGTTTTCACAGTTGAAAATATGATTTTCAGTTTCATTATGAATTGGATATTAAGGAAATTTTGCCCCGTCCCGAGACCTTAGTACAAGTACCATCGCTAGAGAATTATGAACAGGCGAATTTTAATCATAATAGCATTGTGCAATTTTTGTCACAGCAGTTTAATAGGTTACAAAAATATTTTATCTAAAAAAATTTGCAGAAAAATGCTTTATTGCTCTCGAAGCTTGTTTTTTTTTTTTTTTTTTTTTTTCATTAATAGTTTTTAAGAGTTTTCTAAATAAATATTTCCCTCCTCTCAATAACACAAAACTTTATGACGCATTATTTCAAAAATAAGCAGTTCCTTAGAGTATCATTGCATAAAACGCATTTAATAGCAGGACTATAGCCAGATGGAGGCAGGGGGTCCTGATCCCGCCCCCCTACTATTTTCCTAAATTTCACGGGATTCTCGCGATTTCTTTCGGTTACAAAGAAAAAGTTACAAATCATCTTGTGACTTTTGCATCATTGTTATTGACATTTCACTCATATATATTTAAACTTTTGTGTGTTTGGGGAGGGGGGGGGGAGGAATAATATGCCTTGTGCTATGGAAAGTATCTGCAATGCGCACCGTGAAACATCAATTACATATAATCAAAAATACAATACATTTATCTAAAAAAGAAAAACGCTATTCGATTTCCAATTACTTATTACAATTGCCTGCTAATTTTATTTATTTATTTATTTATTTTATTTTTTATTTTTTACATTTAAAAATGAGTAGGTGAATGTGTCAGAAAGTTTCCCGCTGTTGAATGGAGAATTTCCTTTTATTTTAAGAACAAACTTGAATATAATCTGCTTTTAAACACTGTTGTACGGGCCTGGCCTTCACTTTTCACCACAACTTTTAAAACGTGATTTTCGACCAAAATTTGCTTCCTTTTTCTTTAGATTTTATTAACGCACAATTCTTTACTTTTCTAAATCTATGTGCTTATTGTTATTTTACTATAAATAAAACCTAACTTTTAGTGGTGTAACAACTGTTTGAAAGCTGTGAATGAAATCGGAAGTATAAAATATTTCAGTGCGAATCCCTTTTTTTTCCATTTCATTCAAAAATTACCAAAAATTGCCTTCTAGATATAAAGGAAGCCCCAGAACTAAAGAAAAGTCAATGATTCCCCACTACAGCAAATATCAGATCCACGTAACAGTAAATAATTTTAGTAAAAGATAAATGTTAATTTTAAATGTGTTTTAGGGAAAACGCACTTTTCAGTGAAAATTCCATATGCAAAACATGTTTTTTCAAAAAGTTATTGAAATATCAACATGAAATTCCAATGGCAAATTATTGACACTGTTGCGAAGGCAATGAACTAAATATATTTAATTTCAGACTAATGACCTTTTGTTTTATAGCTGTTTTCGTGGAATGACAACTATGAATTTTTAAAAAATTGGCATGTCCGAGTACAAACGTTTTTAAGAGCCGAATAATTTTTTCAAATGGAGTGAAAATTTTGTGAATCTTCCATTAATCGTGGAATTTATTATATATATATATATATAAGTCAGTTTCATTTTCAAATCACATATTACAAAAGTCTGATAGTAATCTACATGGTTAATCTTAGAATATAAACTCCAGATTGAGAGGATTTTTTAAAATTTGTCATCCTTGCTCTCTCGGGATGAAGAGGGGGGAGAGAGCTTTAAAAAGTTTAAAACTCCAAACTTTAAAAAGTAAACTTTTAAAAACTTATATATATATTTTAATTCATTCCCTCTTTTACTTTTAGGGTGGCGTGTGTGTGTGTGTAAGGGGGGGGGGGAGGTTGGATTACAAAAAACAGACCTCGAAATCTGTCACGGCTTTGGACGATAAAAATTTGGCAGGATGTTTTCTAAGAATATAAACATCAGATCGGACGAGTTTTAATTTGGCCCTTCGCACTCCCAAGGGGGCATAAAACCTATGACTGCCTTCCTGATAAAACTGTACAAGAGGCCATTATCATCTTTTATGAATCCCCTCTAAATCTTATAAAGAGCTCTCAAAATTTAAACTCTTACAACCAGTGATCAAATTGTCGCAACACGCTGAAATTTTGTGTGCGTGAACTGGGGAAATTGTCTGTTTCATTTTAACCGAATCCCCCTAAATTTTAATGTAGCGAGAATATAAGGAAAACACCGAGAACTACCAACACTTATAACTCGGATACAAATTGTCGCTGCCCATATGAATTTCCTAGGGTAAACGTAATCGTTTTAATGGCGAAGAGGAGGTTGGGGGGGGGGGGGGCGAAGAGGAGGTGGGGGCTCTGTCGATTTTTATAGAACCACCCTTATTTTAATGTATGATAAATATAATGTGTTGACAACTTTAAATACTCATAATTCGCACTGTAAATGTCACAGTAAATGTCACACTCTATGGAAATTTTCTATAGGGATTTTCTTCCATGTAAACTTTGAGTTTTTCAAAAAGATAAAATATTTTCTTTTGTTATATACTGTCTCTATTTATTATCTCCTTTTCTTTCTTTTACAATTCATCGGAGAAAACGGAATCGTTTAAATCTGTACGAAAAATACAATAGAACTTTTTTGGTCCTGATTATTATAGCTTATGAATGACATTGAAATATTCAGAACTAGCGATGAGAGATTTATCACATAGAAATAATATTTTAAGTTACTTTATTAAACTTACTTTGACACTAGACGTTGCCTTTCCCTCCTCCCTCTTCTTTGATGTGGACATTTATATTTTAATAGTAAAAATATTATATTATATAATTACATCAGCTTTTAAAGAAATGGAAAATTGGTATACCGCATTGTATTAAGAAAAATTGTAAAATCTAAATAATTTAGCAATTAGTTTCATTAAGCTGGTTTTAATACAATATAACAGAAATATTGTAAAAATGGGATATATGGGCAGAAGCTGGAAATATTGATAGTCATAAAATAATTAAGAGAGTTATTTTAATTTATAAGCGAGGTTACACTATCTTCAGCTGTATATCGACCTATCTTTAACTGAATGTTCAAAGGATTATTTCCATTTTATTCCTCTGTCGAAGACAATAGTACGCCTTCCAAGCCATTAAATTAAACTGTCTATGGCCTATTATTGTTTTTCTCCTTAATAATTTAATTTTACTTATTTTTTTAGAAAGAAAACTGGAAAATAAAATCAGGTTTTCTGTCCACCATTTAAAATATTAAGGAAATTTTAAATGTCTAATTACAATAAATAAATAAATATTAAAAAAATTGGCAATAAAGAGCTCCAAAATTATTTTATTTTAATATTTTTTATTAAACATCGTACGAACTACAGGATAAAAGATCAGAATTGATGTTTGAAAAAAGAATAACAATATCAGAAGATATGATATTCAGCCATTATTTTGTTTGTGTTTGGATAAATGGATACTGATGAAAAACGGACAGGTGCTCTTATTAAAAAACTATGTAATCAAATTTTTTTTCCTTTCTTGGGTATAGGTAGAAGATCTTTCAGGGAACGTTGTCAAAATCGGCGCTTTGAAACTGGACGAAAAAAGAAAAAAAAATTGCCGTCCTGAAAAAACAATTGTTTATAACTCAAGATGTAATTTATTTATCGAAATTTTTTTTCAATAGTTATGTCTGCAAGTGTCGTGTTTTTATGTCTTAAAATTTGTCCGTAAACGTACCAGAAAGTTTTAATGTTGTGAAGCGAAGATTTTTTGAGGGTGGAGGGTCATTTAAAAAACAGTCAAGAAAAAGTTACACCAAAGCTGTAATCTGCTTAACTCAAAGTCTAAGGGGAAAATTCAAAATTTTGTTTCGGATGAATTCTTTGGAAACTGATTGAGAAAAGCTATGAAAGTTATGAAAATGATCACACATATCGGAATAAAAGACATTTTATAACAATGTCACATGTCAGAACGTTCGCATCATTGAGCGTGGAAATGGAAAATTTTGAGATCCCCCCCCCCCCCCCCGCAAAAAAGCAAGAATGTTAAAATAAATTTCAAAAACCATTCTTATCTGGTGTATTTATTGAAAATCTTCATGTACTAAAATTGAATTACGAAGACCTTGATAAAATGTATATTCCCTCTTTGAAGAATGGGGGAGGGGTAAGAAGAGTAAATAAAAAAATTCATCAAAAATTTTAAAATACAAACCCGTGCAATCATATATGTATTAATACTTGTAGAAATGAAATAGAAAGTACATATCACACAACTCAAAACTTCTAATTTTCCCGGAGAGGGGTGGGGCCGCTGAAGAGTTCTGTTATAAAAATGATATTAGCGAAGCCTGAATTAAGTTTGAAATCTTTTTTAAATGTTTGAAGTTTCTTTCTGTAAAAGAAACTTTGTCAAAATGAAGCAATTCTTGATCAAAGCGTGGTTTTGTTCGATCCGGTCGAGATTTTGTCCTCAAGGATTTTGACAGTGGGTTTTGTTCGCATCCCATTACTTATTTTATGGAAACGAGCGGGGATTTTTCTCTAAAAGTACGCACTAATCACTAAACGTATTCTCTACTTTTAAATTACAGTAACAGCCCTTAAATACGTCATGATTTTTTAAACAATGTGATTCAACAAATCTGAGAATTTAGAACAAATATGAAAAAATAATACTGATTTTAACTTTGTTTTGATTTATTTGATTCATAAAACCTGCTAATTATTTTGTAGTTATTCATATAATTGTTAATTAATGATTTTTTTTAAAGGTTTGGTTGGGAGTAACTCTAAATATCCCCCTATCTCCGCCGCACAAGTTTTTATATTTTTTAACAGAATAATGAAAATTATCGGCTAAATATAGTTTTTCAATAAAAAATAAATAAAATCGAACTAAACGGAAGATTTTAATAAGTTCTAAAAATCCAAACTGACTACTTTCTACCACATTTTTAAAATCATTTTTGTTTGCAAATGCATGAAACTGGCAGGTATTCTTACTCAGAAACTTTGTAATTGAATTGTTTTTCCATTTTTCGGTAAAAACAGGGGATCTTTCAGAAAACGATGTCAAATTGACGTTCTCAACACGAAAGTGCGCAGAAGGAAAAAACTGATGTCGTGAGACAATAATAGCTTTTAATTTATCAAAAAATGAAAAACTTTTCGATTACAAATCACTTCAATAATCTTGCTTATAAGTAGCATGCTTATTTATAGTTATTAATGGTTTTATATATGTATATATACATATATATATATATATATATGTGCCTGAAAGTTGTGCGTTTTTGAGAAAAGAATATATTTTTAGCGTACGTGCATGACATTTATCGAATAATGTTTTCAATTTTTTCATAAAGGGATACATTTGGAATTGCAGGCGATCGTTCTCTGATGCTGACTTTTCTGGTACTTGGAAATCGGCGTAAAATGTCAAATTTGATAGCATTTTCTGAATTCTTTTTAAAATGTAAATTTTTGTGAATAGGATTTTTTTTTTTTTTTTTTTTTTGAGAGGGTTATGGGCGTGTGTTCGAGATTCAGTATTACTCAGTTAGATTTCAAAGGTATTTAAAATAGCTTACTTCTCGTCAAAGAATTACATAACCATAGTACAACCGTTTTCGCCAATATTTTGGAATATTATTGAAATAAAATAAAACACGACAGCGCTGTAACGAGTTGAATAATAAGCCTGTAACGTATCAAACATTTAAATGAATTTATAAAAGCACTGAAGGATTTGTAGTTCACAGTGACAAGATAACCTCAATCTACGTAGTGTTTTTTTTTTAACTAATGAAACTTAATAATGCTATTTTCATTACCACATGTCATTCTTTATCCAGTAAAAAGTGTTTTACCTTTAGTGCGGAGTAATTCTGTTTATAAATTGATGAAATAATGGACTGACACCGCAATTTATTAACGAAATTAGGAAATACGAAATTGCTTATTTTCATGTACATTATAACAGGGAAATTTTAGTTAAATATTCTTGGTGCCGTTTGTCAGTTTTGGAATTAAAATTAGGTGTCCTTTTTTAAGGACACCGCGCCGGAAAGGGTTAAATGGTACCTGTGTATAGCGAAATACTTCATGGAGTCTGTTAAATGACGCACTTTTTAAAATAACCTGTCTAAAGCGGAATATTTTCTTGTTGCTTTTATTTCGTCTCAGCAGGTTTCATTACATTTTGCAAAACATTCGTAAATAAACTTGATAATTTCTGTAAATTGAATACCCTCACTGGCCCCATCACAAAAATCCATTTTATAAAATAGGTCCCTTCACTGATTTCATCTTAATGAAACAGGCTTCTTCACAGTTTCCCTCTTAATAAAATTAGCCCCTTCACAAAATTTCATTCTATAAAAACATACTCTTCTTTAATTATTTTCTTCGGTTTTTATCTGTAATTTGCAAACAAATTCCTTAGAAAGGAAATCTTTTCAGAAAGATTTGCTTGCTTCGAACTTGAGTAACTGGATTTCATCTTTCGTTAGAAAATTATTATGTTTACAAAAATAATAATGAATTTATCAAAAACAGTTTTTAGTTTTCACAAAATGGCCCCTAAGAAAAATCCCCAGCTTCGACCCCTGCTCAGACAAAATCTGCTTTGTCATCCGTTTCCTCTAATGTAAGCAATCCCCAAGAGGAAATTTCTTACAATTCTGGGACAAAGACACTCATGTCTCCCATGCCCCATCATTCTTTTACGTTCCTCCCAGAGGTAACACAAAGGATTAAAGAAGCCCCGCTACCCCATCTCAATTAAAATTACTGACATTGATCTATTGCAAATAACTTCTTTGAATTTCAGTGAAGGTTTAAATTGATTTATTTTGTGAATATTAACAAATTTATAATAAATATTTAATCCAGGTAGAATTATCAGAACATAGAAATGCTTAGGCGTATTTTAGCTATGCCAAACAATGCGCAACATAATTATTTAGGGCGCAATGTCTATGTAAGAGATGGATAAAAGTTTTCAGAAGACTAACTGGAAAATGCATCCAAATACAAAGCAGAAAGTTTACAGTTAGTTTTTATATTTCCAAGATCTGCTTGAAAATATGCAAACATACAATCAAATGCAGACCTCGCTTTATAAAAGCCGACCAATGAATGCAATATGATTACTATTTTAATATTTTTTTTTTTATGAATTATCGTAAATGTCTTAAGTTAAATCGTGAAGCTTTGATAAAACATATTGTTCGGAGGACGGGAATTAAAGGCGAAGGAATTAGGGAGAATAATTAGTTTTAAAAAATGGAACAATTTCCAACTCTGCAACTTGTCAGTAGTGTCTTCCATACCCCCCCCCCCCCGCCCAAAAAAACCCCCCCTCCTATTTCATTTAAAAGGTCCAGTGTTTGCACACAGTGTTGCCAGACGGGCTACTTTTTTATAAATCAGATTCTTGATTGGCGCCACTTTTTTGAAATGGTAAAATACGCCTTATTTAATGCCATATTAAGGCGAAAACAAAGGGAATTTTACCGTTTCAAAAAGGCGGTGCCAGACAAGAAATCTGAATTTAAAAAAAAGTAACCCACTGGCAACACTGTTCGCACATCATAAACAAATATATACAAAAAAAAAAAAAAAAAAACCTGCTTTAAAATTAATATGGGTAATTAATAAATTCTGATACTTCAAAGATAAAGAAATAAAGATAATTTGAAACTCTTCAAAACTTTAATTCTGTCAGTATATATATATATTTAAGTATTGCGCGGATTCCGCGTTAGACAGAGTTTACTGTATATATATATATGTATTCGTTTAAGGATATTCTCAAATCCAAATTCGCTATTGTCTGACCCATTTTCAAATTTATTTTTATTCGTAAACGTATTCCAAATGAAGTGCAAAAATAAGTCGAATAGTGATTCCCATTTTTCAATCAACGAAAGGCTTTTTTAACATATGGCGTCAAAGTTGCTGCTTTGAATCGATTTTTGAGGCAGACCAATTGGACAAAGGTTACTATCATAGAGCAACGCACATTTGTTATAACTCCATTTATACATTTATAGAAAAACGAAAACAGCTAGCATTACCAAATAACCATGTCTGCAGATTTCTTATCTTTACCTATAAAAAAAATGCGTACATGAAATAAATGTATCGGAAAATGTCACGTTGTTAAGTGGGAAAACTTTTTTCTTTTTTTTTTCCCCGAACAAGCCTTAATGATATTTAGAATATATTACATCATTTAATTCAATCGGAAAAGCTTTCAAAATGTAAAAATAAATGTTTAACCAGAGGCGTAGCTACCGTGGAGCAATTTGGAACGAATTACTAAAACACTTCCATAATTTTTTAACAAACTTCCGTTGCTAAATAAGATAATGATTCAATAGATTGCAAGTCTGTATATCTATAAATGGAAACTTTGTCTACATGAATGTATGAAATAAAAAGTAATTTTTTGTAAAAAAGTAAAATGTGCATGAAAAAAAACTGAAAAAAAAAAAAAACATAACATTCTCTTGGAGTAAAAATTAATATAAGATC
This sequence comes from Maratus speciosus, assembly GCA_963932465.1. Lineage (NCBI taxonomy): Eukaryota > Metazoa > Arthropoda > Arachnida > Araneae > Salticidae > Maratus > Maratus speciosus. Next base: position 76,323,112 of record OZ010796.1, on the reverse strand, counting down.
TAATCTTGTATTCATGAATGTGGAATATTACTTTAGAGAAACTTCTGCTATTTTTATTGAATGACAGTGAGTTAGTCATAGGAATTAACATTAGCATCCTCAAACTTTGAACTCATCTAAGTTTACTAAAATGTAAGAAAAAGCATACAATGGGTCCCCTTTTCGGCGCTACCTTGACCAAAGGAAAGAAATAGTCTCAAAAGCGGGTTTTATAAATGAAAAATTTAAAGTGGATACAATTTTTAATATGAAAATAACCCCTATTTCAAAATTTGGTTTCAATTTAAAACATTAGACACAGCTTCCAGTTGTACAGTACTTTTCGCAACTCTCTGGAACAGTTTGGCGATTAAAAAGTATTGAGATATTTTCTATTTTTTAAGGCTATAGAAAACACTATTTTATCAGGAAGGGGGGGAAAATGTCGCTCCGACATAATACGCCAGGAATGAATTCTTGTCTCAGTCCAAAACTGCATTTAAAAGAATAGCCCGAGTATTGTAAAGGAAATTCGCCCTACACTGTATAAACCTGTATTAAGACATACCACTCCCCCCCCCCCCCCCACCCCTACACACACACACCCAAAAAATTAAATAAAATAGAATAGAATAAAAATAAAGATAATAATAAATAATATTAAAAATATTAAAACAAGAAAGAAAAATCATGCGTTAAGCATAAATTATGAAATACCTTCCAACACTTCCTGAATGCTTTAACAAAACTTCGTAATTTAGGGAAATAAGGTAAATAGATAACTAAGTAAAAATTTCTAAAATGCATAAAACATTTGAAAAACTGATTTCAGCAGTTACCATCCATAGCCAAATATGTATTCAAATTCTTTTGGAGAGCCCTGTATTTGATCTGTTGGTTGATTTATATACTATATAATGGGAAAATTTAGTTTAGCAAGAAAATGCATAACAGTTTGAAATTTCTCTTTCAGTAATTTATACTAATAGATAGATACATACTTGAATATTTTTGTGCAGTAAACTTTATTACACGCCACTATTTAGCTAAAATTTTATTCAAACTAAAACACTTTTAAAACTACTGAAATCACATTTCCAGAAATTATCATACATAAACGTATCCGATGTTTTGCGTGGCCCTGTGTATCATTTTATCTATATTCTACAAACATTTCTTAGTAAACTAAATGCAGTTCAGCGTATAAATGAATAACTCATTTAAAAGCCATTTTTAAGCAATTTAAGCTCATGCTCAGTAATCCTTACGAAATTTTTCTGTAGCCCTGTACATGAACTATAGCATTTATACACACTAAATATAGTATGCATAAATATAGTGAAACTTAAAAGAGCATATCATAATTAAAAATGCATTGCCAGCAATCATTGCTAATATACAGTAATTCTGATACAATATAGTATCAATTTCATTATTGAAATCGTTTAAGATATTTAAAATACACCGCGAATAATTCCCGCTCCCCCTATATCATTATGTAACTGAATTTGTTGTGTGGCCTTGTAAATGAATGATAACTATTCTTTGTCCCGAATATTATACAGAATGCATATTTTAGTGCCCTTCATAAATATATATCGATTTTATTATGTTTGAAAGCGTGTAACACCATTAAAAATCTTTTGAAACGATTTTTTCCCATTGACCGTAATGTAACTGAATTTTTTTGTGTAGCCCTGTAAATTAATAATAACTATTCTTTGCGACGCTTATTCTACAGAATGCATATTTTAGCGCCCTTCATAAATATATATCGATTTTATTATGTTTGAAAGCATGTAACACCATTAAAAATCTTTTGAAACGATTTTTTTCCATTGACCGTAATGTAACTGAATTTTTTTGTGTAGCCCTGTAAATTAATAATAACTATTCTTTGCGACGCTTATTCTACAGAATGCATATTTTAGTGCCCTTCATAAATGTATATCAATTTTACTATGTTTGAAAAGGTGTAACACCATTAAAAATCATTTGAAACGATTTTTTCCCATTGGCCGTAATGTAACGGAAATACTTTTGGCTGTCCCTGTAAATGAACTAAATATGCTACACACATCATTTGAAATAGGGATCGTGCTATGGTAGAGGTCAATAACATCCAAAAATTTTAGACCAATCGGAGTAATTTACTACAGTTAGAGCGCGGACAGACGGATAGACAAACCGAAGTCATAAACACTTTTCAACTTTGTTGGAAAGTGTTAAAAAGCGTAACACTGGGCGCGCCACTACGTATTTCATGAGAGCTTTTTCAAAAGTCGATTGCCTTGTGTGGAAGTAGAGTTGCCAATTGAACGGATTTTTTTATTCAAAATATGTGACAGAATTTTCGAAAAGTTACCTTCACTTAACTTTATTTAATCGTGTAATGTCTGTCGTTAAATAAAGCAAAAATTACTCTTGAAAATTTCTGGTAGATCATTTAAAAAAAAATCAGTTACAAGATTTTTCGTTTCCTACGGCCGCATCCACCTTCCGTGCTGCCCAAGCTCTGTAACATATGTTAGTTCTAATTTTCACAGCAAGTTGACGAGCTCCGTTCTAAAGAAACCACCTTACCCCTTGCAGAACGAAGCCATCGAAAACCATGTTGAATGTGACAAATCCCGTTGTGATCGGCTACATGGAACTCGAGATAGGAAAGCGGTCCCTGGCGGTAAAAAGTTGAACTAAAATATGTATGTCTATCGATATCAAGTCGAATGAGTCGAACTCCGTTGCCATCGGGCTCATAGAACCCGAGATACTTTGAAGTGAAAAAAAAGTATCTAAAATTATTATTCGAAAATAGTGGTATGTTCATAATTTTACTTTAATGTTATACAGTGTCCTTATTGAGTTACTTATGTTTGGAATCAGTCTGTATCATAATATATGTCACGTACACTAATTGCGATATTTAATCAAAGGTGATCCCCCTTTCCATCCACACAAATTTAACAAATACAGCCCGAAAACAGGCTAGTCACTATCGTAAAAGTTCTTCATCGATTTTTACGAAAATTACATATTCAGAATCAGCGTTAAAAAATAAGCACAGATAAATAAATTTTAAATCTATAAATGCAGTATTTGAAAAAACTTACAGGCCGCAAAAGCATCACACTATCACCTGCACACTGTTACATTCTCGGTTACATTCTCAAACACCTACTGTCTACTCATTGTCTCTGAAATAAGATAAATATGTTTTGAAATCGATTTTTAACGGATATTTTAATTTTTTGTTGGAAGTTTTGACATTTTTTTAGAAATCCTGAAAGAGTTCTTAAGGTCCGAATTAGACATATCATTTTTGCCATGGAGCATATTAGCGTCTTTTTGTAGTCACGCGGTGCTTTTCATCTTTAATAGCTGTAAAAGAAAACGAACGGACATCCTCCAGGAGGAAAACATTTCCTTCAAGTCAATCTAACCTTCTTATCTCCTACCCATTGTTGAATCTCCCCTTCCTTTTATAAACAAACCACAGACGGATGGAGAGGAATAGGTTTCTTGAAAGTGTTGAAGGATAGCAAAACAAGCGTTTAAACGCTGCCTTAGCCAAGTTTTTATCCCCAGGGAAGAAAAGCCTTTCTCCCGTTTATTTTCGTAGAAGACCATTTATACGTTTCTCATTTATACGCCTTTTAAATTTATACGTCGTGTAAGTGCGGTCCGGATTCATCCCCATGTATTTTAATGTTGTAAGTAAAGATGAAAATAAGGAATTTTGCTTAGTGGCCACTGGCCGGTAAGTTGATTTTTTTTAGTAGCCAGTTACTGGCTAGTGAGAATAATTTCTTTAGTCGCCAGTAAGTACATTTATGTCACTGAATATTTAATTTAAAAATATATAACTTTAGAGTAAATAAGTAATTTATGTAATAAATAAAAATATTTTAATTCATATTGTTTTGAATAAACTTGAGATATTAATTTCTAATCTATTTTAAATTTTAAATTAAGTTAACAGCAAAGTTATATGTAACATGCTTATATAGCTAACTACATAAGTCCACTATACTTACGTACTTTTCAAAATTAAAAAAAAAAAATCTGAAATTTGCAGCAAATTTTCTGAAATGTAAAGGGGGGGGGGGGGAGCTGAGGGGGTCTCTCCTGGGACTAATTATGCATTTTTTACATGATACTTTAACAAAATTCGCGTTTTTCCGCGATTTATTGGCGATGTTTTTGTTTCTTCCACGATCCTTTGACAAAATGTGCGTTTTTTTCGCGATCTTTTGACAAAATTCGCACTTTTTTCGTAATTTTTTGATGAAATTCGTGTTCGTTTTCGCGATTCCTTGACGAAATTCATCTTTTTTACGCGATTCTTTGACAAAATTTGGGTTTTTCTGCGATCTATTGACGAAATTCGCGTTTTTTCGCGATCCATTAACGATATTTTGCGTTTCTTCTGCGATCCATTGACGATATTTTGCGTTTCTTCCGCGATCCATTGACGATATTTTGCGTTTTTACGCGATTTATTGACGGTATTCTATGTTTTTTTTCTCGCGATTCTTTGACGAAATTCGGGTTTTTCCGCGATCCTTTGACTAAATTTGCCTTTTTTTCGCGACCCTTCAAAGAAATTCGAGTTTTTTCTCTGATCTTGGACGAAATTCGCGTTTTTTGCGATCCTTTTATGAAATTCCCGCTTTTTTGCGATCCTTTGACTAAATTTGCCTTTTTTTCGCGACCCTTCAAAGAAATTCCCGTTTTTTCTCTGATCCTTGGACGAAATTCGCAATTTTGCGATCCTATGAGGAAATTTGCGTTTTTTTGCGATCCTTTGACGAAATTCCCGTTTTTTGCGATCCCTTGACGAAATTCCCGCTTTTTTGTGATCCTTTGACGAAACTTGCACCTTTTTCGCATTCTTTTGACGAAATTTGTGTTTTTTCCGCGATCTTTTGACGGAATTCGCGTTTTTTTCTCTGATCCTTGGACAAAATTCGCGTTTTTTGCGATCTTTTGACGAAATTTGCACCTTTTTTGCGAACCTTTGACGAAATTTGTGTTTTTTCCGCGATTCTTTGACGAAATTCCCGTTTTTTGAGATCCCTTGACGAAATTCCCGCTTTTTTGTGATCCTTTGACGAAACTTGCACCTTTTCGCATTCTTTTGACGAAATTTGTGTTTTTTCCGCGATCTTTTGACGAAATTCGCGTTTTTTCTCTGATCCTTGGACAAAATTCGTGTAAACTGGGTAAACGATGCCGAAGACAATGGGACCCACCACAGCAACATTGATTTTATATACAGGGTTTTTATACGAACATGGGACAAACTGTGAGGGAAGTTAAAGTACACATAAAGAAGCAATTATGGTATAGCAACGTGGGGTCGGAAATGAAAAGTTTCGGCGAAAAACAAGAAATGCGGAGGCAATGAAAACGAGCGTTTTATTGACATGATACTTACAGTAAGTACTCAAATGTGCCTCTGGCAGCATCTAGCAAGGGATTAGCGTACCTTTTCGCATATTCCAAGTATTTCACGAACATTTGTAGCAACAACTGAAAGTCTTGGAATGAGGTCCTCATCAGAGTCAACTTGTGTTTCTCAACAAAAATTTTATTTATTTATTTATTTTAGTACTTCGTATGTTTCGATATTTTTACAGGTGATGAAAATCGTGTGTACAAAGAGCGTATAAAAATGTTGCCCTAAAATTTCAATGTTTAGTTACTTTTAACTTAGTAAATAAAGAGTGTATTCTGGAGGCACGTATAGTGACTCCCAGAAGGGAATTTTTTCGAAAGTGTTAATATTCTTATTTTTTAAAACGTGTTGCGTCTCGCGTCGTATAAAAGAATGTGTTTCTGTAATGTTGTTCACACCGGAATTTTCGAAAAAAATTATTTCAAAATAAGGAAAAGCAATTATACAATATTTTCCTACCAAAATTTTGAAAGTAAAATTTAATTGGCAAATTTTGATTAAAATTAGGTGGCATATAATATATCCCACCGTCCTTCAAGGGATTAGGTGGGTATTTTTAGTTTCTCTGTATCTCTAAAACTAAACTCTATGACAGCTAAGGAAAAATAAAAATAAAAGAGAAAGAAAAAATAGACCCCACGTAATCGAACTTTTTAAATCTTTTGTTAAAAGATTAACAATAATATCTCTTCAAACAGATTGCGGCATTTTAAACTGTGACATTTAATTTAATGAGGACGGTTTGGCCGATGCGCGTTTAGAAAAACGGGTGAAAAGAAGTCGATCTCGCACTTTCCGATCTTCTCTGCTTGCCTGTTTTGGAATGGCGTTTCTGGCACGTACCGTAAAACTTTTTTTCGACAGACCATTTTTAATTGTGGTTTTTAATTAACAACTCAGCTAATTATAAAAAAAAAAAAAAAAAAAAAAAACTGAGCCTCAGGTGCAATTAGAACCTACGCGCGGTAGATTTACATAGCCCTCGTACACAGACAGACACACTAGCATCTTTTGTTTATTATTATTATTATTATTATTTTAGTAGCTTAATAACGGATTTGTAGAATGATTAATGTCGCAGGTTTAGTCTTGGCCTTGGTCTTTGAAATAAGGTCGTATGAAAATTGAAACCATGCGTGTGAATATGCTTCTACAATTTTATTATATTCTATTTATTCAGATACAACGTGTCATTTTACGGAAAATAAATATTTTTACTTGAAAAATGTATAAACTTTTACAGAAAAATAAAACAGCACACCTTTACAATAGTAATAATAAACATAATTTATATTTGACCGATTTGTTTGAAGAAAATTCGCGAGCGAGTGTTAATATATTCTAAAGTTGCCAATTGTTACTAATTTTTTTTTCATAAGTGCTTCAAAATTTTATATTGTGTCAAATTTTTAATTAAAAACTCGCACTTGGATTTTTTTTCTTAAAAATAATTTTCGAGAATATTTTAAGATCATCTATTCTTTAGAATTTTTCCAGAAAAAAATAAATCCAAATGCATAAAAGTATAAGTATAAAAATAAATAAATATGGCTATAATGACCTCGAACTAAGCCCCTGGGGCACTCAACCGGGTACCGTTCATCGATGTCTCACATTTATTGAATTTAATTTTTTCCGATGGTTATCTTGTGTGATCAGGTCCGCTGCTACCGTTCTATGGTTGTGTGTGTGTGAGGGGGGGGGGTGACCTCCGACGAGTGCGTAGCTTCCTTTTTCACTAAGTAGATTCATTAATTAAATGCTCACTAAGTATTTCACTAAGTATTTCATTAATTAAATGCTCAAAAAAGTAAAAAGAGCTCGCACTAAGATTTTTTTTTCTCTGTATTTCAGATTACTTTCTTAAGGCGGTTCTCAAATCCCCTGTTCAACAACGCGAAACTTTCTGACACGTTTTTAAACGGAGAGACATAAAATTTGAGGTCTAACTATTGAAGCAATTTGGAACCGAAATGAGTTTTCCATTTTTTGATAAATAAAATACTTGTCGAGTTATGAGTACTTTTGGTCACGCGACGACCATTTTTTTTCTTCTTCCGCGGAAATTCGGTTCAAAATGCCTTGTCATTAATTTCTAAAATATCTTGTTCCTTTACCCCCCCCCCCCCCCCCAAAAAAAAGAGTCTTTTGATTACATAATTTTTGAATAAGAATACTTACCAATTTTACGCATTTCCGAAATATGAATTAAAAAATGTGTGAGAAAGTAGTTCTTTGAAACCAGCCTTAATGCTTTTCGAGATTCTTAGTTTATTCTTAAGAATTTTCCAGAAAATACAAGTTTAAAATACCCTAATCAGTATTGAAAAAAAAGAAAAATCCACGACGCAGCACTGCGCAGTAATTAAATATACGTAGAATAATCTGTAACATGATCATCATAAAAATCTATTAATAATAACTGTTTCACACACACAGAGATAACAATACTTTGACAGTTACACATTTTATTAGCAACACTAAAAAAAAAATTCACAAAGGTATAAGGGGGGGGGGGGGCTGCGTATGGAGGTTTCAGAATGCAATTTAAAAAATAAAAATATTAATTCCTCATATCATTTATTTTACATTTTCAAGAGCATCTTATATTTTCAATGCCCCTCCTGAAAATTTCCAGAGAAGGCACACACCTTTCCCGCCTATAGCCGTGAGACATAAATCAAGTTATTTTTACTAAAAGAAAAACATATTTTAAAATTTCGATTAAAAAGAATTTTCGATTAAAAAAATAAAAATAAAATAAAATTCATTAAAGTAATTATTTACAAAACTTGATGATGTCTGCCAAAATATTTATAAAATGTAAGAGGTCATAATGAAACTTTGCATGTGCATACAAAATACATTACTATAGTAATATAATTTAGTTGCTTCATAAAAGAAAAAAAAACTAATCATTTCTTTTATAAATATTTCACAGAAGTTTAGAACAGTTCTTCTGGTCAACTAGTCAAAAATTTAATGAAATATGAAATTTCTAAATATATTTAAAATTTAAATTATTGCACACATGGGAAATGTGGGAGGAGGGGGAAAGTGGTTATTTGATTTATCAAAGAGACCAATTTTTTAGAACCTAGAGGGAAGAAATAATTTAGCCAAATAACGTGATAAACACGCCAAAATGAATACCTGACAAACAGTGTGCTGATGATATTTTCCCCTTATCCATGAAAAAATCCCTCTTGGATAACAGCCAGTGCCCACTAGTTCATGTAGCGATTGTAGGTTGTAGGTATATCTGTACATAAATTCTTTTATAAGCATTTTTAATTTTAATACATAATTTTAAATATGGCGTTTAAAATTATTAGCTTATATGTAACTCTATTTTATATTATTATTAATTTTGTTTAGTATTAAACTTTTTAATAGCCTGGCACATGTGTCAGGTAAAAATTTTGACAGCACGTGTATTAGACACGTCCTTTTTTTTTAAAAAAATTATTATTTTAATGCGGCTTAAAAAAGGTAATTAATTCATTATTAATAACGATTAAAAACCTCAATTTAAAAATTTAAATTAATTAACTTTTAACAGCCTAACACATGTGTCAGGTAAAAATTTTGACAGCACGTGTGTTAGCACGTTAATTTTTTTAAAATTATTATTTTAATGTAAAACTACTTAAAAAATAATCAATTCTTTATTAATAACGATTAAAACAACCAATTTAAAAATTTTAATTAATAGACTTTTTTTTTTCTTTGCTTAGATCGTTTTGTATAACTTTTGAATTTTAACGTAATAGGATTTTTTAATTTTCTTTTTTTTCAACTGGATGTTTAAAGTTTTAATATTTTAGTTTTAAATCTCGTTATTTCAAACTGATGTATTGTTTCTTAGCTTAAACATAATTTGAAATGTTAAGTTAGTACATATTTCTTAAATTATTATTTTTTAGCTTTAGCGTGATTCGTAAATTTGAGGCACATACATTTTAAAACATATCCTTATTTTAGAAAAATTATAGTTATAAATTTCTAATTTTAAACTGGGCCAGTTAAAAAATGATTTTTTTTTTTCAATTGTTTCTGAGGAAGTCGAATTTTTACTGACCATACAAAATTAATTTTTTCTTTCTTTCTTTCCTTTTTTTTTTTTTTTTTTTCCAGCTGAGAAGAAAAGATATCATTTAAAAGGTTGGTTATTTTTTTTTAATTAAAATGTAATTTACAAGCGCGTTGAGACTCTCGCGCTGGATATATTTTTATTGGAAAAACGGTATGTTTTTATTTCGGACTTTGTTTTTTCCGTAATGTATGCTTAAGCTTCAGAACTTTTGGTCGCAAATAGATGAAAGTCGTGCAAGGGCTTTTGTCTATTTTCATTCGTAAGTGTCAAGGATCATGCATATATTACAACGAAAAAACGAAGTCCAAAACCGTTATTTCCAATAAAAATACTAGATGGCACCATCTCTCGAAACCCCCAGTTTTCGCCAATCCTTGGCGAAAAAAAAATCCGAGTTGGCGGGTATACACCGAACGAAAGTCCTCCCGATTATTACTTATCCTAGCTAACTTAAATTATTTTCAGCGTCTGATGGAATCGCAAATTAATATTATCCTCGTCGAATGTTTTAAATTTGAATGTTCTACAATGGTGGCCCTCACCGTGTTTCATAACACGCACGGACTAAGATTCCATTCTTCTGTACATCCTTAATTTTCATCACGATGTTGAATCTTGTTTATTGTGCGGTTCAGCTCTATCAAATTTTCATCGATATAAGCGATCGGATAAATAGTCGAATTCGGTGATGTCATACCACGTGGTGATCGGTAAGTTCAGATTTCTTAAATTTAATGTATGTGCGTGATCTGTATACTTATTGTTTTTGTGTCGTTTATATTGCCAGTATTCCCGATTCTGTACGAAAAATTCTAAAATTTTTGTTTTCATAACTTTTCTTCAATTTTAATTATATTTTATTATTAGTGTATACTTATTTTTCTTGCATTATGTATATAACATCATATCTTACGCAGTAAATCGCCCAATCGTTTTCTTTTACCTGTCCGGGACTAGTGTTGATATGCTGGTCCCAGTCCGAAGAAGTCGCCAACCCTTGGCAAAAGACAAATATGGTTGCTAGAATGATAAGTGGGAAGTTGGCGTGTTGTGCCATTGTGTTGAGCCAATTGTGATTGTTCAACAGCAGGGTCTTTTCAGCAACCCCAAGAGACAGGTGTCAGGGACTGGCTCCTATTGGCAGGATAAGCTCCCTACTGAACAGTGTTGCCAATCTGCGGGTAATTACCTGAATTGCGGGTATTTTGATCACTTGCGGGTGTCTTCGAACGCAGTATTTGAGGGTATTTTTTTTTTTACTTGACGTACAAGTTTTGGCTTTTTTAGTACTTTACTCTTGTGCAGTTTGTGTTTTCTCAGTGGCAGCCAGAGTTTCGTATCGTTCGTAAACGTGTTTCAGTCAGTCAGCGGATGATAAATGAAGATGAAAGATAGGAAAATTGTTTTTAGAGGGGAGGGGGTCTTTGTCAGCGTCAGGGAAACTTTGAGGGGTAATGCGCAATGATTTTTTCTCACATTCTTTGTAAGTAATTAAATGTGGATTTGCTAATGATTAACAAACGCTGGTGTGCTCTACAAGGAGAAAATCATTTACCACCCACATATGGTAATACTTTTATTAAACTCAGACTCAGACTGGAATGCATTATGATCTTTAAAAGATTTTTTGCTCGGCTGGGGAGGAGTGGTAAACGATAAATTTTCTGATCTTGTTTAAAGGGTTTTTTTTTTTTTTTTTTTTTCTTGGAAAATTTCCTTTCCGTTTCGAAGTAGAATTGAAGAAAAGACAATGTACCTCCATGCTTATCCGATTTCATCATACAGTTTTTAAGAATTAACCAATATAACAGCAAGTATTTATTCAAATGATAAAAAATTAATAAAATATAAAACATAAATGTTTAATGAAATTAGTAATTCATTTCAGATTTTTACTAGAGATCTGCACCAGCCGGGCCTTGTCCTGAAGCCTGAGCTCAGGCCTAATTCCATTCACGGCACTCGGGCCGAGCCTGGTCTGCTCTTTCGGACCTGGTCGGGCCCGAGCCTTACTTTTATCTGAAGACTCGGGTTGGGCCGGGCCTGACTAACTCATTCTCTCAGTTCAGAGCAAGGAGCTTGCTTCTTCCTAGATTTCCACGGGTCGACATTTTCACTCCCGGTCTTAAGCCATCCCTATGAAAGTCATTGTCTTGACGCCGGTGTAAAAATATATAAAATCTACTGATTGTTGTTTTCTTCGCTTCTAAACTCAAAGCTTGAAGGTCTTTTGCGGGTATTTTTTTACAGTCGGAGGGTAAATATCAAATTTTTTACTGGCAACGCTGCTACCGAATCAGTTATACATTACCTCATTTGGCAGCCTATCGCTTACTTGGCGAGTTAGGTAGTAATTATAAGTGAAATACATAAGCGTTCGCTCCGAAATAACAAGCACTAGTTCATGATTCGAGAGGAAAAGAAAACGTTAAGAATATCACTGCCTTAATATCATTAACTACACTAAAATAATATTAATAAACAATTTTTCATAGTACTATATTTATATACATATTTCACGTTGATAATTTTTTTACTGTTCATTTAATAGTAACTGTTATTGCATATAAAATATGTGTGATGATTAGCTTTGTTTTAGGGATGTTTTTTTATTCAAATTTCTGCAAAATTTCACTCTTGTAATTACGACAGAACAGCTGATTTGTATATTTTGTTTGTATAACTAAATAATATAATCATAAAGATGACATCAGTTAATTACATTTTTTATTTGACGTGTAGATATAATTGTTTAATGATATAATTTTTGCGAGTAACAATAAAATTACACCTATTGATACTTAAAGCGGAATTTCTATAAAAGTATATCATCCTTTCTATTTTTAAAAGTTAATTAACATTTATTTAATGTGGATAAACCATTCCAACTCAACTATATCAATTCTCTCGTGATATAACATATTAATGAAGTGTGGAATATTTTATATGAATATATATCTATAAACTTTTTTATAAATAAAATACTACATCAAATCAAAAACTCAGTAATAAGAAGTTTCTGTGTCATAGAAAATATTTCATCTCTCGTAAATTTAACTTTGAAATTAGTACCAAGATTTTACAAATAAATAAATGATTTTTAAAATGCGAAAACTTTCATTAGTTCGAAGAATTTTAAGTGTTAATTTCATAATTTAATATTGCTCAAGTGGAATAATAAATATTTGACCTCTAATCCAATTGTTACAGAAATTTCATGGAGATGAGAAAATAAAAATATTAGCTATTAAGTAAATTTGCTAAAGATATAGTATCAGATTTTAACTAAATTATATAAATCGCAATTTAAAAAATTTGATGTAGTTTTTTAAGTCATTGATAAAAGTCATAAATTCTCTTAATTTCTAAAATGGTGTGAAAATAATAATTAAAAAAAAATAATTTGTAAAGATATTTTATCAACAGAATAAATAAGAGCCTTTGAAAAATCCTTTAAGGCTGTTCTCAACTGCTCTGCTCAACAAGCGCAAAACTTTTTGACACATTTACAAATTCATTTTTTAACGGAAAGATATAAAATTGGAAAGCCTGTCCAGGGAAGCGATTTGGAATCGAACTGGTTTTTTTTTTCATTTTTTGATCAATAAATTACCTATTGAGTTATAATCGATTTTGATCACATGACACGGCATTTTCTCCTCCTACTGACTAGATTTTCTTCTTTCGTTCGGAAGTTCAGTTCAAAATACCAACTTTGACAGTATTTTCTGAAAGATCTATTGCATTTACAAGAAAACAGAAAAAACAGTTCGATGACATAGTTTCTGAATAACACCTTCTGGTTTCATGTGTTTCTGAACAAAAATGAATTAAAACTTATGTCAGAAAGTTGACCCTTTGGATTTGAGAACAGCCTTAACAAGCTCATGAGAGAACAATTAGTTATATGGCAATGTCTGCAAATTTCACGCATTTTCGTTTTAAATCACTTCAATGATTGTCAAAATATTTGCATTCTTCAGTGGATTTTGTTTTTCTTTTTCTGGGAAGGAGAGGGGGGGGGGGACGCTTAATATGTATTTACTTTTTAAAATGTTTTTATAGTGAAAAACTAATTGTTCAATGGGGATCATGACCCCCATAAACTCCTTTTTGGATCCACTTAAAAATTGATGTGTGACAAACTGAGTCATTGAAAGAGCTAAAATTTTAAAAAAACGAATCCTCATTACTTAGCAGTGTTTTAATCCACCCGCTAATATAAAATAAGCAATAAAAATCTGTTTTCATAAAATTTTATACTGTAAAAAGTTAATCTAAATAATCAATGCTGCAACTATAGTAATGCAGCAACAAGAACTCAAAATAAGATTTATTTTCTGTCTTAAGGCTGTTCTCGAACTGAAAAGGGCAACTTTCTGATATGTTTTTTTTTTTTTTTCAAAAATGCATGAAACTAGCAGGTGGCGTTGTTCAGAAACTATGTAATTGAGCTGTGTTTTCGATTTTTTGCAAACGCAATAGATCTTTCAGAAAATAGTGTCAAAGTGGGCGTTTTGAACCAAATTTCCGCATGAAGGAAGAAAAATGTGTTTGTCACATGATCAAAATGGCTTATAACGCAATAGGTAATTGATTGATCAAAAAATGGAAAAAACAGTTCAATTCTAAATCGCTTCCATGGCCAGGTTTTCCCAATTTTATATCTTTCCGTTAAAAAGGAATTTGTAAATGTGTCAAAACGTTTTGCGTTTGTTGAGCAGAGCAGTTAAGAACAGCCTTAATCATAAAAGATGAACTATATTTAATACAGTTAAACTCAATTAGTATGAGGTGTTTGATATTGATAAAATTTCTTATAGTTCATAAACAGACTTAGATAAAATATAAAACTGTCTGCGAACTCTTAATAATTCCCTAAAAATTTTCTGCAAAAATGTGTTGCACCCCTCCCGAGTCCTATATCGCTGCTAACAGCAAAAATAAAAAGTTACATGCGAGTGGAGTGACACTAAGCTACACCACTGAAAGAAAAATATTAATTTACAAGCACTGTTAAAACTCAGTCGAGAAATGTAGTATTGAATGGTATGCTTTATACAGACAACTAATAAATAAAAGAAAAACTAATGAAAAATTAAATTTTTTTTAAAAATTAAAATGCGACACATTTTAATTATTAACTTATATAAAGATATCAGTTTTATGATTGCTCAACAAAACTGTTATTCTATTAATCTATAAAATAACTGAAATATGAATAAAATAATGTTAAAATAAAGTTATTAGTCCATGAATGGAAGAGATGAACTCTTACTCATCAGTTTATCTACTGTTTTTGAGACAAACCATTCCTTAATATTGTGATTCTTTCTTAAAAAAATTTAAAAACTTTTTTTCTCCAGTTGAAAAAATAGTCTGCAGACCTTCTCAAGAGTCTGCGACGTGCATTGCACCGATTCTCTGCCTAGGGTCTTGATATATATATATTTTTTAATAAAGAAATTTGTAAAAAAATCCCATCAAAATTGTCCGCAAACTTTGAAAATTTTCTGCAAACGGCGTTCGCGTGTTCGTCTATATTATCTGATTCTGTTCATAAAATCCACGGAAATAATAAAAATTATAAAAAAAATCACACATAATTTAGCACAAATTATTACAATCATTGCTCTAATTATAACTTTATACAATCTCTGGATTTTTTTTTATTTTAATATTCGGCAGCATTTGTGTTTCCAATAACAGTAAATTATCAAGATATAAGTTCTTATCAAAATTTGCATTTGTCTTACTGGTAAAAATAGCAGTAATAATCTAAATTATCATATTATATCTATGAAATTTCCACTTCTCCCCCAGGCCCCTTCTCCTACACTCTCTAGTCTGCGGTTTAAAATAATACTCCCCCTTACTGAAAAAAAAGAAAAAAAATATTGTCAACTCTCTCTCGTAACTATATTCTGCCCGAAACTTCATTCCTTTATTAAACTTAATTTTAATCATACTAGTTTAATAAACACAATCGGCAAGCATGTCGATTGATAAAACTCATAAACCAGTTTTCAGCAGGGTTGTAAAAAACCCGGGTTTTTTAGAAAAAGCCCAGCCCGGGCAGGTTTTATTAAAAAACCCGGGTTAAATGGGCAATTTTCCCCGGGTAAATTAAAATGCCAAAATGTGGATGATGATTCCCCCTTCCTCACAAATAATAACGTTCACAGTTGCCACTGTATATGGAAAACTAGAAAATCTGACGGAATTTAAAAATGAGTATTAAAAACAAGGACTTTTACTAAACTTTGGTTCTTTACAAAATTTTTCCATTTAAATTTTGAAATTTCTCAGAGGAATTACTCTGGGAAAATTTAATTTTTTGCTCAGGAAAGCGCAAGGAATTTGATTGCTGAAATAAGTGGAAATCCTGATCTCAAATACAATCTTTGTGAACACTTCATAGTCTAATAGATGGGAATGACTTCATAGTCTTAATAATGATGTCACTATTTTTTTCTGTTCTTAAAATACATATATAGATATGATCCCTTTAATTTAAATAACAAACAAATTTTAAATTGCACAGCTATCAATTGTGTGTTTTCCAATTGTTTCCAATCTAAAAGTGCAAGTAAATTGGTACAAATAAATTTTCTAAGATTCAAAGAAGTGAATAAATAAAACAAAATAACGATAAACTGTTAACAAATACATCATCTGTTCTTTTCCAGAAATATATTTTAAAAAACCCGGGCTTTTTACCTGGGTTTTTTATAAAAAACCCAGCCCGGGCGGGCAGCTGGGCGGGTACCCGGGCAGCTACCCACCACAACCCTGGTTTTCAGGAAGGTACAGATGGTAGGGAAAGGCTCTCACTGTGTTATTTCACTATTTGGCAAAGTCGCTATGAAATTGCCAAGTGAAGAGGAAAAGAAGCTATCAGGTAGGGAGCCTATCGTCCGGATAGCCTTTACTGGTGTCAGGGTCATTTGTTATTTACTGACTGACTAAAAGTGGTTTGTTCCATAGCTGACGTTGCAAGATGGCTATGTTCATTTTATTCTGTGCTAATGAAGAAAAAAGTTGCATAAGGCATTTCGCTTTTTAGGCTTTTTTTTTTTTTTTTGGTTGGTCGGGGGGGGGGGGGGAATAAACACCAAAATAATGTATATTGAAACAGTAAAAGCTTTTGAATTTATTAATATACTTATTTTTACATATTTAATTATAATCGCAAAAGTAATACGGTAAAAACATAACATTTTGAAAATTAGTGCCATTAAATGTATATTTAAAAGATGGAAGGGAGGGGAGAGGTGTTGAATGAATTCGTCTGCATTAATACAATTTTATGTTTTTTAAATAATACAGAAATATAAAATCAGACAGATATATAAAAATTCATAATTAAAAGATTCTTTTTACAGAAGGGAAGGAATATTAGATACTCTTGAATAGCCAAGGAATATTAATATTGATATAATTATTATTTTACCTCAGAACAGAATAAGAAAATATATATTTAGCCAAGGATTATTAATATTGATATGTTCTCTAGTTATTATTTTTCTTTAAAGCTTCTCGAGCTTCCTACTGAACAACGCAAAATTTTCTGTCTCATTTTTAAGCATATTGGCATGCCTGACTGTTGAAGCGGAATACAATGGAAACTAGTTTTACATTTTTTGATAAAGTTACTTATCGCATTATAAGTGATTGGGGTCACATGACGATGAGTTTTTTTCCCTTTCTGGACCTGCCGTGTCTGGAATTCGGTTCAAAACGCCAACTTTGACAATATTTTCTGAAAAATCTTTTGCGTTTGCCAGAAATTGGAGAACGTCTTTCGACTACATAGTTTCTGAATAACACCTGCCGATTTCCGAACAAATATGAATTCAGAAATGTCTCAAAGTAGCTCTTTTGATTTGAAAACACCCTTAAGGATTTTTTTCCCGCAGTTTTAAAAAATAATTTTTCAAGAAACTTTTAATTTTTCAAAGATACAATATAGATTATATATAATAGCTAATAAGGATGTACCGAATATTTGGTATCTATTCTGTATTCGGCCTTTTTGGCCATGCTAGACCATGAAATGAAAAAAAAAATAAAAATCCCGCGCACTTTAAAATTCTGAATTAGGTTTCCCCCCCCCCCCCCCCTCAAAAGCATATAAAACCCACCTAAGGTTCTAAGGTTCCTATCCTTGCAGGCGAAGACACTCGCAAACTAATGCTAAACTTATGGGGAGGTTATTTGCTAATATCCCGTTTGTCTCTCTACATGTTTAATTTTTCTTTTTTTTTTTTTTTTTTGCATTAAATAGCTGAGGTCGATCTCTGCATTGCCCCTTTTTTACTTTTTCGATTTTGGTTGCAGATATTTTTTATGCTGACACTTTCATTTTCAGAAACATTTCGAAAGTAAAACTAACTTTATAAAAAATATCTGTAACCAAAATCGAAAAAATAAAAAAAAGGCGATATAGAGATTGACCTCAGCTATTCAATGCAAAAATATTTAAAAACGTCGAAATGCAAACGACATATTAGAAAATACCTCCCCATAGGTTTAGCATTACTTTGCGGGTGTCTTCAGCTTAAGGAACAGGAGCCTTAAAGAACGTATACATTTTACTAGTGTTCACTCTAGGAAAAAAAAGGGCAGGGTGCTAGCCACAAAAAGGGCACAGTTGAAGCTGAAAGAGGGCACTTTTTTCAGCAAAAAAGGGCATTGTTTCTTCAGAAAATGTAGGGCCGAAACTAGCCTTTTTTGCACCCGGGAAAAACATGGATTTTGGTCCCCCCCCCCCCCAAACTTCCGCAAAGTATATTTACAAAGAAAATTTTATTAATTTTCTAATAGCCAACATATTTTAAAATTTAAATTAAGTAATCATAAAATATGTAATGCTGAACTACTTTAATCTACTTTGTCAAATATTGATTCATTAAAATCTTGAAAACGGAATTGAAAAAAATTCCACTTTATACAGCATCCTTATGCCATATCCTTAGATTCTTCTGTGCTTTGGCATATCCCAGACAGGACGATTTTAACAAAATAGTGCTAAACATGGACGTGAGAAAAATCAACAACTGGCGCCTGGGGTACATGCCTCCTCTGCCCCCCCCCTTCCCCCCCAGTTTCGACCCTGAGAAAATATAGATCTTCGAAACTGATATAAGAATTATACATTACTACAAACTCATCATTGTTTATGCGCACATTTAGTAACAGATTATATATATATATATATTTTTTTTCTTAAATTGATATTTCAAAGATCTAGGTAAGTAATTTTGTTTCAAATAAAAAAACTAAAAATTATTAGTCCCATAAACTAGCAGTTTTAAGGGTAAAGCAGAGATTTTAAGGGGTAGTAAAATTTAGATGGGTGACCAATTAATTATTATTACAATAAATTAAAGATCATAAGCTTTGTGAGCTGTGAAGGTGGGGGCAAAGAGACAAAAGCGATTTTTTTATGGGGGGGGGGAGGGAGGAGGTTGATTATATAATGAATTATTTATCGTTAGTAAAATTTTAACAATTAGGACAGAAAAAATAAAAGCCTTTAAATTTGGTATGTTTGATAAGAAAGAGAAGCAGAATTTAGATGATTGGTTATTTATTGTCACAATGAAGTGACAGAGTTGCAAGTAAAAAAAATTAGTTTTAAATATTTTAACCTTCGAAGAAGGAGGGAGGCGGGGGAAGAAGAGGTAGATTAGATTGGATGATTGATTATTTATACTTTACATTTATTACAATACTTTATACTTTATAACTTTTTTTTTACTTAAAATTTACAATTAGAATATTATAATTTTTTCTATTCTAAGAGTTCAAATTCTTTTATAATAAAATAACAAACAAAACAGAAAAAGTAAATAATTTTAAATATTTAACTGAACTGTGGGGATGATTAACCCTTTATGCACCAATGGTACTTTAAAGTACCATTAAAATAACTTGTTGTAAAATTAATGTAATAAATCGATTAATAGTAATACCACAGTAAGAAGTGGGGGGGGGGGGGATTTTTCACTGGTCTACATACTGAATACATTATTAAAGTACACTGAAATCATGCTGTAGTTTTAAGAATCTCATTAAAAAAAAACTAAATCCCCTTTTATGAATGTTCTACCGATAAGTTTGGTTTGCACATCTTTTTTGGTGCATTGGAGGCTTTGACTAAATTCGCCTTTTTTCCGCGATCCTTTGACGAAATTAGTGTTTTTCCGCGATCCTTTGACGAAATTGATAAGAGTAAATACCTTATTTCCTGTCTTGACACTGTCCAGATATGTCTCCTCTGCATTCCTTTATATTTATTTAACATTGCATATTTCCTTTATGTTTATTTAACACTTAAAGTATTTCCTTTATTAAAATACATTTCTTTTATTAATATATATTTCCTTTATTAATATATATTTCTTTTATTAAATTATTTCTTTTATTAACAGTATACAAAGTCATTTCACTTACCTTTTTATTCATTCCTGTTATTCTATCTTTAATTCCTTTTTACGGTGTTGTTTATCTTTCTTTGCCGTTCATATTCACGTTTTTCAATTGTCTGCTTCCGTGCAAACATGAGCACGCATTTCGTTTGAATGATGATCATAGATTAGTTTCTCGATCGCCGCCAGATGGCGTCGCTCGTTTGAGTTTACGACACATCGGCTCTGCATTTCTTCGTCATGATGATCTCATTCTGGAACTGTCTGCAGTTGCTCCTTGCATTGTGTAATGAGCCGTTATTTGGACGCCCGGCTGATATAAATTGAAATACGTTTCTCTCCTTCTTGGCCTGCCTGCCTGTCTGCACTCGTTGCTTTCTTTTCCTGTGTTTGTCTACGTGTTTCGTCTCGTCCTTTTTACTAACAGTGTTGGTTTTCCACGGCATTTTAATAGTGCTATTATGGCTGGAGATGTCTTCTTGAAGTGCTGTGTGCTTTTAATAAATTGATGTTTTTACTTATTTCCTACTTCATCGTTCGTCGGCCATTTTATAAGATGATTGTTATGAGTTCGATAGTTTATGACTTCGTCTCTGCTCTTTAAAGGTGGACTCTGCGTACATCGTGTTTAAATGGATACACTGGTGTGTGAGTCAAGATGGCTATTGTTATGATGAAGTTAGAGATGTTTTACTCGCTACTTATTATCGGCATCTACATTTTGACGTTTCACCTAATGGCTATTTACGACGCATCTTCATCTATAAAGAAGTATTTTTCTTGAAGTTGTTTCGGCACGAATATATGATTCACTGTATTTCAGTTTAATATTTATCGGCATATTAGATGTTTGTGAACAACATGGAACTTTGAGGAGGACCAGTCATTCTGTGATCTTTTTCATTTCTTTATTGCTATGAGTTCAGTTTTCTTTTATTGTCACATGGCTTTTTGGATATGTATTTATATTTAATTTAACAGCTTAAATGTGTTTATTGAATTTAAAGATTTGATTTATTGTTTGAACTATATTTAAACTTATTTTATATTTTAGTTAATAAACGTTAGTTTGTTTTTAAACTTACTTTGTTTTTATTTCGCCACCATACGTTTTTCTTTTTCATAAACTATTTAATACTTTATTGGGACTATTAGCGTTAGCTTTCATCGTGCTTTTAATTAAACTCTGCTAATCTAATTTAATTTAATCCTTGTCATTAATTTAATGACATCAGAAATTAGTGTTTTTCCACGATCCTTTGACGAAATTCGTTATTTTTCGCGAACCTGTTACAAAAATCGTGTTTTTTATGCGATACTTTGATGAAATGTGATCTTTTTTTCGAGATCCTTTGACAAAATTCGGCTTTATTCCGCGATTCTTTGACGAAATTCAGAAATTTTTTGCGATATTTTGTCAAAATATACCATTTTTTCACGGCCCTTTTACTAAAATCTCGTTTTTTTTGCGATATTTTTATGAAATTTGCGCTTCTTTCGCGATCTTTCGACAAATCGGCTTTTTCCCGCGATTTTTTGATGAAATTCGCTATTTTTTCTGGATCCTTTGACGAAATACGCTATTTTTTCGCGGCCCTTTTATGACAATCGCGTTTTTTCCACGATATTTTGATGAAATTTGTGCTTTTTTGTGATCCTTTGAGGAAAATCGACATTTTTCTGCAATTTTTTGACGAAATTCGCTATTTTTTAGTGATCCTTTGATGAAATACGCTATTTTTTCGCGGCCCTTTTACGAAAATCGCGTTTTTTTCCGTGATATTTTGATGAAATTTGCGCTTTTTTGCGATCCTTTGACGAAAATCGGCTTTTTTCCGTGATTTTTTGACGAAATTACGCGTCCCACGGACACGTAATAACTATTTTTTTGCATCCCGTCTCCGATTTTTTACGTGATTTACGTGCTATAGTGCGTCCGCGGCATCGCTTAAAGCGATCGCTGAGAACGACTCCGGGCACATTTGACTATTTTTGAAATATGAAGGGCGCAGTTTGCCGATTTAAAAAACGGCAGGGCACGTTTTATCAATTTTAAAAGGGGCAGGGCGCTGCGCCCTTCAAAAATGGCCTAGCAGGAACACTACATTTTACTTTAAAACAAGACATTCTGTTTTAAAAAATATATAAATAATGCGGGAGTCTCGATACAAGACTCGTTTGGAAAATTTTCGTTTATAAGAATAAATTCTTTCAAAATCAGGTTACATATATCTACAAATTTGAGATAATTAATATTATCGTCCTTAATGTTATGGCCCGTTTAACGCCGGGCGGGTGTGCTATTAGAGAAATAAAAATAACATAAGCATAGTTCCCTGGGGGAGGAGGGTAGGTATAGCTTTTCAATGCGAATTCCTATGAGGTTGTCATGCATGACAGATTAACCATTTCGCTATGAATTTCACATATGTGTAATATGAATGGTTCACAGAATCCTTGATTAGAACTAATAGTAGCAAATTTGAATAGAATTTTTTTTTTTCAATCGCAGAATTTCTGCTATTTGGAAAAAAAATTTCTTTTGTGAATTATCGGTGATAAGAGATTAAAAATTCTTTAAATAATGCTTGTTGCAATAGGGTTAACCTGGGATTACACGCGCTGGGTATGACATACTCAGGGTGGGCACGGTTATTGCATTTCATACCCTAATTTTCGAAAAGTAATCTGCAAATTATTTTAGCGTGGAATTTGTTAGCAATGTCACCCATTATATAAAATGACAACTTTTGTTTGAATTTATTGGTAGCAAAGTATAAATCGTACATAACCCAGTTTTGCGCGAGCATTCCCGGGTTAATCGTCTAAAATGTTTATTATGTTCATACTGATGATAGTACTGTATTATTATTTAAAATATAATGAACACACATTAAGTAAAAGTACTTTCAATATTTTATATTAAAATATCTATATTAATAAAAAAAGGTTTCTTGTCCGTGTGTCTTCTGTGTGTTTGTTTGTTTGTTGGCGATGGTTAGGGAAATCTATTGCACATAGAAGTCTACAAATTTGGATAAGGATACACATACACATATCCGAATCCACCTGAGGCTGAGATTTTTCATTTTGTTATAATTAGCTTAATCAGTCATTCCTTGAACAAATTTCTGGAACAAAATAGCCTTTGCACAAGCCTCTTGTAATGCACGAGATTTTATCAGTGACTTATTCAGTCCAAGCAACAAAACGAAAAAGGTTTACACATAATTGTGAAAATTAAAGATTTTAAAGAAAATTTTTTTTATGCAAGAGGTTCAGTTCAATATGCAGTTTTAAGTATAATTATGAAAGTAATCCTCAGAGAATCTGGAACTGGTTTTATTGGTTAGGGATGCTACGGTCATCTCTTGCACATGTGAGCTAAACAGACCGGAACTTTAGTTTAAAATGGAATCTGGCCCACAACACACACCCATACCTGGGTGGGTTTGAAACAAGCAAACTCTTGCTCAGTAACCAGCTCGCCAATCGCAAGACAAGCAGGTGCCTTTGAATCTGAGAAAAATACTTTGAACAATATATCATTTAATCACAGGAAATCAATAGGTGTCTTTATTTTTTATTTTGAAAAGAAGTTTTAAGCCTATTGCATAAAACTTTTGACTCTGAATTAAACAACAACAAAAAACTGCAAAAAAATAACTTTTTTCTCAAACTTTATCTTTTATAGACAACAGGGATGACCTTTTCCACCTGTTTTGACGGAAGCGGGGTCGAGCCCCTAACCTACCTTATGCTGCTTGGACATATCGGGCACTTCTACGCACTACTACTTCTCATTTAAATTTCATAATTATGAAATAATTATTTTAAAATAATGATTATCAAATTAAATTTTTTAATAGGTAGTTTAAAGTAATTATTAAAGTCAATAGTGGTTATCGTAGTAAGTACCGTTTTCAATATATATATTCTTTTTTCAGAGTTTTCCCCAGGTTTAAAAAAGGGCAGGGTGCTGTTTGTGCGAAAAGGGCACTTTTAGATTCTGAAGGGCATGTTTTGGATTCTTAAGGGCATTTCTTGAAATTTAAGACATTCTTTTGATTTTTAAAACTACTTTTTAATATTTAATAGACAAAAATCTATTTTAAAGACAACAATGAGTCAATTTTTACTATTCAAGTAAATTTTTTAATAAACAAAGGAGTAAAGGCACTTTTTTCAGGTGGGGGCAACAAGGGAGCTATTTTTTTAAAAGAGGGGCAAGAAGGGTGCTATTTTGTAAATCTAAGGGCAGGCAGGGCGCAGCACCCTCCTGAAACTGTCTGGGGGAAACTGCTTTTTTTACTCAAGCCCCCCTGCAAGCAGCGGTTTAAGGGCTCCGCTGTAAGCATCTGTGCCCAGGGACCCAAATTTTTAAATCTGTCCCTGCAAGTATTATGTATCATCAATTTTGAAAAAAAAATCCCACTTAGACAATTGCCGAAATCTTACTACCTTTATAAAACGACAATACCCACAGAAGGAGACAGATAAGAGGAGATAATAACTAATGTGATATTGCCCCAAGGTGTAAGCATGACCCTACAATCTGGTCATTTTTTAGGAAGACAGGAAGTTCCAGGTTATTTGTAGGGTCAGGTGGGGTAAAGTGGTCATAATTCATAAAAAGGGCTAAAATCCTGACTAATATAGAAATTTGAATAATTTTCTTTTAATTTTAAATTTATTAAGTATTGATCAAAGTTTCTCATGCAAAAAAACATTTTTAGTAACATGTTTGAGCAACTGAGCACTCATTTTGTCTGTCTTTGTTACACCTTGTTCTTTTAACTCTTTAATTAACTTTTCTGCTGCATTTTGTTTATCCCAAATTTTGTTAAATTGGCAGTTCAGAAAGCTTTTCACATATCTCAAGAACATATTTTCATTTATAGCTAAGTTATATTTATCACAGAGTTTATTTCAGAATAGTTTTAGTTACATGGGGTAAAGTGGTCATAGGGTTAGGCTTAACTTATAGATATTTGATCCGAGTTAAATTATTCATTATATACAATGCCAGTTTATTAAATACTAATAATTATTAAAAACTAACTGCAAATAGTTATTATTTAATAATAGTTTATAATATGGAGGTTAAAAAAGGTTAAGTTTAATTTTTAATAGGTTCAGAATAGTGAATGAATTAACTAAGTGTAAACCCGAATTGCCTGCAAAGGTTACATCAACTAATTTAACAACCAACACATTAACTACTTTTTCTAATACCTATACTTGTATTATATAAGAAAATAGTCCACAAGAAAGTTCTGAGAGAATTTTTAATGTTGATGAGGCTGGAATGGATATGTATAGCCAAAATAGTCCAGTTTAAAAAATTTTACGCAATGCAATGTATTATATAAAATTCAGAAACCAAAGGAAAGATAATGTTTAGTGTTCCTTTTGGTTTATCAGCTAGTGGTTATTACATTCTTCCATTCACAGTTTATGAGTGAGTATATATGAATAAAAGGTGGTCGTGCAGGAGCATTGTATGAATCATGGAATCTGGATAGATGCAGGATTCTGTACTTGAATCTTGGATGGATCATTTTATTAAGTAGATAGTATACACCGAAAGCTTACAAAAGCCTGCCCTTTTATTTGTGATTGTGACGGACATAAATGAATTATAACACTGTGAAAAATAGCTATCGACAATCACATTATAATACTCTGCCTGCTACCTCATACTAGTCATAGTCTACAACCATTAGATCTAGGTGTATTTTCCCCATTAAAAAGAGCCTGGAAAGGAATTTTAAAGAAACAGTATCAAGAAAGCCGACTGCAAAATATGTTAAAAAAAATTAAAATAAGCTACATTGGCCACATTATCTACACTCATTTCAGATGTGAATAGAATTGTTAGACATAGTTTTAAAGGAAAAGGAAATGTGTCCAGTCCAAGATCGGGTAGTATTGACAGAAAAAACACTTGCATTATATCTGCAAAAATAACAAGAGGAATGGGATACTTAAAAGTTGCTTAAATTTCCAAGAGGAAAAAAACAAAATATCCCTAGTCAACATTCTCTTTTGAATCCATTTATAATCGCTAAAGATGACATCTCAAGCCATATCTATAAGACCTTGAGTGTTGCTAAGATATGAAATGAAGAAATCAATAAAGCAATTTATTGGGAAAAAGCATGATTATTTTTCTTAAAGTATGTTAAAAAAAAATCCAAATTTGGCAATCATCATACTTTTCCAGAATCAGATGTGATCAAAATCCTTGAAGAACCAAATTTTAACGACAAACAATTTTAACATTGCAAATTTACACTTTAATAAAATAAAATGGCAGATAACTTATTATAAAGGTTTTTTAAAATGTTTGTAAATAATAAAATGTCACTTTTTATTCATTAGTTTATTTTTTTATTACACTTTTTCAATGTGACCACTTTGCCCCATGCACTACTCACTTTACCCCACCCACTGGGGTAAAGTGGTCATAAAAACATGCCTGGAAAAATATGTTATAAAAAGGTGTTATTCCCCAAAAATATTTCTAAAATGGATATGGATGTACTCTAGAGTAATTAATGTAAAATAACACCCAAAATTTTAGAAAACATCACAGAAATTCTGATGTTTATAGCCTCTGAAAGTTTGAAAAGCCTGTTTTTATGACCACTTTCCCCCACCTGACCCTACTACTGTAACATTAGTAGTAACATCATCAACTATTTCCCTAGCCTATTCTAACTAGCCCCCAGTCTCACCTATATGTATTTTTTTAATATTTTTACTCGATATTTTTTTTATCTGGATTTTTTTTTTACTGATAATATGAACTACGGATAACATGAACAAAAATTTAATTCCCCTTGAGGTTCATGTTAACGAGGTTTGACTGTATTAATATAATTTTGGTACTTTTTGGTTAGCCGGGTGCCAGTATTATATATCCATATATTATGTATATATACATGCATGTATATATACCTATACATTTACATATATGTATGTGTGTATATATACAATATGTGTAGATGTGTATATATATGTATATTTACATACATGTACATTAGGGTGGTCACAAGCAACATGGGGACAATTTTTTGTAACGTTTTCTTCAGGGGGACCCTTCTAAAAGTTGCCAATTAGTTAGAAAATGAGATTGGCAAAGTTTCAGCTCAAATAAATAACATTAACCCGTGCCTCATCGAGGTTGAATTCTTGAAAATTTGCAATTTTTGGCAAAAAATTGTTGTTTTTCTTTCTTTACGTGAAAAATATTTGTCTTAGAAACTTGATTCTTGTTTTATTTCATAGAATCTGTTGTTGCCTTGAACTTTTACTCTCATAAAAACTTATATTTAATGAACATTTAGTATTTTTCAGGACAGCTAGGTGAACCATACCCTCAAACTCTGCATTTTTGAAATATAGGTAAAAAATGACAAATTAAAAATTTTATTACTTCTGATAATTTCTTTGTATTATTTTTATTAATAGGCAAAAATATGTGAACAATTTTGTAACTTTAAAAATATTTCACGAATTATAATTGATTATTAGTTATCTAGTTCTGTGTCTAGTAAGAAAGAGCTTCTCGATTTCTATTGCAGTTGAACCTCTGAATTTCTCTTTTTATTACAAGGCTGTTTTTGTTAAAAATTTAAAAATTTAAAATAAGATTTACGTAAATTTTTTTGCCTCATAGTATCCATTTGAATACATTTCCCTTAGTTTGGATACAATGACGCAAAAAATTTTACGCAAATCTTATTTTAAATTTTTAATAGCATTGGACAAAGGATAAATCAATTTATTCAAATAAATACATTTAAATGCATTATATAAATTCAGTGAAAGTGACATATTTAAAGTATATTGGAAAATTAAAACTATTATTTAGATGTGTGAATATATCTTAGCCAAAACAAAAATAATTTAAATTTAATTTTAAAACAAATCGTTTAAAGCCACATCAAAGCGTCACTAAAATTTTGATATATCTTTTAAAACTCATACTTGGAATTTATGAGAGGTGTAAATGTTAAAGCATCAATGAATAAACTTTCATACATTTTTTTAAAATTGAACATAATTTTTGCACATGCGATTATAAAAAAAATAAAAAGATGAAATAAATAATATATAGAGAGATTATAATTAATAGCATAGCGTCACTCAAAATTTGATATCATTATTTTTAAGTTCCATATTTAAAATTCTTAGAGCATAAGATAAAGTGCTGCGTCACAAACTTTTAACCCGTTAAGGGTTTTTGTATTGATATCATTACTTTTTTGAGGTTATTGAAAAAAATAAATAAAACAATAAACACACAAAAAAAATTAAATACCAATACAAAGAATTCATAGTCAGGATTTCAATTCACCTTCAATCTCTCCCCCCCTCCCTCCCCGCAAAAAAGGATGACCATACTTCAATTTTAAAGAGCACCGTGCAATAAGATTTTATAAGAACTCTTTGGTAAGATATGGAAGTAATGTACAACATGCATGTTTAGAGGGTATTTCTGTTGGTTTGCTTCAGAGATATAAAAAGCTATGTTAAATTTTACTATATAAAAAAAATTACTTTGTTAAGAAAAATAGCAAGAAATATTACTCTTTAAACCTTTATATATATATATGTTATATATAACAATCATCGCTCACTTATAAAAGTAATTCCATACATTTATATTAAATCCAAAACTACAAATTTCTGCTTCTCCCTTTTCTCATTCCTAGTGCAAAAAAATTAAACATTCTTTAATTTTATATAAAATAATCTTTCACCATCCCTATTTAAAATTCTTTATTAACAATAATAATGAATCACATAAAATAATCCCCTGAGCTCCGAAGATTCCACTTCTGCTTTTGCACCCACCTCTCCAGCTTACCTAAATAATAAAATCTTTCAAAAATTAGTTTGAAAAAAAAAATCTGCAACATTTGTTGCTCACTAACATAAATAAATAAGCACTAACTTCCCTAATGTACAGTCATGGGAAAAAAAAGTAAACACCCCTTACTAACTCCTCAACAAATTACCATAGAAGAAAGTTACTGGTACTGAACGATTTGGAAATAAAGTCTACTTTTAAAGTGTATATAAAATTTGCTTACGGGGTTATCTACATATTAAAACGAACCATAACTTTGTTTTTTTCAATAGCAGTACACAATTTTTACAGCATAAATGAATTCTACACCATTTAATTAGCCCCAAAACAAATTTTTATGCAATTCGTACTATAAGTTCCTGAGAATTTAATTATTTTAAAACAAGCTTATTTTAAGGGCTGTATCCAAATTGAAGTTCGGTACTCGATTGTTAACCGAGAGAGCCCCATTCTTGATCAAGGCACCTTAAGCGTCACTCAAGCAGTCAATGAAGTCTGCTAGATTACAGGACAGCGTAAGACATTTCAAAATATCTAGTCACTTCTATCATAGACGGCCCCTTAAACCATAATTTTGCCGTTTTTTAGGCATAATTTGAAAACTATCTGGAAGAAAAATGTGAAATTTTGGATTTCCATAAAGCAGGACTTAATAAATCTAAATCCATCAAAAAAATTTTAGGTTACAATTCATAACTTTTTCGAATATTAATTTCATAATTCATATCATAAAATTATAAAAATTGCAAATTCAGCGTATTTATGTTTGGGTATGTTAGTATTACAGCTACACAAAAAATTAGCACATTAGGAGCATAATTTCAGGAGATATGAATAAAAATATGAAAATATAATTTAACATTAGAAGCACTAAATTTTGAATGTTTATAATTCAAAAACTTATTCAAATTACTTGAAATTTGGTGCCTAGGCATAGTTTGAACCGAAGATTTGAAATATCTCGTTAAAATTGGGTATTGCCATTGAAAAAAATGAAGTTTGGATTTGTTTTATGTAGATAGCCCCCTAAGCAAATTTTATATACATCATTTAAAAATAGACTTTATTTCCAATCGTTCGGTACCAATAACTTTTGTCTACGATAATAATTTGTTAAGGAGTTAGTAGAGGGTGTTTACTTTTTTTTTTCCACGACTACATTTCACCTCTTCTCCCTTCCCCTACTCCCCAACATTAAAAAAAAATTAAATCTTTATTTTTATACAGAAAATTCTTCTATATAAAATATCCTCCTATTCCTCAAAATTACCACTTTCCCACTCCAGCCTAGAGATTTCAATCTTTAAAGCTTTTTAGAAAATCGGATCTGCAAAGTCTTTTGCTTAATAATAAAATATATAATCATGTACACTTTTAATTATTTTTCACACAATCAATTGATGTCATGATAATAGTTGTTCTGAGCAAATATTGTGTTGTCTGGGCTGTCGTACAGATAGTTCAATTGGAAGAGTACTGGCAACTAAAGCCAAGGATTATTAAAGTTCACTGTAATTCAAGATGTTTAATCCCTTCACGACAAGAGCCCTTTGGTTAATTTTTAACCTTTTACTACAGGTTTTTAAAAACAGAAAATTTTCTGTAATTGAATCACAGAAATGCTCCCATTAAAGAAGGTAAACTTTACAATTAAAAATAAGTGGTGAGAATAATGAAGGATTCTGAACACCTTAAGTGGCCAAGTATACCGGTCGCTCATTCCCAAGGGCTTAAAGATGCTTTTTTGCTATTATAACCTTTAGGATTTACAATATAAAAAAATCTTAATCACTTCTGAGGTAAATAAAGACAGTGGAAAAAAATCAAGATGGCAATGTTTTGATTGGCAAATTCTAAGCTGAGTAATTTGTGCTACAGAATGAAAAAAATTTAAAGTTGTAATAATGTCCTCTTGTTACAGATACTAAATCTTTAAGGTTTTTGATGTGTGAACTACATATGAATACAGTAGAAGATCTTTATAATGCACACCTTGGTATGAGAAGTTGTGCGTATTATAGAATTTTGCATTATATAGATCATATTTCATACATCATTAAATTTACTTCATATACATGCTTTAAATTACATTCCTTGGAACCAGAAAATGTGCAAATTATGATATTTTATATAATAGGTATAGATCTCACATTATTAAATTACCTTAAAGATATTACCTTGAAATATAACATCCAAATATGCCTGGGCAAAATCATTATAAACAGTGGTAAATCATGACTGACAGTTTTGGGAACACTAAATGCATGGCTGGCCAATTTATTCTTTTTCAGTATTTTTAATAATGAAATCTTTGCCTTATTTTTAGCAGAATTTTCTTCCATTAAATAAGGCAAAAATTTAAAAAAAAAAAAAAAAAAAAAAATTTTTTTGGAAAGCATGCATTTTAGTGCTGCAAGAAAAACCTGTCATGAGCTGCTCTGATTATAACACTCATTTACAAAAAATTTTAATATACTAACAATGTTTTCATTACTCCAAAATAATGTGTTAAAGGCGATAATGTATCATATTTAGTGTTCCAAGAAATAGCAATATTTGTAAAATACATGTGCTTCTTAACTGAAAAATTCATTGTTTATATCTGAGAAATACATTACATCTTCTGCATTAAAATTTTTTAGTGGTAGGCTTTTGTGATTGAACAAGGACTGCTTGCAGAGTGCTTTTAAGGATTTTACAATATAAAATTATGGCTCTTGAACTACTATTAATCAAATACAGTAATAGGGATAAAAAAAATCATTAAATAGTTTATTTTAAAAAATTACTTGTATTTTCATCAGATATACTGATTATTACTATCATATGTTATATGTAACATATTTATTAGAAAAGTTACAACTATTTTCAGGAAGTTTTGGATTCCCCCCCCCCCCCATGACATACTGTCAAATTTCGCGAGGTTATTTTTTCTTGTGATGTTCCTCCCCCGACCGAGAATGGAGAGGGTTTTTTACAATCAACGGATTAATTTTGTTTTTCTTTTATTGCTACTTTTTTATGTTAGTGTGGTGATCTTTCAAATGCTATTGTACAACGAGGCGATAAACGCGCTACTCTGTAAGTGGCACGGCAACCCTCCAGTGTACAGGTGGAATTGATAAAAAGAGTTTTTGTAGTCAGAATATGCGGAATGTTACAGAATAGTGAATGGTTTAATGAAAGCAGAATAAAAACTTAATATTTAATTTAAGATGCGAGTCAGATTAATATATTAATTGAAATGGTTACTGAGTAATCACTTTATTAGTTTATACAAAGTCTAATTATCATGACAGCTACAATGCAGCTGCTAATGAAATTTTGTGAAACCAATCTTTTCTAAATAGTAACATGTTCTGAATTGTTCTTATTTACAATAATACTTCATTACCACAAATACCATATAAGGGAGCTGGCTACTTTTATAACTTTTAAAAGTAAATTATTTAAAGCTTTCTTTTAAGCATATTAACTTTAAAATTAAACAAAAACAAGTATCTTACTTTTGCAAAAAAGCTGTTTTATCTTATTTATCTATAAACTTTAATTACTAAATAAGGAAAAGTATCATGATGAAAATTTTTACTTTTAGGAGCTCAAAACAACCAGTCAGGATAAAATGGTTCATTTTGAGCTAATCGTGATAATTTAAGTATATAAAGTAGAATTTACTATCAGTCAAAAATATGTCCAAGACTGAAATCAGTCCTGAGACTGAAGGTCTTGCACCCATGGCTGTAATCAATTAGCCTAAAAGAAATGCTTCAGGTTTTTTTTTTTGTTTGTTTTTCTTCTGTTTTTCTTTTGTTACAGAGATAAACGGCAATAAGAATTTTCTTCCCCTTTAGGTTAAATTTTATAAAAATAAAATACTACGATGCTTTAATTTTTGAAGCTGAAAAGAGTTATATAAAAAAAATATATATAAATAAACGAAAGATGCCATTTTAAGTCAATTTTCGTTTATAATATTATTAGAAACGATTCGCAAATGAATCATATAAACGGGATTGGAAATCTTAATTTTGATTTCGTCATACCTTTTATTTAAATTGTGCGTTCTTTAAAAATGAAAGATTTTGTTTAATTTCTTTAAAAGAAAACTCAAAATTAATTTAGTAATCTATCTGTATTACACTCACATATCACAAGAAATACCTATGACACACATTAACGTTATTTTGTAAGGAAAACAGTTATAAGTATTGTTGAAAATAAAAACAATTCAGAACATTATACTAATTAGAAAGGATCAGTTGCAAAGAATGCTGTCTGGATAATTAGAAATTGTCACTTTCTCCCCTTGGAATACCATTTCAAGATCTTTGATATTTCTTATTTCTTCAGTCAACTTCACGTATCGCGTAGTGATACATGGCAAAGTCTTATAACGAACGCGATGAATTTTCATTTCGATACGAGAATTTCCGATAAATATCGAATTTCGATACGAGAATTTTTTTTTAAATGTGAAATATTTTCTCCTTAAAAACTGTTTACTTACTATGAATAACAATGAAATAAAATACCTATAATTACAAAATACTGCTCCATTTTAAAAAATCAGTCTAAGTATTTTAAAGCACATAATAAACTGTTTTCGTAGTTTAAGAAAAGATTTATTGCCAATATTCAAAATTTTAACTGTGACCTAAACCGCGCAGAACCGATGTGCAA
Source organism: Maratus speciosus (assembly GCA_963932465.1). Classification (NCBI taxonomy): domain Eukaryota; kingdom Metazoa; phylum Arthropoda; class Arachnida; order Araneae; family Salticidae; genus Maratus; species Maratus speciosus. The sequence continues at coordinate 76,289,585 of OZ010796.1, read as the reverse complement.
CGTTCTGTCTGCTAGCCCATAGAATAACATGTAATCCGCGATCCTAAGAAGTCCATTTTTTCATGCGGATTATATAAAAATGAAGAGTTTTCCTAGATACTATGTTAGTCTTATCCACTTTGTCAAAAACAGATTCATTTTATATATTGTTTTTTAAAAAATCTAGACCATTTCGGAGAAAAAAAAAAGACAAACTTACACCATCGAAATTGCTTTCAAAATGGGTTTACAGATCTGAAAATATACTGCACGTAGAATTGTAAAAAATTCAGAATAGGATTAGACTGCAGATATAAGACTGTTTTAAAAAAATCAGAACAATAGGACCTATATTTGATGAGTTATTAACAGGCAGCTTTTCGCATTTTCTTTGATGTCGAGTTAGCTGTATATATGAGTTCCGCCATCTACGAATTCTAAGATACGATTTTAGGCTTAAGGCTGCGTCACTCGGAATACTACCGTCTTCCATGATAACTACAACATAGCTTAATTTTTTATATTGTATAAGATATTTCACATCTTCTAATGTAAAAAAAAACTTACTTTTAAGCAGAGATTTCAGAAAATGCAACTTTGAAGGAAAATGAAAACAGCAATGTGGTCCTACTTTTAGTTCTGAAGCACACTGTGGTAGAGGTATATGGGGTTAGGAAGCAATTTAAAATAAATGTTTATTGCCTGAAATATTGAGAATGTCCCATACATCCCCTAGCTCCCCTATATAGTTTTTGTAAATTATATTTCAATACATTTAAAATGTTTTAATGATGTGTGAAACATGTTTGTAATTTATTGTTCTGAGATGACATTATATAGAGAAATAATTCACCATATAACTAAAAACATATCTAGTGCCGGATATCCGATCAGATATCCGGCCGGATATCCGAATCCGGCAGGCAAAGGAGCTTCGGATATCCGATATCCGGCAAAATCAATATCCGGTGCATCCCTAGTAAATATTGGTATTACCATTCGCGAATGTCACATAGTGATCTTATGTAGAATTATCGTAAGCGAATGTTCAGTTTTTTTTTTTTTTCAATATTCGCATTCGTTGATATAGACGAAAAATATTTGCGTTTGCGAATGTGAAATTGAAAGGATCTGTAAATTGTATTTCTTTATCCCCCCCCCCCTTTTCTTCTTGCCCTTGGCGCGAAAAAATATTCCATGTTTGTCGTCACGGCAATAAATGCCGAACACTGTGATGGTCATTGGCCGCGTAAAAGCTCCTTAGTTGGGGGGGGGGGGGGAAATCAACAACGAATTAAAAAATTGAATAAAGTTCGTCTTTCCACATCTGATGTAGATATCTGAAATACTGAAAACTCAAATAGAGAATTAATTTGCATGCTTTTAAAAAAGTATGCTAAAAAAATGTGCAATATATATTACTACACTTGTTTAAAAATAATGTACGCATATGTTTATACCTCTGCTGTATTTTCTCTTTGTCAAAAAGGTCTCGTCTAGTTCAACTGTCTTATTTGGCTCGCCAAATTGACCGGGAAAATGTGAACTTATGATTTCAGCAGTTTCCCTGAAAAGAGAAAAAAAATCACAAGCAGTTTTGTTGGATAAGGTCTTTAAGTTTCGCTGCAATCTCCAATTAGTAACGTCTTCGCAGCTCTTCATCATGGGGTGCTTATCTACAAAAAAAAAAAAGATAAGTGATAATACATCTTCAAAAGAAATCTTAACATTTTCGAAAAATGTGTTAACCTGGGGATTTATACTCCCGAAACACCTGTTCACTTTAGCTCTTATCCACTTTACCTCTTACTGCACCTCCAATTCCACCCAAGTTTGTAGCTTGGATGCGCAAGGCATGTAGTTGGCGATTTGCATTTCGGGCACGGCGGAGTGGGGTCACTTCTACTTGGAATTATCCTGTAAAATTCTTGTTGTCATGTTAACTTAAAATGTTAGTTTTTATTAGAATAAGTTTAGCTTTGTTAACATGACTTACTTTGTTTTTACCCTCTCCAAGTCAACGGCAAAATACATGAAAAATGCCATTGCTTCTCGCTACCGGCATGCCGATTTTTCATAATACGTGATATCATAGCGATCCGGAACTGTGATTGTAATATCACTGGTGATTCGCTGTTCACGGCTGTCGTTCGTATGTTTGACGTCATAGCGCTGGGCATGAGGTAAGAAGCGTTTGACCCAATGGCGTTTTACGATGTTTTGTAGTATTTTGTTTCTAGGAATGGCATCACTTAGTATGCAGAAATTCCCTGTTTGTATTTGTATAAATGACTGGATGAATTTGCCTTTCGCCGTAGCTGCGTATTGTGAGCAGCTCTTGTAATTATTTTTTTTTGTTATGGCGTCGTAGCACTATTTAAGTAACCTTTATTTAATGTTTATTTTAGTTTTAGTTCAAGCACGGTCATGCTTGTTAAGTTTTCATCTTGTAAATATCATCACTTTTGTCATTATTAATAAATAGAATTGTTGGAATTTCTGTGCTTCTTCACTAAGCCTTCCACACAACTTCACGTTCTTTTTAGACTTTCACTGATCTCTGCTGTCAAAAATAAAGTTTAATGCTAATAAAATAGATTAGTAGGAGAGCTGTTGAACATTTTTGAGTAGGTATTTGAGGCACCCTGAAAATTTGTGCAACACTTCTTTTGTAATGCCTGAATACAAAATCGAATGTCTGGCTGAAGGATCGTGGCCCAAAACTGTGCCAGACACGTGTCTGGCACAGTTTTTGTGCCGACTAAAGTGTGTGTCATTTTCAAAATATTTTTTTCTAAGCATAAATATTATTCTGCCTCAATCTCAGCATGCCTCAAATATCTTTTTTGGGTAGTCAAAAAATGGCACTTGACACGTGTCTGGCACAGTTTTTGGGCCACGATCCTTCAGCCAGACATTAGATTTTGTATTCAGCCATTACAAAAGAAGTGTTGCACAAATTTTCAGGGTGCCTCTAATACCTTCCCTAAAATGTTTAACAGCTCTTGGACTAGATCAATTCTAAAAAACTTTTACAATCTTCTTCACTTTGCAAAATATCCATTTTGCACCTTTTGAAAATGAGAAATCATAGCACACAAAATTAAAATTAATCTGGAGGTTGGTTGGTTGCTTTTTCATGTTTTGCAGCCATCATTTGACATTCGTAAAAGGAATAAGGTTTCAGTTTTTCAACAACTCGATGTAGTAATATTTTTCCTCTTAAATTTTTTATACGATTTTTAGTTTCCTCTCGTTTTGAAGAGTTTTTTGACATTTGTTAAAGGAGCCTGGTTCCAATTTTTTAGCCCAACACTGCAGGGTTGCTGGCTTTTAGCCAGGCCAAAAAAAGCCGGCCGGCTTTTTTTGGTTTTAGCCGCTTAAAAAAAGCCGGCTTTAATTGAAAAAAGCCGGCTTTTATTTTTCAAAAAGGTGGTTTATAGATAATTCATATAAACTTTAGATTAATTTATTTTTAATACACTTATAAATATTTTCTATGAAAAAAATATTAACTTCTATTAAATTTTGTCAAATAAATAAGACCTTATAACTGCTAGAATGCAACTGTGAAAGCATTATGACTGAAAAAAAAAATTATGAATATTCAGAAGAATACATTAAATTAAGACTCTAAAGTATTGGTTTGGAATTCTTTATCATGGCTCTACACATACCACACATTTTAAAGTTTATATGAAAGAATAAGAAAATGCCACACATTAAAATAGAAACATTCTTACATCTGATATTTACTTTTAAAATTGATTAAAGCTAAATAGCTTATATGTATTTAATAACTGAAATTATCTTATATAAAACTTGAGCAATAATAAGTAAATAAGCAATCATTATATAAAAAATACTTATAAAAGTGATATATGTAAAAAGTCTTTCTGCTACTAAGCTGTTATGTAACTTATTCCAGATATGTCCATATGGACAGATTAAAATAGTAGAATGAACAATGTTGAAAGAGAAATTAGAAAGGATATAACATTTGAGGAAATTTTAGTACATGTAAGTGCATAAAATAAAGAGAACAATTTAAAAAAAAAAATTCTCCAAATTAAACTTGTTGAATTAGAATTTTGAAAAGCTACTTACTATTTAAAATAGTGCATATAAATTAATGCATATGTTATTCATAATACTGCTTTAATAGAGAAAAATGATGTTTTTATTAAATGACTTTATGTGCAATTTTAAATAAATGTTTATGAGAAATAAAATAATACTTGTATTATTAATATCCCTTAAAATTAGTTAATAAAATGTATAACTAAGCAACCATTGTCCCTTTTAATTATATAAAGCAATAAAAATTAAAAAAAAAAAAGATTGTTAAGGTCAGTGTAAACCTGTAAACCAGACAAAGCAATTGGTATGACCTTTTATTCCAATATTAATGTCTTCATTATTGATAAATATTGGGTTATATTGATTTCTACCCCAACTAAATGTCTTTAAAACAAATTAAAAAACACATAAAAATGTGTCATATATAATTAAAATGCTTCATTGTATAAAAGCCAATTTTGGCCAAAAAAGGCCAATTTTGGCCAAAAAAAGCTGGTTAAAACCAATAAAAGCCACCGGCGTGGCTTTTTTTAATTTTAGCCGGCTTTTTTGCAACCCTGCAACACTGTAAATTTTGTTGAAATTCGCGATTTTTTTCCCGCAATCATTTCAGGATAGTCACAATTTTTTTTTTCTCATAAATTGTAATTCACATTTTTCTATCACGATTTGTTGTAGAAATCCGCACTATTTACCACGAACTTCTTTTGACGAAATGCGCATTTTTTACCGCGATCCTTTTAACGAATTTTGCGTTTTTTACTACGATTCTTTGACGAAATAAGTGCTTTCTTCCCATGATCTTTCGGTGAAATTTTTGTTTTGTTTCTGCAATATTGTGACAAAATTCACATTTCTACCACGATCCTTTGACAAAATTTATTTTCTTCTGCGACCAATTGGCAAAATTAATATTTTTACATGATCATTTGTCGAAATTAGCAATAGTTTATCGCAATCAACCGGTAAAATTTTCAATATCTTTTCGCGACCAATTAACAAAATTCACTACTCGTTCCCGCGACCTTTTGACGAAATTTGCAATATTTTTCCCTCGATAGTTTCTCGAAATTCGTGATATTTTGCGCAATTTTTTGACAAAATTCGCAATTTCTTTCTGAACTCTTAATGAAGTTAGTGATTTTATTGAAGATAATCACTATTTGTTTCTGAGACCTTTGACGAAATATCCGATATTTTTACATGATCATTTGAAGAAATTCTCAATTTTTTCCACGATCGATTCATGAATTAATTCGGGGAAATTCCATAAAAGAAAAAAAAATTCACGGACTTCCAAGAAATTTCAAAATATACTTGCAAAAGGATCATAAGTCCGTGGAAGAATTTACAGGGGGAAATACTGCTCAGCAGTTTTCTTTATGTAGGACTCTCCTTTTCCGTGTGCAAATCATGCGATTTTGCACACTATATCAAACCTTGCCCCTCAAAGAACCACCTCCCCAAAAACTTTCGAAAATAAATACTTTGAAATTTTGGAAATTTCGGAGCAGAATCACTCCTGAAAAATATGCTGCGCGGGATAAAAATTGCAACTAGAAACAAAAATATATTTTGCAAAAAATTGTAGTTTAAGACCGATTTTCGTAGCATCGTAGTTTATAGGTCCAAATCGTAGCAACTACGATTTTTTCGTAGCAGTTGGCAGGTATGATTTTGCTATGTGAAGAATAATACTGTAAAGAGGGATGCATTATTATATGAATATAACAATCAAAAAAAGATATGGTAAAAAGAAAAAGCTGTGATATAAGATACTCTTACCAGGCAAGAATTATATCAAATGCAAGTTACGAAAAGCAGCAATGTATTTGAAAAACAGGTTTACTGTACAAATCGAAGATTAGTGAAGTTCCGATTAGACAGGCTCTAAAACATTTGTGATTATTCATTTATCGCTAGTTTGGCAGAAATTCCCCCCCCCCCCCCCCAAAAAAAAAAAAAAAAAAAAAAAACCGAGGCCTTTATTTATCATTTTACTATTTGTTCTTTCTTAAAAAAAAAAAAATGAATAATTTAAATAAGTTTGAATTACTTTATTTATTGATAACATTCTTATAAATATTTTAAGATTCTTTTTGCTTTAAACTAGGGTATTGACGATCTTAATTAATGATTTAAATCATGTTAAAAAAACCCTTAATTCAAAGCAAATTTTCATAATTTTTAAAATGATGTTAAATTCTAGAATTAACATAATTTGCAATGATCTGTAGTTTGATATCTATATTATATAATGGGAAAATTTAATTTAGCTAGAAAACGCATAACAGTTTGAAATTTCTCTTTCAGCAATTTATATTAATCGATGGAAACACACGATATTTTTGTATAGCCCTGTAGGTACCTAGTACTTTCATTACACCCCACTATTTAGCTAAAATGCAATGCAAACTAAAACTACTGAAATCACATTTCCAGACGGCCATGTGTCCAATTCTTAGCGTGTCCCTGTATATCATTTTATCTATATTCTACAACCATTTCTTAGTTAACTAAATACGGTTCAGCGTACAAATTCATAACTCATTTAAAACCACCTTTCAGAAATTTATGCTCATACTCGGCAATCCTTACAAATTCTTTTGTATAGCCTTGTATATGGACTATAGCATTTATGCATACCATATAGTATACATAAATATAGTGAAACTTAAAAGCTCTCATCATAATTAAAAATGCATTTCTAGCAATCATCGCTAAAATACAGTACTTCGAATACAATATAGCAATTTTTTAATTTTTCATGATTTTTTTAAATTTTGATTTCTGGATATTTTTTATGTTTTAGCCCAATACAGTAAATTTTGTCCCCTGCAACTATTGAAATTTTAGTGACTTTTTTATGTGACTTAGCGATTCGTTGCATTTTTTTCCACATTATGCAGTTTCAATCTTTTAGCCCAATACAGTAAATTTTCTCTTCAATAAAGCTTATTCGGGATTCGTACAGCAATTTTTCAACCTTTTTAGCGTAATGTGCAATTTTTTGCTGGGACTTGGCAACGACAGGCGTGTCAGCTAGTTATAAATACATATTAATTATATAATTTAAAAACATACTTGAATTTAGTGATTGTTCAGAAAAAAAATATACACTTTTATTAAATACTTTCATCAGAGGGGAAAACTTAAATATTTAGTTAGCGAATTAAAAAAAAAAATGAAACAGAAAAAGTTTGAGAATGTTTACAAAAATAAATTACAATTATAAATTCGACAGACCACCTCATTTCGAAAAAGGAGCACCTATCATAATTTTCATTAATGTGAAATCCGCCTAATTTTCGAAACTAGTGAACAGTTTTCATTAAATGTAGTTTATTGTACCATATTTTATGGAAGAAACGCCGCACTCCTCAAATTGGCCTGAATAAGCATAAAAATATCGTAAATGCCGCATCCGTCGGAACGCTACTTTTGTCGACAGCGTCACATTAACCTAACTTTAATTAAAGTTTTCTGAGCAGTGTAGTATACCTCGTTTTCAATATCTTAAGATGTCTGAAGTTTTATTTAAAATATTTAAATCCAATTTTAACTATTTTTATGAATTTTTAAATTAAGGAAACTCAGTTGGTATTTTTAAAAAATCGTAAACGCCGCACATGGTGTAAACGCCACTCTTGGAAAAAAATTAACTTTTAAACTCGTAAATGCTGCGGCGTTTCTTCCATAAAATACGGTACATTCCTATGTATAGTTTTTGCTCCTATAAAACTTTTGGAATGGAACGATTTTGACCCACTATAACATTAAATATCACTTAAAATAATTATTCAATTTAAAAACTGTCTGCATCAGCGTGTTTATCAAACATTTCTCTAATACTACTGATTTTCATATTTTTGTATGATGTAGTTTTCTTAATATTAACAAAGAAGGATTCCCGGCCACAAAAAAATTATAAACAGCGGCGGTGACAGCGTTAGTTACCTTTTTTTTTTTTTTTAGAATAGGGAAACTCTAATGCAATATTTTGTTTCTTGCTTTTTTTTTTTTCTTTGTAATTTAAGGGCTCCAAATTATAGAATAAAAATAATGAGTATCAGAATCAGAAACACGCCGTCGCCGGGTCTGCTGGATGTGAGGGAGGGGATCTACCTTGGGTTTCAAAAACAATTCAAGGGCACAATTTTCAAATGTAGATGTTATGTCTGGTTCATTCATTCTTTTTTCTGAGAACGCTCAGATTTCTTCCTGAGAAGAGTCCTGTGGCAGTATTCTGCCCTAAACGGAGCAAACCGAGTAGGAAACCACCTGTTCACGTAATCCATACCGATGTTCAACAATTTCCAATTCTGCCCCAAGCGGAATGGGAGAGCAGCGTTCGACCTCTCTCTTTCAAGGTTAACCAGTTTCTGGCTAGACTTTCGACCAATCGCTTCCAAGGACACATGTGGTCTGTTTATTTATCTGAAGCTCGAACATGTGTGTTTACATGCGACCCCTTTAAAAAGAGACCTTTAATTGGCACTATGATTATATATTGATTTTTTATAGATTAATATAAAGTGAATTAGATAATATCGCTATAAACAGTGTGTAAAGTTTTAATAGGTGGTAAGTTATAAATAATCTTTAGGAAGTTTTAAGATACAATTATATAATTTTTAATATTACTTAGAGTAAAATTAAGGGATTATTTAAACAAAAACTATTTGCAATTACACTTATAAATTAATACAATTTTTAATCTTCTAAAAATTATATTTTAGAATGAAGTTGTTGTTTTTTTTTTTTTTTAAACGTAAGCTTTAAAATACAAGCTATATCAGCCCAATAATTGAAAAATTGTTTCATGCATAATAATTATTTTACATTCACAATTACCGTATATACTCGTGTATAAGTCGAAGAATTTTACACAAAATTTGGGAGTTGAAAATGGGGGATCGACTTATACGCAAGAAAGTAAAAAAAAAAAATCAAGACTACTGTGATTGTTTTTTTTTCAGTCTTAAATAATTACATAAGAGATAAAAGCAGACAATGGTCATTTCCAAGTGACTGACAAACAAAGCTCTATGTCCCTCTAATTGTTTTGCACCCATTTTGTCTTGGGACAAAAAACCCTTCAATATATTCCTTTCAGCATTTTAATCAGTTGTAAACGCTGCATCCGTCGGAACGCTACTTTTGTCGACATCGTCACATTAACCTAACTTTAATTAAAGTTTTCTGAGCAGTGTAGGATGCCTCGTTTTCAATATCTTAAGATGTCTGAAGTTTTATTTAAAATATTTAAATCCGATTTTAACTATTTTTATGAATTTTTAAATTAAGGAAACTCAGTTGGTATTTTTAAAAAATCGTAAACGCAATAAATTAATTTTTAAACTCGTAAACGTCGCGGCGTTTCTTCCATAAAATACGGTACTATTATACGCATTTCCTCTCTTTGTAAGGGTCTTAAAAACTATTTCTCTCCCACTCAACAACGTGATTTTTTCTTGACATATTTCAAGAATTAGGTTTGCCTCCTACGCGTCTAAAAACATCTAGGTTTTGGTTTTCACATTAATGCGCCTAAGAATCAAATAGCGTTTTCTGTTTTCCAGCCAGGGACTGAGCCCACCTCACCTCCATCTAGTTACGTGCCTGGATCACAATTAACCATGTAGTTCAGGGATGATCAACTTTGCGGCTAGGGCATATTTGCATACAAAAAACACATTATTTGCACTCACGGGTCATCTTTAAATAATGTATGTCGAAATGCAAATTTTGCACTCATGCACAGTAAATATTTTTTGATGTAACTATACTCTATGCATTTTTATTTAAAATTGTTAGAAATAAATATGGAATAACTTGTACTAAAGTCAACAGCATTTTCTTCTTTCTTTTTTTTTTTTCCTTTTTTTTTATTTTGGTGTATGTGAAAAGGGGTGGGGGTGAATATCGTAATTTTATAACTGCAAAAAAAAAAAAAAAAAATCGCATGTAAGTAGCATAATTAGTCCATCATGCTTTGTTATTTCAAAAATAAGTTTTTTTTAAGGGGGGGGGGGGATAAAGTTATTCTTCAGTAAAAAATTTGCATAATTGTCAATAATATTCAATTGTTTAGAAATTTTGTGTAATTTGTTTTCTTGAGGTTTTTATTTATCAAGAAGGATCGGCTAGTTTTCATAAAGTGTTTTATGGTTGTTCATACAGATGTGAAGAAGCCCTGCCTTCCGTATACAAATATTTATTTCTATTTATTTTTTCTATACAAAAAAATTATTCAATCAAGAATAAAGAATTATTTTTTACAAAATTTTGTATAACTAACACATGTATAATATATTCATGTTTAAAAGAACTATGTATATTACTGTCATTAATAATAATTTTAATGTCAGGAAAAATATGCATTGTTTATTGGAAATTTATTTTAATTAAGAAACCATTAATTGAGATTCTCCCAACTTAAAAAAAAATTGTAAGGTGAATATTTTAGTGCATATGAGATTCGAATTATAATATAAAAAATTACATTTATTATTATTAAAATTGGTCATTTTCTGTAGTTTAACTTTATATTTATATTTTATGATTGAATATGTTAAAAAATACAATTTAGAATAGTATATGACCCTCCTCTCCTTAATCAACTTTATTCATGAAACTTTTTTTGGCACTAGAGATTTTGATGTTTACCTTTGTTTTTGTACTTTTAATGAAACTAAATTTACTCCTCCAATTAATTTCAGCGAATACTTTCACAGCTTGAAAAAAACCTTAGCTATATGTCAGCTGTATATACAAGCAAATCTGTATGTTGACTGGGAAACTGGCTTGGAAGACAAGGCGTGTTTCATCTGGTTTGTTTTGATCATTGAAAGCTGTGAAAATAGGTATGTACATTTTAGATTTTTGTTTTCTAGAGAGATTGACACTACTGCAGCAATAGAAAATTTCACAAAATGAAATATAATTGGATGTTTTATTCGGAATTTAAAGAAAGAACCTCTGGGGCTGCATGGAAATATTTTTCATGAAAATGTTTAATTATGATCTTAGTCACATGGTGCTTTGATGGTAATAAGATTGGTTGCTTTTCATTCTCTGACAGCTGTGCGTTTTTCAATCTTCCTTCTACTCTTAATATTTTATCATCTAAAATTGGACACAAACAAACGAGACTGCTATTTGTAGGTGGCTCTTTTCCAGCTTCTAAACATTGAATTTCTTTATTAGGTTCACTTGTTGAACTATTTGAATAATGCAGCGTGTTGCGGCTTGAGTTTGATAAAAAGGCTATATTTCTTTCTACACGTGTTACCTTTGAATTGGAGATGAATCTCAATAGCCAAGCAAATATGCGTTGCCACTTGGAAAACGAAGATATTTTTGATATAATATCGAGTTCTTTTACATTTTCAGAAACTACAAATGATAATGTTTTACATGCTACTGGTAATTCTTCTTCATTTATGGTAATAGGTTCATGCACGGGAACCTCATTGCTTCTTAACCACAGTGGGCCGTTCCACAACAAGTCATGGGACAGTAGTTCTGCAGGAAGCAACCAACGTGATGCACAATCAGCAGGATTTTCTTTTCCATTCACATGGTTCCAATTCTCAGCTGGTAAAATGGATTGGATTTCAGATACTCTGTTGGCTACAAAGACTTGCCATCTTTTAGGATTTGATCTTAGCCATGACAATACAATTTGTGAATCGCTCCATGCGTGCACAGAATCTGGTTTTATATATAATGCATCTCTAACTGCCTGTATTAAGTGTGCCAGCAATACTGCAGCACATAATTCCAGTCTTGGAATCGTGACAGGTTTTAGTGGTGCTACGCGAGTTTTAGCAGTCAAGTTTCACATCAGTGTTAGAGTTATCACAAGTTTTAACGTAAATAACTGCTGAATAACCCTTTTCTGAAGCATCACAAAATCCGTGAAGTTCACATCGAGAATAATTGGGCAAGATGACTTTTCTAGATATATATATCGAATTTAAGAGTTTGATTTCTTGGCACAAAATTTTCCACTTTTGATAAATATTTTCTGGTACTGGGTCATTCCATGATATTTGTAATTTCCACAGTTCTTGAAGGATCATTTTACTTAGAATTACAAAAGGTGCAATCCATCCCAATGGATCAAAAAGCATTGATACAAATGACAGAATAATTCTTTTAGTAGGGACACTTTGATAATCTATATCACTGAAATTACATTTGAACATATCATTATCAGGATGCCATTCCACTCCTAGAACTTAATGGCTTTATTACCCACTACCCTATGTATATTATCATTAATTGTGTTTGCTAACCCAGCATTTTTCAATAGTGATGGTTCATTTGTGGACCATTTATGTAACTCAAACCCACCTTGTTTTAGCATTTTCTGCAATTCATATATCAATTCAGTACCTTCTTAACTATTCTCAACACCAGTTAAAACATCATCAACATAATCTCTTAAAACTATAGTCTTTGCTTTAGGGAAATTAAGACCCTCATCAATTGCTAACTGACTCAAAGCTTTAGTTGCAAGATATGGAGCAGCAGCAGTTCCATACGTGACAGTGTTTAAGCAAAAAACTTGTATTTATTTATCTCTACTATCTCTTCATAATATTCTCTGAAAATCCCCATCTTTGTCATGAATGTTTACCTGCCTATACATCATTCTTATATCAGCTGTGATTGCAATATTATGAAATCTAAACCTTAATAAAATGCGAATTAAATCATCTTGTGTTTTGGGACCTACCATTAGAGTGTCGTTTAAAGAAAGGGTCAGGCGGGGCAAAGTGGTCATAATTCATAAAAAGGGCTAAAATCCTTACTAATATAGATATTTGAATAGTTTTTGTGTAATTTTAGATTTAGTAAGTATTGATCAAAGTTTCTCACTCAAAAAAAAAAATTGTAGTAACATGTTTGAGGCACTGAGCACTCATTTTGTCTGTCTTTGTTACAACTTGCTCTTTTAACTCTTTAATTAACTTTTCTGCTGCATTTTGTTTGTTCCAAATTTTATTAAATTGGCAGTTCAGAAAGCTTTACATGTCTCTCAAGAACATATTTTCATTTATAGCTAAGTTATATTTATTACAGATATTATTTCATAGTAGTTTTAATAACATGTGGTGAAATGGTCATAGGGTTAGGCTTAACTGAGTTAAATTATTCATTATATAGAATGCCAGTTTATTAAATACTAATAATTATTAAAAACTAACTGCAAATAATTATTATTTAATAATAGTTTATAACATAGGGGTTGAAAAAGTTAGGTTTAATTTTCAATAGGTTCAGAATCAGAATAGTGTTATTTACTGATTGATATTTTGGAGAACTTTTAAAACATAACCATTTTTTGTAGTTTCAACATACCTAGAACATATGTGAGGAAGAATCGTGATAATTATTCGATGCTAGTTTTCAATTAACATTGCAGCTGTGAAAAGTGGCAGTGAGTATAGGCTGCTGCAGCATAATGTTGAAAGCTTGAATTTTCTTACACAATATGGATGCCCATTTGATAGTTCCAATGTATCAAATTTAATTTACACATTTTAACTATTTAAATAACAGAGAAAGTCAGTTTGGAAAAAAATCACCAAGATCTGATGATCTCAAAAATTTGAAAAATGTTGAGCAAATGAATTAACTAAACGTAAACCCAAATTGCTTACAAAGGCTACAGCAACTAATTTAACAACCAATACAGTAACTGCTTTTCCCAATGCCTATACTTGTATTATTAAGAAAATGCTCCACAAGAAAGTACTGAAAGAATTTTTAATGTTGAAGAAGCTGGAAGCGATATGGATATCCAAAATAGCCCAGTTTAAAAGTTTTTATGCAATGCATTATATAAAATTCAGCAACCAAAGGAAAGATAATGTTTAGTGTTCTTTTTCGCATATCAGCTAGTAGTTATTACATTCTTCCATTCACAGTTTATGAGTGAGCTTTTATGTATGAATCATGGACAAAGGTTGGTGCTGCAGGAGCATTATATGAATCGCAGAATCTGGATGGATGCAGGATTTTGCACTTGAATCTTAGATGGAACATTTTTAAGTAGTACACTGAAAGCTTACAAAAGCCTGCCCTCATATTTATGATTGCGATGTACATAATTGAATTATGATGCTGTGAAAAAAAAGCTATCGACAATTGCATTATAATACTCTGCCTGCTACCTCATATTAGACATAGTCTACAACCATTAGATCTAGGTGTATTTTCCTTTTCCCCATTAAAAAAAGCTTGGAAAGGAATTTTAAAGAAACAGTATCAAGAAAGCTGACTGCAACAGGGTTCGTACGCGACGGGAAAACCGGGAATTGTCAAGGAAAATGACAAGTGCTCAAAAAGTCAGGGAAAATTGCAATTTTTTTCTAAAACCTGGAAAAGTCGGGGATTTTTTTATGTGGTATCATGTCTCAAGATTTTGCCAAATTCCGAGGTTCGTCCACAAAAAAGTTCTTATTTTTCACTTGGAAGTAGAATTTTTGCTAAATATTTTACTAAATTCACATTTTGACAGGCAGAAGTTTTAGCTATACAAATTTGTCGCCAAATGGGCAATATCTTTGCCAATGATGGGACTTTTTAAAAGAGCGAACCGTGCAATAGAATAGTTATTTTCCGGTTTCTTTTGTCAGCTTTAAAGTTGAATGTCGCCAAATAATTTCGTTTGTTATTTAATGCAACCCTTTTTCATGAAGAGTGAAATAGGCGGAAGCTGGAAGGCCTGGTTAAAGCGAACGGAGAGCCGCGATCTTCTTGTCTTCTGCTGACTGCTGCTGAGTGAGAAGGTGATTTAATTTCGTTTTGGTGACGGCATGATTCTTTTCTGAAACCGAAAGTTCTGTTAATTGCAGGTAAGTAATCTTAATTAAAAGTATTCTTTAATAGCCCTAGTTTTTTAATAATAAATAATATATAACAACTAAACGATTTTTTCAGAAACAAGATTGTTATTATTAAATATCTATTCTGAAGATATGTTTTTATCCCCTTTTATCACATTATTATATACAACTTTGCTAGTAAAAAAATAAAGGTGAATCCTGGAAAAATTTAATTTGGTTGCACTATTCTAAAGCTAACGTAATGCAAATATTTCGCATGAACTCATCTATTATTCTTCACTCGTATGTGTGTCATTTTTCAAAAATTTAGATTTAAATATATTTTTAATATATAGTACAGGATATATTATCCAGAACGCTACACTATCCGAAACCGAAACTTAGTGAAAGCTTTCATTTAAGAAAAATTTGCAGTTTTTTTTTCCATATTTTATTGAAGAGTTAACATGTTTTATAAATCGATATTTTGAATATTTTAAACTTTTTCTCATACATCTCAAGGTACCGTTATATCTGATTAATCCCCCCCCCCCCCCCAAACACTAATAATAACAATCTCGTTTCTGAAAAAATCGTTTAGTTGTTATATATTATTTATTATTAAGAATAGACCAAAGCTTACCCTGATATTCCTTTTTTTTTTTTTTTTTTTTTGTTAACCGATATAATTAAAAGTCAGAACCTAAAAAGCACGAAATACGCGCTCTCCCTCCGAGCCTACTTATGACTCTCCTATGAAAGATAAGAATTGAATGTATGCGATCGTCGCACATAAGTTTCTTTTGGATCATTTTTATGACTTCTCATTGGCATAACTTTTAGAAATATGGGAAAACTAACTACATATTTTTAAATTTCATATTTTTCTGTGTCAAACGCTAAAATCCATTGTAAAAAAATTTAATTTTTAACCTTTTGAAAAAAAAATTCGAAACATCACTTAGAATTTGAACACGTTTTCCGCGATCGAAAATCTGTCGGCAAGCCCCTGGTCTGAAAATTCCGAAAAATTAAGGTGATCATTTCCGAAAATTAAAAAAATCGGTCATAAATCTTAAAATTCAGGCATAAAATTTATCGCAAAATTTGACGAATGATCGCCGAAAAAAATCAATTTCGTCCATCGTTTGAAGAAAAATTGCTAATTTTGTCAAAGGAGCGCAGGAAAATGCGAATTTCATCAAAAAAACGTGAAAATTGGCAAATTTCGTAAAGGGATCATGAAAAAACAGGAAATTTCGTCATAGAATCGCGGAAAAATGGCAAAAATCGTCAACAGATCGCAAAAAAACCCCTCTAATTTCTTCAAAGAGGCGCAGGAAAAAAAAAAACACTTAGTGCCGGGAGTTTACTCCTTTCAGAAAATTTCCTTTGTTTGTTTTTTTTTCCTTGCTTAATCAGAA
This sequence comes from Maratus speciosus, assembly GCA_963932465.1. NCBI lineage: Eukaryota > Metazoa > Arthropoda > Arachnida > Araneae > Salticidae > Maratus > Maratus speciosus. Next base: position 76,273,261 of record OZ010796.1, on the reverse strand, counting down.
TAATTATTCTCTAATTAATATTAATTAGTTTTTAATTTTTTATGGTAATTATTTTAAACCACTGTTTTTAATTCATAACGTAAAAATAATATACGTAATTTTTTAAGATTAATTTGCAGAAAGTTTTTGACCAAATATTTATTTCTGCAGAAAGTTTTTGGTTTTATACAAGTCTGGGGTAGTGTTGCCAGTGAGTTACTTTTTTTTTTCAAATTTCTTGATTGGCAACACTTTTTTGAAATGATAAAATTTCTTCTCTTAAATCTGTTGTTTAATATTTTCAGCATTCTAAAGAGCATTTTTAAGCAGGTTCATGTGCAGTTATTTATTTAATTAAAGAAATATGTAATTTAATATCTAGCATTAAAAAGAAATCTGGCAACATAGTATAAATAAAAAAAGTACTGTTATTATAATTTATTTTGCCCCACCTAACCCTAAATTAAGATTTTATAAATTAAAACTAGAATAGATTCAGATTTTTTCCCCTTTTGCATTAATTGTTTTGGAGCTACTTTTGATAGAATGTAATAAATATACAAAATCAGTTTTTTAAAAATGATTGCAGTATAATTGTGTATTTTCTTCTTTTAGGAAAAAGTATATATAATATGTCTAAGAAAAGAACATTATTTAATCCAGAGTGGACAGACAAGGAAATAAATCCAGAATGGTGCTCTTGGTTAAAAGAAGTAAAGAGTGATGCATTCTCTGCCCATTGTTCTATTTGTCGAAGATCATTTCAACTCAGTAATATGGGTAGAACAGCCATTACAAGCCATGAGGAAGGTTATAAACATCAGAGAAACGCAAATTCTGCTAAGGGTTCTTTGCCATTGGAAAAAGTATTTCAGACTGATAAATCTATGAAAGAAAATACAATTAATGAAAATAAAAAGTCCATATCTGAAGAAAAAATCATAGCAGAAACGAATGATACTTCTACTGCAACATGTGTTAAACCTTATTGTAGTAATAAACTTTCTTTAGATAATCATGTTTCAAAAGAAGCTGTTTTAAGAGCTGAAATTCTCTGGGCCATGAAACTTGTCATGTCCCATAGTTCGTATAATTCCTTTCATGATGCTTCCAGTTTGTTCAAAGCAATGTTTCCAGACAGTAAAATAGGACAAGCAGTTACTTGTAGTAGTTCAAAAATGTCTTACATGATTTGTTTTGGCTTATCACCATACTTCTCTGAACATTTAAGAAGGGACATAGGGGATTCAAAGTTTATTCGCTTCGACGAAGCTTTAAATAAAGTAGTTCAAAAAGGTCAGATGGATATTGTAATTAGGTATTGGTCAGAATCATTTAAAAGAATAAAAACTCGATATCTGGATTCTGTTTTCCTTGGCCATTCCACAGCACTAGATTTAATAGCTAAACTTCATGAAGGAACTGAAGGCCTTGACCTTAGCAAACTATTACAGTTGTCAATGGATGGCCCCAATGTAAATGTCAAAATGGCCAGACTATTGACAGATGAACTTGCCACTGAACATTTATGTGAAGTTCTGGATATAGGGACTTGTGGGTTGCATGTAGTTCACGGTGCATTTCATACGGGCCACAAAGCTGCAAATTGGTCTTTAAATACTGTGTTCAGAGCTATGTATCAATTATTTAAAAATTCACCTGCAAGACGAGCAGATTATATTGAAATTACAGGCAGCAACAAATTTCCTCAAAAGTTTTGTGAAGTACGGTGGGTAGAAAATGCAGCTGTTGCTGAAAGAGCTATTGAAGTTTTCAATTTTGTAAAAACGTATGTTCAGCAATCGACACTTCCTAAAACACAAACTGTTGAAGTATTACAGGAAGCGTGCAATAATAAATTGATCTCTTGCCACAGATGGCCTTTTATTCATCCATTGCTACACTTTTGCAACCATTTCTTAAAAAATACCAATCTAGTGATCCACTTTGCCCATTTATGCATCAAGACTTGCATTTTATAATTTACCAACTTATGAAAAGATTCATTAAATCTGATGTTATGAGATTAGCAGACACTGCCCAGAAGTGTATGAAAGTAGATATCAATGATAAAGACAATTTATGCAGTCTTCAGGCTCTTGATGTAGGAGTAGCTGCATCAGGTCTTCTTGCAAAATGTGGTGTCACAGAAAAGGAAAAAAAAAAACGATTCCGGCTTGATTGCCAAAATTTTTTTAAAGCAATAACATAAAAAATATTTGAACGTTCTCCGCTGACATATTCTTTACTTAGATATATCTCATGTTTAGATCCTAAGCTAATTCTATCCAATTCCAATACTTCAGAACTGAGAATGAGTAAATTATTAGAAGTTTTATACACAAAGCAGCATGTGACATCTGCTGAAGCAGACAGAGCTAAACAACAATTTAGTAAGCTTTGCTTTGACGCAAAAGCTGAGAAAAAAAGAATATTTTGAAAAGTATTCTTATGAAAATGAAAGTTTAGATGCATTTTATTGCAACATTATTCCTGAAGATAGCTTTAAGGATTTATGGAAAGTTTTAAAAATTGTTTTAGTTCTTTCAAATGGGAATGCATCTGTGGAAAGTGGTTTTTCAATTAACAAAGATGTATTAATAGAGAACTTAGCAGAAAGATCTGTGTGTGCCCTTAGGACTGTTTATGATGCTGTTAAAGCAGCTGGAGGAGTTGAAAAAGTAGATATTAGTAAAGAAATGTTGAGCCATGTTAAGGTGGCTAGAATGAGATACCATGACTATTTAAATGAAAAAAAAAAAAGAAAATAATGAAGCAAGCAAAAAAGAAACAGAAAAAAGAAAAGCTGTAGCAGAAATTAAACTGTTAAAAGAAAAAAAAATTAAACTGACACAACAAACTGCTTCTGAAACAGTACATATAAACAATATGATTGCAGAACTGTCCAAAAAAATTTGAATTTTTAATATGCATAATGTAAATTTTATTATAGAAGTAAAAAGTTACTTTGAATCCTTCTGAGTTGCATTTTAGTGTTTTTTTTTCTTTCTTTTTTTAATTATTATAAGTTATTTTCACTTTCAGAGGTAAGTTTACATTTTATTCTTATTAATGTACCTCTTATGCTGTACAAATTTAATCATTAAAATGTAAAATTGAAATTCATATTTCTAAAAAAATGTCGTGAATTGTGGTCAGGGAATTTTAAGAAATATGACCTGGAAAAGTAAGGGAATTTTGTAATTCAAAAAGAGTATGAACCCTGTGCAAAATATGTAAAAAAATTTAAAATTAAGCTACATTCACAACATTATCTGCACTCATTTCAGATGTTATTAGAATTGTTAGACGCAGTTTTAAATGGAAAAGGAAATGTGTCCATGCCAAAATCGGGGGGGGGGGGGGGATATTGACAGAAAACAGTTGCATAAATTTCAAAAAGAAAAAAAACCCAAAAAAATATCCCTAGTCAACATCCTCTTTTGGACCCATTTATAATCGCCAAAGATGACAAGATATCTCAAACCATATCTATTGGATCTTGAATGCTGGTAAGATATGAAATAAAGAAATCAATAAAGCAATTTATTGGGAAAAAAGCTGATTAAAATGGGGATTTATTTTTCTTAAAGTATGTTAAAAAGAAAAAAAAATGGCAATCATTATACTTTTCCAGAATCAGATGTGATTAAAATCCTTGAAGAACCAAATTTTAATAACAAACAATTTTAACATTACAAATGTACACTTTAATAAATAAAATGATAGATAACTTATTAAAAAGGTTGTTTAAAATGTTTGTAAATAATAAAATGTCACTTTTTATTCATTAGTTTATTTTTTTATTACACTTTTTCAATGTGACCACTTTACCCCACCCCACCCGACGGGACGGGTTAAAGTGGTCATAAAAACATGCCTGAACAAATATGTTATAAAAAGGTGTTATTCCTCAAAAATATTTCTGAAATGGATATAGATTTACTCTAGAGTAATGCAATGTAAAATAACACCCAAAATTTTAGGAAACATTACAGAAATTCTGATGTTTATATCCTCTGAAAGCTAGAAAAGCCTGTTTTATGACCACTTTCTCCCACCTGACCCTACACCTGTTGTTGTTTTAGCACTCCCATCAAAAACTACTCTTAATTTGGTGGTTAAACTAGAACTATTCAAGACGAAATGATGTGGGATGTAATAATGTTTATTCTCTAATTCACAATCTGTATATGAAACAAGGTCCATGTGGCCCAGAGATAAATATTCTTTCATAAATTGAACATATTGGTTGTAAATTTCTGGCATGGATATCAATCTTTTCTCAAGATAAAGAAATCTTCTGTGTGCCATTTGGCGAAAGTCACCTAAATTATCTCGATCCTGTTTAAACGGTAATGCGACTGAGTAGCGACCTTTTTTTTTCTCTGAAATGAGACCTCTCAAAATGCCTTTCACAAAGTTTTTCAAACACAAAACAGTCACAAACTGTTAAAGGTTGCACATTTGCTTTGGAATTTTTTCTAATTCCCAGAATGAATTTACTAACTCGTCAGTTTTTGTACTTAAATGGTTTACACATACTGGATCAGTTGCCAGCATTTCAAAATTTGTAGTACCGTATTTTCGGGAATACCCGCCGCACCCGGCGTAAGCGCCGCACCGACGAAAATGTGTTTAAAAAAAATAATAATTCTCGTAAGCGCCGCCCCGTCGTAAACGCCGCACCCAAAAACTCAAACTTGCGGATTCGTCCTGAGTCCGCCATCTTGTTTCTTTGTTGATCATCGTCGATTTTAAATTTCTTTATTTGGATTTATTTTATTTTTTTTTTATTTTTTGCTATTTATTTTTGTTTTTGTTTATTTTTGTTGTTAAATTAAGCATAAAGTGATTATAAATGACCATCAAAGAACAAAGATGGTGGACTCCGCGCGAATTCGCAAGTTTTTCCAAATTTATATATAAATATTTTCACTTAAACGCAGGGAAAATAAATAAATAAATAAACTAGTAATTAAATATAAAGAAATACTGTAATATTATTACAGTACAGTTTTTAAAATTCGGAATCGTTACGGACACAACTTTTCCAGATATTAGATATCTTGCAATATCAACTTAAAATTATAAGCAAAAATTATAAATAATCACGAAATATCATAAGTAACATATAAAATGATTCAAAAGCAAAATAAGACTTAATTTAATCTTATACAATTAAATATAAACAGAACATTTCTTATGATTACGATTTTATTTAAACATGTCAGTGTACTGAACGTTCAATAAACATATAAAATCATGAATTAAATAAGCTTCTCTCTAAAAAAGAAATTCGGAAAATGTCTGGTATGGCCATCTATCGGCAAAAGGAGGTAATATAAACTATAATAAACAAAAATAAGAAAATTATTTGGTGCTGCCATCTGTCGACAGAATCAGAAAACAAAATAAAAAAAACTAGAGTTATGCAGTCCGGATTTAAGATGACCGGACGTTCCTGTTTTTTTTTCTCTGTTTAAATGTGAGAGGGGGTGTATTCCGTTTGAGAAAGGAGACGTTAAATTTAACGTATGCAAATGCCGAAAAAATTTAAACAAACGAAATATTACTGAAAAATATGATGTAATAAAGCATGTAGTTATATGAAAACCTTTTAAAAATACAGAGTTGTACGTTAACTCCTTAGACTACTGCTGAAAACAGCTTTTCATCACTGAAAAAATAACTAACAGATAAAAATACAGTATTAAACTTACCTGTAAAAATTGTAGAATCTTTTTTTCCTTGAATGTTGATTTTTTATTATTGTTTCTTTTTTAATTTAATAACACTTTCTATCATTGATCGACTATGAGTAGGCATATAATTTTAAAAGATTAAAGTTTAGATTCATTTCAAATTTTTGCAAATATTAATAAAAGTTACTGAAAAATATACTGGATTACGTTTAGTAATAAAACAGTACTTCCAATTATCAAAAAATATTAAAAGAATAAAGAATTTGAAAAATTATTATTCCCACAATTAAAAAATACAAAAAATATATTTACAAATACAAGATTGTACAACATAATCTTTTAAATATCTTCGAATCCTTCAAAATCTGAATATTCACTGTCCGAATTAAATAATTCCAAAATGTTTTGATCGGTGATTAGTTCATTACTTTCATCACCACTGTCATCAGATGTGGCATCAGCACTTGTTGTGGAATTTTGTGAAATTTCGGCTGCTTTGAAGCTCGCCATAACAGTTTGAGAGCTAACGTCTTTCCACGCTAGCGACACCCAAGACGCAACATCTTCATAAGTAGCTTTGCGCATCTTACCTGATTTTGTGTAAGAATGCAGCCCCTCAACCATCCACGTTTCCCAATGCTTTCTCACTTTTGATTTAAATGATTTATTTACAGTCAAGTCAAGGGGCTGCAGAATTTTAGTTAATCCGCCTGGGATTACCGCTAGCGTGGCGGAAACTTTTTTAGCAGCAACTTTGACAGATTCCACTAAGTGCGCTCGCATAGAATCCATAATAAGAAGTCCGCTAGCTTGAAAAAAAGAATTTTTTCTCTTTCGCCAAACTTCCTCCAGCCACTGTAACATTATTTCCTCGGACATCCAGCCTTTTTCATTACATCGAATTACGATGTCCGAAGGAAATTTTGCTTTTGGTATAGTTTTACGCCTAAATATCAGTAATGGTTTTAATTTTTCTCCATTAGCGGCGCAAGCTAATACGTAGGTAAAAGACGTCTTTTCATTACCTGTTGTAACTATATTTATGGTTTTTTCCCCAGTAGTATTTACTGTTCTACTGGGTGGGCAGTCAAAAGTAAGTGGAACTTCATCCATATTTATAATTTGTGCAGTAGAAAATTTTTTTTCACTAATTATGTCATTGACATATTTTAAGAAAGCAGATTTCTTTTCTTTCCAATCTAGGGGCAATTCTTGTCCAACAGTAGTCCGAATTCGCATGGACAAATCGTTCCGCGACATAAATCTGAAACACCAATTGGGACCACCTTTGAAATTAACTAGTCCCATGTTAGCGGCCAAACTTCTAGCATGTAATCGAATCTGAACTGTCGAAATTGGAATGCCTTTATTGCGTTGTTCCTTCACCCACTTGGCTAAATTACTTTCAAGAATTGGCCAGGCAACAACGCCACTCCTTCGTGCTCTCTGAGCTTTGGGCATTTTCTCCAGCACAGATTTATCAGATCTCCATCGTCGAACACAACGTTCATCCACTCCAAATTCTCTCCCTGCAGCACGATTACCGATGCTCTCGGCCTTATGGATAACTGAAAGCTTAAATGCAGCAGTGTAACTTTTCAGCTTCTTGGGAGCCATTTTTACTATTTAAAAAATATCAAAATTTGTAAATTGCAGATCAGACGTAGAGGAGAACACTTAATAGTATAATAAAATGATTCTAGTTTCTAAGAGCAAAAATGAAACGTTTAAGAACTGTGCAATCAGAGGCAGGCGAAACTGTATTCGGCCAATAGGAACAAGGCACAGCCTGAGGTCAGCTTCCTCCCTTCTTCTGGGAGACGAGAGAGTTCTCGCGTGTTCTAGTTCTTTCCAGTGATGACTCGAAATCATGCACGGTTTCTTTCTGCATAACGTAACACATTATCCATCAAAAGCTGATTATACACAAACATCTGGATTTCGGAGACGATTTCTAATATTTTGGAATCAACCCGAGAGCATGTGACAGTTGATCAAAGGCGATATAATGGTGCAACAATAATAATAATAGAAAAAACAGGTGTCATAAAATATTGCTATTATGGGAAAAAAATTGGAACAACTTACGTATTCGCCCGGAGTCCGCCATCTTGTTTCTTTGCGATCCTTGCCTATTTTAAATTTCTTCATTTGGATTTATTTATTTTTGTTGTTTATATTTAATCTCTAAATTTTCAAAAATTAAGCATAAAATGGTTATAAATGACCAACAAATAAACAAGATGGCGGAAGAAACAAGATGGCGGACTCCGGACGAATACGCAAGTTGTTCCGTAAAGAAAAAAAAATCATCGTACCCGCTGCCCTGCCGTAAGAGCCGCACTTACGATATTTTATACTTTTAAAGTCGTATGCGCCGCGGCTCATACGCCCGAAAATACGGTACCCGAAATTATCCACCCAAGTCTCGAATTTAACGCAAATGGAAGGTTAGGTTCACGTTTGACAGTTTCTACAGTAATTAAATGCATAAATACATTTACACCAAATAGAATGTCAATTTTTTGTGATTTGAAAAATAATGGATCAGCTACCACTAAATCATTGAAATTATTGCAAATGATTGAAGGCAAAGACACATAGGGAATATTATCTGTCACCTTATCCATCACAAATGCTGATGTTGATACTCTAAGATCACTTTTGAAGTGAGAAGTGAATAATAAATCAACTTCCCCATTACTCACAGTATTAAATGTTCCAAAACATGACACAGATAGAACTATCTTTGACCTTTAATCCTAATTTATTTACACATTCTTGTGAATAAATGACCTCTGAGAGCCAGTATCACATAAACATCTGCATTTTACAAACTCTTGTTTAGAATTTTGAACTTTTACTAATACGGTACACAACAAAATATGGCTCTTTTGATTACAATTTTCATTTGACTCATAATGAGAGGCACATACTGTAGACGAAACATTTTCACTTGCTGACTCAACTTTTTTAGGGATAAATTCTTGTGCGTGTGGAGACATACTATTTGACTGATTATTTCTTGAATAATTTACCATGTGCAAAACACTATGATGTTTCTTAAAGCAATGATGGCACGTATTTAGACTTACATTTATTGAGGAAATGCATATTCGATAAGCAATTGAAACAATAATGATTACGTTTTACGAAATCTATTTGTTGTTGAACAGGTAAATTAAGAAACTTTGAGCACTTAGCTAAACTATGGTCTTCCTTACAATAACCACAACCTAACGTAGCTACAAAAGCATTACTCTTATTCGGAACTACAGATTTAGGTGACTTATTTACCACTAGCTTGCTATTTTGAAGAGTTCTTGCATAATTCTTAAGAAATTCGATTAACTATTTAATTTTCGTAATTTCCCCGCTTTTAAGCTGACGTTCCCACCACAATTTTGTAGAAGGACCAATTTTTGCAAAATTAAATAAGTCATTAATGTATCACCAAATTTGTCAATTTTTTGGTTCAATACTTCTAATGAGCAAATGACTTCATTAATGTTGTCAACTAGATTTAAAATAGCAATAGCTGATTCTGTTTGAATAGTTGGTAAACTTAAAAATTGTTTAATGTATGCAAATATTTGTTCTCGCTTATTTGAATATCTTTCGTCTAATAGATTCCACGCAATCTCGAAATTTGAATAGACTGAATGAAGCGATATGCTTCACCTTTAACGAAGCCTTGAAATACTGTAATTTTTGAGCATTAGATATACTTGTATTGCTGTTTACGCATGCATTAAAAAGATCCTTAAATGCTATCCATTCTGTTATATTACCTCCAAAAGTAGGTAATGATAACCTAGGTAATTTAATATTCTCAAACACGTTTTCTGAAATTATACTATCGGATTTAATTTCACTCTTATTTAACTCAGCATTTTGTATTTTCAATATTTTTTCACCCTTAAATTTCCACAAATCAATTTTATCTGAGATTTCATGTGCGCTATCTATCTTACTTTCTAATTGTTTAGGTTCTGTAATTAAAACTTCAATTTCCCTATCTAAGTTTTTTTAGATCCGTTTCTTTCTGTTTTAACAATTCAATATTTTCTTCTAATTCTATTACATTAATGTCATCACTTCACTTGCGATTATATTTTGAATTTTCTTAATGTAATTTGTTACACTTCTCCGTAGAGCAGTTCTTTTTGTTTTTAAAGATACCAGTTCACTCATTTTTGCTTAAATCAAGCCCAAAACTAGTTCTAAAATATCTAAACTGTATACTTTCAAAATAATTCTACACTTTTAAATACAAATTATTTTTAGACATGAAATAGAATGTTCAAAGTTAACTTACCTCACAACCTGAGGTAATTTTTTCATCACAGACGATATCACAAGGCAGTTCATAAATTGTTCGATTGTACTCTTTTATTTTTCACTAGCGCCCGGCTAGACTTGTACCAACAAATGGTTTTGCGTCTTTTACTAATCACTTACACAACTGGTTCGTTCACATAAACACACCAAAGCGGACTGTAAACATGAATTTATTATAACACTAAATATATGCGAGCCAACAGTGGCTTACTACATTCCATCATTTTTCACATTCTACAACAACACGAATCAAAACAGAATAAACACAGAGCGGAAAAAAAAGAACAAGAAACTTACATGGATTCGGAGCATGCGAAACCAAGGAATATGCAGCAGATGATACTTACATAAACAGGCTCATTCATCCCCATGGCCCATTCATTACCACTCTCCCCTACATTCTTATTCATGTGGCACCACTTTTTGTTAATTATTTGACTTAACTTTGTTTAATTACAATATTTTCCTGATTTACAAAATCAGTTTTACTTTTCTTTTTTACTGGTATCAAACTGAAGCGTTTTAAGCACTTTTTGAGGGTGCATATATGCACCTATGGTCCCGAACGGGTTAAAGGTACCCTATTCATTCACATCAAAATCATAAAGTAAAGAAGTTTTATTTCAGGTTTAGCCAGTCTTAATAAACTAAAAAGCTTGGTTAATACATAAATATTTTTGGAAGAAGATTGTGATTACCAGTGATATCAGCAATAGCTGGATTTTTTTCAGAAATAAATTATTTATAACTTCCTTCATGAAAAACCATGATTTCAGTCATATTATCGAGAATTACATATTAAAATACACACAGAATGACATAAAATTAAAAAAAACTCTGCAATTTTGTCCTTGTATTTGAATTGAAAGTTTCATTGTTTACATCTGTGATGATGTGTGGATTTTAGGTGTTTGCAGATTTGAAGGAGTCTACTGTAGACCCTTTCTAGCACTGCCACAAACAGCAGTTTAGCCTTTTGTGAGCCAGTGTTCTTAAATCAGAAAAATTGTCTTAAAATTCAACTTTTTAATTTTTTGAAACCCTGGATGCCTGAATGGCTACTCAGCATAACACTGCACCAAAAAACACAGCTGAATCCTAGAACAGGTGAGACACTTGGCATTGTTGAATTTGGCAAGGAGATACAAGAGTTTTTTCTGTTACCAGTTTGTTTCTTAAATTCTTATCATGCCTACAGTAGTTCAATTTTGAATTTGGAGTAGTTTAATCGGTTTGGTTTGTTTATTGTGTTTTGGATGGTTGGCTTTTTTTAAATGTGTTTATGACATGAGTTTTGTGTTTAGTTGTGTATTTTGTGAAGTGATGATTTGACGTACACTAGATATCGAGAATTTTCGCGTGGTTTCGTCTTGAAAATGGATGTTGTTGAAATTTGTTTATTGAGGATTTTGTGTATATTGTGGCTTTTTTGGAATAGGTGTATTTTGCGAATAAACACATTTAGGATTAAGTTTAACTTTTGTTGTGTGTTCTGTTTTTTGGGGCCATTTTTTTGTTAAATGGGGGATGGGGGAAGGTGAGAGGAAAATTTTTGCATTGTTTGTGTGTCGCCGAGTTATGAGGATGAAGATGATATGCATAAATCTGGTCCAACATAAAAAAAAATATATATATATGAGATATAAAGGTAAGTGAATTTTTATTGATTTTATTTGATAAGTATTGTATTTTGTACATTTTAGAAAGTGGTGCACATGGACTGTCGTATATGCAGTATTTTTTTATAGCAGTAAAAATCAAAAAATTCGGTGTGAAAAATTTGTAAAAATCTACAAATCTGGAGCAAAAAATTTGTAAAAATAAAAAATTTGGAGTGAAACATTTGTAAAAATCTGAAAATCCGGAGCAAAAAATTTGTAAAAATCTGAAAATCCGGAGCAAAAAATTTGTAAAAATCTGAAAATCCGGAGCAAAAAATTTGTAAAAATCTGAAAATCCGGAGCAAAAAATTTGTAAAAATCTGAAAATCCGGAGCAAAAAATTTGTAAAAATCTGAAAATCCGGAGCAAAAAATTTGTAAAAATCTGAAAATCCGGAGCAAAAAATTTGTAAAAATCTGAAAATCCGGAGCAAAAAATTTGTAAAAATCTGAAAATCCGGAGCAAAAAATTTGTATTAATCAAAGTATCCAGAGGTAAAAGGCTAAAAACTTTTAAATTGCTTCAAGTTTATGTGTGACATGTTTACTTTAAGAAATTCTGCTTGGAACTGTGCAGGGAGTTAGTTTGTTGAAAAGCATTCTCAGTTTGCGCGTGTCAAAAATATCGCCAAAATTGGGTGTCTCGCTTGTTCTAAGATTATGCCAAAAACGATTTAAAATGATTATTGGATATGTGCTCAGCAAGCTCATTAGTGATCTTCTATTTACTAACACAACATTAATAAATTGTACAAAAGAAATTAATCTGAAATATAATGAATACTGAACTCAACAATCAGTACCTCATAAATGAAGTGATTAAATTTAAATAAGGATTAAAATTAGCAGAGATTAAAAAACATGGCGAAAACTTTTGCTTTACGTCCTTAGGTCTATTGAATTAGTAGTTATGAAAACTGTAAAATCAAATATTCATTTCAAATAGCTAAACTAAGAAAGATAAAAATGAAATATGGTGAAATAAATACAAGTAGGTATAAAAACAAACTGAAGTTTATTTAAAACAAAGATAAAAGTTACGAAAATATAAAACAGTAAATGAAATTTAATATATCAAGAAAATAATACTTTAAACATTCTTTGTTGTTTTACAAAGGCATAGGGGGAACTTGGGATACTTGACCCAAGGCCTTTTCCTCAGAATTAGGAAAGTTTTGTAAGTTGGAAGTGGCAATGCTTCCTTTCTTTCAGTTAGCTGACCACATGTTGAAAATAATAACTGAATCATTCCATAAGTTTTTAAACTATCAGACAAAATACATTTTCATACTCCAAAAGTAATTTTTTTGTTCTGTAAACTCTGATATATTTTTTTCTGTTTAAAGGTAAGACTTATTTAATTGGTCATTTCTTTTGTACATGTTTTTAGCTACAGTAACATGTATAATATTAATCTTCTCATTCGCAAATGGCTGCATTTTAGGGTTATGTAGTAAATGTGAAACTAGGGATACTTGACCCAAGATTGGGATTAGTACTATTCAAATGCATTTAGCATGTTTTATTTTTGAATTAAAAATATCGTAATATTAAATATTATAAACATACCGGGTGTCCCAAAAAGGACTGACTGATTTTAAAATTCAATAACTTGTAAACGGTGACAGATATTTAAAAAATTCTTGCAGGAGGGTTATGCATAAGGTCAAAAGTTTTTTTACAGTGATTTTCAATTTTAGTTCGAATTACAAACAATAGATGGCGCTGTAAGCAATAGTCGCTAAATACAGGCTCGATTTTTGGTCCTTTATCTTGTTCTATGCGGAAAAAGGAGATGGAAATGTATTATCCGGGCCACGAAGTACCAAAAATCGAGCCTGAATTTAGCGTCTATCGATCGCAGCGCCATCTATTGTTTGTAATTCGAACTAAAATTGAAACTCACTGTAAAAAAACTTTTGACCTTATGCATAACCCTCCTGCAAGAATTTTTTAAATATCTGTCACCGTTTACAAGTTATTGAATTTTAAAATCAGTCAGTCCTTTTTGGGACACCCGGTATAAATATAATTATTATAAGTAAATAATATATAAATATTGAAGGTAAATGACTGGGACTGTCTTGTCAAATATTGCGGGAAACAGAATAAAAGAAGATTTGTTGGAAAGGTTCTTGAAATCAATTCTGACAGGCGGGTCATTCCGTGTCAGATCAACCCGACCCCCTCAGAATTTTATGAAATTTGGCTCACTTGTTAAATTTATGTAGAAATCATCAAATAAAAAATAATCCTCTATTTCTCATGGTTTCTGAGATAACTAGCATCAAAAATTGAAAAAAAGCACAAAATTTTGAATTCCGTGCACTACAAAAAAAATTCATATTTAATTCCCTAATTGACATACAGTTTTAATCTTGGTATTGTTGGAAAGGGCTTGCTGTAGGCTTTCTTATGATATATTACATGCATAATTTTCTTTAAATTTTAATTTGAAGGTCAAACATTTTGACCTTTGACCTTCTATATCTCAAAAAGTGATATTTTATTTTTTTTTCAAAAAAAAATGTTATTCTTACATTGTTCCTCTATAATATCTGACATTCTTATTTTGGGACGCTCATGGGATATTGAGTTATAAATTAAATGCACACACCTGATTCCAATTTTATTACCAAAATCTCCTATATGATGACTTATCTATACTAATTTATGACAATAAACTTATATTTATGCATATTTCATAAGCATAGCCATGTTCTAGTTATCACAACTCTGTATATTAATTTGGGACATGATATAAAGTTAAAAAAATTTAAAGAAAAAAATTATATTTATTTTCACTATAAAGACTAATTGAATTTATTATTATTGTTATTTTTTTTGTAAGATTACGAAATCAGTAGACATTAATTGCAATAAGTTTGCACTAATTATTTTCATTTATAATTGATGACAATTTCATTTATAATTGATTATCGTAGTTTGTAGATTTAAATAGTTTTACAAGTAATGTTTTTAAAATATTAATGTTGCGAAGATATATTTTAAAATATATAAAAATAAAACTATTCACTGTGTCAGTTTACTTACCCCAACAGAAACAATTAACAGTTATTACATTAAAAAAAGAGAATTTATCGACCAATGTCGTACAAGACCGAGGTCAAAGATTGGTTCACATCTCCAATACATCACTATGTAGCCCGAGATCAGAATTCTTTCTGAAAATAGGCCTAAAATATTTCACGTTTGACGAAATTCGCAATTAATTTTTGAAATTATTTTAGGAAATTTGCAATTATTTCACGCAACCTCTTGCTAAAATTCACAAATTTTTCGCCGATCATTCGACAGAATTCACGATTTTTTCCCGCGATAATTCGACGAAAGTGACGATTTTATTACGCGATCTCTTGATGAAATTCGCGACTTTATTTCCATGATCTTCTGACAAAATTCGTGATTTTATTCCGCGATCGTTTGACGAAATTTACGTTTTTTCGCAATCTTTAGACGAAATTTGTGGTTTTTTCGCGATCTTTTGGCGAAATTTGCGGTGTCTTCGCGATCTTTTGATGAAATTTGCGGGGTTTTTCGCGATCTTTTGATGAAATTTGCGGGGTTTTTTCGCTATCTTTTGACGAAATTTGCAGTTTTTTCCGCGATCTTTTGACGAAATTTACGTTTTTTCGCGATCTTTTGGCGAAATTTGCGGTGTCTTCGCGATCTTTTGACGAAATTTGCGGGTTTTTTCGCGATCTTTTGACGAAATTTGCGGGTTTTTTCGCGATCTTTTGACGAAATTTGCGGGGTTTTTTCGCTATCTTTTGACGAAATTTGCAGTTTTTTCCGCGATCTTTTGACGAAATTTGCGATTTCGCAATCTTTTGACGAAATTTATGGTTTTTTCGCGATTTTTTGATGAAATTTGCAGTTTTTCGCAATCTTTTCACAAAATGTGTAGTTTTTTCGCTATCCTGGCAAAATTTACTGGGTTCTCGCGATCTTTTAGCGAAAATTGCGGATTTTCGCTATCCTTTGATGAAATTTGCGGTTTTTACGCGATCCTTTCATGAAATTTGCGCTTTTTTCGCGATTCTGAAATTCACAGCAAATTTTCTGAAAGGTTACAAAGGGGTGGAGCTGTGTTTTTTCTGCACCTGGTTGACGAAATTTGCGTTTTTTCGCGATCTTTTGACGAAATTTGCATTTTTTCGCGAACTTTTGACAAAATTTGTGGTTTTTCGAGGTCTTCTGACGAAATTTGTTATTTCGCGATCTTTAGACGGAATTTGCGTTTTTTCGCGATCTTTAGACGGAATTTGCATTTTTTTCACGATCTTTTGACGAAATTTGCAGTTCTTTTTGCCATCTTTTGACGAAATTTACAGTCTTTCGCGTTCTTTTAGCGAAACTTGCGGTTTTTTCGCGATCTTTGGACAAAGGTTGCGGTTTTTCATGATCTTTTGACAAAATTTGCGGTTTTTTCCCTATTTAATGGCAAAATTTAGAGGGGTTTTTGCGATCTTTTGATGAAAATTGCGTTTTTTTTTTTGCAATACTTTGATGAAATTTGCGTTTTTTATGCATTCCTTTCATGAAATTTGCGTTCTTTCTGCGATTCTTTGATGGAAATCGCGTCTTATTTCGGTATTCTTATGAAATTCGCATTTTTCCGGCGATTCTTTGATGATTTTTTTGCGAACGATTGACGAAGTTAATTTCTTTTGGCGACCATTTGTCGAAATCCGCGATATTTTTGTCCAAAATTTCAGATTGATGACCGATTTTTTAAATTTTCTGAACCAAATGCCTTCAATGTGAACATCAACGCGATTTTCTTTTTCTTATTACGATTCCGTGGAAATCGCTGATCGATTAAAAAAAAATAAAAAAAGCGGAAAAGTGGCATTTCTGACATGTACTATTACATGAAAAACAAAGATCGCCACTTTGGCGATCAGATGCACATCATAAAGTCGCCAATTTTTTACATTTAGTCTCCCTGTGGCCGGTGGCGACCGGGACTTTTAACCTTTAAATAGTAACAATACAAAATAATAAAATTTGGTACTTTTTGGTTAGCCGGGAGGGGCGCCAGTGTTATACATACATATATATGTATATATCCATGTATGTATACATATACATGTATATATACATATACATGCTTATGAAATATGCATAAATATAAATTTATTGTCATAAATTAGTATAGATAAGTCATCATGTAGGTGATTTTGGTAATAAAATTGGAATCAGGTGTGTGCATTTTAATTTATAACTCAATATCCCATGGGCGTCCCAAAATAAGAATGTCAGATATTATAGAGGAATAATGTAAGAATAACATGTATTTTTTTTTCAAAAAAAAATAAAATACCACTTTTTGAGATATAGAAGGTCAAAGGTCAAAATGTTTGACCTTGAAATTAAAATTTTAAGAAAAATATGCATGTGATATATCATAAGAAAGCCCACAGCAAACCCTTTCCAACAATACCAAGACTAAAGCTGTATGTCAATTAGGGAATTAAATATGAATTTTTTTGTAGTGCACGGAATTCAAAATTTTGTGCTTTTTTTCAATTTTTGATGCTATTTATCTCGGAAACCGTGAGAAATAGAGGCTTATTATTTTTTATTTGATTTCTACATAAATTTAACAAGTGAGCCAAATTTCATAAAATTCTGAGGGTGTCGGGTTGAAAATGCTATGTTTTTGTGTTGATTTGACATGGAATGACCCAGGCTTACTATTCAGTTTGCAAGAAGAATGGATGATTGAAGTACATGATTTAAATGGCTCGAAATGAATGATATATCATAAGTTCACCCTGACCAAATAGAAGCTATTCTTCATCCACCTAAGTTTTCGATACAAATGATAGAATTTTAGATTGATAGAAAGAATTAGAATTGATAGAAAGTTTATTGTTTAAATATGACTTTACATTTGGAGTTGAATAAATTGTTATTTTCTTATTCTGGAACTTGTTTAGGCGCAGAATGATCTTTCAGACTGCTAATATTTCAACCTTTCTACAATAAAAATTTAAATTGGGTATATTAATGTTAGGCCTATGTACTGAAAATTAAAAGTATTAATTTTATTTGACTAAAATAAAAAATTATTAACCTTAATATTAATTTTGTTCTTATGTAAAAGTGTTTTGTTAATTATTTTTAATTATACTCCCAAATTGAAAGTTTTTAATATTCATATTTTACTACCTTTTATAATTAATACGTTGGAACAATAATAATAAATATTGTGTAATACTTCATTAAGTGTATATAGACTGCATTTACACATTCATAAGTAATGTAAAAAAAATAATTAACAATCCAAAACTAACAATTGGGTCATGTATCCCTAGTTTCGCCTATTAACTATTAAATTACTTACAGTCGTGAAAAAAAAAAAGAAAATACCTCCTACTAACTCCTCAACAAATTATCGCATAAGAAAGTTACTGGTACCGAACAATTGGAAATAAAGTCTCAGTTTTAAGTGATGTATATAAAATTTGCTTAGGGGGCCATCTACATATTAAAACAAACCCAAACTTCACTTTTTTTCAACGGCAATACCCAATTTTAACAAGATATTTCAAATCTTCGGTTCAAACTATGCCTAAACACAAAATTTCAAGTCATTTGAATGATAAGTTTTTGAATTATAAACATTCAAAATTTAGTGCTTCTAATGTTAAATTACAATTTTTATTAATACCTCCTGAAATTATACTCCTAATGTGCTAATTTTTTGTGTAGCAATAATACTAAAATACCCAAACATAAATGTGTTGAATTTGCAATTTTTGTAATTTTATGATATGAATTATGAAATTAATATTCGAGTGGCCCATAACTGGCCTTGATAAAGGAAGAGGCTCTCTCGGTCAACAATTCAGTACCGAACGTAAGCAAATTTGATATCCATCATTTAAAAGTAAACTTTATTACCAATCGTGTGGTACCAGTAACTTTCCTCTACGATAATTTTTTGCAGAGTTAGTATGGGGTGTTTACTTTTTTTTCCACGACTGTGCAATGTAAAGGCTCAAAATAAATTTAACAAAAATTATTAACTTTTTTTCAGAAGTCGAGGTTTTTTCCTCTATCTCCATTTCCATATTTAACATATTTAAATACTAAATTTATTTCTTTTAGATTTTTTTTAAATGTTATGTTATTTCATTTTCAGGTTTAATTAAAGTTTTGAACAGTTCACCATTTGAAATTGAAAAACAGCATCATTTCCAGAAAATACTGATATTGGTGTAAAGTCTCCAATTTCTTATCATCCTGTAGTTAGTTGTACTTCCAAAACTTAGCATAAAAGACATAAACATTGCTGAAAAGAGTGTTGAACAGTTCACCATGAGAAATTGAAAAACAGCATATTTTCAGAAAATACTGATATCGGTGTAAAGCCGCCTCCAATTTCTTATCATCCTGTAGTTGTACAAAAGTATGGTTTAACCAAACATCTGTTAATTCACACTGGTGAGGAACCTTTTGTTTGTGAAATATGCAATAAGAAATTCACTCAAAAGTGTAATTTAAATTATCATAATTTTGATCATGTTAATTCACACTGGTGAGAAACCTTTTGTTTGTGATAAGTGCAACAAGAAATTCTCTCATAAGAGTACTTTAACTGTACTCATCTGCACTCTGATGAACTGAATTTTCTTATCCTGTAGTTGTACTTCCAAAACTTAGCATAAAAGACATAAACATTGCTGAAAAGTGGTTTGAACAGTTTACCATGTGAAACTGAAAATTTTAATAATATGAGATAATAATATAATTAAATATATAAAAAATTAATAATAATAATTAATAATTAAATATATATAAAAAAATAATATAATAAATAAAATTTTAATAATATAGATAAATGAAATAAAATTCATTATCTAAGTGCTCATCTGCACTCTCATGAACTGAATTTTCTTATCCTGTAGTCGTACATCCAAAACTTAGCGTAAAAGACATACAGTGCGCAAAAAAGTTTTGAACAGTTCACCATGTTGAACAATGATGAGTGTGAAATATGCAATCAGAAATTCACTCAAAAGTATGGTTTAACCAAACATCTGTTAATTCACACTGGTGAGAAACATTTTGTTTGTGAAATATGCAATAAGAAATTCACTCAAAAGTGTAATTTAAATTATCATAATTTTGATCATGTTAATTCATACTGGTGAGAAACCTTTTGTTTGTGATAAGTGCAACAAGAAATTCTCTCATAAGAGTACTTTAACTGTACTCATCTGCACTCTGCAAATCAAAATCTTTTAATTTCCTTCAAAAAGTCTCCATTTTAATTGCAAAAACTGGGTTTTGTAGATTTTACTTGTCTTCTTAAAATCTAGATGGCAGCACTATTCTCTGCAAATATCTAGTAGGTTTTTAATGCGACCTTAAAAACACTCCAATTTTGAAGGTTTAGAAATTTTGTATTTTTCAAGCATTATAAAGAAATATTTTTCAAAGGAGATAACATTTTTTTCTCTTGGACACATCAAACATTTAATAATAATTACATGCAAATCACTAAACTGAAAATTTAAATAATTACAGGGGATAGAAATAAGTAATGGTAGAATTTTCTACCAGCAGAACTCTAAGGACTACAAAAATGTGCTTTGTCACTAGATGGCAGCACTAAAATTACATACCAGACAGTGTTTCAGAACCAAAATTTAGATGCTTATAATTTAATTCCAAGGAATTTAAATTTGTGTTTAATTCAGCAGATTGACGAGTTTATTATGTTTTAAATATTTCTAAATAAAAATTAAATATTTTTAAAATCTGTTTCATCTATAAATTTGATTAGTTTGTATTTTTATATTATGATTTAAAAAATTTAAAATTTTGAATTTTCTCATTTAAATAAATTTTTAAAATATTTTAATAGTCTTAGAATTTGTTTAAACAATGTAACTGCTTAAAATATGTTGAAATTTCAGCAATTATAGTAATTTTAGAATAACTTTGCGGCGTCATTTCTTGTATTTGCGTGTTGAAATGAATGCTCTAGAGCTCTGATGGTGGAAAAACTTCCCACGTCCCCCAGCCTAAAGGGGGTATTTAAAAAATGTTTTAATCACATGGTTCAATTTCAGACAGTCCCCTAATCACATTTTAAGTGTTTTTCTAGCATATTTTTAAAATTTTAATAACCCGGAGCTCAAAGGGTTAATTCACACTGGTGAGAAACCTTTTGTTTGTGAAATATGCAATAAGAAATTCACTCAAAAGTGTAATTTAAATTATCATAATTTTGATCATGTTAATTCACACTTGTGAGAAACCTTTTGTTTGTGATAAGTGCAACAAGAAGTTCTCTCATAAGAGTACTTTAACTGTACTCATCTGCACTCTGACGAACTGAATTTTCTTATCCTGTAGTTGTACTTCCAAAACTTAGCGTAAAAGACATAAACATTGCTGAAAAGTGGTTTGAACAGTTCACCATGTGAAACTGAAAATTTTAATAATGAGATAATAATATAATTAAATATATAAAAATTATTAATAATTAATTAAATATATATAAAAAAAATAAATAAAATTTTAATAATATAGATAAATGAAATAAAATTCATTATCTAAGTGCTCATCTGCACTCTCATGAACTGAATTTTCTTATCCTGTAGTCATACATCCAAAACTTAGCGTAAAAGACATACAGTGCGCAAAAAAGTTTTGAACAGTTCACCATGTTGAACAATGATGAGTGTGAAATATGCAATCAGAAATTCACTCAAAAGTATGGTTTAACCAAACATCTGTTAATTCACACTGGTGAGAAACATTTTGTTTGTGAAATATGCAATAAGAAATTCACTCAAAAGTGTAATTTAAATTATCATAATTTTGATCATGTTAATTCACACTGGTGAGAAACCTTTTGTTTGTGATAAGTGCAACAAGAAATTCTCTCATAAGAGTACTTTAACTGTACTCATCTGCACTCTGATGAACTGAATTTTCTTATCCTGTAGTTGTACTTCCAAAACTTAGCGTAAAAGACATAAACATTGCTGAAAAGTGGTTTGAACAGTTCACCATGTGAAACTGAAAATTTTAATAATATGAGATAATAATATAATTAAATATATAAAAATTAATAATAATAATTAATAATTAAATATATATAAAAAAAATAATAAATAAAATTTTAATAATATAGATAAATGAAATAAAATTCATTATCTAAGTGCTCATCTGCACTCTCATGAACTGAATTTTCTTATCATCCTGTAGTCATACATCCAAAACTTAGCGTAAAAGACATACAGTGCGCAAAAAAGTTTTGAACAGTTCACCATGTTGAACAATGATGAGTGTGAAATATGCAATCAGAAATTCACTCAAAAGTATGGTTTAACCAAACATCTGTTAATTCACACTGGTGAGAAACATTTTGTTTGTGAAATATGCAATAAGAAATTCACTCAAAAGTGTAATTTAAATTATCATAATTTTGATCATGTTAATTCACACTGGTGAGAAACCTTTTGTTTGTGATAAGTGCAACAAGAAATTCTCTCATAAGAGTACTTTAACTGTACTCATCTGCACTCTGATGAACTGAATTTTCTTATCCTGTAGTTGTACTTCCAAAACTTAGCGTAAAAGACATAAACATTGCTGAAAAGTGGTTTGAACAGTTCACCATGTGAAACTGAAAATTTTAATAATATGAGATAGTAATATAATTAAATATATAAAAATTAATAATAATTAATAATTAAATATATATATATATAAAAATAATATAATAAATAAAATTTTAATAATATAGATAAATGAAATAAAATTCATTATCTAAGTGCTCATCTGCACTCTGATGAACTGAATTTTCTTATCATGTAGTCGTACTTCCAAAACTTAGCGTAAAAGACATAAACATTGCTGAAAAGAGTTTTGAACAGTTCACCATGTTGAACAAATGATGAGTGTGAAATATGCAATCAGAAATTCACTCAAAAGTATGGTTTAACCAAACATCTGTTAATTCACACTGGTGAGAAACATTTTGTTTGTGAAATATGCAATAAGAAATTCACTCAAAAGTGTAATTTAAATTATCATAATTTTGATCATGTTAATTCACACTGGTGAGAAACCTTTTGTTTGTGATAAGTGCAACAAGAAATTCTCTCATAAGAGTACTTTAACTGTACTCATCTGCACTCTGATGAACTGAATTTTCTTATCCTGTAGTTGTACTTCCAAAACTTAGCGTAAAAGACATAAACATTGCTGAAAAGTGGTTTGAACAGTTCACCATGTGAAACTGAAAATTTTAATAATATGAGATAATAATATAATTAAATATATAAAAATTAATAATAATTAATAATTAAATATATATAAAAAAATAATATAATAAATAAAATTTTAATAATATAAATTTATAATTTTATAATTAAAATTAAAATTATATAATTTATAATTAAATAAAATTCATTATCTAAGTGCTCATCTGCACTCTGGTGAACTGAATTTTCTTATCTTCATGTAGTCGTTAGTGGTGTACCGAGTAGTACTTTGGCTGAGTACCGAGTACTTGGCCACTGACTAGTAGTTGTGTAATAAGAAGAAAAACACTGATGTGCACATAATGTGAGCTTGGGTGTACATTTGGTATTTGCTTATTCCTAACTTTTGGAACAATTTAACTTCTTCGCTAAAACGTTCTGTCAAACAAATCAAAAAAACTAACTGTCCGAAAACGTTTGACCGCCACTGTATATATACCTGTGTGTACATACATATATAATACGTGTGTGTACATATATAGTATACATAAATTAACTAATTAAATTTGAAATTTATTTGTGCACCTTTTAAAGACAATTTCTGACAATTCGAAACAGTAGCAAAAAAAAGGAGAATTGACACATAACAAGTACAATTATTATTAACCAACAAAAAATTAAAGCATTCCTCAACCTTCCAATATATTCCAATACCTGAAATCTGTATCAGAAATAAAAATGTTTATTGGTTACTGTAACAAAACAATTCATTGAATAACACAAAGCATTTCATATTCATTTTGTAACTGTACCTTATTTTTTTTTTTTTATTAAAAATAAGAAAGAGAAAAATAAAAAGAGACGTACAAAAAGAGATACAGGCTCTCTTAACAGAAGACTTGTGTAAAACTGACACTCCATTTGCATGGTGGGGGGGAAAAAAACTTTTTTGATTATGTGCAACCTTGCAAAAAAAATTCTTATGTGCATCTTCAACCACTGTTTATTCTGAGCGTATATTTTCAGAGGCAAGCCAAATTTATAGTAGTAAAAGAAATGCCCTGTCCACTGATAATGTAGAACCTTTGGTGTTTCTGAACCATAATTTGAAATGTAATAAATTTAATTATTAATTTTTTTATTACATTTATTGTATTTTCAGTTTCTTTATCCAAAATAATAGTATTTTCTATTTTCCTATATACCGTATTTTTGGGTGTATAGCCTGCACCCCTAAATCGAGCAGTACCATAAAAAAAGTTTGTGTATAAGCCGCAGAGCTGCATCGTTGTATAGCCTGCGGGCTATACACCATCTACGAATGTATATTTTGACCAGGGTTTACGCCGCATGTGAAATTTCCGCGGTAATCGCGAATGGCGTGCTAAACAGAAACACATTAATAAGAAGAATTAAGAAATCATAAGAATGAAATTATTAATTAGAAATAAATAATTTAAATGCAAAATTCAAAATTATTAATATAATTTAAATGATATAAATACAAAAAACCACTAAAATTGCATGAAATTTACAGCTTAAATTCCGGCATATGGTGCGCATTATTACCTTGGTATATCGCGAATGATTTTGCAACAAAAAATTAATTAAACTGAAATTTTAAAAACAGCAAGCACCAAAATTACAGGGCTCCCACTAGATCCGTTTTTTTTGTTTCAAGTCCGTATTGGTTCGTTTTTTCATTGTTACATCCGTAAAGTCCGTTTTTTTTACACTTTTAACAGACTTTTATTTAAAATTTTCCAATGTTTGGCATTTAGCAGAGCATCACGGAAAAATCGCACTTCGCAAATATATTCCAAAAAATACCATTAAATTTCGTTAATCGATCATGAAAAGAATCGCCAATTTTGTCAAAGGATTGCAAAAATGCGCAAATTTCTTCAAAAGATCATGAATTTTGTTAAAAGATCGAAAAAAAAGCGGTCAAAAGATCGAAAAAAAGACTAATTTCCTCAAGATTGCGAAAAAAAATGCAAGTTTTTTCAAAGAATAGCCAAAAACGCGTTTTTCGTCAAAAGGTCGCAAATTACAACAAAGGATCTCGAAAAAAATGAGAATTTTGTAAAAAGATCGCGCGATCTTTTAAAAAGATAGCGTTTTTTGGGAAAAAACGCGAATTTCATCAAAAAATCTCTCAATAAAACGCAAGTTTTGTCAAAGAATCTCAGAAAACGCAATTTTCGTCAAAAGGTGGCAAAAAACACGCGAATTTCGGCAAAAGGTCTCTCAATTAAATGCAAATTTCACAAAAAAAATCGAAAAAACATGAATTTCGTCAAAAGATTGCGAGAAGAATGCGAATTTCATCAAAATATCGCGAAAAAAAAAAACGGTCAAAAGATTGCGGAAAAAAGCACGAGTTTTGTGAAAAAAATCGAAAAAAAAAATCTAATTTCGTCAAAAGATTTTTAAAACTTTAATTTCGTCAAGAGATAGTGAAAAACATATAAATTTTATCAAAGGATCCTGAAAAACACTCAAATTTCTTTAAATAGTCGTGGAAAAATTCGTGAAATTGAATCTGTCTTAGAAGGTTTGTAACCTCTACCAATAACAATGGCTTTAAGATAATGAATTTCAGAATTTGAATTGGAGCAAGCATTTTCTTTATAACAAATTATACTTTGAACATTTATTAATTAGTGACAATTGAAGGAAAGGAGGGTTTCCTTGCTTATTTTATTTTACGATTTGCGAAAATAGTTTCCTTTTGATCTCTTTTTACAAAATATGTGCTCCCTTTTGGTCCCCTTTTTTACTACACAAGTTGAGTGGGAGCTCTGGAAATATGAAATTATTAATTTGATATAAATAATATAAGTACGATATTTAAAATTAATAATTCATTATAAATAATATTTAAAAGAAAAAATCCCGTTAAAATTGAGTAAACTTTTCTATACACTAAAGAACGTCATGAGAACGATTGGGCGTTAGCAATTTTAACTTTAATTAAGTATCTTAAATAGCGTGCTCGAACAACATTAAAATGACGACATGCTAAAATGACATTTATTTTCACAGTGCCATATATTAAAATTATTTACAAATAGATAATAAACGTATTATTTTTAATATTTAGCGCTATGTACAAATAAAATAACGTTATCACATGCACAATAATTCATCGAGAATTTTAAACTGAAAAGCATGGAATCTGCTGGCATATCTATCAAAGTGATTTGAAATTGAATGCGTTTTTCCATTTTCGATAAGTGTATTATATCTTAAATTATAAGTGATTGCTATTTGATGATGACCTTTCCCGAGCTGTCTCATCTGAAAATTCCGTTAAAAAATCAACTTTCAGCATTTTCTAAATGTTTTTTCCCGTATCAAAAACTGAAAAACGCTGTTCGACTTCGTTAAGTATTAATAAATGCGGCAATAGTTTTATACATTTAAAATTAAAAATGACTTATAGTGAATGCAGCCGTTATTTATGTGTGTATGCGTGTTTTATTATAAAGTTATCAGAAACAAAACAACTTTTTATTTAATTTGAATTGGTTTTATTTAATTCCAATCAATTTGCAAGAAATTTCATGAAATACTTTTATTATTTCTTTGCACGTGGAGCGATAAGGATTATAAACATTATATGATTCATGCTAACCACTACGAAAAGATGTCACGTGCAATCCTAAAGCTATTTTCTTTTTTTTCCCCCTTCTATCGCTCTGTTTGGAACTTTTTAGCTGTCAGAATCTCGAAGAAATAAATATAGATTTCAATTAGAAGATTTTGCTTTAAAAGCATTTATACACAAAGTGATTACCAAGAAGAAAAAAAAAATACTTACCATCACTGTGCTGTTTCTTAAATAAAAGATGATTTAACAATGCAATTTAATCTGATTTATTTTATGGTCGTTTTTCAGAATATTTGGCGTTATTGTAGATGTTTTAAAAATACTTCTTGCATGAACATTTAAAAGTTATATTTTATATTTATTTCAATCACTTGGTACAGAATTGAATCCTGCATTGGGTCGGGTAATCGGATAGTACCCGAACCAGACTAAAGTTCGGGTCGGGTTGGAATTTGATTCGTTCGAGTTAACTTTTTTTCTCTCCAAAAGATGATGCTGAATATTTGTTAAAATGGTAAAAGCCGAAATAATTTAATACAAGAAAAACATAATTATAGACTACTTTTCCGTAAATGCACTAAAATATGGATTAATTTTCCTTCATTTTAGTTTCTGGTTTTAATATTTCGGTTGACAAAATTTGTCCTTGTCGGGTCTCGAGTTGACTTTAAGTAGAATATTCGGATAGGATACAATCCGGACCTTGCAGTTCAGGTTCAGAGTGGACAACATTTGATCTTGTAATCTGATTTTACCTGCTATTGTTTTGTTATGGATAGAGGGGGGGGGGGGGGATGTATTTTTTCTAGAAAAATACATTTTTTACAAATAGATTATTTTCTTAGAAAATATGGAATATTAAGCATTTAAAAAAAATTATATCCACTAATTTGTTTTATGTATCCTATGAATATTGTTTTAAATCATTTTTATAGGATTTTCACTTAAAACGTACACATTAGAGATCTGCATGGACCTGGTTAATCTCTTTTTATTAGACTCTGGCCGGACCGCGATCGAGCTTAATGTTTATCTGCGGCCGCTCCGGGCCGGGACTGGAGAACTACTTTTTTTTTTTTTTTTTTTTTCGGGGCCATGTTAAACCGGCAGGTTTTTGCGAAAATAACAGTGAAATTTTTCCTTTGTTCGACGAAATCTTTTGAAATTTATTTCATTTTATTAAATTAGAGAAATATATTTTAAAAAATCTTTCTAGAACTTCAAAATTATTTTTTCTTAAATATTTTTCTTCCATTTTAAACTACATTATATTTCTAATGAGTTATCATTTAAATGAATTTCTCTTAGTAATCAATAATATTGCCATTCCATATTTCATAGATTGTGGACATACTAGTTTAAGCTGCAAAATGTTCGCATGAGTATGTAAAAAATATATCTTAAATAATTTTATTGATAGGATCCCGGACTTGATTTAATTGATTTTTCTTGGCTGGGTGGGCCGAATTTTTAGCATAAATGGTTCAAGTTTAGTCCAGGCAGGGCCAGTATATTTCGATCGCCTGGGTCTAAAAATTTCGGATCACCCACATTATTTTAAAATCTCATTAATATGAAATTTCTCATATTTGGTATCTGAATTTTTGGGAGTGAAAAAAAAAAATTTAATTGCGCGTAAACGCCGCATCGCTTGAAATTTCAATTTAAAACACTTAAACACTGCAGCGTTTCTTCCGTAAATTACGGTACTAAAATCTTTTTTCTTTTTTTTAATATTTCCGTAATAATAAAACCATATTTTAACTTATTATTGCCATTATTTTTAATCTGGAAAAAAAGTCACTTTTTTTCCTTTAAAAATAACAAAATTATTGTCAGAGGTAATTCAAGAAATATTTTCGTTTTTCTACGCCCCACCAGTGGCCGAGAGGTTCTGCTCTCAAAAGCTGGTAGACGGGAGGTCCTGGGTTTGAAACCAATCGCGCCCGTCGGCCTAATTGTTCGGAGTTTTCTTCTAAACTTGGATTTTTGTGCGTAAATACGGGTTAGGTTCCGTTAGAAAGATCCCCACGGAGGGCATCTCCGCCTCTCCGGGCCCATTTCGTAGATAATTAGCTATCATAAGCAACACAATACACAAATTTTTCCACAGTATTTTTTTTTTTCATGCCAAAAAGTAAATGTAAATTGTGCTAATTGCATACATTTCTGGCAAACATTAAATACCATTTATCTCAGTTTAATTTTTTGAATTGCAGCAGCAGATAATAGGTAAATTATCACAACAGTAACTTTGAGAGAACTGGATGTAATATACAACTGGAGCCATTAATGGCATTTTACCTTCTAGAAAATATGTTATTATTATTTTAAACAATAAGTACTATAAGTAATATAAAACTACTGTATAAAAAGGCACACAGTAATTCGCTCAAAAATATTTATTTTAATCACTGGAATCGGAAAATCCTTCAAAATCTGAAGTTTCAGAGTCCGTCATAAACAAACCAATAATATCTCTATTTCCAAAGACAGAAATAAATAATAATAGCATTTAAAGAGTCAAAAAAACATTACAAACACGAGAAAATTCTTTAAGTTTCGCGGCATAGCGAAAAAAATTTACAAATTTCGACAATTTTTGAAATTTTTTCGGGTTTAAAAATTATAGAAAAATCATGATTTTCCGTTTCTTTTAAAAAAAAAAATCTTTGTATAGTCCGCACCGTGTATAAGCCGCAGCGGCTGTTCCAAATGTTTTTTTCTTGTATATACCGGGGCCGTCGCGAAACAACTTCCTTCTCTTACGGGCCTGATTCAAGACGAAAATGTACAGCAAGATGGCGGTGCAAGAGATCTGAGTAGCAAACGAAATAGGTCGGATAGTTGTATATTTGTATAAAAAAAAGTGCTAGAAATTTCCGTTCTAGAATATTTTATTGAGCAATTTGTGGCTTGTTTTAGATCTATTTTATACATTCAATAATTAAACAGAGAAGGGTCATTAAACAGGTGCTTTTTTTTTTTCTCCTTTGATTTAAAATATATTCAAATACATTTGATTCGCCGTTTTTATCGGAGATTTTAACTTGAAATATACATTTATGGTAGAAAAAATCATACATTAAAATTATCAACTTTATCATGAAAAAATAAAAATACAAAAATAGTTAAAGAACTGGGATTTATGGTATTTTTCGGAGAGTTTAACTTGAAACATACATTTATGACGGGAGATATCATGTATTAAAATAACACAATTTTAGCAGATAATAATTAAATTTCCCTTTAAAAATAAATACGTCTTAATTTAAAAGTATAAATTTCAGGATTGATATTATATAAAATCAAAAATAAAGATATTAATTTTTTTAAACAATTAAAACAAAAATTCTATTTATCAATTAAAATTTTAATTTTAGAATGAGATTGCCCGAATAAAGTGTATAAGTACATGATGTAGGCAGATAGTGGTAAAATAAAATGGCTCCAGGAAATATTATTTCTAATTGTAAATGGTTTTCAGATTTTTAAAAACTAATTATAATTAGTTTTTAAAAACACTTTTACAATAGTATATTTACAAAAGTACTTTCCTAAAATTCCAAGAGCCCAAAATCTTATTGTACAACTCACTATTGAAAAGACTGAAAATTTAGGTCTGGATTTCATAAGTAAATGCAAGTGTGGAAGCCAACGTTGCTATATATTTAAGGAAGCAGTTTACCTTTTCAACATTTTTTAAAATTTAAATAAATGATTCAAATGGTGCAATAAGTCTCTGCATTTCAATGTTCAACTAAAAGTACATTTAAAAAAAAAAATTTAACTGCATATTTAGTTAAAAATTTAAAACATTTTGAATTTTTTAAATATTAATATTTTTGCCCATTTTAAAAAAAAAGATTTTCAAATGTGTATTACGCGAAACTGAGCATGGAGTTTTAGATAAATCAAATGTTACATTTAATATAATTTTTTCACTGATATACATAGCGTAAAAGAGTGAAATCTAATACATCTTCATATACTTTTATTAAAAAAAATAAATCAAATAAAACCATGAAGGACAATTCCATGCTCATATTTTTCACATATATAATAAAGAACATGTACAAAAAAGTTTAAATCTATATCTGAAATACGAAAAAAAGGTCTTAGCATTTTTAAAACATGAAAGTGAAGAAAATAGGAACATAGCCAAAAAAAAAAAAAACATTTAAAGTTGGTTGTTTCTGGGTAATTGCGCTGGGTTTAATAATGAAATTTACAATATCTGGCGTTATAATCGCCGTAAAAATGAGGTGTCACAGTATTCATAATTAAATACGCTTCCATTTAATTTTTTTTTTTTTATATATATAAAATCGATTTTTTGGGTTAATTTTCAGCTGAACTGTCCCCTTAAGTTATGTGTTTGTCAGGAATTGCGAATATAATAATAAAATAAATAACTATGCAAAAGTCAAGAATGACAACAGAAAACTCACTTCTAATAAAATCAAACCACATGTATTAACAAACATGTAACAGTCGTTGATAAGTTTCCAGATATTTCAACTTCCTTAATACTTGTCTGTTTAAGTGAAATTATTTTTTTATGCAATATTAAATACCATATATTTTTTAAATTACTGTAAGTATGTGCTTACTGTTAGTGAAAAATGCTATTTTAGTTGTAACACCTACCAACGGAATGTGTATTTTAAGTTATGCATACATTATGAAAATTAAATTTTTTATTGATAAATTTTTGTTTTAATTAATAAAAAAAAATATAACATTTTTATTTATGAGTTTATGTAATATCAATCCTGATATTTATAATTTTAAATTAAAGCATTTTAATGTAAGAAATTTTTAAAGGGAACTTTGTCATAAATGTATATTTCAAGTTAAAATCATAGATAAAAACCGCGAATCAAATGTTTTCGAATATATTTTAAATCAAAGGGCAAAAAGAAGCAAAAAAAGAAAGAAAGTACCTGTTTAGTGACCCTTCGATGTTTAATTATTGAATGTTTAATTTAAACAGTCATAACAAAATATTACAAAATGGAAATTTATAGCACTGTTTCTGATGCATACATACAACTATTCGACTTGGTACGTTTGCAAACTCAGATCTCTTGCGTGACTCATCTTATTCTTGAAGCAGGCCCGTAGAGAAGAAAGTTGTTTCGCGACGGCCCCGGCTATACACCCGAAAATACGGTATTTAAAAAGAACTTATTTTTATTTCTACAAATGTGAAACTAAATTTTAATCTGGAATTATTTTATAAGGGTTTTTGTTCTTAACTTTTTCTGTATTTTGTAGCAGGGTTGGAAAAAAACCGGGGTTTTTTTTTTTTTTTGTGAAAAACCAAAAAAAAAAAACCGGTTTATTTGGTTTAAACCGGGTTTTTTTAAAATATAATTTCCTATTGCATACATATGCATACAGACTGTTGATAAAATAAACATTTTTGGATATTATATAAGTAATATAACTTTTGAAAATAGTAATTAAATTAAATAATTACAGTCAATTTTATAGAAAATTGAAATCATTTCTAATTTAAACATTATTAGGAACAGCTATGTCTTATGTTCAAAGTAAGCTGCTCTACACAGTGAAACATTGATACCTTGAAAATCGTATGAAAAATCCTTGGATTAATAATATAATAATCAATCAATAAACATTTGATGCAGTTTCATGAATATAATATATTATTTAATATATCTGTGGTTGTTATTATTTTTTGAATATCCAAATACTTCTGGTTATTTTGTTTTCTGAGTGATAACTGCAAGTGCCCAAGTCAACATTTTTGGCCATTAGATTCAGCAAATAGCAGAAAAGATTCAGCAAATAGCAGAAAAGATTGATTGGTATTATTGAAATGCTATAATTAGCACTCAATTTTTGAAAGCTGTGTTATTAAACTTCATTAAGTTACTCTTTTAAATTCTTTAAGGATAATCCCCAATCCCAATCCAGAAAATTTTCTTTTACAACTTAACCAAAATCTTAAAGATCATTGTATTTTGTTATTAACTGCTATAAATAATCTGCATTTTTTAAATGAAAATATTTTATGCTAAATATTGAATATTATTTATCTATTTTATCTTTTCTAATTTCACATATTTTAAGAAAAACCTTTAGGGTACCAGATATGTTCATCAGCACATGCTAATTTTCATTCTACATGCATAGAAATATGACCTAGGCTCATTATGTGTCATGTTGACTGCTGAGATGAAGTGTTAAAAGTAGAAATTACTTCTATTAATAATTTAAAACAATGAAATTACAAAAAAGAGAAAATATTATATTAGATTTTTTCTAAAAAAAAAAACCAAATGGTTTTTTTTGACAAAAAACCCAATTGGTTTAAACCGTGCCAAGCCTGTTTTGTAGACATATTGTTAAATACCGAGTAAATAGTTTTATGAATTATTGCATATATTATACATTGATATTCGAATAACTTTTTACAGATCAGTTTTAAATTCATATACTTAAAAAATGAAATTCTTACAACTACTCGGTATTGGCCGAGTAGGCCGAATACTGAGTATTTACCGAGTACTCGGTACGGCTCTAGTAGTCGTACTTCCAAAACTTAGCGTAAAGGACATAAACATTGCTGAAAAGAGTGTTGAACAGTTCACCATGAGAAATTGAAAAACAGCATCTTTTCAGAAAATACTGATATCAGTGTAAAGCCTCCTCCAATTTCTTATCCTGTAGTTGTACTTCCAAAACTTAGCGTAAAAGTCATAAATATTGCTGAAAAGATTGTGGGTACTCCAGTTTGAGTGTGTTCGTTTGGCCTTGGTCCTCCATGGGTTGCAGGCAATGTTTTATTTCCCATGGAAAGAGTTGTGTGAAGTCTCGACCCCTATGGGAAATTGGACATGCCACTTTGATCAACTGAGGCTCCGCCAGGAGGACCTGACTAGTGATGTTCTTACTCCACTTGACTTACCAACTTCTACAGCTTCACAAACAAAATCTGCTGATTGATGTTCCCACTAGCATCCCCAAACCCCCTGTGCTCCCCAATATAGTGAACAAGTTGCCTGCAATCTCTTCCAGTTCTATCCCCACAAATGTTCACTCGTGATGCAGTTACTCCATTGCTTAGGTGTTCAGAATGAGTTAAAGCAGTGCGTCTACAGTTATAGACTGTTTTGCTTTAGTTACAGTATAGACTGACAAACTGTTCTTTAATTTTTAACTGTTTTCTGTGTTTTGAACTTTTTTTCTGTGATAGACTGTTTGCTTCGAACTATCTGTATGTGAAAGATTCTCTGACATTTTGTATGTTCTTTAAGAGTGAAGGGGGAATGTTATGAATTTTTTACACTCTATCTTGTTTACGACAGATGGCACCTCTGCGGTGTGCTTGTATGATCGGCGGTCTTGCACTAGCCATCATGTAGTGATGTTGTTCGTTACTAATAAACATATGTTAATGTTTCTAGCTGCCTACCAGCATGAATTTCTACATCACCTCTAACCTATGATCAATCACTCACTTGGCAGAAATGAGTGGATTAATTATCTATAGCAGGTTACTTACATATCTTTTCTACTATCAACATTTTGTTAAAAAAGCATTGTCATGAAAAATTAAACATTCATCTGTTACTACCTTATTTCTTATATAGTACATTTTTTAAATTTAAGTACTTCTAAAAATACAATAAAATTTAAAATTTTTCTTTTAAAAATACTTAAAATTTCAGAAAACAATTTTTTAAAATGCTCTACATTGACATTAAATGTCTATTTTTTTTATAGTAAAAAGTGTATTTCATATTTCACATTAGATAATAAGTAGTCACTTAATTCAAATTTTCCATAAGTAAACATGGGATTTTGTATGTGGCGAGAAAATAAACAGTCAAGTGCGAGTACTACTCGCGCACAGAGGGTTCCGTACAATAAATATATGAATTAGTAATTGTATTATTTAAAAAAAAAAATTTTGCTAAAAGAATACTAACACCTGGTAAAAAACAATGAAAAGTAGGGTTGGGTATAACAGTATATACTAGAAAAATGTAAATGGGTATACCATGAAAGTTCAAAGAGATATGGAACCTAAAAAATAACAAATACAGCCATTCTGTATAACTCATTTTTACTTTCTTCTATCTTTACAAGAAGAAAGTATTGGATTCGTGAAAATTTTTGAATTTCGGTTTTCGACGGATTTATACATTTTAGGGTACAGAAGTAATGAAAAACATGTTTTTACAAAATGATTGTCTGTGAGTCTATCTGTGTGTGACACAAATTTTGTGGGTGGAAATTGAACGGAATTGAATAAAACTTTAAATTCAGTTAGTCCCTAATATAGATTGGTGCTCATTACTTTTTGGTGTAAATTGCCCAGCAGGTGGTGCTACTATGCTGCAAATTTCCCGATTTCTGCAATAGCTCTCTCTCAAGAACTAATGCATGAAATTTCATCAAACTTTAGATTCAGTTAGTCCCTGATATAAACTGATCCTGATAAGTTTTTGGTGTAAATTACCCAAGAGGTTTCACTGCAACTTGGAACTTTTCACGATTTCCGTAATAGCTCTATCTCAAAAACTAATGCACGCATTTTCATCAAACTTTAAATTCAATTAGAAGTTCACAAAAGTTGTCCCTTCTTAGATTTTGGTATAAATCGCCTAACTGGTGGCGCTGCTGTGCTGCATTTATCAGGAAGTATTGACATGTATGAAATAGAAGAAAGTTTTGGGATTGACACATCCGACTAGTTTAATATTATCTTAATCTCTTTATAATGAACTTAATTCGGTACTGACAATAAAAGAAATGCATATTTAATCTTCATTTGGCATTTCATAAAACTAAATTCAGCATAGTAATAACCTTTCTATCTACAGTGCAGCTAAAAGTTTACATTTGGCATTGAGCTAAGCGTGCTTCGAAAAGGGTCACAAATTTGCAGCGCCGCCTTGGTCCTTGCCGCGTTTTCCAGATAGGTTTTTAATTAACTTTTAAAGCCTCTCGAGGCATATTGAAAGAGCCATTCAATGCAAATTGTCGCGAATCCCATAGTATTTATGTAATTCGTTCTAGTTAAGGGGTCTCGGGGATCTCAAAAATTGGAAAAAGAGACCATTTTCAACATTTAATATCTTAAAATATATATGATTTTAAAACACAATTTTTGTCAAGATTAAAGATATAAGTATGTTCTTTCATTTTATGTAGTTAAAAAATTGAAGATGAAGAATTAGCATTTACAGGGTGCTCCAAATAGTCAGACATTTGACAAGCAGAATATTGGTATAACAGCTTATGCGCACAATTAGAAAATAAATATTGTAACTAGAATAAAAATTTTGGTGCCTACTTATACTTCAGATTATAATAATTACCCTGAACCTAAATAAATTTGTATTTAAAGGATTTTTATATTTTTAATACAAATTTGTATTTAGCAAACAGGAAATTTTGAAAATTTGAACAACATAATCACTTAAAAAAATATTTTTTTGAACAATAAAAAGGAAAATTTTAGGTTCAGTTTATACAGATTAACATAAAACGTATGTTTTGAAAATTTCATGAAAAACATTCAAATGTTTTTGAGATATCGTGCACATTATGCCCAAAAAAGTCAATTGGAGAAAAATGACTTAACAGTTTCGAAAATGCCACTTAAGCTATTGAGCCGGTATAATTCTAAAAGGCATAACTTCTATTCTAATGAGAATTTGAAGGAAACAATTACCGTAAAATCCCGATTGTAAACCCCCTTTTTCAAAAGAAAAAGCAGTTAAATTTGGGAGGGAGGCTTATAATCGAGATTTTTTAAAATAATTATTTTAAAACCTGTTTTTCATTATTTTAGAAGTAAATAAGGTAAATACAGAGCTGAGAATCTTCCATATTTTGACAGCTTGGCGATTTGTAAAAAAAAAAAAAAAAAAAAAAAAATCTAAATCTCTCTCCCCCCCCCCCCCAAAAAAAAAATTCCCTTCAAAAAAAATCTAAGCAAATATTTTAAAAATTTACTTTTTTTTAAAAAATGCACTTCTTTAGTTGTTATTTTACTGCAACAATATTTAATCAATCATCTAATCCCCCCCCCCCCCCCTGAAAAAATATTGCTTCCCTAAAAATCTCTAAAATCCGGACATTTTTCTGATTTCCGTTTTATTAATTTTTAAAATAAGACTGCTGTATCTTTCGTATTTCTCATCTAATGCACTTAAATTCTTTCAACTATAAACACTAAATAAATAAATATAGATATATTCTGGTATATTTTTATAATGATTGGCCGTTAATTAAAGTCTTTAATTATTACAAAAACGGGAAAGTTAAAAAACGGCAAAAAAAAAAAAGAGAAAGACTGGACTTTAAACATTGATGACTCGAAGCTTCATATATTTTAATTCTAATAAAATCACTAAAGTACATATTTATAACTAAAGAAACAAACATGCAATTTCATTTTCTTTTGATTGAACTGAAAGATAAACACACTTGATAGTCATTCCATTAACAACTGCTCCTTCTCCAACAGAATGATCAACCTAGTGACATATTGCCCTATGACCTTGATGCGCACATTTGCCGATCTCGATGCATTGTTTGTTTCAGTTTTGTTTTTTTGAAAAGAACTTGGAATGCAGTAGGAAAATGAGAAAACAAGATGAGGTTTTTCTTGCGATCTTTTGGCAAAATTCTCATTTTTTTTTTCTCTTCCTGCAATCCTTTGCAAAATTTGCTTTTTTTTTCAGTTCGCGATCGTTTGACAAAATTGGCAATTTTTTCTGCGATTGATTGACAAAATTGATTTTTTTTTTTGGACGATCATTTGTCGAAATTCATGATATTTTTCTATGGCAGACTGAGAAAATACATTATTTTTTTCCTCAATCTTGACGAAATTTGTGATATTTTTTTTTTTCTTTATCGTTTATCGAAACTCTGATTTTTTTTTTCTGCAACCTATGACGAAATTCGCGATTTTTCTCAGCGAATGATAGACAAATTTGATTTCTTTCTCCCTTTAATTGATTATTGAAATTAGTAACTCTTTAGAAAACTCAGTAGAAAAAAAAAAATCTCTAATTGTTTCTTAAATATGTGACGAAATTCTCTAAATATAATCTCGGAAGAATCGCGCAATTTTACATGTTATCTCAAAGAAACTCTAGAAATGGCACTAAACCTTCTCAGATAAAGAATTTGTAACGTAACTACACGATTTCACTCATATTTAACATCCATTAAGAGGATTTTATGTTAAGAAGTTTGTTTTCTTTTCCAGATTTTCTTTTTTTTCTGAGGATTTTTTTAATGTTTGATTTTTTGGACTGGTGGCCGATATTTCTTTAATTTCCGGAACCGAATGACTTAAATTTTCAGAAAATTTGGAATATAATCACTTCTGTATTATTTATTGTGTACTATATTTTAATTTATTGTGTTTTAATATGTATATTTAATTTCAGCATAAGTATTATGTTTTAGTGTATCATTCCAATTTTATAACTTAATTCGGGAATTTAATCGTCGTTTATTTGCACTAGGGGGAAAAATGCATTTTGTATGTTATTATATTGCCATGAAAAATATTTTTTAACAGATCTCCAAAATCCAGAAAATTCAAAAATCCGGAATCATTGCAGTTTTTCCCCCAAAAATTTTTCTGAAAGGAAGGGGGGGGGGGGGTTATATTTTGGAGTGTAAAATAAAATAAAAAGTGCTTAAAAGTGGGAGGGGGGGGCTTACTTTCGAGGGGGGGCTTACAATCGGGATTTTACGGTATATTAAAATGCTCAGAAAAAAAGGAACATCTAAAAAAGTTAAAATTAAAATTTTTTTGAAACTTTTAAGAGTCCTGAGACCCCTTGAATTAGTCTGTTTATAACAATTTGACGTTTATTGCTTTTATACTGTTACTGGCCATTTCATTACACTCATATATCATTAAAAGTTGTAATCTAGGCTTTAAAAGCCGATGGTACATTGTGTACGCCGCCCCTGTCATTATGTATATCCAAACCATCCATATCTTTAAGGGTTCATATCTCGGCTAATTACTGATGATTTTTTTTCAAAAATCATGATCAAAAATCCTTTTATAGTTCTGCTACGATAGTTATCTTCAGCGCTGCTCAACAGTTTTGCTGAATGCCCGTAAATCGAAATTTGTGTGTAACGGAAAAATGCACTTTTCTCAAAAACTATGTGATCTAGGCTAATCGCTATAATTTTCCTACAAGGATTAAATTAATGTCTACTCCCTCTAATTTTTTCATAATTTTAGTTTCAGTAGATTCGGAATTAGATGGGGGGGGGGGGGAACATATTTTTGCACAACATTTTCGACTATATGTTTGAAAATGTAATACCTAAAATTAAAAGAAATGTATTTTTGAATTCAGCGTTGCGAAAGCTTTCACACAATACCTCACATGATATACAAAGAAAATATTTTTCTTTCAAGCAACTGAATTTGCCCCTAAACATTTTTACTAAATATATTTATAAATGTTTAATAATCTGAAAATATGTCGGTCAACAGTCTTTATTACTTCTGAATTTGAACTTTCCATGTTCCATAGTTTACGAGTAAAGTGGCTGTGACAGACAGACACGCGTGATCTTATAATGGCTCCGTTTTTACTTTTTAAGTACGGAACCCTAAAAATGTTAAGCATGCCTCTAAGTTTTGCAACAGAAATGGCTGCTGATTAGTGAAACATAGACAAGGAAATGAGGCAATGAAATATAGCCACTTGCGACATATATGATAGGGTATCTATTCCAGATCAGCAACTAATTTCCCTGACTTTTCGAGGTATTGAGATTTTGTGATGTTATACACAAAAACTCTTAAAAGTTATGAATTTGAGAGTGGAGCTTTCACAACTGATTTTGAAGTAACAACTACTGAATTGAATACTTAAACAAATTCTTGCAAAATTTATAAATTGTTGAACATTTTACATGCTAAGCATACACTTTTAGCACCACTATCCCTTTTGTCCAATCAGGATGAAATTCTTATCACACCAGTCACAGTTAAATACAGATTTCTTAGACCTATTTTAATACAAATAATAAATATTCAATAAATTAAGCTAGCACATGTTCATTTCCAAAACAAATATAAGTAAACAGACAAATATCCAATCAATCTTACAATATTCAGTACAGAGTTTCAGTAAAGCTTGAATTGAAATTTTGAGAGTTACAAGGAAGGATTGAAAAGGGGTAGACAACATTATATGCATGACAGGTTGAAATACTTTTTACATAATTTTTTAATTTAGTAATGAGTGTAATGAGTTCAATACAATCAATCGGACAAAAAATATTGCATATTGTTAAATGAAGCTTCAATCTTAACAAATCAGCTGTCTCAGATAAAACAATTGTAATGTTTCCAACTATAGATTTTGGAAATTTCTTATTTCATTATTGAATATCTTATCTTTCATTTTGTTAGTTACCCTGTTTGAGATCCAAGCCCTTCAAATGTAAACTAAATTGTCATAACATTGAAAACACATTCTTAAAGCCAAATTTATACAATTTTTTTCTGGAAAATATCTTTCAATAGGGTCAGGTGGGGTAAAGTGGTCATAATTCATAAAAAGGGCTAAAATCTTGACTAATATAGAAATTTGAATAATTTTCTTTTAATTTTAGATTTTATTAAGTATTGATCAAAGTTTCTCACTCAAAAAAACATTTTTAGTAACATGTTTGAGCCCCACTGAGCACTCATTTTGTCTTTGTTACACCTTGTTCTTTTAACTCTTTAATTAACTTTTCTGCTTTTTGTTTATCCCAAATTTTGTTAAATTGGCAGTTCAGAAAGCTTTTCACATATCTCAAGAACATATTTTCATTTATAGCTAAGTTATATTTATCACAGATTTTATTTTATAATAGTTTTAGTTCCATGGGGTAAAGTGGTCATAGGGTTAGGCTTAACTTACAGATATTTGATCTAAATTATTCATTATATACAATGCCAGTTTATTAAATACTAATAATTATTAAAAACTAACTGCAAATAGTTATTATTTAATAATACAGTACAGGACCCATTATCCGGAATTCCAAAATCCAGAAGGACCTGAAATCTGGAAAAAACTGAATTTTTTAATTTTGTAAATTTTTACTAATTTTGCAATTCCTGAAATTTTTCAAAAATTTTACAGATTCCTAATTTTTTTGGTCTACTGAGTTGCAATGTGTAACCACTAAAATATATTACATCAATGATGGGGGAACACGGTGTGTCCCCCACCCCCCCATGAAATTAGAAAAAAGTCTTTTTTCTGACAAATTTTAGTTTAAAATTAATTTATATTACGATTTGTTTGTTTTTTTAAATCATCAGATATTTCACACCCTCCCTCTCACTTCAATAAAATATTATGGCTACACAGTTGTGTTACTTGAATCAGGGGTGATTGAGTAAAAAAAAAAAAAAAAAAAAAAATCTGAAATTTACAGCAAATTTTTTGAAAGTTTACAGAAGGAGGGGGGGGGGGGGACCTCTCGGCACTAATTATGCGTTTTTCCCGAGATCTTTTGACGAAATTAAGAGTTTTTTTTTTTTTGCAATTCTTTGAAGACATTTTTTTTCGCTTTCTTTTGACGGAATTTGCATTTTTTAACGAGATTTTGACGAAATCTGCTTTTTTTCCCGCGATCCTTTGACGAAATTTGCTTTTCCCCCCGCTATGCTTTGACAAAATTTGCGTGCATTTCGCGATCCTTTTACGAAATTTCCTTTTTTTGCTATCTTTTGACGAGATTTGTGGTTTTGCAATCTTTTGACAAAATTTGCGGGTTTTTTTCGCGATCTTATGATGAAATTTGTCGATTTTTTTGCGATCTTTTAACAAAATTGCAGGGGGCTTTTTTGATCCTTTGAAGAAATTTGTTTTTTTCGCTATATTTTGACGCAATTTACATTTTTTTTTTTTTGCGGTGCTTGGAAGAAATTTGTGTTTTTTTCGCGATTCTTTAACGAAACTTACGTTTTTCCAGCGATTTTTTGACAGAATTCAAGAAGACCCGAAATCCGGAAAGCTTTCGGTCCCGAGGATTCCGGATAATAGGTCCTGTACTGTAGTTTATAATATGGGGGTTAAAAAAGGTTAGGTTTAATTTTTAATAGGTTCAGAATAGTGAATGAATTAACTAAGTGTAAACCCGAATTTCTTGCAAAGTTTACATCAACTAATTTAACAACCAACACACTAACTGCTTTTTCTAATACCTATACTTGTATTATATAAGAAAATGGTCCACAAGAAAGTCCTGAAAGAAGTTTTAATGTTGATGAGGCTGGAATGGATATGGATAGCTAAAATAGTTCAGTTTAAAAAATTTTACGCAATGCAATGCATTATATAAAATTCAGAAACCAAAGGAAAGATAATGTTTAGTGTTCCTTTTGGTATATCAGCTAGTGGTTATTACATTCTCCCATTCGCAGTTTATGAGTGAGTATATATGAATTAGGGATAAAGGGTATTTGTGCAGGAGCATTGTATGAGTCATGGAATCTGGATAGATGCAGGATTCTGTACTTGAATCTTGGATGGATCATTTTATTAAGTAGATAGTACACTGAAAGCTTACAAAAGCTTGCCCTTTTATTTATGATTGTGATGGACATAAATGAATTATGATGCTGTGAAAAATAGCTATCAACAATCACATTATAATACTCTGCCTGCTACCTCATACTAGTCATAGTCTACAACCATTGGATCTAGGTGTATTTTCCCCCATTAAAAAAAGCCTGGAAAGGAATTTTAAAGAAACATTATCAAGAAAACTGACTGCAAAATATGTAAAAAAAATTAAAATAAGCTACATTGGCAACATTTTCTACACTCATTTCAGATGTTAATAGAATTGTTAGACATAGTTTTAAAGGAAAAGGAAATGTGTCCAGTCCAAGATCGGGGTAGTATTGACAGAAAAAACACTTGCATTATATCTGCAAAAATAACAAGAGGAATGGGATATTTAAAAGTTGCTTAAATTTCCAAGAGGAAAAAAACAACAAAATATCCTTAGTCAACATTATCTTTTGAATCCATTTATAATCGCTAAAGATGACATCTCAAACCATATCTATAGGACCTTGAGTGTTGATAAAATATGAAATGAAGAAATCAATAAAGCAATTTATTGGGAAAAAACATGATTATTTTTCTTAAAGTATGTTAAAAAAAATCCAATTTGGCAAAAAGGATTGATTAAAATAGGGATTTTATTTCTTAAAGTATGTTTAAAAAATCCAAATTTGGCAATCATTATACTTTTCCAGAATCAGATGTGATCAAAATCCTTGAAGAACCAAATTTTAACAACAAACAATTTTAACATTACAAATTTACACTTTAATAAAATAAAATGGCAGATAACTTATTATAAAGGTTGTTTAAAATGTTTGTAAATAATAAAATGTCACTTTTTATTCATTAGTTTATTTTTTTATTACACTTTTTCAATGTGACCACTTTACCCCATGCACTACTCACTTTACCCCACCCACTGGAGTAAAGTGGTCATAAAAACATGCCTGGAAAAATGTTATAAAAAGGTGTTATTCCCCAAAAATATTTCTGAAATGGATATGGATGTACTCTAGAGTAATGTAATGTAAAATAACATCCAAAATTTTAGAAAACATCATAGAAATTCTGATGTTTATATCCTCTGAAAGTTTGAAAAGCCTGTTTTTATGACCACTTTCTCCCACCTGACGCTAAAACAGATATGAAAAGTACATGAAACAAAATTATATGATATACATAGTAATATCAATTAATAATGCAAAAATTTCCATCTAAGGCACTTGAATTAATATTAGCTACATCAAAGTTCAGAATGGATATTACAAATTTAACGTACATAAAATTTTATATGATGGAAAGAAAAAGATTGTTTATCACATGTTTTAGAGATCTTATTAGCAAAAATTAAACAGTTTTACTTTTACAAAGAGTGTTTAAATTTCCACATACTTTAATGAGATATTTCACTCTTATCTCACCAACAATAAAACCTCATGTTAACATATGCAAAAATTTAATTAGATGATAACTCATTACCTAATTTAATTTTTGAAATGCTGTTTTCACAATCTGAAAGCAGATCTCTGATACCAACAATAGTGCTTTAAAAAATCTGTTCTTAAATTTTAAGTGTTTTTAACAAAACGACATTTAAAAAAAAATCTAAAGCAAGAATCTTTAAATCAAGAAAGATTACTGCATTTTTAAAAATTCCTAAAATTTAATAAAGCAATTTTTTTAATCTACTAAGATGGCACTGAAAGTTTACTTTCTGTTGGTAAAAAGTGTATTTCTATAATTATATTAGGTAATAAGTAATCATTTAGTTACATTATTCCATAGATTAATATGGGATTTCATGATTTGTGGGGGGAAACTTTTATCGCTGAAGCATTTCATTAACAATTTTACAATCGGCGAGTATTAGTGAAGGGTCTCTTTAAAAGAAATTATGGCTTTTTGTATTAGGTAAATATGAGTTGTACTGACTAGCTGAATAAGTGCCGGCATTAACAGCTAAACATTTGACAACTTCATATCTATTTAATGATGTGTCATAAACAACAACTTGTGAAGAAGTTGGCTGAAGACCCTTTACTACAGCAGCAATATTCTGTGTGCTTTTAGCTATTCTTGGTTCAGCATTAGTTGTAACAATTGATTCAGCTTTGGCTGTATCAATTGTCTCTGCTTTGGTTGTAACTATTGGTTCAGTTTTGATTGTAACAATTGGTTCAGCTTTGGCTGCAACAATGGTTTGTGGTGTTAAGACTAGAGGAACCTAGACTGGTTCAGTAACCACAGTACCATAACTTGAAATGACTGGCAGTCCATCATCTTTTAAATTCATCAATTATTTCTTGTTTAATATTTAAAACAGGATGAATATTTTCAACCGCTTCGATAACAATGTTTTCCATAGGTGTGTAATCATCTTCAGGT
The DNA here is from genome assembly GCA_963932465.1 of Maratus speciosus. Taxonomy (NCBI): domain Eukaryota; kingdom Metazoa; phylum Arthropoda; class Arachnida; order Araneae; family Salticidae; genus Maratus; species Maratus speciosus. Next base: position 76,228,709 of record OZ010796.1, on the reverse strand, counting down.
TCTTTTTTAACTTGAACAGCATGTCATCCATATTAATAATTTTATCAATATTTTGAGAAGATTGTGCAACTTCATTGTATCCATCTTTCTGTATAGCAGGTATTTGCAAAGACCCATAGCTTCCATGATCTAATAATAAATGAAAAGAATAATTATAACAGGAAATGAGTATAAACTAAAACAGACATAAAACATGTCCCAAAAACAGCTAATGGGAATGGAAATAATCAAAACACTAATGAGACAAGTGAAAAAGAGTTATGAAAACCACTAGGAGAAATACTGGAGTTAATTATATCAGCAACAAAATCAGCATAGTGAACTATTGTCAAGATATGCATGTGCATGCATTCATTAACATTGTGTTTCCCTAGAAAAGTGTTGTTGTATTCTTTGTGAGCATAAGCCTGTACATGTATAGTTTGAAATTTGAATATATTTTTGTAACTTTTTCAAAGTTTTACAAGCATTCTTTTAACAATCACACATTATATATATAGTTAACTCCCTCAAATCCATACAGCTTGTGCAGATTATAGGTGTTTTTTTTTTTTTTTTTTTTTTTCTTTTGAAAATACAAAATGAGTTGTGATTAACCACTTCACTGGCAGCAGGTATAGGGAAACAGTGCTTTTAACTTGACTTATCTCAGGGCAAACGTTGAAGTGGTTAATTCATGAATAAATGTTAAAATGAAAAGATAGATTTCAAAAGAGATTTTCAATACAGTAGACTCCCTCAAATCTGCAAATTCTAAAATCCACATATCATCGTAGATGTAAACAATGAAACTTTCAGTTTAGATGTAAGGACAAAATTACAGAACTTTTTAGTTTTATATCATTCCGTATGTGTTTTAATATGTAATTCTTGATAATATGACTAACTCGTGGTTTTTCATGAAGGAAGTGTAAATTTATTTTTGAAAAAAATCAAGATATTGCTGATATCACTGGTAATCACAATCTTTTTACCAAATATATTTATGTATTAATCAGCTTTTTTGGTTATTAAGTCTGGCTAAATCTGAAAAAAAACTTACTTTGTGATTTTGATGTGAATTGATAGGGTACCTTTAAGATGAAAATTTCATTGAATAACAAGTCAACACAAATCTGGGGTTTGTAGAATAGCTCTTTTTTCTTAGTAGATCAGTCATGCTGATCACAAATATGACATTAGTTTTTTACTATCACCCACAGTTTTTTTTACAAAAAAGGATGGGGTGCCTCTTAATAAAATTAATGTGTAATATTTATTAATTAAAATAAATTCTTAATAAAAACAAAAATTAATTTCTTAGTAAAATGACTTTAATAAACGTAAAATACAACACTGCACTAAAGGATGATGATATTTGCCTCAGAAGGCACAATTTTGTCTCGCGCATTTATAGTGAGAACTTACATTTATTTTGTTCATTTATTGATATGTTTGTTTTGTCAGTTTCTTATAGCAATATAGTATCAAGAGGTTATATAAATAAGTTGCTGATACTAAGATTTTTCATAATCTTAACCGTAAATATTCATCACTTTTCCAAGCTATGATTACGGATGTAAAAATGCTCATTGAAGATAAATTCTCAAAGCAAATAAGTGATGCATTCAAACAAGGGCCATTTTGTTTACTCATGTGTATGATAAAACCTTGAATGAAGGAAATTTAAAATAAATTTTGCTTGATACTACTAGAATGAGAAAATTGTATTGCAGAAGTATATATTGGAAGTGGGCTATTAGATCACACCACTATAACTGACAAAATTAATAGTATTATGAATATTTTGAAATACTCTAATACTAATATTACAATCAGATGATCAGAATTACAATTACTAATAATAAACTAGTGTTTCAAGCTATTCACAAAGATCAAATATAGAAGAAAATTTGGCTTGATCAGTGCTGGAAATTTCAGTTGGCCAATCATAAATAATGCACATAGTAAAGGCCTGTGAGCCTTTTTCAAATGCAACTAATTTTTTAAAAATGTATTTGTTGTTGGTTTAGGATATTCTTGTTTTGGCAAGAAGATGAAAAAAAAATTAAAATTAAAAATTTCAACAGAAAAATTGTGAAAATTCTACAATTAGCAAGGAAACAATTATTCAATTTCGTCCTGAAATTGCTTTCAATATTGAAGGTCTACTTATCAAAAGATCTTTCTAAAGAAAATCATACTGATAAAAAATTATTGACATCAGCATATTTAAAAAAAATGTTGCAAGCTCCATTAAGGGGTGTTCCATAAATGATGGCACACTTTTTTCAATATTTTTGACACCCCTCCCCTCCCCTCTCCCTGTGTCACAAAATGTCACACTTCACCTTACCTCCCCCCCTCTTGTCACATGTCACACTATATTACATAAACATATACGGGAGACTATGGAGGCTTGACCATACGGGAGGCTTGACACACCCGTCAGTTTTCATATTTAAAAGAATTTCAGAGTTTTATCAATATGTGTCAACCAAAGCTACTGGAATGCTCAAACAACAGTGTCTGTTTCATACTGATAATCGAAATAGTTGTGTAAAAAATCAATTGTGAAAAGCTTTCAACATTAAAGTTGTGCTTTTTAGAAATATTTTGCAAGCTTTTTTCAGATAAAATGTATCATAGAAATTTAAGTAAGTAGGTTTTACGTAATGCATAAATATAGTGCTTTCATTCTGGCATAAAGTTTATACGGTAAGTTAGGCACATAACAATGTGCTATTCTTTAGAAAAGGACTATGTGTGGAGGCTTGACCCAGTCAGTGAGGGTGGGTTGACCAGATGTTCAAGGCTCCTGTAACACATTCATGACGGGAAACAAGAATTCTCTATTTCATTCAAAAAACATTGACTAAGGGCGCGAGTTCTGAATTACAGAAAATGTATTTATATCATGTTGTCTATATTTTTTTAGATTGTAAGACATTTTATATTAAATTCGTACAATGAAAGATATTTATCGATGCATAAACTAGAGAAACCTATCTAGAACACTGATTTACAAAAGACTTTCAGAACAGGGAGGATCTTCTACTATTTTAAAATTCAGATTTAATAAAAATTGCCTGTCGTCAATGCATTAATTTAGGGGTTTTTGGAAGTCTTTATATCATACACTTTGCATAATGAAAGATTAATGGTTATAAATAAAAATGACTGTAAATTTATTCTGAAAAACTAGAGTAAAATGGGGTGATGGAAAAGAAAATGTTTAAAACTCATTAAAGAAAGATGTTAAAAATTGCTATTGTATCCACTGCATAAAAAAAATTAATGAAATACAAATGGGAAAGTTGATAAGAACTTTTTTCCATTTAAATATTACTTACAATAGGTAAATAGAAACAGTGGAAAAAACTAGAAAGTATGAAAGCAACAGTCTTAACCGTTTCAGCGCCAGTGGTATGTTTATGAAACTACTTAATTTTAATTCCCAAACGCCACAATGGCATGAGAATTTTGCTAAAATCTTTTCAATTTAATATGTATGTGAAATATAGTCTTCTTATTTCCAAATAAATTTGTTCATATATTCCGGTGCCAGTCATTTATTTCAACATTTTAGTACTGACAGTACTTTGTATCTAAAAGGGTTAAAAGATGTTAATAATAAGTATTCATGCATCTGGAAAAGAACATAGCATTGATCGAAAAACTTTAGGAAGGTACATAGACAAATTTCAACAGCATGAATACGGTGAGATGAAGCCAAACTATGTGGAAACTAGAGTTGTCAGATCGAATGTCACAGAAAGTAGGACAAGGAGACAAAAAAAAAAAAGGTGGGACAGTGGCTACTAAATCAGTAAACATACTAATGCATGAAACCCTATGAAAACGGAACCTGTCTCTAGCAGATACTGTCTTAAATGTTAAAGTTTCATTTTTCCTGCTGTACAATTATTTCCTACTCAGACAAAATCCTGTTTAAAACAAAAAAATTCTCTTTTGACTTGCGATTGCATCTTCACAAATATTTCAATATATAAAACAAGGTGGGTCAAGCCTCCCATATGTGGGGAGCCTTGTCCCATTATTTTGTCATGATTAAAATCAGTAATTTTTCAAATTTCTTATATATTACACTTATGTAGCAATTTTATTTTGATAACTGATTGTATAATGAATAAAATGGTATATAAAACTTTATCCTACGTTCAATATTTAGAAAATAAAAAATAATTTTGTAAAAAGTGGGTTAACCCTCCCTAGCCTCCCCTACTTGCAGTTCAGAAACAAAGCGCTGCATTATAGATCATAATTTAAAATTTTATTTTTAAACATTAACTATGTGTTTTAATGACACTTGTGAGCGTAACTATAAAAATGATTCATATGCTTATTTTATAATGAAATAAGATAAATATTTATGACAAAAACATAATTAATATACAATAGTAATAAAATATTAATATGACAGAGCAATTGAAAACAGTAGTATTTTGGAATTTGAAACAGAATTTAATATATTTGGCTTTAAATCTTATCCTTACTTTATGAATACAAAATACTTTAATTTTAAAATAACTTCAAAATTTAATCTGCTGATTTTTGAGACTTTTATTTTAACCAAAATGTGGGATGTCACACTTCTTACCCCCTCCCACCCCCTTGTCTCAATTTCACGAACCCCCCTTTCTCCCCTCCAACCGTGACATCATTTGTGAATGGCCCCTAATGTCTGTATAACTAAGATTCTTGATCAGTGAATTTTTGAAGATTTCTTTTAAAAATTAGTCCAAGAAAAAACTACATTGATTCATATTTTCAGTTCCTTTATACAGGGGTGATTGTGAATTCATTAAAAAATACCTGAAATTTTAGCGAGAAGTTGTTTCGGTATAGAGAGAGAACATATAATTTATTGCAGAAAGGTCCATTTCTCTCATTATAAAATATATTACTTTTAATTATGTTCAACAATCATATGAAATTGATATTTTAGTGTTATTTTATGAACTATCAGAAAAACTGGAATTCCAGTACTGAAAATGAAATAAATACCTGAATTCAGGTATATTACCTGAACACAATCACCTCTGCTTTATATATACAGTTCCTTTAGAATTGTTAATGTTAGAACTAATACTAAGCTTATATTTAAGATTTGTTGTTACTAGCTTTAGAGGTGAGTTTATTCTTACAAGGAAATTAATAATTCACTTATTAATTATAATTTGTCAACTTGAGTTTTAAAACATCATTTGTTTTTTTTAAAGCATAAAATCAATACATTTAAAAAAAGAACAATAGCTTAACATAAAAAATCACAAATATAAAGGAGGGGAGGAATGATAGGATTTGCTACACATACAATACCCCCTATTACAACATGTTCCTTTAAACTAATGCTATGTAAATGATAAATGCAATTAAAATTAAAAATGAATTTGCTTTTCGATGCTTTAAATACCGGGTGTTTATAAAGTCCCGGACCCATTTTGATGTTTAATAACTCATAAAATAATAAAAATAGATTAAAATTAATAACATAAATGGTTAGATAGACTTAAAAAGTTTCATGACCCTTGTCAATGAACTTCCACATGTGCCCCCTTCATTGCACGGAGAATATCAAGTCGATAGTCAATTTCACGCCAGGTAGTGGCAAGCATGTCGGCATCCACAGAGGCTATTGCGGTTGTAATTCTGGCTTTTAAGTCATCAATGTTCGACACTCTCCTCCTGTAAACATTGTCCTTTACAAATCACCAAAGGAAAAAGTCCAGCGGCGTTATATCAGGTGATCTGGGTGGCCAAGGAATTAGACCTCCTCGCCCAATCAATCTTCCTGGAAATCGTACTTCTTTGAATGACCATTTTCCAGGAAGATGGATTGGGCGAGGAGGTCCAATTCCTTGGCCACCCAGATCACCTGATATAACGCCGCTGGACTTTTTCCTTTGGGGATTTGTAAAGGACAATGTTTACAGGAGGAGAGTGCCAAACATTGATGACTTCAAAGCCAGAATTACAACCGCAATAGCCTCTGTGGATGCCGACATGCTTGCCGCTACCTGACGTGAAATTGACTATCGACTTGATATTCTCCGTGGGACGAAGGGGGCACACATGGAAGCTCATTGACAAGGGTCATGAAACTTTTGGAGTCTATCTAACCATTTATGTTATTAATTTTAATCTATCTTTATTATTTTAGGAGTTATTAAACATAAAAATGGGTCCGGGACTTTATAAACACCCAATATTTATCGCATATTAAAGTAAACTGACATTTCAATTATTTTCATTATCTGATAAATAATAAATTACTGATGGGTTTTTTACTAGTTTGGTTGTTCAATTTCACAGATTTACTTCAGCATTACAAATACAAGCAATTAGAAAAATATATAAATTATGAAAATAATGTTTTATCCCTACTTTTTTACTGCCCCACCAGTGGCTGAGAGGTTCTGCTCTCGAAGCTGGTAGACAGGAGGTGGTGGGTTCGATCCCAATCGCGCCCGTCGGCCTAATCGTTCGGAGTTTTCGTGATTTTCTTCGAGCCATGGATTTCCATGCGTAAATACGGGTTAGGTTCCCTTAGAAAGACCCCCATGAAGGGCACTCCCCCCTTGGGCTTATATCCCTAGTGTAGATAATCGGCCGTCAAAAAATCAACCAACCATACTTTTTACTTGAGTGATGGCATACAAAGTTCTAAATTCATTCAGGATTTAAAATTTATCAACTTGGACAAGAAAAAATCCCTAGAACAAAGAATTTAGATTACTGCTGAGATTAAATTTCAAAACTATACTTGCCAACTTAAGAGAGGACAAATAAGAGAGATTCTACTGTACCATGGCATATTATACCTATGCAGGGCTCCCAAATGGTCCGCCAACTGAATAACAATATTTTTTTAGAAAGATTTTCTTTTTAGATTTTTCTTACAAACCGCCCCGGAAACATCTTTGAATGTTAATTCTAGCGCAAACCTACCATAAAATTTTCTGTTAAAATTTATTGGTTTTCAGTTGGCGGACCATTTGGGAGCCCTGCCTATGGCACATGTGTCCACATGAAAAAATTTAATTTAATTTGATAATTATATCGATAAAATTCATTTTTCTTTTTTTTATAAAAGAAATTTTGTTTGACATGTAGAGACTTACAGAAATAATGCAATCATTTTTGCATTAATTCTTTTTCTGTGAAGTTATGCAGCATTTTCTACAAGTAACTATTTTGTCTTTCTGTATAAATTTAAAAGGTCTTAATTCCTCCAAAAGAACTTCTTAAGACAGCCACTTCAATAAAAAGACAAGCAGACCCAATTTTGTTATGTATAATACTAAAATAATGAAATATGAGCAGAAATATCATTAATAATAAATTATTAATACATTTTTTAATGCAACTTGAATTATTATGAGTTAGATGTTGCATTAACCCTTTCAGGAGCAAAGTACTACTGCTGCTAAAATGTTGAAATTAATTGAAAGACACTTTTATGAAGGAATTTATTTAAAAATAAGTAAAAGTATTTTTTTTACGTACATTATAAAAGCAAAATTTTATTTCAAAATTCTTGTGCCAGTGTAGCACTTTGAGATGAAGTGATATAATATCTCACCACCCTTCACAGGGTCAATGATAAGTTAAAATTTGCTAAAACTTCTTCCCTTATTGCAATAAGAGCCAACAAATGAATATTTCCAGATGAAAATTTCATTAATAAATGGCTGATTATAGTATATCTACAGAAATTTCACATTTTGATTTTTGTTCTTGGCTATTTAACGCATGAAAACGACAACCCAAGAAGCAAATAATCCTTGAACGAACATCCTACCCCGCCCCAGTCTTGAATTCAGACATTTTTCTCTGGGAGGTATTTCGGAGGCTTGGGATTGGGGGAATTATCATGGGCACCAACAAGGAAGGTCAATTGTCCCTCTCTGAATTTTGAAATTTAATTCAGTCAATTTTGGTGTTGAAAACTAAAATAAAATTTACTTTTCCCCAAGTGGCATGATTTATTATGCACTGACAGAAGAAAAAAAAACTAAAAAATTTTTTTCATGGGAGAACTACCTCGCTGAACCCTCCATGCAAACACAAGTTTTTAGCTGTTTTTCTTTTGTGTTTATGTGTTGAATAATGACTAAAAAGAGATGTATAAAAATATTTCTATTTTTTATTTGTTCATTTCTGTACTGCATGCTGTGGATTAGTAGCACATCTGGTTTCTATATCTTGCCCCTCCCAGTGTCACCGGTATACATGGCATTATGGAATTTAGAGGGAGGGGGGAGATTCACACTTTTGGGACATTGCAGAGGTGTGAAAATTATTAGAATAATTGTGAAATTTACAATAAAATCTTGTTATAATAAAGAAATAATACATTATTCAAAAAATATTGATACATTTAATATTTAGTGTGCATCCCCTTGTTTTTTTATTAAAGAATCAATATGTCTTGGCATACTTTGAGATTTTGGCAATTAATTTGTATTTCATTGTCAACAATTAAAAGACTGGTTTCTAAATGGAGATTTCATATTCATGCACGCGGAGCTCCGTGCCATCACGCTTCATCTGTGACCAAATTTTTGGGTGAAAAAAAAATATAAAAACACTTCTATGGCCTATAAATACAACAGCCCAGATATGGACTCCATAGAGAATCTTTGGGTCATTTTAAAGAAAAAATTAAAGAAATGCAATATCATAAATAAGAATATTCTCATAGAAAGACTCATCCAAATTAGGCACCATGACAATGAAATACAAATTAATTGCTAAAAACTCATACAAAATAGCCAAGACGTATCGAATCTTTAATAAAAAACAAGGGGATGCACACTAAATACTAAATGTAACAATATTTTTTAATGTATTATTTCTTTAATAGCAAGATTTTATTGTAAATTTCACAATTTATTCTAATAATTTTCACACCTGTGTAATTAACGGAAAATGTAAAAACTCCAGGAGAAAGCATCTTGCTGCCTTCAAAATTTTATATGCTCATATTTGCCTTTATTTCTTATGACTACAAGAGTTTTAAATTAAAATAAATGTCATTAAATTTAATATAACTGATCTTTTATTTGAAGATACATTTGTAGATCTTTCTTTATGAAATAGGTCCCCAGGGATGCCGCGGACACGCTATAGCGCATAAATTACGCGAAAAATCGGAGACGGGACGCAAAAAAATAGCTCTTGCGCTTCCCGTGGGACGCGTAATTTCGTCAAAAAATCGCGGAAAAATGCTGATTTTCGTCAAAGAATCGCGAAAAAAAGCGCAAATTTCATCAAAATATCGCGCAAAAACAGCGATTTTCGTAAAAGCGCCGCGAAAAAAATAGCATATTTCGTTAAAAGATCGCGAAAAAATAGAGAATTTCGTCAAAAAATCATGGGGAAAAGCCGAATTTTGTCAAAGGATCGCAAAAAAAGCGCAAATCTCATCAAAATATTGCACAAAAACAGCGATTTTCGTAAAAGCGCCGCGAAAAAAATGGCGTATTTCGTCAAAGGATCGTGGAAAAAAAGCGAATTTCGTCAAAAAATCGCGGAAACAAACGAAATTTCATCAAAAAATCGCGGAAATAAGCGAAATTTCATCAAAATATCGCGGAAATAAGCGCAAATTTCATCAAAATATTGCGAAAAATAGCGAATTTCGTCAAAAAATCGCAGAAAAAAGCCGAATTGTGTCAAAGGATCGCGAAAAAAGCGCAAATTTCATCAAAATTCGTGAAAAAAGCAGATTTTCGACACAAAGTATCGCGTAAAAAAGCGGATTATCGTCAAAAGATCGGGAAAAAGCACAAAATATCGTGAAAAAAATGCTATTTCCGTAAAAGGGCTGAGACAAAACAGTGTATTTCGTCAAAAATAGCGAATTGCGTCAAAAAATCGCAGAATAAAGCCGAATTTTGTCTAAGTATCGGGGAAAAACACGATTTTCGTGACAGGCTCGCGAAAAAATAACGAATTTCGACAAAAGGATCTTGGAAAAAACGCGAATTTCGTCAAAGTAACGCGGAAAAAACGTGAATTTAGTCAAAGCACCAAAAAAGATGTACAAACTAAACTTATAGATAGAAAATTCATAAAATGGGATTTAATTTTTTTTTTTATGAGATTCTTAAAAATACAGAATGATTTCAGTGTACTTTGATAATGTATTCAGTAGGTGGACCAGTGAAAATTCCCCCCTCCCTTCTTCTTACTGCATTGAAATGTCTCCCACCTTCAGAACATTTAGGATTTGATGTTTATTAACGATTTAGATGTAAATTTCCCTTCCCAGTAAAAGATCTTAGCTACACCGGATTATAATACACAATCCTCTATAAAATGTGCAACATCTCAGGTGCAAACATTGAATTTTTCAGTTAAGGAGTTCCTGCATTCAACATTGTAGAAATATTACTACCGTCTAGAGCATTAAGTTTGAAACATTATTTCATGTTTATCTCTTTAACTGAGAACATTTTAATGAAATAATTGCTATTACTACATGAAAAAATTTAGAAATATTTAGTAAACTTTTTGCTATCTGATGGTCATTTGTTTTCAGAGGAGAAAGAGTTAAATTATTGACTCAAACCACAAAACTGTGTAGCAGATTAAGAAGCGTTGATTGTTTACAGTATTCAAGAAAAACAAGTAAGAAAAATCAAAGCTACTGAAACAAATTCAAAATTTTTTTAACAAACAATTTTAAAGCAGAAGTCGATGCAAGATTTTTTTCTTGGAGCCCATTTTGTGAAAAACAACAGTTATGTTTGTGAAATTTATTGTATTTTTGAGAAAAGTAATATTTTGTAATTAACAATGGTATCCAATTAAGCAAATTCGGCCAAACATTTGTTACTAATAACTTAGTAACTAGTCCTTCTGCTGAAGTTTTCCTTTTTGGTAAACTTGTTTTGTTTCCAAATTATGCAGGAATGGAATTTTGTTTAGGGGCCTTTTTTTTAAAGGAATTTTGCAAAGGAGCCTGTTTTGTTAAGTAGATTTTTGTGAAGGGGCCCTAAATAGGCCCAAAATTTTGGCTGGATCGAACCCTGTAACGTGCTTATGGCTAATTTATTTATATCTGTAAATTAATGCTATTAAATTCCATAATTTTGTATTTTAAAACTGTTCTAAAAGTGTTAAAATAACGATCTGGCCCAAGCATATTTGGATCATGTTTAAAAGGTAAATTTAAAAAATGTATAAAATTATCTCTATTATGCAAAAATTTATAAGCTGCATCACTTTCTTAGGATATAAAGATCTACTATACATTGATATGATCCAGCCATATTTCGGTTGTGTTTATAAGGGAAATGTAAAAGTGTAAATGATCTATATAATGCAAAAATCTATAATATGCACAATCTCTTATCGCAATGTGTGCATTATAAAGATCTTTCTACTGTATATTGATACAAATAAGGCATACTACCAAATTTTATCTACATTTATCCAAAGACATTTATTTCTTATGACAGTTTACCACTGTGCACAGACATAGTCAGTTTATTAGTCATTAATGAGCTATTAAACTTGTATATATATATATATATATATGCAAATGAAAAGATAATTTAAAAAAATAATCCTTTAGTGTATTTTTATAACTCTACGACATGTAAAAAGATAGATTACATAATAATATGAGGCAAATGGAGATGGTATTGTATGTCAAATAAAAATTATGAGCATTTTAGTAAAAAGTGGATCAAACATCCCCAGTATCCATAGGCGTAGAGTTTTCAAATTTATTGAAGGGGCTCAGTCAGTAGTGGAGAAAAGGCGGGAGTTTACATTCCCTGGAATGGGGACCTTAATTTAGAGTGAATGTAAAATTAAGTAATGAACACAAAAATAGTAAAACCTGCTAAGACAAAATTACAAATAACTGCTGAAAGCTTCCGTTTTACGCAGGTTTTCGTCTACCTTAGCAGGTAAAAATTCAAAGTGTTCCTTTCGATGGGATCATGAAATATTTGCCATAAGACAAGTTCAGTTTACACAGGCTAACCTTATATCCATACAGTAAAACCTTTGTAAAAGCAATTGTAAGCAACCGAAACAATATTCCGTTTAAGACAGGTTTCTGGCTAATTAAGTAAAATTGTACGGCAATCTTTTCTTCTGGAGCATGAAAAGTTTCCATTTAAGTCAGGATTATGCCATAGGCAGGTTCAGTTTTGGCAGGTTTTACTCTACATATATCATAAACATCTATATATCTAATAATGAAAGACAAGATCGCTGTTTGTGTGCGTTTATTGCCAGCAGAGGTCTGAAAATTTATATGAGAATAGTTCAATGCAGGTATGGATGCCACTGAGGTCACATTTTTAATTTTTTGATAATTAGCCGAGGTATTAAAAACTCATCAAAAAAGATATCTTCTTTTGATAATTGGCGGAGGCGTGCTCATGCATGACCAGAAGCTGCTTTTTGAGTGGAAAGGAAAGAAGAACTAAATACATTTTATTTTTGCCATTTAGATTTAATGCCCATCAGCCGTTCCGTTTATAATAAGGAAAAACAGACGACATATTCTTATAGTTTGTACTTTTACGTCTCAAACGCCGCAATCAGTTGAAGAAATATAGTTCTTAATTCTTTGAAATTTTTTTCAAAAAGGGATTTCTCAGTCTACTTTTTCTCCCTTTCGCCAACACTTACCGAGGGCTCAATTTTAGGGGTACCGATTCAAATAAAATACGTATTTAAAGCTAAGATCCTCTTCTCATCGCCAGTGTAATCGGTTTTCTAAAAGACTAATTTTAATTCTTTAAACAAATTCGCGACCGCGGGTCACTTCACGCCTCACCGTGACGCGACTATATTTTTTCCACAATCTTTTTAGAGCATTTTGACAGACTGGATTTAACATCTATTACAAAAATTTCATAATGTTCGAACGAGTAGAAGTATTTAAAAAAAAATAACTAAAAAACGGTTTCGGCGCGGTTTCGCTTAAGCTTCGGCACACGTTTTCACTATTAAATATGCATACTTTTCATAAAATTTTATAGAGTACTCGAGTACTGTTATACTTATAACATATTAAAATTTCGGACAGTTCGGGCAACGAAAACTATGTTTTTTTAAATTATGTTAAAGAAATCGATGCGAAAACAAGAAAAACTAGTCGGACGTGACAATCCGAAAACTTTCTTCTATCTCATACATGTTAATACTTCAAAATTCGTTATCACAGTGCCAAAATTAAATTACAATCTATGCTCATCTCCATCATAAGGATTCTAAATATATATATGTTCATTAAATTTTGTACATTTTAAAAGGAGATATAAGCATCGCATCTTTGAAACAAACAATTGAATTTTGGCATCCACCCTCTTAGATGTCTGCAAGAAAAATTCTCATCTCAAAGACAGACCTGCCAACCTTTGAAAATGAAAAATCATAGCACACAAAATTAAAATTAATCTGAGGTTGGTTGGTTTTTCGTGTTTCGCAGCCATCTTTTAACATTCGTAAAAGGAATAAGGTTTCAGTCTTTAAACTCAATAGAGTAAATTTTTTCCTCTCAAACATTTTATACGACTTTTAGAGTTTCTTCTCGTTTTGAAGTGTTTGACATTTGTAAAAGGAGCCTCGTTCCAGTTTTTTAGCCCAGTGCATTAAATTTTGACGAAATTCACGATTTTTTTCCCCAAGATCATTTCAGGATATTCACAATTCCCCCCCCCCCCCCCCCCCCACCCCACAATCGTAATTCACATTTTTCTATCACGATTCTTTGTTGAAATCTACACTTTTTACCACGAACTTTGACGAAATTCGTATTTTTTTACCGCGATCCTTTGACGAATTTTGCTTTTTTTACAATGATCCGTTGACGAAAGTAGTGTTTTCTTTCCGCGATCTTTTGGTGAAATTTGCATTTTCTTACTGATCGTTTGATGAAATTTGCATGTTCTTACTGATCTTTTGACGAAATTAGCATTTTCTTTCTGATGGAAAATTCACGGTTTTACAACGATCCTTTGACGAAATTTATTTTCTTTTGCGACCAATTGACGAAATTTATTTTCTTTTGCGACCAATTGATGAAATTAATTTTTTTACACTCTCATTTGTCGAAATTCGCGATAGTTTATCGCGACGCAACCGATCGGCAAAATTTTCGATATCTTTTCGCAACCAATTAAAAAATTCACTAATCGTTTCCGCGACCTTTTGATGAAATTTGCAATATTTTTCCCTCGATAGTTTATTGAAATTCGTGATTTTTTGCGCAATCATTTGACGAAATTCGCAATTTCTTTCTGAACTCTTAACAAAATTACAGATTTTATTCAGCGACCAATTGAAGATAATCACTATTTGTTTCTGAGATCTTTGACGAAATACCCGATATTTTTACACGACCATTTGAAGAAATTCTCATTTTTTACCGCGATCGATTCACGAATTAATATGGGGAAATTCCATAAAAGAAAAAAAATTTGCAGACTTCCAAGAAATTTCAAAATATACTCGCAAAAGAATCATATGTCTGTGGAAGAATTTGCAGAGGAAAATACTGCACAGCATTTTTCATTAAGCAGGACTTTCCTTTTCTGTGTGCAAATCATGAGATTTTACACACTATTTCAAACTTTGCATCTCAAAGAACCACCTCCACACCCCTTCCAGAAATTCTTAAAATGGCACGCCCTGTTTCTAAGGAAGGGAATTCCTGGATAAATATTTACAGAAACAGGATTCACTCGTGTTTAATATACCTAAGGAGGGTTTTATGTTAAGATGTTTATTTTGCAGCCCAGATTTTTATCCCCCCATGAGCATTTTTTAATACCCGAATTTTCAGACCTAATGACCAATTTTTTAAAACTGATACTGGAATGAATACTTTGAAATTTTGGAAATTTTGAAACAGAATCACTCCTGAAATATATGCTGTGTGGGATAAAAATAGCAACTAGAGACAAAAAAATGTGTTTGTGCTTTTTGCAAAAAATCGTAGTTTAAGACCGATTTTCGTAGCATCGTAGTTTATAAGTCCAAATCGTAGCAACTACGATTTTTTCGTAGCAGTTGGCAGGTCTGCAAAGAGCATAAAAGCGAAACCTATCGTGTTGTATACAGCCAAGCCAAAAAAAAGATCTGTTTATGTGAAGGTGTAACTGAATATGAAGTCTGATTAAATTCCGTGTATTTGTTTTTGAGACAGAACAATTGCAGAAATCGTGAAAAACGGAACATAGCAATACCACCTATTGCGTGATTTACACCAAAATGTAATAAAGAACAATATATATCAACGTCTAACTGAATTTGAAGTTTAATAAAAATTTGTGCATTAGTTTTTAAGATACAGCTATTACGGAAATCATCAAAAATTCTGTATCGCAGCGCTACTTGTTGGCCAATTTACACCAAAAAGTAATCAGCATTATTTTATATCACGGACTAACCTAATAAGAAGTTTAATGAAAATACGTGCATTAATTCTTGATAAAGAGAAACTTGCAGAAATCATGAAAAATGCAGCATAGTAGTGATACCTGTTGGACGATTTACACGAAAACATAATCAGCACAGAATAATATCAAGATGTAATTGAATCTAAAGTTTGATGAAAATCTGATCATTAGTTCTTGACATATAGCTATTGCAGAAATCGTGAATAATGCATCATAGCAGCACCACCTATTGAGCAATTTACACCAAAAATTAATCAGCACCAAATAATATCAAGGACTAGCAGAATCTGATGTTTTATAAAAATCTGTGCATTAGTTCTTGAGATATAAGGCAATTTGCACAAACAACTATTCAGCACCAATGTATATCAGGGACTAATTGAACCTAAAATTTTATTAAATTTCGTGCATTAGTTCTTTAGATAGAGCGCCCAAAAAATTTGTTTCTACATACAGAAAAACTCACAGACAGATTCACAGATAGATATTTTGTAGAAACATGTTTTTCTGGATCTGTGACAGATAAAAAGTGTAAATGCGTCAAAAACCAGAATTCGAAAATTTTCTTGAATCCAATACTTTCTAGCAAAGATAGAAGAAAATAAAAAAAATCCCTGCCGGCCCGGCCTACAGGCGGAGGTAGATTTCGAAGTTAAATATACTAATTTTACCAACAAAAACTAAATCATGATTAGAGATAAACCCACTTAAACAATTTTAACTGGTCGCTTTTGACGAGTTTTTATTTTATTTTTATGTAAGCGCTGGTTTTACCAGAATCATGTTAAGGCGGTATTAAAAAAAAATATTTTCTATGCTCAAGAACTCGAAATTTTCTGGCACACTTTCAGATTAATTTTTAATAGAAAAAATATGAAACTTGCTGACGTGATTTTTGAGGAAATTTATAAGCGACCTATGTTTTTATTTTTCATTCAATTAATTTAAACTTGATTTATAAACAATTATTTTCACAGTAGGTCAATATTTTCCTTTCTAACACAATCGCTTTGGGAAATTCGGTCCAAAATGCCCACTTTGACATCATTTTTTGAAATATATTCTACCTCTATCAAAATATCGATCATTACGGCACATTATATAGTTTTTGAATAAGAGAATCTGCCAATTGGATGCTTTTGAGAGCAAAAATGAATTTAAAAATGAGAGTCAGAAAACAAGCAGTTTGGATTTGAATAAACCGATGATTAATACGATGATTTTTTTCTTCAACAGCTATGTATTTTTAATTTGTTTTTGCTGTAAGAATTGGTCCTATCAAAAACTTGTCAATATAAATGTTGTAGACAATATTAAGAAGATATATAATAAATTCATGCGAATTTTATATCTTATGAATAGACGAAGTTATGGATTTTTTTTTTCAACTTTTTCTTCTTTCATCTCCCTTTTTTTTTTTGTTTTTTTTGCAGTACAAATTGGTCCTATCAAAAACTTGTCAGTATAAAAGTTGTAGATAATATTAAGAAGATTTGTAATAAATTTAATTGGATTTGATATCTTGAGAATTGGCGAAGTTATGAATTTTTTTTCTCCCTAAAACCCTATTTTTTGCGCCTCTTGAGCCTATTTTTAATTTTATCAAAAAAATTAACGTTTTTTAATCAAAATTTTATCAAATTAATTTTATCAAAAATCTGTGATACATAAATTTTTGGCCCAGGTTTTAGAAGTAATAAAATCTTTAAACTGATTTGATATGTACAAAAATTAATTTTTTTTTTTGTTTTTTTTGGGGGGGGGGGTCACAAAACCCCTCCCTATTTCCATCCCGTTGGTGTGATTTTGCCCATTAACGAACTCGACCGAGATTTTATGCCCCTTGATTTTATGTATTAGTTTGGAAGAGATTTGTGCAGTTATTGTGTCCAGAAGAAAGTGATATATATATATATATAAAGCAGTATAAGATTATATTTAGCCTGAACCAGCGCACCCCAGTGGTGTAGGCATAAAAAACACAGAGGGTATACGTTCGAAGCAGAGGGTATACGCTCAAGGCAGAGCGTATACCCTAGAGTGTATATACTATGGCTATCTTGAGAAACAGAGGGCATACGGTGCTCCTTAAATAAATCCAGAGGGTATACGGTGTATACCCCCGTATACCCTCCACTACATCCCTGGCGCACCCCCCCCCCCCCCTCACAGAACAAGAAGAACAAGCAAAATAACTATGTAAACATTAAAACTTTAACAAAAACTAGGAAAAAGATAGGCTGCGGCCTCATCGGCAGTGGGTTATGTTTCAAAAGCAGCCGAGCATTCGATAAAATATACATTAGTGGCAGTGGGTTTCACTACCATTTATTCACTACAATTCCTATTAATAGTTTAAAGGAGGCACTTTTAAAGACAGTGGAACTGGTTTTAGATGTTACAGATTTCAACTCTAACTTGTTTAATAAATTATGTCGTTTTGCCTTTACAACAATTACGTTTATACAGGTTCTAAAGTATACTTGCAGATCAATGGAATTGGTATGGGTACTAGTTACTCATCCACAGCTGCTAACTTATTTTTATTTTTTTATGAGTTTCAGTACAGTATTAATAAAGCTGATCTCCAGTTCCTGGCTTACAGATACATAGACGACTTGATCGTCTTAAACTTCAATAATGATTTTAATGAAATTTCTCAAGAAATTTATCCTGATTCCCTGACACTAAAGAAAACTAACAATAATGGTTTGGAGGCTGATTACCTTGATTTAAAAATAATTTTAGAATGTAACAAAGTACATATTTCAATTTACAATAAACGTAATAGTTTTAAATTTCAGGTTAATCAACTTGTTCACTGGTCCTCCAATATTTACAAACGCATTTATATTAATATAATTATTAGTCAAATATTTCGATTTTTTAGAATTTGTACAGATAAACATCTGTTTAAGAAGGAATTGTTTAATTTTAAAAGTATTCTATATTACAAAAACAATATACCTTGTATTTTTATAAAAAAAATATTCAGATTTTGCAGATTTTCTTCATTACCGATCGATTGCTTTTCGACGTCAGTGAATGACTCATATTTCCTAAAGCCTTTTCAAGGACGGTTTTATGATGATGTGCTGCGTCGATTGGCATCAGACCTGGAAAGAATTAGGATTGGTTGATTGGATGCTGGATTCTGCTCTGTTTAGTTTGTTTTATATTTGGGTTGTGGCAATGTGGCTAAGTTGGTTGAGTGTGGTTTTTTCAACGAACATATTTTTAGCATCTTTTACTGTGTTCCAGGTGAGGCATTCATTTAATATTGTTGGCGTAGGGTCCGGTGGGGGAGCATGTGATAATAGCCATCGAATGTTTTAACGTTTGATTTTGCTATCACTGTTCTGGCCGAAACCCACTGCTACTAATGTATATTTTATCGAATGCTCGGCTGCTTTTGAAACATAACCCACTGCCGATGAGGCCGCAGCCTATCTTTTTCCTAGTTTTTGTTAAAGTTTTAATGTTTACATAGTTATTTTGCTTGTTCTTCTTGTTCTGTGAGGGGGGGGGGTGCGCTGGTTCAGGCTAAATATAATCTTATACTGCTTTATTTTTAATTTATGTGTTTTACTGCAGCTGTTAGGCACATTTCACATGAATTTATTTTGTTTTTTGTTGGTGATTACTGTGCTGTACGTTTATATATATATACATATATATAGATAGATAAAGTTTTTTTACTGAGGGTTGTTTTGGGTTCTAGGAGTCATGAGCGGTGTAGATCTGCAAAAAATTTTCAGAAATTCCAACAAAGGGGAGAATTTAATAGGTAGTATTTCACACGAAATCTACCTAAAAGGGAGAAGAAAACACATTTCTTTTAGAAGTAGATATGAATATTTTTTTTCGCAATTTCTTACACGGGCTGAGAAACGATTATATTTATAACGATAAAAATTTTAAAGAGTTTGGACCAAAAGAAACTATTAAAAAAATCATGAAACCACCGTAGGTGAAAAACAGAAAAATCACGAGAAAATTTACGAGCGCTTTTACCATTAAAAGTCAATATTTTTTGGAGATTTCTTCATTTAAAAATATTAATTTGGACAAAATCAAATTAAAGTTATAAAATCAAGTTGTGCTTTATTAAAGGTTATTATCACGGGCCCGGGAACGCCGGGCTAGTCTATAATATTAAGGTAAGAAGTTTGTCTGTCGCCTATGTTCTGAAAAAAAAACCCGCTGCACGCAGAGCTACAAAATTTGGTATGAAGATACCTTTATCTATTTAGTTATGCACCCCAAAGCCCGATTTCAGATTTTTTGATTAGACATTTTCAATATGATTTTTAATGCAATTTTAAACGTTTTTTTACGGTTCGAGGCGATTTTTTAAAAATTATTAAAATGAATCCGATTTCAATCTTTTAGCGTACATAATATAGTAAATTTTATCCTCTTTTCAAAAAAATTTATTCGGAATTCGTACAGCGATTTTTGAAATTTTCGCAAATATTTGCATGCAATTTTTAGAGTTATTTTGTGTTTCGCAGCGATTTTTTTTATATTAATAAAAGAAATTCGGTTTCAAATTTTTAGCATTATACAGCGAATTTTGTCCTCCAAAATTTTTGAATTTTTAATTCGATTTTTAATGCGAGTTTTTTCGATATTTTGCAACGAGTTTTGACACTGGTGAAAGAATTCTGATTAAAATTTTTAGAGCACTTATAGTAATTTTTGGCCTTTGCGACTTTTGTAATTTTTAGCACTTTTTAATGCAATTTTCAGCGGTTTTTCGCGTTCTGCAATGACTTTTTTACATTCGCAAAAGGATTTTGGTTTAAACTTTTAGCCTAATGTAGTAAATTTTGTTCACTTTGAGCGATTTTTTGCATTCCCTGGAGATTTTTTGCATTCGTGAAAGAATTCCAGTAAATGTTTTTAGTCTGCTATAGTGAATTGTGTTCTCAGCGATTTTTGAATTTTTAATGCTCTCTTTTGCATTTTCTTTTCGTATTCCGTAGCGATTTTTTGGCATTCATAATATTTTTTCGGTTTCAAACTTTCAGCCTAATATAGCAGATTTTCTCCTCTGCGATTTCTGAAAAAAAAAAATCTGCATTTCAACATGATTTTTAGCGTTTTTACGCATTCCGTGCCCTATTTTTCTGCATTTATAAAAGAAATTCATTTCAAACTTGTAACACGCTATATTAATTTTTTTCCTCTGCGATTTTTCAATTTTATCGATTTTAAATGAGACGTTTAGCGTTCCGCTGCTATCTTTTGACACATTCGTAAAAGGATCGGATGTCAAACTTTTAGCCGAATATAATAAATTTTCAATAAAGTTTATTCAAAATTCGTACAGAGATTTTTGAATTTTTTGCGAATTTTTATGCATTGTTTAGAGATTTTTTACATTCTGCGGCGAATTTTCTACATTCGTAAAAGGAATCCTGTTTTAATCTTTTAGCCCATAATAATAAAATTTTGTCATCTGCGATTTTTGAATTTTTAGCGATTTTTAGATTTTTTTCGCGAATAGCTAAAATTTTTCCAAAGTAGTAAAAGGAATCCGGTTGTCTTCTAGCCCAAAATAGTAAATTTTGTTTTCTTTTCTTTTCATTTAAATTTATTTGGAATTCGTGCAGTTTTTTTTAAAATTTTTCGCGATATTTTATGTTTTTTCGCGTTTCGTACTATTTTTCGATGGACCAGGCGACGCGGGGCATATCAGCTAGTTAGTGTATAAATGTATAATATTAATACCACAGCTTTGCGCACGAAAAAGCGGCCCTGCTGTGTTTGCCATGAATGCGCATGTACAGATAGATACTTTCATATGAACATCGGAAAGTTTGGAAACTTCAGGAAAATAGAATCAAATGTCAGTCCGAAACGGCAAGGTAAAACATTATGTTTAGGCCTGGGCCGGATTTTACAGAAAAGATTTAGATCCGGTCCGTACTCAGCCTGATATTAATGAAAGGAAATAGGCCTGAGAAAGGGTTTCTTGCTCGGCCCGAATAAGAACAACTGAATATTTACTGTTTATTGTTACCAGATCCTGGTAAATCGTCATTTACTACAGAGAGAGACCGCTTGATAAATTTGGACTATTTTAATAAATATGAGCTTTACATGATTTAGAGACAAAGAATTTCTCCTTTTATATTCTATGCTTTGGAGACACTGGTAATTCTTCCTGACATCTGGTTTCATCATTTGCAACTAAACTTAACTCCTCTCCCCCCCCCCCCCCCCCGAGTTCTGCAAAGCTCATAAATTCGGGGCCACTTTCTTTGTAGGTTCGGGAAACGGTGAACCATCTTATCTGTGCTCTAATAAGATCATATCAGACACCATTTGCTGTCCCTTAAAGACGTGAATTTATTGCTCTGTATCTATGATGCTGAATCAGAAAAAGAAATTATTCACAGAAAGTGTGCCCAGTGTCCAAAGAAGGAAGAAAAATCCACCATGGAGAGTGCTTAGTTTTTCCCATATGCTGTTCAGTCGTTTTTATGCTTTGTATCATTGGCAATGGCTTTTATCGTCTGCGTTTGTTTATACAAGTTCTTAGGATGTTTTGTTGTGAAAGAGGTAGCCATGAGCGGCTCTTGTTATATTATTTAATAAAAAACAGTGCACTGCAGTTTTGTTATTTAGAGTATTTGTGAGTATTTTAATATGAGCTAACATAATGGTCCGCTGAGCAACGAAGAAGCAGCCTAGGGTTAAATTCAACGAGCTTCTAAAATCAAATTTTAAGTTGAGTGAAACGCCGAAATGAATGATAAGAGTTCCGTGCTACGAAATTCGTCACAAGATTATTCGAAAAGTAAATGAATGTGATTTTTCTTATCTTTACTGTTACATATATTGAACAATGTTTAAATGTGCAAAAAAAGAGGATTTAAGGCTTAAAGCCACTGAAATAAATCTAAATGTTAATGAAAAAATGATAATTGCTGATTTAAACGTTATTATTGAAGACAGTAAAATGTATAAAAATAAACCAGATTTTGTGAAAGATATAGCAAACGCTATACAGTCAACTCTGTGAAATCCGCACACTTAGGGACCGAGGGTTTGGCGGATTATACATTTTTTCGGATTATAGATCATCCCTTTGTTTACATTTTATTTTTTTATGTCTGACTATAAATTTGAAACAACTGTACAAAAATTACAATGGAAAAGAAAAACATAATGTCATACTGGTTTAATATATTTAATAACTAAGATTAAAGAAAAATTAAATTATATACAATACAAATTTTAACTGATTATTTATTATTTTAAACATTGACACAACACAATAGCAGTTTGTTTTCGTTTTGATGTCAATAATTTTTTTCTGTAATTTATGAACACTCATTATTTCTTGCTCCAAAGTAAAATTTTGTTATTCAAGGAAATTTAAATATTTATATCCAATTTATATTTCAATATTTATTCATTAGAAAATTGATAACTGAAAAAATATATATATATAACAAATTTATCTTTATAAGTTTAACTGCTAATGACAATTTTCATTGTTTACATTCCAACATGTAGTGCGGATTATACATCGGCGGATTTCACAGAGTTGACTGTAATTGAAAATCGTAAACATGAGGAGCAGGAGAAAAGGCGAATTAATGAGAAGCAAAAGCAATTTGATCTGGAAAAAATGAAACTTGAAAGATCAAAAAATGAAGTAGAACTGACTAAAATTAAATCTGAAGCTAAATCTAATATTAGTGAGAGTGAAATAAAATTAGAATCATTAGATCAATTGATAAAAAGTATCCGAACTTTGACTGTAAAAATTCCTATACGTCCTGAAGGATGGGGGTTTTTCTTTTCTTCTTTAGAACGAGCTTTTAAGACTAAAAATGTTCCAGAACAATATAAAACAGAAATTCTGTTAAATTTATTAGGGGATAAAGCATCTAACATAATAACTTAGTTACATGATAGTGAAGTGATATCAAGAATTATGCAATAATAAAAGAATTAGTGTTAAAATAATTTCAACCTATACTTTATTTTTGCTTAGAGCAATTTAGAAAAGCTGTTAAACAACCAAATGAGACGCATGTACAGTTTGCTTCATGTCTAATGACAAACTGGGAATATTATTTAAATTTAAGAAACGTCTCCAATTTCGAGAGTCTAAAACAACTTATAGTATCGGATAAATTATATCAAACATTAGATAGAGAAACAAATTCCCACATTAGTGTGAGACAAGGAGATAAATGGTTTTTACCAGAAGAGTTGGGACGAGAGATTGATTTATATTTCACATCACGCGGAAAATATCTTACTGAGAATTTTAGTGTTAATCGTAAATATACTAACTCCAAAAGTGTATCTAAAGTATTTTTATCACATGTTAAAACATTAAGTTGTATTTTTTGCCACGAACGTCACACTCTTTCAAAATGCCCGCATTATTTTAAATTATCTGTCAATGAAAGGGTGGATGTTATAAAAAGTAACAAGTTATGCTTTAACTGTTTAAATTCACATTCAGTTGCAAATTGTCCATCAAAGTACATGTGCTTTTGTAAAAAACGTCATCATAAAACTATACATTTCCCAAAAACAAATAACAACACATACGTGAAAGAATATGTTTCATCGGAACAAAATAAACAAGAAAAGGTAAATGTGGAAGAATGTTCAGATTCTAGGCCAACAAATCGTGGCACATCAGTCTTGAACGCTAATGCAGAAGAGTTTGTTCAGAAAACCTTTATTAGTAACTATTCGAATAAAAAGAGCAAGATTTTACTTTCAACTGTAATATTTTTTTTCTAATTGATGAATCGAGATGTAAACATAGAGTAAAGTGTTTATTAGATGTAAGCAGCGAGTCTAATTTTTTATCCCGCCATTTAATAGAGCTAATGCATTTAAAAAAAGAGAGAACAAACATCTTAGTGTTAGGTCTAAATGATGCTACCTTAAAATAAATCATAAAGTTAATGCATCAATATGCAATAAAGATGTAGGTTTTGTAAAAAAATTAGATTTCTTGGTAGTTCCAAAAATAACTGCAGATTTAACGCCTTCGCGTCCAATTGAAATCTCAGTACAAGATTTACCTAATGTAAAATTAGCAGATGAAGTTTCAATATCCCAGAACATGTAGACATGCTCTTAGGAGCAGGAATATTTTATGAACTTTTGAGACTGGGACAAATTCGTGTGAATAATTCTGATCTTATTTTGCAAGACACAGTTTTCGGTTTTGTTGTATCGGGAAGTTTTCTGACAGAGAATGAAAATAAAGTTCATTGTGGGTTTATAAAGAAAGAAACTAATCTAGACAAGACACTTAGAAAATTCTGGGAGACAGAAAATATTGAGGTTGAAAAACCAAAATGTAAAGAGACTTTAATTTGTGAGAAACATTTCGTAGAAAATTATACATGAGACAAAAATGGTAAATATGTTGTTAAAATGCCCTTAAAAGAGGATCCAGCTGTTTTAGGAAACTAAAAACAAATCGCTACAAAAAAATTAAATTCTTTATGGAATCGTCTAGCAAAAGATCCTGAGTACTTAAGATTATATTCAGATTTCTTAAAAGAATATCAACAGTTAGGCCACATGGTTGAAGTTAACGAAAGCGAGGAAGAAAGTGGATCCTATTACATTCCCCATCTTGGAGTGTATAGAGGAATAGAAAAAAGTGCATCAATGCCTTTGAGAGTTGTATTTAACGCATCTTCCTTAACAACTAAGGGAAACTCACTTAATTCTATTCAATATAACGGAGGTGTAATACAAGATGATTTATTCTCAGTTATGTTGAGATTTAGAAAATATATCGTCCCTTTCACTGCAAACATTCAAAAAATGTATAGAGCAATCTCTATTCATCCAGATCAGAGGAAGCTGCAAAAAGTCTTATGGAAGGAAGGTCTTAACGAGCCAATTAAAAATTTTGAATTAACGACAGTTACTTATGGTACTGTTAGCGCACCTTTTTTTGGCCATGAGAACACTACTTCAATTATCTAAGGATGAAGGAAGCAAGTTTCCTTTAGCAGCACCCGTACTGAGAGAAGACATGTATATGGATGACATTCTATCTGGAGCTGATTCTTTAAGTTCTGAATTAGAACTCCAAAATCAATTAATAGAAATTTTAAACAGTGCAAGAATGTTATTACATAAATGGTGCAGTAATGCCCCACAACTTTCTCAAACAAATGACAAGATATACCCCTTTGGTGATTCAGAAGAATCTAAAGCGTTAGGAGTTTTGTGGAAATCGAAGAAAGATTGTTTAAGTTTCAATGTTAAAATTCATAATGATGTAAATGCCACTAAGAGACAAATGTTATCAACTATAGCAAGTATATTCGATCCCTTATGTTTAGTATCTCCTGCATAAATATTTTTGCTTTAATTATAACAGAAGTTGTGGTTATTACAATTAAATTGGGATATTTGCTATCGGACAAAGAGGCTAAGGAATGGAGAGAGTTTTCTGATACCCTACAATTAATTAATAAATTTGAGATTAGTAGGTGTATTTTATTGAAAGATACAATTATGATCGAGTTACATGGTTTCAGCAACGTATCTGAAGCAGCCTATGGTGCAGTAATTTACTGCAAATCAGTAACAAAATTTGGTCAAGTGTCTGTAAATTTAGTGACAAGTAAATCCAGAGTTTCTCCCTTAAAGAAATTAACTGTTCCAAAACTTGAGCTTTGTGCAGCAGTTTTATTGACAAAGCTTATTAAACGAGTGATTTCTGCGCTCAAGATTAGTGTAAATAAAATCTTCTTGTAGTCCGATTCCATGATAGTATTGTCCTGGATTGAAAAAGAACCATACGTTCTAAAAACATTTGTTGCGAATAGGATTTCTACAATACAAGAACTAACTGAAGGGATGCAGTGGCTACATGTTCCATCTCAGCATAACCCTGCTGACCTTCCAACAAGAGGAGCTAATCCTGATAAACTAGTCTTAAATGAGTTATGGTGGAGTGGTCCATTGTTCCTAAAGGAAAAACACTATCCCAATACCAACATTCCTGCAGCAGTTAATTCCAATGACTTTTCAAACGAACTTAAAAATATTAATGTAAGTGACTTTAAAAGCATATCTGTTTTTTCAGTTTCTATTAATCCTTTTGTGCATGCTATAATTGATTTAAGTAATAACTATTGTAAAATAATTCGTATTTTAGGATTTATTTTCAGGTTCCTTAGTAATTGTAAAAAAGAAAAAAAGGAGGGTCCGCTGGACCTCAAAGAGCTCAACAAAGCAGAAAGTTTTTTGTTAAAAAGTGTTCAATGTGAGTTTTTTGACACGGAAATAAAATCTTTGCAAAAATCAGGTAATATTAATCATAATAGTCAGGTAAAAAACCTCCATCCATTTCTTGATAAAGAAGGTCTTCTAAGAGTAGGAGGTAGGTTAGCGAACAGTAACTTAAATACCAACCAAAAATTTCCAATTTTATTACATAATAAAAGTAAACTTACTCAAATGATAGTAGAATATTTTCATAAACGATATTTACATTTAAGTTCACAAGCTTTACTTTTTCAGTTAAGGCAAAATTTTGGCCTTTAAATGGTCGTCCAATATGTAGAAAAACAAGTCATAATTTTTTTGCATGTTTCGTGTTATAAATATTGTATAAAGTTTTTATATTTTCTTAATGCGATAGGTTTTATAAGAAATTTGAGTGTACATATGAAATTAAGCTAATTTCTACTTGATTGAATATCTTATGTGTTATCAAAGAGAATACTCCTACAAAATGTGTATTGAGAGTGTATATATTATTTGAGTTATATATTATTTACATAGAGAGATTATTTATACGAGATATATGTTGTTTGAGTTATTTAAATGATATTTATTTTATTCAAAAGGTTTGAGTTTTATTTTGATAAAATCGAATTTGTTAACCTTTAAATACTTTTAAATAAAGTATTTCTGAGTTATTTTTAAAATAAAATATGAGAAAAGAAATAAATTCTTGCAGCATTTAAAACAAATTTAATTTGAGTGTTAGATGTCATGAGTGTACATCATTACATAATGCGTGCAGAAATTTAGAGTAGTAAACATAAAAACAACGAGGTGTTTTCAAGAGACCAATTTTAAAAATTTGTCTGTTACCCATGGAAAATTGATTATTATCTTTGTAATTTATCAATTTATTGTTTACTAGTACATGCTGTATTATTTGTTTAAAATTTAAAGTATAATAATGTATTATAACTGTGGTTGAATGAAAATCATTCAACGGGTTCGGTATGTTCGGTCGTTTTTATGCTTTGTATCATTGGCAATGACTTTTATCGTCTGCGTTTGTTTATACGAGTTCTTAGAATGTTTTGTTCTGAAAGAGGTAGCCATGAGCAGTTCTTGTGATATTATTTAATAAAAAACAGTGCACCATAATTTTGTTATTTTGAGTATTTGTGATTATTTTAATATGAGCTAACATACGCCATGCTAAAAATTTCCAGTTGTTTTACTTGTTTACAAAGAATAAAAAGTAAAAGTAAACAGCGAATTTAGAGAAAGAACAATAATCCATCGAAAACATTATACACAAAAAACTTTTGTAAATTATATGAAATTCCAAAATCTGATTTTTTTCTGTGTCAGTTGGCATAAAAAATACAGCCCATCTGAAAAAATTATTGGAGGAGCCCGAGCCCCACGGGCCCATGCCAGTATCTCCTATATATGTATCTCTATAATAATAGATGGATGTTTATGTGTTTTTATGTATGTCTGCAGTTTTCAGAGGAGAATGCTGCATGCAGAACTACATGATTTGGCAGAAGTACACATCTATGTTTGAAATTAAGCTACTCAAAGGCACTTTTTCAAATTTTTCCAATTTTATTTATTATATGACTTTTAATAATGTAATTAATGAGTTTTGATAATTTTGGCAATCACTTTTACGCCTTCTCTGGTAAAATGTGATTCACCAAGCACTGATCAAGTAGATAGAAGTAAAATGTTCTGTTTTTCTAGAGTTTAAAACTGCAAACACTCGGTAACCAAAGAATATTTTAAATATAAAATAGCCTGCAAATAGCCCACATTGTTTTTATGCGGATTTCCTTTCACTAAAAAAATATGCATATTTACTATCTCCAAAAAAAAAAAAAAAAAAATTCCAAAGTTGTTTTCATATTTTCTATTTTTCCTACAGTTTAAGATAACCATCTTCATGACACAGATGCTAACAATAAATATATATATAGTATGTATATAATATAACAATATGTATTTTCATAATAATAAATACTTGTGTAAACATTCTAAATGTATAATTTAACGACAGAGGGCAGCACTTTATTGATTCATTGGATAACACATTGGAATTCATGTTTAAATGTAATACAGATGGCAGCACCATATCTTAATATTTATACCTGCCTATACTCTACATTATTACTCTTTGTCCTACTCATAATTATTTAAAAAGATTTTTTTTGGAAGCATGTGCAAATCATCTCTTATATTTTTTTACCCTTTATTATTCAACCTTAGATAGGATCCTCAATTGGTAATATGCTTTTCTTTTTTAATCCTTTTCAAGCCATATATTTTTTAACTTCAGTTTTTTCTGGCTTTTTATTTCCTGGATATATTGTGTGAGGTAGCCCTAATTTTGCATTCTTTAGCTTTTTATGGCTAATGCGAAAGATGAAACTGTACATGTTATTTGTGGTAATCGAGGTAATTGGGGCTGATGAATCTGCCTTAGTTCCACAAATTTCCATTTTTCCAATGTTTACTGTGTTTTCAAATCCACATTCCACTTATTACGGGGATCTGTTTCATAGACTTTTATGCTGGTTTATACATTATTTTTAATTTGAATAAATTCCTTTATTATTTATGCCTTCACAATAGTTGTTGATAATTTTTAATGGTTTATAATGATAATATATACAGGGTGGTCCATCTGTTGGTTCTTTTTTGAACTATGAATATTTCACAGGTTATTTGTGTCAATTGTCATGTGTCATGCATGTATGAACTGCCAAATGTATGCCAGTTGTAATTATGGACTCGTTGACAACACAACAATGGTGCAACGGCATACACTTCTCGCCAAACCATCAACTTATTGAATAAGAAATTTCCAGATCACGTAATTTAAAGAAATTCTAATGTGAATTGGCGGCCAAGATTGTGTGATTTAATGCCAATGGGTTATTTTCTTTGGGGGTTTCTGAAAAGTAAAGTGTATGCCAATGCTCCCCGCGCAATCCAAGACCTCAAACATAACATCCGGGCTAAAATTTTGCCCATGGATCTGCTCATTCTGGGAAAAGTCATCGAAAATTTTAATGTTTGAATGATGGCACGAAAGCGGAGCCGCAGTGACTACATGTGCGATATTGTATTACATACATAAATGGCATAGACCCACCTTCCATATTCAAAAGAGAATTTCGATTTTCACTCATAAAAATGCATTTTCTTTCGTAAATATATAGGAATTCATAGGATTATAGGAATATATAGGAATTTACATATATAGGAAAAGCCTTTGTTGTTTTAAGGATACCTTTCATTTGAAAAATATGAATAATTACTATTTCAAAAAAATTATTTTCATATTTTCCATTTTTCTCTTTTTTCTATTTGGAACAGCATGCCTACGGCAAAGTTAAAGTGTTTAGTGAATACAAGCATCCCCCCCTCGTGAGTGCAACATTGAGAGTAATTTTTATTTTTGCATAATAAACTTAAATTTAACCCCATGTTAAACTGGTTAACCTTCAAGACAATGCTGAGTAGATCTGCTAGTAATGAATATATATTTCTAATTAAAATCACGATTCCTGTGACTTAATTTCCCACCTAATATAATCTTTCCCGCAGCTTCAAGGATTTTCATCAAAGTATTATAATAAATGTTAGAATAAAATAGAATATGATATTTTACAAAACAAAATAACCCCCACCCCCCATAAAATAACAAAATTAATTACATATCATGTATATTGTACAGTCGTGAAAAAAAAAAAAAAAACACTCCCTACTAACTAACTCTGCAACTAATTATAATAGAAGAAAGTTACTGGTACCAATCAATTGGAAATAAAGTCTACTTTTAAATGATGTATATGTTACGGCCAAAACCCGAAATTGGCCAAAACCCGAATTGGCCGACCAATTCGCGAACTGGCCAACAACGCTTTAAACTGACTGGCCAATTCCCGAACTGGCCAGATGCGATCGGCCAGTTCGCGAAGTGGCCATACGCGATCGGCCAGTTCGCGAAATAAGTATATAGAAACCAATTTTTACTTTTTATCCCTTTCTAACATAGTTGAAACTGTTGATGAATTCCATTTGTCTAGCAGTCTGCCAGTCCGTGCTCTAACTCGAGTAAAGACTCGGATTGACTTGTAATTGTTATATTATTTAGGTTTATAAATTAATTTTGATATTGCAAGTGAAGTGTGTACTATTTTTGGTTAATTTACAGCGGCACAATAAAGTATTTTGTTACAATATCATCAAGGAGAAAAGATTTTCCGGTGTATTTTAATGTTGTTACATTATCTCAATTATAATGAAATTGGTATGCATCATTAAGATGGACAACAAACTGTTATCTAAGTGTATGAAATCAGTAGCAATTATAGTTTGTTTACAGAGACATTTAAAAGTATTTCATTACATTGCAGTGAATGGTGGAAGATAATTTTTAGTACACTTAAATGATGTCAATCTATTTCAAACATAATAAAATTCACGCGCCTCACACATGTTGGGAGCAATATGCTTTTTTGTAGAGTATAGATTAAGTAGTCATTATAGTTCGTTTATACGTACGCCAAAAAAATTCCCATAAAGAATTATGATATATGTGAAAAAATCGCTTATAGGGTTTTCTAATGATACACTACTTCATACATAATGAAACTGTTATACATTACTATTATATTCTACAACATGCTTTCTATAGATTATTGACTAAGTACAATTTGTCGTTTATTTAAAGAGTCACTGAAATAATTTGGGTTATTGGTATGGCTATGAGCCATTATTGCTTGATGTGCGTTTTCAGCTGTGATAGGCTTTTAAAATTTAATTTATATGTAGTGTATTACCAGGTTTGTAGATCATATGCAGGGCTGCATGAAAGCGAAAAGAATCACATTACCGGCTGTGGATACCCATTGCTGAACACTTCGTATATTGGCCAAGGCTTCCCGACCAGTTCGCGAATTGGCCGGCCAAAATCCACAATAAGCTGTTCGTTTCATGTATTTCGGGTTTTGGCCAGGAATCTCGGCCAGTTCGTGAATTGGCCGGCCAATTCGCGTATTGGCCAAGCTCTGGGTTTTGGCCATAACATATATAAAACTTGATTAGGGGGCCATCTATAAAGCATATAATCGGATGCTACATAGTAGAAATCAGTATCATTGGATGCTACATTCCTATTGGTCAAATTCTGATGCGTATGGATTTTAAGTTTTGGCGCATGATTGCTTGTTTGGCAATTTGGCGATATATTCTTTAATGCTCTGTCGTTTTGCTGGCACGCATGCTTTTTTTTGTTATTGTTTATTTTCATTTATGAAAGTTCTTTTTAGATTGTTATAAAATTATCTTATGAAAAACTTTTAGTTGAATCAAAGTATATAAGTAATTGTATATATAATAATTGTATATACAATTACTTATATAATTACTTAATATTTATAACATATATTTATAACATATATATCATATTACTTAATAATTGTATATAATATAATTGTATATAAGTAAGTACTTTAATTTTTTCCAGATATTTATTTAATATGTTC
Organism: Maratus speciosus; assembly: GCA_963932465.1. Classification (NCBI taxonomy): domain Eukaryota; kingdom Metazoa; phylum Arthropoda; class Arachnida; order Araneae; family Salticidae; genus Maratus; species Maratus speciosus. The sequence goes on along the minus strand of OZ010796.1, from coordinate 76,196,476 downwards.
TTTCTGTGCGTTTTGTTGTGCTTGCGATTTTTAACTTTATCGTAAAAAACTACCAACAAATTTTTAGCCATGTAATTAATTTTGAATTTACTCGTCCATTTTTATGATTTTCTCTATTACTATCATTGATTGATCATAGCAATATCTGGACTTGACTTAGTACATGGTTACTCATCGGTTTTACATTTTAAATATTTTAATCTTTCAGTGGATTAATCTTAATTTTGTATTTAAAATATTACAAAATTTTTTGGATTTTATTTAGTTACTTACCTGATCCACACCCTAAAACATTATCTAGTGCTATTATAAAAAAATATTTTGTATGATTATAGAGAAATAAGTCTTTTGGAGTCGGTCTTTGTTTTGGCAGAAACAAAGTTCATAATTACATTAAAACTTCCAATTTGTGAATTTCCCTTGAATAAAAGAAAATCATGTCCAGAAATGACATCCAAGGAAAATAAGGATAAGTTAAAAGTTTGTCCTATAGTAACAAACATTTTTTGAACATACAAAACAAATTTATCAATTTATTATGTTGTAAAATTATTTTTAAAAAAGTTTCCTCAATCTTCAAAGTGTATTTTCATTTATTTTATCTAGGGTCAGGTGAAGTAACATAGTTAGAAAAACATGACTTTTTGTTTTTTATTTATATTTAGTTTGCCAAAAATATATCATTTTAATCGGCAAAAAAGTTACGTAGAACATGCAAATGAACATTGTTCTCAACATTTCAAGGACAATTTCAACAATAAAATGGGAAATTATTACTGATAATGATATTTTAAAACACACCGACAATTAACTATTCTTCCCCATGCTGGTAAAATAAGTACTAATACTTATTTAAAGCTGCTATTTTCTTTTAATTAAATAAATCATTGCATATGTATATCAATAAGTGTTCTTAAAGTGCAGAAAATGTTAAACAACAGATTTAAGAGAAGAAATAATCTGAATTATGGTTCATTGGTGGATCAAAAAACACTGCTGCAATTTGTATATCATATGGGATGTCGCAAAACATGAAATAGGAACACCCACTGTCCTTTCAAATATAACTTTGTATTCCTGATTATTGTGTTTCCGAGAAATAGGATAATTTGTTATCTTGTTCAAAAACTCTGACCTAAAATCCAATTTTGATAGTGTATTTGCTGCTATTAGTACCTATTTAAATTGAATAAGTTTTTTTCTTCTAAAGAAAGAAAACCTCTTATAAATAATCACAACTTTAACCATAATTTAGTTATTATTTCATACTTCATATTTCTCTACTTCTTTCTTGCCACTTTTAAAAATCTCTTTACAATTAGTTCAAAGTAAACATGCAGATGAAAGTTGCATGTTTTGCTTTTACTATGAATTAATTTATCGAGTTAAATTAATTTGTAATAATTTTATTAAAGTACATAGTTTTAGAACCCTATATTGTTTTAATGACAAATGTTACATAAAAAAAATCACAGTATCAAAAAAAAAAAAAAAAAAAAAAAAAAATGGCATTTGTTCGTTAAGCCTAATAGTATAACTATTTTACCCTGCATAAGTTGTTTTGCTCTATAAAAAAATAATTTTACATTATTATCTAATAAAAAAACACAGCAAGATAATCCTAAATAAATGGTTTATGCTATACAATTGATAAATAATCAGAGAATATGTTTTTATTACTTTAAATCCAAAGTTTTCTCACCACCAGTCCATATCATCCAAAAATTAAAAATGGCTGCCAAGTATAATAATACAGCAACAAATGTTCTGTCATTCACTGAAAAACATAACCGATACCTGTAACATACTAATTTGGCAAAAAAATTCCTAAAATTACAATTTGTATATATATGAATTTATTTTTGAAACCCTCCTATTTTACCCCTATTCAATGAATTTTAGAGTTAAATCTGCATATTTTGTACGCCATGGAGTGATTATTTTTATTATTTATTAAAAAAGTATCACATACCAAAAAAAAAAAAGAGTTTTTTTATTTAAAATAGTACATAGTTCCATTATCTAAAACTAGAATGCTCTCTGTGGAAGATTCTTTGATTTAAGCATATAATTCACAAGTAATGTAAATTTTAGGAAAAAACTATTTTGTAGGGAGTATCATTATTATTTTGACGTTACTTCCAGACACAAATAAAATCTCCATCTACAAAAGTGTACTGATAGAAGATTAGCATCTGGTGGATTCTCTGGTGTTGGGATAGACCTTATTTCCAGCTTGATTGCTCTCAGGAAATCACAGGTGTGTAGTTTTATTGTAGAATAATTGACTACCATTAGTGATCTTCTGCAAGCAAGTGGAAATTGTTTGATGGCCTTGGACAACAGACTTGCTTATTGCTTTTGAAAGGATTGTGGATTTATTTTTTTCCTTGCAGAACATTTAAAGGATATTTTAATATATTAGAACTCCCACTGCTATGTCAAAAGAGGAGACAGTGAGGTAAGTTTATTGAAGTAATGTCAAAAATAATATTGATGCTCGCTAAAATTTATTACAGTTTTTTTATTACATTACTCACTAAAGTATATTTTCCAAAAAATAGCATGTTATACTACAGACTATGGGAAAAAAATGTCGCACAATAAAAAAAGTAAGTACAAAAATTATTTAGCTGAAAATATTTTAAATGATAGATAATGTTGTGAAATTAACTTTTTTATGTTTTAGTTTGGGACGTAAAATAAAATCTGCTGCTAAGTGTACAAAAAGAAAAAAAAAGGGAACAGATGTCATACGTTCCCCCCGGCTGCCATCTTGGAATTCTTCTTGGCGTAAAAACCTCTTTTCTGCCAACTAATAAATGTCGCCAAGCACTGGTTTATATGCATGTTTGGCTTAACGAAAATAAAATGTAAATAATAAACAAAATTTGCTAAAATGGCAATCAGTAATTCCTTGTATGAGCGCTTCGCGCACATTTACCGAAAAATAACACAAAATGTAGAATGTTTAAATCATTATTAAACAATTAAAACAATCTACTAAAATCTATAAAAGTATACATGAATTGTAAATCTGAAAAAGAAAACAGTTTTTTTTTTCTCATTTTGTTTGCTTATAGAGATTAGGTGAAGGTAGTTCTTGCCTCAGAATTTAACATCAATTAGATAATATTAAGCAAAGTTTGGTTTAATTCTGGTAAACACTCAGTTTCATTGAAAAAAAAATAGTGCATAAGGAATTTGTAGTTGGATCTCACAGAGACACATCACAGAACAGCCCATTGTGCATGCAGTGTTTTTCATTTACGCTATCGTTATTTGACAATTCAGACAGCCTAAGCAATATTAGTGGCAGGGCTGCCACAGGCGGCTTTTTTTATTTTCTGTTCGCACCAGTACTTTTCTGATATAAATTTTGAAATATATTTCTCTTGCAAATGTTCTCAAAGTGTGTGTTTAAAATTTTCTGTTTTGAGTAAGTGGTACCAGTTAGAATTATAAAATAGTTGCCTGTGGCAGTGGCAGCCCCATAGTGGCGGCAAAACACTTAGTTGCAACGAGAACTGTTCATACTTTGTAATGATGACAAAAATAAAAACATATGTATCATTAAACTAAATTAATGGAAGCTGAAGTTTCACTGGATCTGTATGCCAAATAATTTTAAAATTTTTTGTTGTTTATAATATCTTTGATACTTCTAATTTTTGCTTTGTGAAGAAAGAATATGATAAATCCCAGTTAGGGATGTATTGAATAGTGATTTTTGTTAAATACTCCTATATTTAAGTATTTAAAAATATTAAAGTTAAATTTAAAAACACTTTACTCAGTGACCCGGAGCCGAACAATTTTTGATACTCCAGCTCCGCTCCTAGATAAAATACTGTGGCTCCAACTCGGCTCCGACTTCGTGCTCTTGAGTTGCAGATTTTAATTTACACATTTAATTTTTTGCTCACAAATTCTTTCTTTCTTTACCTTCATTAAAGATCTGACAAAATGCATTTTTCTTCTCATGAAACTTGAAATGCTTGTTCAGAAAATATGACATCTTCTGCTTTTAAAATAGAAAGTTTGGTGGAATTTTAAACACAAAAATCCTAAATTTCTTCTACACTTTTCAAACAACCAAAATTGTACAACTTGGGCATTCACACAATCTTTTGACTTTCGGGAATAAAAATCTGGTGAAATTAAACTTGCTAAAATAAAATTTTAATCTGATAGACGAATGCCTTAATGATTCAAAATAAAGAAGTCTCGCATGCCCCTTGCATAAGTCGGGGCCTGATTATAATCGTGATTTTTTAAAAGTTTTTTAAAAATCTTTTTTATTCTTAGTTTAGAAGTAAAAAGAGTAATTACAAAGGAATCTTCAAATTTCAAAAATTTTCTTTTTTTATAGGAGGGGAGTGAAGTTTTCATTTAACCCCTTGAGAGGCGGTGGGATAAAATATATCCCACCTAATTTAAACAAGATTCTCACCAGAAAATTAGTACTAAATTTTATATTTTTAACTTTGGAAGAAAATCTTTGAAAAATTGCTTTTCCTTATTTAAAAATAAAATTTTTTGATTATTCCAGTGAGAATTCAATATTTAGAGTCATTTTTGCTTGCCCTTGAAGGGGTTAAGGGCAGTGTTTACAATTGCGTGCAAAATAGAGCGAATCGTGCACAAATTAGGAAAATCCCTCGTTGCATTTTCCCCCTTTAATTCTTTCACAGGCATGTGATTCTTCCGCAAAATTGTTTACCTTTTGAGAGAGACCACGATTTCTTTTCTTTTGTGGAATTTCACAAATCAAATTTGTGAATTTCTTCAAGTGGTGGAGAAAAAACACGTGAATTTCAACAAAGATCTCAGAAACAAATAGGCATTTTCTTCAATCGGTCATTGTAAAAAAAAAAAAAAAAAAAAAAAAAAAATCACAAATTCTGCCGAAGATACCACACAAAAAAATAGCAAATTTTGCCAATCGGTTGAGGAAAAAGTCACGAATTTCGATAAACGATCAAAGGAAAATATCGGAAATTAGTAGCCAATATTGTCACTTGGTTACAGAAAATTGTTAATTTTGCCATTCAGTCGCAGAAAAAAAAAAAATCTCTAGTCAATCGATCTGAAAATAAATAAATAAAAATAAAAGGGCCCAGGTAAACTGATGGCATTGAGCTCACAGGCTATTCACAATAATTGCATTATACTCTATTTTCAAAGAATAATGCCCCTCAAAAAATAAATTAAGAGGAATTAGTCCCCACCCCCATTTTCCCCTTTATACTTAACAAATGAACCTCCAAATCTAATCAGGGAAGCCTCTTATCAGAATAAACTGCATACCAAATTTGAAGCAAATTGGATAATTCTGCATGAAAAACCCCGTAATTAAATTTAGGGGGGATTGGCCGGCTGTCCCCAACCCCTTTATACTTAACTAAAGAACCTCCAAATCTAATCAGGGAAGCACCTTATCAGAATAAACCGATATACCAAATTCAAAGCCAATTGGATAATTCTAGATGAAAAACTCACTTATCTAAATTAAGGGGTAGGGATTAGCTCCCGTTCCCACATTTTATGCTTAACTAATGAACCCCCAAAACTAATCAGGGAAGCATCTTATCAGAATCCCAATAGCAGAAAATTCTCCAAGTGTCTGTGACAGATCTTTCAGGGACTGAAAATAATCTGCAGCTAAAATGTTACAAATGAACCTTTAATTAATTAATCATTTACTTTTAATGTTTTTAAGCATTTTACTCATTTTTATTAATAATAATCTTAAGTTTTAGTAATAAATAATAAAGAACTAAACATAACATAAAGTTGGAAAAAGATCCAATGAAAAAAAAAATCTGCAAAAGGGAAAAGAAAATCTGCGACGCACGCCACCCGTCAGGAACATTCTGCTACCGGGATCAGAATGAACCTAGAAAAAAAAACATTACAGCAAATCGGATATTTCTACCATAAGTTACCTCGTTACAAACATACGTACGTACATACAAAACCTGCGGGTACATTAGCTCTCAGGCTTTGATAGCCTGTGAGCTAAAAACTGAGGATTTCACCAAATGATCAAGGGAAAAATAAAAAAGAAAAGTGCCCAGCTAAATTGATGGCATTGAGCTCACAGGCTAATCACACTAATTGTATATTATACACTTATCTTAAAGAATAATGCCCCTAAAAAATAAGTGAAGGGGAATTAGCCCCCGTTTCCCCTTTATACTTAACCAGTGAACCTCCAAATCTAATAAGGGAAGCTCCTTAACATAATAAACCGATATACCAATTTTGGAGCAAATCAAATAATCCTGCAAAAAAACCCATTTATCTAAATTAAGGGGGTGGACTAGCCCCCTTTATCCTTAACCAATGAATCCCCAAAACGAATCAGGGAAGCTCCTTAACATAATAAACCAGTATACCAAATTTGGAGCAAATCGAATAATTCTGCAAGAAAAACCAGTTTATCTAAATTAAGGGGGGTGGACTAGCCCCCTTTCCCCCTTTATCCTTAACCAATGAACCCCAAAACTAATCAGGGAAATTCCTTAACATAATAAACCGGTATACCAAATTCGGAGCAAATCGAATAATTTTGCATGAAAAACCCATTTATCTAAATTAAGAGGGGTGGGCTAGCTCCTCTTTATCCTTAACCAATGAACCCCAAAACTAATCAGGGAAATTCCTTAACATAATAAACCGGTGTACCAAAATCGGAGCAAATCGAATAATTCTGCATGAAAAACCCATTTATCTGAATTAAGGGGGGTGGACTAACCACCTTTTTCCCCCTTTATCCTTAACCAATGAACCCCCAAAATTAATCAGGGAAGCTCCTTAACATAATAAACCGGTATACCAAATTTGGAGCAGATCGAATCACTCTGCATGAAAAACCTATTTATCTGAATTAAGAGGTGTGGACTAACCCCCCTTTTCCCCCTTTATACTTAACCAATGAACCCCCAAAACTAATCAGGGAAGTTCCTTAACATAATAAACCGGTATATCAAATTCGGAGCAAATCGAATCATTCTGCATGAAAAACCCATTTATTTGAATTAAGGGGGTGGACTAACCTCCCTTTTCCCCCTTTATCCTTAACCAATCAATTCCCAAAACTAATCAGGGAAGCGCCTTATCACAATGAACCTAGAAAATTTTTTTGAAGCAAATCGGATGTTTCTATCAAGAGTTATCGCGTTACGTACATACATACAGAACGGGCGGGCACATTAGCTCTCAGGCTTTGATAGCCTGTGAGCTAAAAAGTAAATTTTGTGAAATGAATCACATCGATTCAGATAAGCCAATCCTTCCATGGTTGGGTTTCTTTCTTTCTTTTTTTCATAAGTGCACATAGTTGCCGATTTTTTTAATACGAATATTTTTATGCAGAAATACGTGTTTTGTACAATCGCGCAATTTCTGAAATTAAATAAAGGGTGTTCTTATTTAGAAAATTTAAAATCGAAAGGCGTTATCTGTTTTTTGATAAAGGCATATTTTTGAGAAAATACTGTCAAAGTTAGCGTTTTGAATCGAATTTCTGAAAGTGATAGCACAGGAAAGGCGAAAAACTTGCAATCACGTGACAAGAATCACTTATATCTCGATAAGTAATTTATTTATGAAAAATGGAAACGCTATTCGATTCTAAATTCCTTCAATAGTAAAGCCTGTCAATTTTTTGCCTTTACAGTTAAAAATTAATCAGAAAATGTGTCAAAAAGTTTTGGATTGTTGACTTATAAGTAAATCTCATTGCATTGCTGACTTATAAGTAAATCTCGAACCAGGTCCACGCTGCCTACGGCAACGTATAGCAGCACGCACTGCAAAATCATATTAAATTTGATGTTTCTAATAAAACCAATCTCGAATCTAATGAAACGAACCTCAAACTGCATCCGTGCTACCTACGGCACTGTATAGCAGTTGTGCTGCGCATGCACTGTAAAATCTTGTAAATAAGCCAATCGGGCTCGGACGAACCTCGAATGGGTTCCTGCTGCCTATGGCACCGTATAGCAGGCGTGCTGTGCATGCACTGCAAAAATGTTATGTTCCACTGCCCGAGGCTTCCCAAAGATATATCACATGAGGTGTGTTGGCAAAATTTAGAAAAGAGCGCCCCTGGAGGGGGCACTTTATGTATGGGGGGCAAAGCTAATTATTAGAATTTTAAAACTCTGAGTATCAGGTGCACCAGGAGAGGTTTTAGAGTACCCTCACAAAAATTTTCAGCTTTATACGTGCGGTAGATTTCACTACCCATCGTAGACACACATATACAGAATGAAACTTCTTTTATTAGTATAGAGTATAGATTCTTGCTTATTGTTGCACAGGACACATTTTTGCACAAAAAAGAAAATTATAATCATGTTACTTTAAGATTGACACATTCTTTTTTACTATTACTTCTGGAAGTAGCATTAAAATTACTTCCAGTATGTATTAAAAAGTACTGAATTTATATTTTTTAAAATAATTAATGCTACACTACGAACTACTATAAAAAGTAGCATGTTCGCTACTTGCAACTATTGTATACAACCAAGAAAAATACATTGGTTCAACTTAATTTTGTGAAACTTTATCTGTACAAAGGTGCACCAGTGAATAGGTATCCAGTCTGATGCTGTATGTGGGCTTTTTTTTTTATATAAATTCATGTTGTGTGTTTATAAACATCTACAATGTTATTAACCCATACCTGAGAAATTAAAACAGGGAATGTGTGGCTTCAGAGACTGCAATTATTTATGAATTCAATAATTATTTCTTATTGAAATGTTAGTCTGAATGAGTACTTTGAACAATTAACTTACAATATAAAGCAAAAAATTTTAAAGAAATTTTTACATAGAAGGACGGTGTAGTCATAGAAAAAAAACAGAGGGTATACCCTAGTGTGTATGTATACTATAGCTTTCTTTAGAAACAGAGGGTATATGGCATATACCCCCGTATAACCCTCTACTACATCCCTGAGAAGGACATTCCTATAACAGGGAATTTCCTTCATCAAAAAATCTTCACAATGTAATTTGAGAGGCTTCACCTTCCCAATTCTGGATTAAACAGAATACTATATTATTTGTTTTTGGCAATATATTTATTTCTGTAGATACAGAAGCAGGTAGATGGATTTATACAATTGCAATGTTTATGTAGAAACTATTAAATGGAAATGAAATGTTTTATTTTAAAAATAGAAATATCCAAAATTTATATTTTTAAAAAAGTACAAAGTATTTTAAGTTTTGGTACCTTAGCAAAATATCAACATTTGCAAGTAATGTGTTATTCTAAAATAACTAGTTTTAACTTCAATACTAAACAAGTAGGTAAGTGTGATCACAGATCGCACAGAGGGTTTCGTTTAATATTCCTTTCAAAACACTTTATCATTTTGCAAAATCTGTTAGTTCCACATTTCGCAACCAGCGGGCGCACTCTATTCTAAACAAACCTCTATCCTAACGAAACTCCGTTTTACAAACTATCCGTAGATATATTAGTCAAGGGAATTCAGCTCCGTAGCACTCGAGACAGATAGATGTCCCCTGGCGGTAAAAAGTGGAACTAAAATATGTAAGTCTATGGTGCATAATATGAAAGAGTGGTCAAAGGGGTGTCGGCAAAAGTTAGAAAAGTACCCACCGGGTGCAATGGTAGGAGGTTAGAAAAATTGCTTAAAATACACAAGTTAGAACCCGGAGGGATAAATAATAAGACTTTTTGAAAATTTTATGATTTTTCATGTGATCGCAAGTGTTCTGCTATAAGTATGCAAAATTTCAAGTCTTCAACTTAAATAGGGGCTCAATTAGAAAAAAAAGCTTAAAATACACAAGTTACAGCCCAGACGGGTAAAGATAAGACTTCAAAATTTTATGATTTGTCGTTTGATGCGAGGTATTCAGCTATAAGTATGCAAAATTTCAAGTCTCCAACATATATAGTTTCTGAGAATGGGCTCTGTGACGGACAGACAGACAAAGGAACGAAACAAATAGGATTTCGTCAGATGAAACGAAACCCTAAAAATGATAGCAAAATAGAGATAAAAATAGAATTGAAAAAAAGAGTGATATTGTACTAAACATTTTTGATTTGGCAAATTAAAATGTAAACATTAGGAAATATTTATTCATTACATTGGGTTTCATTAGTATGTGTATTATTTTTATGTGTTAGAATTAAAGATAGGGCAATATTTTGGGCGTTTTCATTTGAATTTTCTTCAGACCTGTTATTTAACTTTCTTTTCTTTTTTGCTTGGAATGGTCTTTAAGGTGTTATTCTTTTGTTTGTTGGAGGGTTTTTATTCAATTGGGGGGGGAAAATGACACAGAATTAATTTGGCCAACAGCATTTACTTTTGGTATTAAAGATTTCAAGTTTTTTTCCATTATATCTAGCTGCTCGGAATTTGTGAGAGATCTAATGAAATCTGCATATGCACTTATTAAAGATTCCTGTTTCTCTGTATGATTTGCTTGTGAATGTGTGTGGGGGCGTGTTTGGCTTAATTCTTTAATAATTATTTCCGACTCTGGATATTCATCTATAATCAGTGGCTCATCAGGGACAGTGTTTATATGAACTTCATTTTTAATTAATGTTTGACATAAATAATGAATATGTTTGCACATATTCCATCTAAAGGAGGAATCCGTGCATGAGCAGATATATTGGTGGATACATGTTTTACATTCCATACATAGAATTTTACAATGGCATGTTGTTTTTATACTTTGAATTTCGTATAGCTCTGTGTTATTTTTTGATGCGACTGTCCAACCCTCTTCATTTTCTACAATCTCAGATGTTAATGTTAAACTAGTTTTATGTCTATTTCTCAGAATTTTCACTTTGCTAGTCAGTTTCCTTTAGTACAGGCAATCAACCTGTCAATCATCTTATCCCTGACAAACCTCATTATAGCATATATGGCTTTATAAAGTCTCTTGACATTTTCCCCCTGTAAATAAATGTATTTTAAAGTGTGATGCATGCGCTCAATGTGCATATTTGTATTGATGCCACAGTGTAACCTGTGGCAATAGGCCCATGTTTTAGTGTTTTTCATATAAAAAGTTTCACAATAAGAAGCAAAATCTTTAGTGTCTTCATCATTTTTAAAAAAATCTATTACATAATCTGACAATAAGTTAAATGTATTTAAGTCGCGTTCTAATAAAAGAAATCTAATTAATTTATAAGCATTTGTTCGCTTTTCTATACCATTAATCTTTTTCAAATTATTTTGCCATGTCCTATCAACATGCCAGGTACAGAAAAGACGCTTTTTCTGGCAAACCCATTTCTGTATACCAAGCATTATAAAAAGCATCTGCCATATCGGACATAAAAACATTTGGTTTAAGCTCCCCCACTTTTTCTTTATACATGAGTAAAATGAAGATAAGACAGGCTGATCTGTTCTGTTAGATATGAGGAAAGCACAAGGAAAATCTTCTCTCATATCATCTATTACCATTAGTGTTATTAATTCAAATCCATAATTGTTCATGCCATGAGTGCCATCAATGCATATAATATCCGAACTATATTTTTTAAGAAATTCACCCTGACCCTCAGTCATAATAATTAAAATCGTCACTTTTTAAGAATGGATGGTCTGCACAATTATTACCCTGTGTTTTATAAAATAGCACACATGGATGCTCTGAATTTTGCATCCATCATTATGATGATGGAAATTGGTAAAACTTGGCAATAACTTTTTTAATATGTTAAGATGTGAAATGTAGAAAAAATAAGTGCCCCCCCCCCTCCCTTTCTTCGTGCATGAAAGTTCAGCTTTTTTTTGTTGTTATACTGGTCCACTGTTGTTTTGTAATACAGTTAAAGGGGATATCACCTTCTCTCCCGGAACTGTATAATGTCTCAGAGGGGCCACAGAAATCCCTCCTGGAGGAAAGTATCTGAATTCAGCACTGTTTTGGAGTATATACATATGCAAATATATGATGCATATATAAACTTTGTGATGATCTTGGCAAATTCATAACACTAAGTATGGCATAATCACAATTGTGGGTGCTGCTACAACAAATAAGTCCCTATTTTTTATGTACAAAGTTGTTTTGTCACAGATGAATAATCAAACATTAAAGACAAAGACACAAACTAAGAGGTTTTTAACAATTCATGTAACTTAATAAATTATCTTTATTTGAATGAGAAGGGCTTGAGCTCCTTCTTTTTCTATGCTTTTAAACATTATTCTCTGTTTCTTAATTGACTTGATTGAATTTCAGATTATAAAAAAAAATTAATCCGTTTTAATATTTAAAAAATGTATTAATTACAAGAAATAAATTTGAAGCTGTTTATAAAATAGGTGTTGTTACAGTCTGGTAAGCATAACTTAAAGATTAAATTCGATTACTTAACTTTTAAGTTAAAAGATTTTATTCCCTAAGAAAATTAATGAAATTTCACTTTTAATAAGGTCCACATTATAGGTCAAAATTAACTTTTTTACTCACTGGCCAACAACAAATTTACAAATACTTGATCAAAAAATGTGCTTCATGGAAAAAACTGGCATTTCATTGAATAGGGAAATATAAACAAGTAATTACTGCAGTATGTTGATGCATAGTATAGAACAGACCAAAAAAATGAATTTTTGAAGTTATATTTCAATTTCTAACAAATTTGACATCCATCCCCACCCTCCTCTTTCGTATACATACTTTCCATTCAATCATCGCAATTGTTATCTTTTAAGTCTGGGCAGTGGTGGCAATAGAGTCAATCATCAACTTTTCAGTTTTACTTGCCGATTGGCGAGTGCTAATTTTATCATATAGCCCACATGGGGTTTCCATTTCTGAAAGTTGACTAATTTAAGTTTTCTAGTAATGGATGCTGGTCCTAAAACTTTAAAAATAAATGAAATTTTGTAAATGATAGCCATTTGTATATATGAAATTCAAAGTTTCCTATTATTATCAAAGCAAAAACATGCAAATTTTAGTAAGAAAATAAAGGAGATATAAATTAAATAAAAATGCTTTTAGGTACTTTTCTGTTAGCCGAGCGCCAGTGTTATACATACGTGTATATATATAAAAAATACCTTTGAATAAAAATTTATCTTACAAGTTCATATAATGATGCTAACCAAAATTCTAAATGAAGATGTCATGTAAAAATACAATACATTAATCAGTATAAAAAATATTACAGTAAGTCTAATCGGCATGCAGAACCCACAAAGAAAACTCAAAATATTGAAAGACGTCAAAACTTTAATATTATAATATCGTAAATCTTATAAAATAGTTGAATAAAACAAAAGTGGAGAGCAATATTTATCAGAGGATTTTTTTTTTATCTCTATTATAAGCCCCACCCAAATTTAACTGTTTTTACTTTTGAAAAAAGGAGGGGGGGGGGGCTTACAATCAGGATTTTACAATATAAATATATATGCACACATACATATTATGTATAGATATACATATATATAAATATAACATTGGCACCCAGCTAACAGGAAAGTTCCTGTTTTTAAGATAATTGTAATAAATAAAAACATCTCTTAACTTGTTCATTAAAGTTTTCACTGGAAAACAGTTGAATAGTGAAGCATTATTTTCTGCTTCCTGGTTTGATTAAAGTTGTCAACAACAATCCTGATAGTAAAACACGAAATTAAGAGGTGACAAAAAATAATAAAAACTTGTTACGGGTATTTATATTCTATACTAAAATATTTGGAGGGTGTCCATTACAGACACATTTATCCTATTTTTATTAATTTAAATCAAACACATTTTGTCATTTTTATTATTTACTGTCACGACGTACTACCATTATGAAATTCTAATGGCTTTAAAATAAGTGTCTTGCAGTGTATGGAGATCAGAGATTGCGCTAAGAAAAAAATCTGAAATTATAACTGTGCAAGAACAACAATTAATGAGTAAAAAATAAAAAAGAATTAAATATTCAGATGTTATGCCATTATAGAAAATATACTTATAGAGGCAATAATAACATTTTTCACCAAACAAATAATATGTTTATTCCCTGTTTATTATGATTATTTATTTTATAAATGATACGGATTGAAATCTACCCCAAAAATATAAACATAATGTTATAGTTATGTAATATCAACATGTAAACAATGTCATATCGATAAATGTGATTTTGTTTGAAATTGAAAACTCGAAGGAAGGCTTGTTACAAGCCGAATGAAAGCTTCCCCAAATTCATACTACACGTTAGCTGCCAGCGACAACATTAAATAATAACAGCCAAAGTAGAACGGAGATCAATTTCTATCAAAAAAATTTATGACGATCCGTAATCCCGCACTCCATGTTGCTGAGACGTTTTAACTTCCTTCAAAAACAACTGGTAAATAATAAACAAAATCCTTTGGCTGTTGGCGAAAAAATGGATCCTACGTTTAGGGTTGTTAACATTGAACACGTGACAAATTCAAAGAATGAGGTTCCAGAATCCTCTGCTACGAAATTCTACTATGTAGCATCCGATTATATGCATCTATAAATCAAAACCAGACCAAACTTTGTTTTTTTTTCAATGGCAACACCCAATTTAGACACTCTATTTTAAATCATCGGTTCAAACTGTGCCTAGAAACGAAATTTCTAGTCATTTGAATAATAAGTTTTTGAATTATAAACATTCAAAATTTAGAATTTATAATGTTAAATTATATTTTTATTAATATCTCCTGAAATTATAATCCTAATCTGATAATCTTTGGTGTGGTTATAATACTAAAAAACCCAAACATAAGTACATTGTATTTGTAACTCTCAAATTTTTATAATATGAATTATGAAATTAATATTCGGAAAAAATATGAATTGCGACCTACAATTTTTTTGATAGATTTATATTTATTATGCTTTATGCGAATTCTCAATTTCAAATTTTTCCTCGAAGTAGTTTTAGAATTATGATTAAAAAACGTCAAAATGGTGGTTTAAGGGGTCATCTATAATGTGCGGAAAAGCATCATTTGAAAAAATATATATTTTACTCATTTTATTGAAACATTTGGGCTTACAATAGTCGAAATATATTAAGCGAGTGAAAGGGTTCTATTGGTAAGAAACAGTGGCGTAGCTAGGATAGGTGACACCGAGGGCGGATGTAAATGGTGTCAACCCCACCCGTTATATTTTTCAATCACAATTCTACATTATTATGAATAAAATTTTAATTTTTTTTGGAGAACTTTATATTAATAAATTAATAATATTTTCAAAATAATAATAATAATAATAATAATAATTTTAATAAGAAAATAAATATTTTATTATTTTTTATGCTCTGTATTTTAGTCAACCTATTTGGAAGTATCCTTCAAAAAAAGTATAAATAAAATTAAGAATTTATTTGTATCGTATAAGAAAATATTTTAACATTACTGTATGGAACCATTTATCCGGAAACCAGTTAACTGGAAAACCAGTTATCCGGAATGATATTTCTGATAGACTGATTTCAGAATCTTTGCAGAAAAAGGTGTCATATACTGCCAGTTTGATATAGGCTTTGCTTGAAACAATCGTATAATTTGATGACAACATCTAGTATTTTAAAAGAAAACATATTTAGTTGTATTTGAGATGTTTTAATTTTTATGCAGAAGAAACAGAAGAATTTTTGTTCCTAAGGAATTCCCATAAATTACCTTCCTTTAAACTCTGGTTAATTTTTTATCTTTCTTGCATTTATTTTTAATCCAAGTAATCTAATAATTTAAAATCAGAAATAATGCCACAACCATACATATTCCACAAAACTTATCAAATGGATACTGTTTTAATGCACAACCAGTTAACTGGAAAAACCAGTTATCCGGAATACATCTGACCCCAAGCATTCCGGATAAATGGTTCTGTACTGTAGAATATATTTAAATAAAATAAACTGATCGGATATGTCAATCCCAAAACTATCTTCTATCTCTTACATGTTAGTACTTCAACATTTACTATCACAGTGACAAAATTAAATGACAATTCTATGCCCATCGTGAGGATTCTAAAGGTATGAAATTCCGTGCATTAGTTCTTGAAATGGGACTATTGTGGATATCGAGAAAAATGCAACATAAAAGCAGCCCTTTGGGCGATTTACACCAAAACATAATCAGCAATAATATTTATCAGGGTATACCTGAATCTGAAGTTTGATGAAAATCTGTGAATTAATTCTTGAGACAGAGTTATTCGTAATAGAGAAATCGTAAAAAATGCAGCATAGCAGAACCACCAAAATGTAAACAGCATCAAGGGCTAACTGAATATTTGTTTACACATACATCTGACTTGTGTGCTTGACATCTAGGTCCGCTTATAAGTCATCGTCAATATACAGGGACGAGATAGCACCATGAAATTTACAACACAGAGAAATTACATCCGGGAGCTCCACAAAGAGTGTGCAATGGAGCCAGCGAAAGTCGAACTCGCAGACCTCTGCCGCTGTCTCAATGCTTGGCAGCTGGTAGCACGGTGTCCTAACCGCTTGGCCACTGAGGCCCCAGCTAACCGAATCTGAAGTTTGATGGAAATCCATATGTTAGTTCTTGAGATAGAGCTGTTGCTGAAATCATAAAAAATGTAGCACAGCATTCTCCACCTGTTGAGCGATTTACACCAAAAACTAATCAGCATCAATTTATATCAGGGACTACCTGAATATAAATTTTTATTAAATTCCGTGTATTAGTTCTTGAGATAGAGCATCCACAAAATTTATATCACATACAAACAGATAGACATTTTGTATAAACATGTTTTTTGGAACCTCTGACCTTTAAAACGTGTAAATCCGTCAAAATCTGTGCCCATCATGACAATTTTAAAGGTATAGGTTCTTTGAATTACGTGCATTTAAAAAGGTGATAGAAGCATCGCACCTTTCAAAGAAGTCATTGAATTTCGGCATCCACCCTCCTAGATGTCTGAAACCAAAATTCGCAACCAAAAAGGATAAAAGCGACACATGTTGGGCAGTATACACCCAAGCCTGGTAAGGATCTATTAAGCTGAAAATGTAGCAGAATATGAAGTATGAATGGTTAAATTCCGTTCTTTATTTTTTAGATATAGCTATCGCCAAAATAGGGAAAATGCAGCATAGTAGCGCCACCTGTTATATGATTTACAAGAAAACCTAATCTGCACCAACTTACGTCAAGGTCTAACAGAAAATAAAGTTTGATGAAACTCCGTCCATTAGATCTTGAGATACAGCTTTTGTGGAAATCGTAAAAAATGCAGCATAGCAGCGCCACCTGTAAGGCTATTTACACCAAAAACTAATCGGCACCAATTTATATCTAAGTATAACTTAATTTGAAGTTTTATCAAATTTTGTCCATTAGTTCTTGAGATAGAGCAGTCACAAAATTTATGTCACATACAGACAGATAGACATTTCCTAAAAATAAGACAAATTGTGTTCAGGACCTTCTAAAACGTATAAATCCGTCGAAAACTGGAAGTCAATTTTTTTCACAAATCTGATATTTTCTTCTTGAAAGGGCAGAAGAAAGTAAAAATGCATGAAAATTGAACGTATGAAAAGTGCTTTACTTTATATTTCATTTTTACTTTCTTCTGCCTTTACAAGAGGAGAGTATTGGATTCGTGCAAAAATTTTGACTTCCGTTTTTTGATTGATTTATATGTTTTAGGAGGTCCTGAACTCGATTTGATGTTTTTTAGAAAATGTCTGTCTGTATGTGACCAAAAAAAAAAAAAAAAAAAAAAAAAAAAAAATTGTGGGCGCTCTATCTCTAGAACTAATGCACGGAATTTCACATAACTTTAGATTCAGTTAGACCTTCAGATAAAATGGTGCTGATTAGTTTTTGGTGTATATCACCCAACAGGAGGCGCTGCTATGTTTCATTTTTCTTGATTTTTGCAATAGCTCTATCTTAAGAACTAATGCACGGATTTTCTTGATACTTCAGATTCAATTGCAAGTTGATTTAAGTTGTTGCTTATTAGGTTTTGGTGAATATCGCCCAAAAAGTGGCACTGCTGTGTTGCATTTTTTACTGCATTTTGTACGATTTCCGCAATAGCTCCATCTCTAAAACTAATGCACCGATTCTCACCAAACATCGGATTCAGTTAGACGTTGACGTAAGCTGTTACTGATTAGGTTTTGGTGTAAATCGCACAACAGGTGGCGCTGCTATGCTGAATTTTTCACGATTTTTTGCAAAAGCTATATATCAAAATTCATTCACGCAATTTAATAAAACTTGATATTCTGTTACATTTTCCCGTAAAATTATCCAGTTAGACATGAGTGCATACTGAACAACAGATGTTGATTTTATACTCTTTGGGTTGTGTCCATTTAAGATGGTGGGTTCCAAAATTCAATGATTTGTTTGAAACAATGCGATACTTATACCATCGAACCCGGTTAAGACACTCACGGTTAATACACGATCCTGCTTAATACGCAGATTTTTCCGATCTCTTGAACATCGCACATAGGACTAATGCAAAAATATCACGTTTAATACGCAAACGTTTATTGCGCGATCCTGCTTAATATGCGATAAATTTTCGCGTCTTCTGAGGGAAAAAAAAATCATGTTTATGACGCGAATTCGTTGATCGAGATGCGAATTCTTTCTCTCTTCTCGAGAATTTAGCGTTTTTTTTTTCATCATTATTCAGATTAAAAAACAACGTTTCCGAATAGTATTATTTACTTTATTTAATAACAGGTTAATTAAGGTGAAAATTACTAATAGGAGACAATGGTAGATATGGAATTAAAACAAAAAACCTCGAAATTAGCAAAACTGCAATTCTTCTTTGATCGCCTCCTAACTTTCTTTGTCTCTTGCTTCATATACGTTGTTACTCTAATACACAGACATAGACGAATTTAGGTTACTCAGATATGTTATAAAAATTATTATGATTAGAGATGACCATACCTGTATTTAGTGCGGTTTTAAATGCACATTATATCAATACTATGTTTAAAAATGCCCATTATTGCCAACAAAAAAAATGAAACTCGTAAAGATTAAACAAATACGACTGCGGTTCGATAATTCATTTATGTTTTCTATGTTTTCTTTACTTTTTACTATGCTATCAATATTTTTTACACAAAGATTAATAAGGATGCTCTTTCTTATAATTAAAGGAAGGACAGATTATATTGGTACTCATTATTACATGTACCAAATATTATTTTAAAATCTGTGTTGTACTTCAAAGATTTAATACTTTTTTATTTCTGTTAAAAATATTAGTCAAGTAGGAAAACTATTTTTGTTGTTTTATTTTTGGTTGCAACGCATTAATCAACAATAAAGTCATACTCGAATCCATACATATTTTTTCAGTTATTACTCCAGTTGGTCCTATAAAAAGAAACAATGAGTTGAAGTGCAATAAAATTAAATTTTAATCTAAATATACGTAAAAGGCAGAATTTTTGACCGTAAACGTATAAATGAAGGCTCTGAAGTACATTCAGACGATTAAAAGTTTAAATAAGTCCACTTTTCCAACATTATACAAATCATGTTTAATACGCGATCCCGCTTAATATGCGACTTTTGTTCACTCCCTTGAAAACCGTCTTAACTGGTCTCGCCTGCATCTCCTTGTTAAATGCATCCAATTCAACGAACCTATTTACATTTACAATCCTAATGATGGGTATAGATTGTCATTTAATTTTGGCACTTATATAGTGATTTTTGAATTATTAACATGTATGAGATAGAAGAAAGTTTTGGGATTGGCACATCTGACTATTTAATTAATGTGTCTATGTTTATTATAAACCCAATAGGCGTCCCAGAATATCTAGCTCACATTCTTTTATACTAAGTTTTTCCCTCTCTAAAAGCAATTTCTTTTCTAATACAAACAAAATAAAAATATTTTTAAGATAAATGTTATTGCTAACACCATTTGAAGAACGTGTTTATATTTTCCCTCAATCGAAATATTGTAAGCATAACACATTTTATTTTCATTCTACATCAAAAGGCAACAACTAGCCAAATAAGGTAATCCTAAATCAAAGCACTTTGTCGAAAAGTTATCTTCCCATTCCTCTGTTCGCTAAATTGCTGAAATAAACTTTTCTGACCAGTCGTGACTCATTTATCATTGCCGCCGTCTCCTGATGGTTGAATATTACAATGATTGTTATATTGTACAGGGTCATTCATAATTCCCTCCGGGGTTTCGAAACGTTATAGTAAAAAAACGAAGACGAATATGAAAAAAAGAAACATATGAAATTATTCTGAAACTATTCAAGTTTTAATTTAATTAGTTTCCAGTAAGGCAGTAACATCTGTATTGAAGTCAGTTGTAGTAAAGAAAAATGGCATTTACAGGCGAAGAGAAAGCTTTTTGTGTGTTGGAGTTTGCAAAATCTGAATCAGTGGTGTCAGTTCAACGGGCCTTTCGTAATAAATATCGAAAACAGGGACTAACTGACAAAACAATTCATGTGTGGTACCGGAAATTTAAAGAAACGGGATGCCTATGTGACAGGAAATGAAGTGGTCGGCCTGGTCCATCTGCGGACACCGTAGATCGTGTACGGGAAACGTTTTTAAGGAGCCTGACGAAATCAACCGCTAGCGGAAGCCGAGAATTGGGGATCTCTCAACCAACAGTGTGGCGAATTCTGCGAAAATGTCTTTGTTTGAAGCCGTACAGATTGGGACTGGTGCAAGCGTTGACTCCAGCAGATTGCATTTCTCGTTTCACGTTTTGCATTGATGTCCATGAATGTGAAACACTAATGTTGAAATTGATTTTTAGTGATGAAAGCACATTTCACATGTGTGGCACTGTCAATCGCCACAACGTACGCATTTGGGGCACTGGAAATCCCCATTCTGTAGTGGAACACTATCGGGATTCCCCAAAAGTTAACATGTTTTGCGCTATGTCCTCCTCACGTGTTTATGGGCCATTCTTTTTTACAGAGAAGACCATTACCGGTGTAGTGTACCTGGATATGTTGCAGCTGTGGCTAATGCCGCAGTTAGAGGAACATGAGGATGATTTCGTATTTCAACAAGACGGTGCTCCTCCCCATTTTTTGTGTGATGTGCGTGAATACCTGAACACACACTTACCTCATCGATGGATTGGACGAGCTTCTGAAGATGACGTACCTCTTCTAAAGTGGCCTCCACGGTCACCGGATTTAACACCGTGTGACTTTTTCTTGTGGGGGTATGTAAAAGACCAGGTTTTTGTACAACCTATGCCACGTGATTTAGCTGACCTGCGTGAAAGGATAACACGTGCTATCAATAACATAGACAGTACCATGTTGAGTAGAGTATGGCAGGAACTGAACTATCGCATTGATGTATGCTGTGTGACCAAAGGTTCACACATAGAACACCTGTAATGTATGTAAGTAAAACTTGAATAGTTTCGGAATAATTTCATATGTTTCTTTTTTTCATATTCGTCTTCATTTTTTTACTATAACGTTTCGAAACCCCGGAGGGAATTATGAATGACCCTGTTTTTATATTATCTGTGGGTGCAATGTGTTTTGAAGCTTGTTGGATGTGCCATTTCCAAAACTTTCTTCTATCTGAGCATTTTAATATTTCAAAAAATAGTTACAAATGTTAATACTTCAACATTATTAGTTCAATACTATACCTGTTTTGACTTTCATCTTAATCTCCTGCTTCAGTCAATAAATTGGAGTAAAAACAAGTTAATCTCGATCGTGATATTTATTATAAACAATAGGTTTTCATTATTCTGTTGTACACCTGTTGTTTTCGAATAGCCGCCATAGCAGAGGACGAAGTTCCTGTGCCTGCACAAGGCGTCGATGTACAATAAAACTACGAAAGATTTAGAAAATTATACAAAAATCACTATTAGAGCGAACTCCTTCCGTCAGAATATTTCGAAATTCAAGGAGGGTCTGATTGCCACAGCCGAAAACATAAATATAAAATTTGTTACAATTCTTTGCATAACTTCATACACTTTTCGGTGGTATAAAAATGAAAATGGCACAAAAACCGCTATTAAAGTGCCCCTTCCGGCAGAATATTTTGAAATTCAAAGAGGACCTGCTGGCCTTAACCAAAAACATAAAAAAAAAAAAATGGTTCAATTCTATGCATGACTTCATGCACTTTTCGGTAGTAAAATGGAGACACATGGACAGATGGACACACGGACAGACAGATATTTTGCATAAATACGTTATCTGACCTCTAACAAGTGTAAACCCGTCGAAAACCGGAAGTAAAAAAAAAATGTCGATTAGAATACTTTCTTTTATAGAAAATAGAAGGAAGTAAAAATTTGGTTCTTTTCTATGCATAACTTCACACATACTTTTCAATGGTAAAATAATGAAAATGGTAAAAAAATTGCTATTACAGCATCCCCTTCCGCCGGAATTTTTCCAAACTGAGAGAAGACCTGCTTGATATAGCCAAAAACATACGCAAAAAATTTGGTTCAATGTATGCATAACTTCATACACTTTTCAATGGTACTATGACGGCACACGGACAGACAGACATTTTGTATAAACATGTTTTTTAGATCTCTGCCCCCAAAAATGTGTAAATCCATCGAAAACCGGAAGTCGAAAAAAATTTCGATTACAATACTTAGTAAAAATGGTAAAATAATCAAAGGCAACAATAACACAGGAAATGACCATACCATGCCTTTTTTACCTTTTGTCCTCCCACAGAAGGAGCTACAGGGGCAGCTCATAAATCACCTAATAGTCCGCATAAGTGAATGCAGTGACTATATGTAGAAAAAAATTCTTTCTTTTAAAGTTTACTTTTGTTTCCTACTCGTTGGATCGGTAGGTTTTTTGTTCAGTAGTGTATACCTTATTTAGGCACCCCACTCTGTGTAAAATTTCAGTTTCTCCAAGAAAAGAAAATTTACTGTGTTGCGTGGTGCACTAGAAATTTCATTTTATTTCAGAATTATTTTCCATAACCTTATAAAATTATAGGGTAAAAGCACCAATAGTCGGCCACTTAAGCGCTTTCTTTTAGTATATAGCTCAAAGCGTACTTTTAAAAAGCAATACAACATTTTTAACAGTGACACATGTTAATGTACACTTTTCTTTTACTGTTTCAGCAATTGTTTAAAAAAAAAAACTGATTATAGTTTTTATTTATAAAAAGTTAAACTTAAAAGTAGCAAAGGTCTAGTAGTCGGCCACTCAATTCTAGTGTTCGGCCATCACTGGACCAGTAGTCGGCCACTAAGCTTTGTTATTTAAATAACTTAAAGTATAACTTTTATAAACAGAACAACATTTTAATGATAAAATGTGTTAATTTATTCTTTTCTTATAATGTTGCTGTAATAATTTAAAATATTATAATAGTATATAACACTTTCCAACATAGTTTAAAAGTGTTTGTGAATTTGGATTGTCTTCAGTCTGTCCGAGTTCTAACACTCGCAAATATACTCGAATCTCCTTGAAATTTTTGACGTTAATAATAGCACGATCGCTATTGAAAATAAAGTGTGTAGAATTTATAGTTTATCTACAGGGACAGTCAAAAATATCCCGATGCATTACGTCAATGAGAAAAATTGCTTCAAGTTTATTTTAATGCTGTTGGCCATTTCAAATATAATGAAATTGATATGCATTTATGAAGTGCATTTAACTATGCATTCTAGACAATATGCAGTCCAAAGAACTTATTATTCATTTATAGGGCCCCGCAAAAGAATTCCTTTACTTAACAGTGTCAGGGGATAAGCAGTTTGCAGGGTATTTTAGTTCTCTTATACTACATCAAATAGAATGAAATTGATATACAACATAACTGAGGCTTACTACAAAATACTCGTTGTATAACATGATATGCATAGCATTTATCATTCATTTACAGGGAAACACAAAAAATTCGAATACAGTACTGTATCTTTCAATTAGCGATAATTGCTATAATTGTGATTTTGTTTATGACATGCGTTTTTAAGTTTAATTAAACCTTTGCTTACAATGTGGTGTGTATAACTGATATAGATCATATACAAGGCTACACAAAAGAGTTTGTAAGTTTTATGGAGTATCAGCATGAATGGCTTAAAAGAGGCTTTTATGCTCTTTCAAGCTGAACTATATTTAGTATACTAAGAGATGTTTGTATAGGTAGTAGGGGTAGATGGATGTAGGGGTAGAATTGCTGAAGGTAAATTTTCAACCGGTTATGCATTTTCTTACTATACTAAGTTTTATCATACTATGTATAGAATGATATACAAATCTTTAGATTGAATACAGGACTGCGCAAAAGAATTGAACTACTTTTTTGGTTAGGGAACATAATCTGGTTTTCAAAAGTATTATGCCTTTTTTAAAATGTTTACTTTTTTTTACGGTATTAAGCAGCTCAATTTCGTTGAAAAATTCTGCAAGTCATGGGAAATGCTTTTATAATCTATTCTTCATGCAAGATTTTTCATTCTTGTCTCATATGGAAAGTAAAGTTAAAAGTAGCAAATTATCTAGTAGTGGGCCTTTCAAATTTTTTGTTTAACCATCGTAGACTAGGCTGTGGGCAGAGAAAAAATTATTACGTCATCCTGTTTCAAAGTGAAATTATGATGTAGGACAAGATTATTAACAGAACATGAATGACTGATCTGTCGATGCATATCTTATTGTGATATCAGCAGTAGGGAGTGCCAAATCGTCATTTTAGCGTTACTATCATGTCGTCGAGTTTCGGGATGAAATTTTAATATGTTGCATGTCTCGACTAGTACAATGCAAATATTTCAGTTTATCTTGGGATTTCGTGGTTAGATATTTGCAAAACACAGCACCAATTCTTCATTTTCGCGTTACTATCTCGTAATCGAGTTTCAAAATGTAATTTTAATAAGTTGCATATCTCGAATAGTACATTACAGATATTACAGTCTGTCTCGTAGTATCTTTGAACAATGGGCAGAATGAGGCGCCAATTCTTATTTAACGGAAAATATGGTTTCTTGTTCAGTTGATTTCCCCTATTTGATATTTTAAATACATGTGACAAAGCAATCGTTTGTTATCATTGTTATTTTAGTAGTTATCTTATTATTATAGATTTGTGATTTTATAGTAACAGTCGTTTTGATATAATTATGCGATTTTATAAAAAAAATTCTTGTTTTTTGCTATCTTTATTTTGTGACGAACGCATGGGCGCATAGCGTTCATCAAAACTAAAACTAATCACTGGATGCGGCAACTTCATCGTGCAGCAGTCTCAAAAACGCCCTAAATTCGCGAAATCCGCGATAATAAACGAACAAAATTCGTTAACACCGCAATCAGTAACGAACTTATGAACGCATAGCACTCAGGAAGACCAAAGAAAAACATCACTGGATGCAGCAGTCTCTAAAACGCAGTAATTCGCGAAAGACACGATCACGAACGAACGAAATTTGTTAACGCCGCAATCAGTAAAAAACGTATGAGCTAATAGCACTCATGAAAACCAAAAAAACATTACTGGGTGCAGCAACCTCGTCGTGCAGCGGTCTCTAAAACGCAATAATTCGTGAAAGCTGCAATCACAAACGAACGAAATTCATTAACGCCATAATCAGTAACAAACGTATGAGCTAATAGCGCTCATGAAAACCGAAAAAAAAGAATCACTGGGTGCAGCAACCTCATCGTGCAGCAGTCTCTAAAATGCAGTAATTCGCGAAAGCCACGATCAAGTATGAACGAAATTCGTTAACGCCGCAATCCGTAACAACGCATGAATCCATAGTGTTCATGAAAACAAAAAACAAAAACAAAAAAAAAACATCACTGGGTGCTGAAACCCCGTCGTGCAGCGGTCTCTAAAACGCAATAATTCACGAAAGCTGCAACCACAAACGAATGAAATTCGTTAACGCCGTAATCAGTAACGAACGTATGAGCTAATAGCGCTCATGAAAACAGAAAAAAACATCACTAGGTGCAGCAACCTCGTTGTGCAGCAGTCTCTAAAACACAGTAATTCGTGAAAGTCACGATCCCCAACGAACGAAATTCGTTAATGTCGAGATCAATAACGAATGTATGAACGCATAGCGTTCATGAAAACCGAAAAAAAAAAATCACTGGATGCAGCAACCTCGTCGTGCAGTAGCATTTAAAACGCAGTAATTCGCGAAAGCCACTATCACGAATGAACGAAATTCATTACCACCGCAATCAGTAACAAACGTATGAGCGCAAAGCGCTCATCAAAACCGAAAAATAAAATTACTGGATGCAGCAACCTCGTCGTTTAGCAGTCTCAAAAAGGCACTAAATTCGCAAAAGCTGCAATCACAAACGAACGAAATTCGTTAACGCCGCGATAAGTTACGAACGTATGAGAGCGTAGCGCTCATGAAAACAAAAAAAAATCACTGGATTCAGCAACCTCGTTGAGCAGCAGTCTATAAAACGCAGTAATTCGCGAAAGCCACGATCACGAACGAACGAAATTCGTTAACGCCGCAATCATTAACGAACGTATGAGCGCATAGCGCTCATGAAAACCGAAAAAACATCACTGGATGCAGCAAACTCATCGTGCAGCAGTCTCAAAAACGCACTAAATTCGTGAAAGCCGCAATCAGAAATGAATGAAATTCGTTAACGCCGCAATCAGTTACGAGCGTATGAGCGCATAGCGCTCTTGAAAACCGAAAAAAAACCATCACTGGGTGCAACAACCTCGTCGTGCAGATGTCTCAAAAAATGTTTTTTATTGGTTACGCTTTCTCTTTATAAATCAGAATACATCTTAAAATATTTTTAAAAGCATTTTTTCGAAAAAAAAAAATCCAAATTTTTAAGGATAATCGCAAGATTACATCCAAATTCGAAAGCGAATTTTATTGTACCTCAAACACAAAAAAATATTATTTGTAAAAATATGTAACATTACTTGATAAACTTTGTTTTGTTTTGTAAAGATAAAAAGTTCTTCCAGTTTAATCTGCATTAAAAACGGAATTGAATTTCTAATTGGCACATACTTATTTACTTGCATCTAGTAAGAAATCATAACAAAAGTTTTGTATTTTATTAAGCACAAAGAAACCACGTAAAGCAGAAGTGATGAAAACATAGATAAGTAGTATACGTTAAAAAAAAAAGAAGAAAAAACCACTCGAAAAATTATGATTAGCAAGTAAAGGAACAATTTTAACCGAAAAATATCTAATTGAAATAATGACATTTCAATCAGAGAGAAGTCAAAATTTAATGCATTCAACCGGTAGTTAAATTACTGAGTAGCAAAAACTCACACAAAAGTGGAAAAAGATTACAGAAATTAAAACATTTTTGATAATTTAAGTATTTAAAATATTTCAAGTATCCTTTTCAAGAAGAAAAAGAATTTTAAGCAGATAGATAATGGTGTTAAGAAAAAAAACATGAATATCAGTGATTAATATGTTTTTAATGAATTTTCCAAAAACAATTTATAAATTGAGATGTTTAAGATTAAATATCTGACACTAGATAATAATTAAAAGAATTTCATCAAAAAAAATCAGAGATTTAAAAAAAAAAAATACTTACCATACTGTCATCTGGGGAAGGTAATGAAATATTAGAAAATGCTTCAGAATATTTTCTGTTTAGAACAGTTAATTTTCTATAGCAATTCATATGAAATTTGTATAAGTCCATGTTTTCATCCAACACAAGTTCATTGTATTTTAGCCCTTTCGTTTTTCGAAACGTTAGAGCATCACAACACCTTTTAAAGGTTCTTTCGTTAAAGTTACACAACTTAACATACTCTGGCGGTTTGTCATCAATACTTAGTCTACTTTGAGGAAATTTTCGACGTTTTTTCTTTCAAATAAAACATTGATCCATATTTTCAAATATAAAAAAAAACACTTATTTGCAAATCTTCAGAAAAAGAATAAGTAATGAAAAAATCGTCTGCTTGACTGTGTCATATATTGAAAAAATATTTCTCTGTTTCAAGACTAACGAATTTTCACTTTTCACGGTTGAATAAAAAATAATTACATTTTACTAAAAATTTGTTTTCTTCATTGATGTATAATAAGAAAAAGCTTATTCATAAAAGAAGAAAAAAATAATAAACAAAGTTATTGAAAAATCTATGCTGAAGAATTGCAAATCAATTTTTTTCCCTTCTTTATATGGCAAAAGAAGCAGATTTACTATTTTTATTTTTAATATGATATATAAAAATTCAATTAAATCATGAAGTGGATTCACAATGAAAAGAAAATATTTGCCTCTAAATAAACTTTTTTTTTAAGATAAGTATCTAAATAGAATAAAATAATTCCTCACTGATTCTTTATTCATATACATCTTTATTTTATTTATTTATTTGTTATTATTATTATTATTTGTTAAAAAGAAATTTTTTACATGAAACAATAGTTTTCGTCAAGGTCTAGGTTTTTGTCTTAATACGCTTTTCCTAAACCGTTAAATCATCTTGAATGTCGATTCAAAGTAATACATATATGATTTCTTACTTTTTTTTCTGCTAAAAACATTCGACTACCTTGTGAGACCTTTCTTGCAAACCTCACTCCTTTATCATAATTTCTTCCCTTTTTATGAATTTTTAAAGTTATAACAAACTTTTGACTCACCCAGTACTTTATGGACCAACCAGGATAGTGGTATGTCGTGAAAAGCTATTAAGAAGAGAGGTAAAATATTGTAATTGTACTTATATGTAACTTTAATGTGCCAAAACTCCAAGTGTAACTCGAAAACTTGATTATACCACCAAAATTAAGAATTGGTGCCCCACTCTGCTTATCTCCTACCAAGACGAGCCGGACTGAAATATTCGTATTGTACTAATCGGTATGTTTAATGTGCCAAAATTTCAAGCCGTAACTCGATGACGTAATAGTACTGTCAAAATAGGAAATTGGTGCCCCGTTCCCCTCACTTTGTACCAAGTCACGCCGAATCAGTCATTTTCCCACGTACTGTTAATGAGCTTTTCGTAAACCCTTAATTCATGTTGAAAGTCGATTCGAAGTAATATATATGGCAATCAAATGTAAAATATTATGTTTATAGGGTTTCAATTGTACATTATGACATATTTTTTGTTATAGATTTTAGTCTGCCGGGGTTTCTACCAGGATATGCGCAGGCAGACCAAAATATTCTTAAACGACTTTTTTTACCTTTAATTTGGCACGGATTTCATCCCGTAACTCGATGATGTGATAGTGATGCCAAAATGACGAGTTGGCACCCGCTGCTGTGCCTATCGTACCAAGAAATGTCAAGGCAGACCAGCCATTCCTTAATGTACTCCTAAAAATCTTGTCCTGCATCATGATTTCATCCCGTAACTCGATGAAGTGATTATACCACTAAAATTAAAAATTGGCGCCCCGCTCTGCTCGTCTCGTACCAGATATGACGAGGCAGACTAAAATATTCTTATTGTACTGATATGTGCCTTTAATGTGCCAAATTATCAAGCCGTAACTCGATGACGTGCTTATACTACCAGAATTAAAAATTGGCGCCCCGCTCTGTTCATCTCCTACCAAGATATGACGAGGCAGAGTGAAATATTCGTATTGTACTAATCCATATGTTTAATATGCCAAAATTTCAAGCCGTAACTCAATGACGTAATAGTACACTAAAAATAGAGAATTGGCGCCCCGTTCTTCTCGCTTTGTACCAAGTTATGCCGCATCAGTATTTTCCTCACGTACTCTTAATAAGCTTTCGTAAACCCGTAATTCATGTTGAAAGTCGATTCGAAGTATGGCAATGAAATGTAAAATATTATGTTTATAGGGTTTCAATTGTACATTATGACATATTTTTTGTTATAGATTTTACTCTGCCGGGGTTTCTACCAGGATATGCACAGGCAGACCAAAATATTCTTAAAAGACTTTTTTTTACCTTTAATTTGGCACCGGTTTCATCCCGTAACTTGATGACGTGATAGTGATGCCAAAATGACAAGTTGGCACCCCCTGCTGCGCCTATCGTACCGAGAAATGTCGAGGCAGACCAGTCATTCCTTAATGTACTCCTAAAAATCTTGTCCTGCATCATGATTTCATCCCGTAACTCGATGACGTGATTATACTGCCAAAATTAAAAATTAGCGCCCCGCTCTGTTCGTCTCGTACCAATATATGATGAGGCAGACTGAAATATTCTTATTGTACTGATTTGTGCCTTTAATGTGCCAAATTTTCAAGGTGTAACTCGATGACGTGATTATACCGCCGAAATTAAAAATTGGCGCCCCGCTCTGCTCATCTCCTACCAAGATATAACAAGGTAGACTGAAATATTCGTGTTGTGCTAATCGGAATGTTTAATGTGCCAAAATTTCAAGCCGTAACTCGGTGACGTAATAATGCTGGTACCGTTTTTCGCGCTTTGTACCAAGTTATGCCGAATCAGTCATTTTTTCACGTACTGTTAATAATCTTTTCCTAAACCCTTAATTCATCTTGAAAGTTGATTCGAAGTAATATATATGGCAATGTAATGTAAAATATTACGTTTATAGGGTTTTAATTATACATTATGACGTATTTTTTTGTTATAGATTTTAGTCTGCCGGGGGTTTCTACCAGGATATGCGCAGGCAGACCAAAATATTCTTAAAAGGCTTTTTTACCTTTAATTTGGCACCGGCTTCATCCCATAACTCGATGACGTGATAGTGACTCCAAAATGACGATTTGGCGCCCGCTGCTGCACCTATCGTACCAAGAAATGTCGAGGCAGACCAGTCATTTCTTAATGTACTCTTAAAAATCTTGTCCTGCATCATAATTTCATCCCGTAACTCGATGACGTAGTCATTCGTGTCGCCGCCGCCCAGTCTAATTGAAAATGGCTGAATTTTGGACACTGATATAGTATAAATACTGTCAATAGCATTCTGAATAAAGGAATGTCTAGCTCATAGTTGTTTAGAATGAATGATGGCTATTTCCAGCACTTCTCATCATGATATCATATTTTATAGAAATCAAAACAAGTCTGTTGAAAATATAGTTATGATATCTTCATTATTGTTAAAGTAACAAACGAAAATACAAGTTTGACCACAAGTGAGATGAGATACAGACTATTTGTGACTGAATAAGTGGATTGCGATTATGGTTACCTGCTCTCTCGTGATGTCTATTATCAACAAGGGTGGCGCCAGAGGGGGGTCCGGGGGGGCATATGCCCCCAGTCGGGCATACCTGGCCCCCACATCGGGGTCAAATTTAATAGTTGTCGGGGAAATTTTTTTGACTTGAGTGTAGGGTCCTGTATCGGGTCGGGTAACCCGATTTTTTTTTGCACACGACCCGAGTCATGTCGAGTCGAGGACAGGTTAATTAAAAAAAAGATCTTGCATTAGTTTATAGAAAACGCGACCCACGGATAAGCTTGCCACTTTTCTTTTCTTTGGAAGTCGGATTGGTTTGGCTATAATTTTTTTGGTTTCGATATGACACGAGTTTTGATTCTTACGCGTCGATTTTGTTTAAGCTGATTTTTCAAAAAAGTGCCCAGAATTATATCTCAAATTAGAGTCCTGCATCAATTCAGGTTGCCCGATTTTACCTACACCCGGCCCGACCCACAGCTCGGATTGAGGATAACATTTTTCGTTGTGGTTGGGTTCGGATGAGTTTGGGGTTGAGTTTTGATACTTACGAGTAGTTGCCAGGAGTCCCGCTTTACGTGGAAATTCCCGATTTTTCCAAAAGTTCCTGATCCCAAAGTACGTTCAATTTTTACGAGTTTAATCTAAATTAAAATTTTATTCTTTAGTCTGCGACGAGAAAATTTAAGAATTTAACCACATGTCGATTAAAGTCTATTATCACAACGGCCAGATGTTACCGAAAATCTAATACATTTTGTCTAGAACTCATTCATGTGCACTCTTGTTCAGTGTTTATTCGATTGACCGCAAACTTAAGCACCTGTAAGAAATACGTTTTCAAGGAGAAACAGGATGTGGAAATTCATCTGCTCACCTCGATCTTCTTATTAAAAAGTGTAGGGTAAGCATTCCTTTTTATAAATGAATAAGTAAGTAAAAAGAGTTTTGTGTAATTATTCAAGCAAAAAATTTCCTCTTTGTTCATTAATTTCAATATGCAGTAATCTCATTTTATAATAATATGGATATTAATCTCTAATATATAAAAGATAAATGGAAGGTATAAATAAGAAAATAATTATATACATACATAACTTCATTGTAAATTGCGGGAATATGTATATACAGCAACAATTAAAATCTTGTATCGGGTCAGTTAACCCGATTCTACCCCGAACGTGTTGGCCATTGGCTCTAAAATTTTGCTGCGGATCTGGTTGATTAGTGTTTCCGTTTTCGGGTCATCTCAAATGAGAGTTTTATTTCTTAGGAGTCGACTCGTGTATGCCAGTTTTCCCAAAGAAAAGTCCAGATTATCATTTCAAATTATATTAAAAAAAATTATATGAATGAGTAAATGTATGCATTCATTTTTCGAAATATAAAATTGATTTTAGAGATATGATTGCAGACTATTTTCCTAAATTGTTTTACATTTAGGATTGTTTTTTTTTCATTTCATGCTTAGGATCAAGTTTCAGGTTCGAAAAGAAATATTTTGTCAATTTTGAGTCCTCGAACCGTGCAGGGTTGTAATTCACAATTCGTGTTTAGGGTCGTAGGTTTGCATTTAGAAATTTACAAAATCGTGTAAAACAGAACACCGACTTACTTGATAATTTAAACTTGATTGTATCATTAGATTGAACAATTTCAATTAATAACTTAGTTATAATTTGTAGAGGTCTGTACGGGCCAAAATTTCCAGGTCCAGGCCAGGCTCATAGAAAGAAAAGTTCGGCCCGGCCCGGTATAAAAGTTAAAACTTCAATCCGAATTCGGCCCGGAAAAAATTAAAATCTCAGCCCGAGTCTGATCCAGCCCGACGGAATTTCTATAAAACGTGGATTTTTACGTCAATTTTGTTAAAAGGAAGAGTTTTGACCAAAAATACTTATTTTAGCTTTTTTTTTCCATGCTTATAATCTTCATTTTTAAAGAAGCGCCCTAAGTTGCGTTATACATTTCTTTAAATAAATCTCTATTTGTATGTAAATGTTTCAGCTTTAATTAATATCGTTAATCAAAAAATTATGTATTGGAGACTTAAAAATCTGAAAAATTCTATACAGTAAAATCTTCTATAACGGAATCGCATAGAAAAGATATAAAATGGGTTATAAACAAGTTCCCTTCTTACCAGGTGTAAATGTATTATATTTTCTCACGTATTATTATATTCATTTTGCATGGATCACTATATTTTTCCATATAAGACAGGATTCCGTCATAGGCTGGGGGGTTATTTTCATGCGTTTTACTGTATTTCAATATATTATAGCCTAGAAATCAACTATTCTTTAAAAGGAATAAATTTTAAGGTTTAATTATAGAATAATATCGACTTAAAAATATATACAGATTTTGCAAAAATTTTTGGTTCGGGCCAAATTTTACTGATTTTTGAACGGACCAGGCCATGCAGAGACAATGATTTTCATACGGGCTAGATCGAGACCAGGACTGAAATTATCGGCTGAAATTATCGGCGACCTAGGAAGAATGAAACCTGTCCCGTCCCGGTACGAAAAAAAAGAAGTTAGGCCAGACCCGATCCTGCAGAAGAAATTAAGGCCAGAGCCTGACTTAGAAAGAGTAGTGACTAAGCCTGACCTGGCCCGTGCAGACCTTTAAACTTTGGCTGTTTCAAAATAAGCATGAATTTAAAGATTTTTCTTTTTAAACATCAACAAGACTTTGTGTTATGATTAAGCTGATATTAAAATAATGAAATTTTACATTCTAAACTATTTTACAAGTTTTTCTCTAACTTACATAGAATTTTACATTTCAGTTTTAGTCTCAGATTTAAATTTTGTATCTTACCAGAAGTTAGAGGACCAAACTGTCTGGTTTCGATCTATATACACTCTGAAAACAATATGTGAGTTGAAGGTGTTTCTTCCATTGCTTTTATTATTATTATAACACGAAAATTCCTGTTTTTATTTCCCCATTTCCTCCCAAAATACAGAAAAATATTAATCTAACGTAAAAATTATCTGAAGTTGCATTTTCGTCAAATCACAGGGGTGTTTCCGTAACTGTGCAGCATGTTACTTTTTTGTATCAGAAACCCATTTTTTACGTATGTCTCTTTTCCTCCAAAACACGGAAAGTTCGCAAACCGAAGCTCAATTTTTTTCTTTTTTAATCCTCCCATCAAAAGACGGAAATTTCTTCAAATAATAGAAAAATCTGTTTTTCGCAGGTGCGCTCCGGCAACTTGTTGCCTGTGCTTTTTACATTTCACGAAATGTTTTCTTGAGAGTGTACGTAATAATAATCGCGCTTTTCAAAAACGGCTAAAATGAAAAATAATGAAAAAAATAAAATGCTGTATTTATAAAGTGAGCATTCTTGTCATAGAATTACTGTTAATTATTTTATAAACTCTAGTTAGACAAATTAATTTCACACCATTCCTTTATGGACAAAGTATAATTCACGTACATTCAATACGAAGAAAGGAAGCTATTTAATACAGCAACCTGTTAAGATGGAACGACAAATCGGAAGAACTTTCCAATTTAGACAGGTTTTAATCTTACCCTGTTTTAGCCGATATTGTGATTTTTTTTCAGTTTAAAGCATTATTCCGTTATACTGGTTCTGTTTAACGTTTTATTGCAGTGCTTAAGGATGTCCCGCTTTTCAAGTGCCTACCCGCTTTTTGTGATGCTAGACCTGTCAACACTACTTACGAGCCAAGTTCGAATTAGCCCCATTTTACAAAAAGGAAGTCTAAGCTATTGTTTTAGATGAATTATATATTTAAATTTGAATGAATTGCTTTACATGTTTATTTTCTATATAAAAGATAGAATTGATATTAGAGATATGATTGCAGACTGCTTTTTCATAATTGTATTAAATTATAGATCTTTTTGTGTCGAGCCGGGTTTGGGTTGAAGTGTTTCGGTTTAGGGTCTATAGAAAAATTGTTGTCAGGTTTTAACTTTGGAAATTTTTCCCAAAGGGTTTCCGTTGGTTCAACGGAAATTTGACTTTAAGTTGAACGTTTGGGTCGGGTATAACCCAACCCGTGCAGGAATCAATTTCAGATGGAAAACTACATATTTACGAATGACTCCTTACATGTTTATTTTTCTACATAAAAGATAACATTAATATTGGAGATATGATTATAGATTATTTTTCTATAATTAAATTATATTTTGAATCAAATTTCTCTGATTCAGGGTTTCAGGTTGGGATTTGAATTAAGTATTTCGAGTTCGATCAGGTTGCAGTTAGACGGAATATTTTTGGTTGGGTTCGGTTCGGGTTGCAGCTTGGTTTTAAATAAAATTTGCAGGCCTGCAAATTTTGCTTATTACCTGGGCAGGACCCTAGTTATGTGTAACGTTTAACTGCTAGTTTTCATGATGACACTTTCACTAACAAATTTAAATAAATTTAAATTTAAATAATTTTTGGTCAGTTCATGCATTTTCGATAGGATTGTCAACTGATTTTTTCCCGTTAGCTCCGACATTAAAATACATGGCCAACTCGGCCTGAACACGAACCGCGTTTTGAAAAAAATTAGTTACCCACCTTACCTGATGCGGGACTATTGTTTCTATAAGACTTAGCATTTTTTTAAGGGCGGGGTGGTCCGCAGTGTTTCGACTCATAACTGGGGAACTGTTCCATACTTTGTCGCTCACACACTGCTGTGTATGTGCCATACATGTGCACGTAAAATATGTGGCATTGAATGACCTCTTATTGGGAGGTTGCTGGGTGAAAGAAGCAGCGAAGAAGCAGAGTTTTTCCTTTTGGGTAATGTTCAAAAGAGCGGAAAATTTTTGTGTTGTGGATTCGTCTGCCTATAAAGATTAGGTGACTATAGTGAGGTGTTTCAAAAATACCCTTAAGAGCTTTTTTTCACTTTATTTATCTACAATATTCTTTGACAAGCTTCGAAATTTATGTTTCGAATAAAAATCGTTTGGCCCTCTACAATTCATCTCTAATTTAAATAGCAGTGTGAGTGTTAGAGATCTGCGCATTTCGGGATATGCCAAATTCAGACGCAAAACTTTTATGTTTTCACGTAATTAACCAACGTATTCAACCTGTTATTTAAAAAAAGGAAAAAAAGAAACATAGAAATGTTTTATTGTTCATTTACTCCACTAATAAAGGAGAAATGTTACCACGACATTGCAGTTGGGAAAAAAAATCTGAAGTATAAATACAGTCCCGGTCCGGCCCGAATCTACAGAAAAAAATGTAAGACCCGGACGTGTCCCAGGGAAATGAAATTCAGGCCTGGACCAACTTTTCAAAAACTAAAATTTAGCCCGAGCCTGTACAGAGTTTTCAGATAAAATTAAGCCCGGCCCGAGTTTAATGAAAGAAACCTTTACCGAGCTCGGGGTTCGGGACAGGCCCGAGCTCGTGAAGACCTCCAATATATATTATGAATTTGGCCCCCATGTCGGGGATACTGTGCGCCCCCTCCCCTGTCGGGCAAGTGCTGGCGCCGCCCCTGATTATCAACCCTGAAAGATTTTCTTTTTGTTTAGAAACGCCCTTTCTTGTGAAAAAGAAAGAAACAGATTATTTACTGGACAATGTACAGGAACTTGCATTTGTACACAATTAATTCCTATGAAAATCCTTGTGATTGGTTAATTTTCTTAAATAATACTTAACAAACAGCAAATAAATACTGTAAAAACACTATCTTTTATTTAAATATGATTCTGTTCCTAATTATTCTGAATATCTTTATAAGTTGACTGTTAAACGTAGAAGTTGTATAAGGTTTTTAAAAAGGTTTTAAAAGTCTTTTTAAGTAGTGATGGGCGATTCTCGAGAATTCGACAATCGAGAAAAATCGTCATCGTAAAAAATCACAATCGATACAGCCATTGATTAATTCCTAGAATCTACAATCGAGATGTTTTACAATCGATTATAACGAGAAAAGCTAAAAACAGTTATTGGAAAACTTAGCTATTATTCTGGCCGACAATTTCATAGTAGTGATAGGGCTTAGTGATGGGCGATTCTCGAAAATTTACCAATCGAAAAAAATCGTTCTCGTAAAATACACAATCGATACAGTCATCGATTACTTTCGAGAATCTACAAAGGAGATGTTCTGGAATTGATTATTGAAATCATTGTTTTTACATATATATATAAGGCAGATTTTATTAAATATAGGGTAACTGAAAACAGATGGAATAAAAAACAAAAAACCAAAGGGAGGCTATAAAGGAGCCATAAGACTGGAAAAGTCTTGTAAGGTTGCCCCCTGGTTGAAAAAAGCTGAAAAAACGCGAGTAGCTATGAAGCGGTAAGGGGAGTTTAAGTATAAAAAAATAGAATTTTTCGGCAATTAGCACCAAAATGGCCAAAGAAATGAGAATCAAAAGCACACCCTAGTGGCAAAAACATGAACTAAAGGATGATAAAAGGGATCAAAAATTTTTATTGATTTTTCTACGTCATTTGAGATTGGATCTTTAATTTCCCCATTTTTAGAAAGTCTTCGACTGAAATATATTAAACGAACCCCCGCGGGGAGCAAAGTAGGGGGGAGGGGCAAAGAAAGTGCATAATATGAATAAGTGGTCACAGGACTTTCCAACGATATGTCACATGAAGTGTGTCGGCTAAATTTAGAAAAGTGCCCCCGCGCGGGGGCAAAGTAAGGGGAGGGGTGCGGGCGATATATAAAATGAAATAGTAGTCACAGAGCTTTCCAATGATATATCACATGAGGGGTGTCAGCAAATGATAGAAAAGAATCCCAACTCCCAGGATTCCAATTATCGTGCCCCCCCGAAATATACCCTGCCCATCCTTCTCTTTGAAATTTTCATATATTAAAAATTATTTATCGGAGGGCTCCATAAAAAAATTCGATCTAAAATGTTTAAAAACACTACGATTTCCAAAAAGTTTGAAAAGTGCCTCTCTTGGGGCGCCAAACTAGGGAGGGAAGAAGAAAAGTTCATAATATGAAAGAGTAACTTTCCGATGATAACCGAAAACTTTCTGATAATATATCAAATGACTGGTCCAAAAACAGTTTGAAATCTACCCCTCCCACGTGGGTTCCCTCTTTTATCCCAGAATATACCCGGAAATCACGCAGTCCCACTTTTAAAATTTTATATTTAATAAATAATATTTATCGGAGAGCTCCATTAAAAAACCCCATTTAATGATATTTATTGTAGAAATCTCTACAATTAAAAAAAAAAAATTTCACCCCCCGCACCGCTCCCCCCCCCATCCCGCCCCCTTCCGGAATTCAACTCTGGGAGGAGAAAGGTTCATAATATAAAAGAATGGTGAAAGGACTTTCCTATGATATGTCAAGGAGAGGTTTGGTAAAAGTTTGAAAATTACCTGCCCCCCCCTTTGTCCACTCTCGCACCCCCCCGAATTCACTCACCTTTCTCTTTGAACATTTTATATTTAATGAATAGTATTTACCTGAGTCTCCAGGTTTAGGACAGCTTGGCAGAGCTAAAATAAGAAACATTGTAAATTCGGGGCAAAATGACACTAAATTTAACAGTATAGTTTGAAACTAGGACGATACAGAACTGAATACATAAACCACTATGCTTCATAACCCACATCGGTTAATAGCAATAAAAAGATATGTGCCAGTTAAACTGATGGCATTGAGCTCACATTTTATTCACACTAATTGCATATAATACTCTTATTTCAAAGAATAATGTCCCTCAAAAAATAAATGAAGGGAAATATCCCCCGTTTGCCCCTTTTATACTTAACCAATGAACCTCCAAATCTAATCAGGGAAACTCCTTAACTGTAATAAATCAGTATATGAAATTTGAAGCAAATCAGATAATTCTGCATGAAAAAAAGAAACATATCGCTAAATTAAGGGTGGTCTAATCAATTTAACCCTTTTATACTTAACTAATGAACCTCCAAATCTAATCAGGAAAGCTCCTTATCAGAACGAACATAGAAAAAAAAATCAAAGTAAATTGAATAATTCTCCATGAAAATCCATTTATCTAAATTAACGGGAGGGGACTTGCCCCCTTTTCGCCCTTGTATACTTAACCAATGAACCTCCAAATCTAATGAAAGAAGCGCCATATCGGAATAATTGGGTATATTAAATTTGAAGCAAATCGAATAATTCTGCATGAAAAACCCTTTTATCTAAATTAAGGGGGAGACTAGCCCCTCCCCTTTATACTTAACCCATAAACCTCCAAATCTAATCAAGGCAGCTTCTTAACATAATAAACCGGTATCCCAAATTTGGAGCAAATCGAATAATTCTGCATGAAAAACCCATTTATCTAAATTAAGGAGGGAGTCTACCCCCCTTTATACTTAACTAATGAACTTCCAAGTTTAATCGGGGAAGCTCCTTAACATAATAAACCGATATACCAAATTTGGAACAAATCGAATAATTCTGCATGAAAAACCCATTTATCTAAATTAAGGGGGGGGGACCAGCCCCCCTTCTCCCCCTTTATCCTTAACCAATGAACTTCCAAGTTTAATCAGGGAAGCTCCTTAACATAATAAACCGGTATACCAAATTTGGAGCAAATCGAATAATTCTGCATGAAAAGCCCATTTATCTAAATTAAGGGAGGGGGGTCCAGCCCCCTTCTCCCCTTTTATACTTAACACGTAAACCTCCAAATCTAATCAAGGCAACTTCTTAACATAATGAACCGGTATACCAAATTTGGAGTAAATCGAATAATTCTGCATGAAAAACCCATTTATCTAAATTAAGGAGGGGGTCTACCCCCCTTTCCCCCCTTCATACTTAACAAATGAACCTCCAAGTTTAATCAGGGAAGCTCCTTAACATAATAAACCGGTATACGAAATTTGGAGCAAATCGAATAATTCTCCATGAAAAACCTATTTATCTAAATTAAGGAGGAGGGGGGTGCAGCCCCCCTTCTCTCCCTTTATCCTTAACCAATGAACCGTCAAAACTAATCAGCCGAACGCCTTATCAGAATGAACATAAAAGAAATTGAAGCAAATCGTACATTTTAATCAAGAGTTATCGCATTACGTACATACATACGTACGTACTTACGTACATGCATACACACAGAACCGACGGGTACATTAGCTCTCAGGCTTAGATAGCCTGTGAGCTAAATAGAGATTGGATAAGCAGATGGACTCCTTTGAGAAATTATGACTTAAACCAAAAATGCGGTAAGTTGGACTCTGAAAGCTTCATTTCCATCTCGCATTTCGGCAAATCTCATCTCGATGATTTTTCCAGCATTTCGACGCTTCCGGATGGGAAGCTGCTCGATGGTTGGTTCTCTCGTGGTTTTAAACCTTTCAGGATGGCAAGTCTCTCGAGAGTTTCTCTCGCCGTTTTCAACCTTTCCCGATGGGAAGCCTCTCGCTGGTTTCTCTCGTCCTTTTCGAAATCTCCCATTGAAAAGCCTTTCGAGGATTTCTCTCGCGCTTTTCAACATTTCGCTATGAGAAGCTTTTCGAGGATTTCTCTCGTCCTCGGCAGAGAAGAAAAGTAAGAAAATTTATCGAGAATACCAAGAGACGAGATAGAGAAAGAGGCATGACAATGAGCTGTGAAATGAAGCCCTAATTTTCAAAGTTTCTCTTATTTTAGCCCTACCAAGATGTCACTTACCTGGAGCTCTCCGATAAAAATTATTTATTAAATATAAAAATTTCAAAGAGGAAGGTGGGTCGGGTGATTTTGAGGGAGGAGGATGTGAGAGTGGAGTCATGCGGGGTGCAATTTTAAAAATTTTACCGAACCCTTCCTGTGGCATATAATCGAAAAGCCCTTTGACCACTCTTTCATACTATGAACCTTTCTTTGCCCAGAGGGGGATGGGGAAGGGGCGAACAAATTAACAAAACCATAGCAGATTTCTATAATAAATTTAAATATCACTGTAGATGTGGGTTTTTTATGCAGTCTTCCGGTAAATATTATTTATTGAACATAAAAATTTTAAAGTGGCGGCTGTGTGAATTTTGGAGCGAAAGAGTGGGCCCACGTGGGGAGGGAGGGGGAGCAATTTTCAAACTTTTTTTGGACCAGTCATGTGATATGTCATCGGTAAGCTCTCGGATGACTCTTTCATATTATGATACTTTCTTCCTCCCCTCCCCAATTTGGCCCTCACTGCGAGGGTAGTTTTTTCCGTTTTTATCATTTTAGATCGGATTTTTTTTATGGAGCCCTCCGCTAAATATTATTTATAATATATGAAATTTCAGGACACTTTTCCAAATTTAGCCAAGACCCCTCATGTGACATATTGTTGGAAAGGTTTGTGACTACTTATTGATGCTATGCACTTCCGGTGGCTGTCCCCCCCACTTTGCCCCCCCCCCCGGAGGACACTTTTCCAAATTTAGTTAATACCCCTCTTGTGAGATATCTTTGAAAAGGTCTGTGACTACTTATTGATGTTATGCACTTTCGGTGACAGTCCCCTCCACTCTTTGCCCTCCCCCCGGGGACACTTTTTCAAATTTAGTCAAGACTCCTCGTGTGAGATATCGTTGGAAATGTCTGTGACTACTTATTGATGTTATGTACCTACGGTGTCCCCACCACCACTTTGCCCCCGTCCGGGGGCACTTTTCCAAATTTAGCCAAGACCCCTCATGTGAAATATCGTTAATAAGGTCTGTGACTATTTATTGATGTTAAGCACCTCCGGTGACAGTCTCCCCCAATTTGCACCTCCCGGGGGATATTTTTTCAAATTTAGCCAAGACCTCTCATGTGAGATATCGTTGGAAAGGCCTGTGACTACTTATTGATGTTATGCTCCTCCGGTGTCCATCCCCCCCCCCCCCCCGGGGACACTTTTCCAAATTTAGCCAAGACCCCACATGTGAGATATTGTTGGGAAGGTCTGTGACTACTTATTGATGTAATGTACCTCCGGTGACCGCACCCCCCCACACTTTTCCCCCACAGGGGTGTTTTTCTAAATTTAGCCGAGACCCCTCATGTGACATATTGTTGGAAAGGCTTATGACCACTTACTCATGTTATCCACCTCCCGCACCCCTCCCCCTTTGCCCCCACGGGGAGGGCATTTTTATAAATTCAGATCCAGACTTCTCATGTGACATATGGTTGGGAAGGCCTAATGACCTGTGACGACTTAATCATATTATGCAGCTGCTGTGCTCCTCCGCTCGCTTTGACCCCTCCCCCAAGAGATCTGGTCCGAGGTTCATTCGTTTCGATATTATATTTTTTACAAGATTTTGTAGTGCGTGCACACCACACCCACCTGCTATCATATATCAGTGCCGTATATAGCGGGTAACCTGTTCGTGATTTCATATTACAAGATTATGTATAAATTAGGGGCTCCGATTAAAGGAGGGGCCCCGCTAGCAGTCGAAGTCACCTAGTCTTTATTAACATCGACTCATTCCAGTTCACCCGCAGACGATTCTTGATAAATGTGTGACGTATATAATGCATAATATATGATTTATAAAAGAAATTTGCAAACTGTAGTCATCGAGAAAAAATTTACACAATCGAAAAATATCGAGATGTCCATACAATCGAGAAAATCGAGAAAAACATCTCGTTATCGCCCATCACTATTTTTAAGTACTTCTCGGTTCGGCCGAATATTTCGATATTCATCTAATCCGAATATTCGGCAAGCCGAATAGTTTGTTATTCGGCCAATCCGAATATTCAGCATACCAAATAGTTTGATATTCAGACAACCGAGTAGTTTGATATTCGGTAACATGGCCGAATACCGAATATATACCGAATATTTGGTGCATCCCTACTTTAAAGGCAGAATTAAGCTTTTTTATGATCTCTACTTTTTGGATTATTGTCAAACTAACGTGTTTTCTTTTCCTGTCTTATTTTATTAGAAATATTGGTATAATTAGACAGAATTACGTATGGAATCGCAAAAAAAAAAATTGTTACAGATTAAAACCGAAGCAAATGCAGGAAAGTAAACATAAACAATGTGACTTCATCAGTTACAGCTGCTGTGCGAAAGCCACCATTATGCTGTATTTTTATCTTTAGATTAGAATTGGTACCATAAGCATAAAATAAGGAAATTTTATGCCATGTTTATCCAAATTTAATAAACACAAGAAGCTTGATTGATTAAAAAATGTCTGGGAAAAAATATTGTGATCATCATTGATATTAGCGGGATCTTGATTTTTTCGGAAATAGATTCATATTTTCTTCATAAAAAAGCTTGAGTTTGGTGTTTGGTCATATTAACCAGAATTAATATTGAAATGCGTATGTAATATTGATAAAATAAAATTTGAAATACAGTGAACAAATTCAAGAAAAATAAACAAACAATTCAGTTAGAATTTACACTTGCGAATATTGTGCAGGACCTACAATATGGCGAATTTTTGCTATAGATACACTTTTTTTTTTATCAAAAGTAATGTAATTTTATGTAGTAAGTAATGAGATGTAAGCCAAAAGAGCATGATTAACAAAACAATTAGTAAAAAAATAAGGTGACGGCCACTTATTTGACTGATGCTACTTTTCTGTGAAAGCGTGGAATTCCGCTTGGAAATTACAAACGTCAAATGTGGCAAATGAAGTGTGTTCATACTATAACTAGTTTTAGAAATATTCAGATCTTGGTGCAATAAGTGTTACACAATTGGGCAAAAAGGCATGAATACAAAATTTATTACGATTCTATATACTAAATAAAATTCAGTAAAACGGAA
This sequence comes from Maratus speciosus, assembly GCA_963932465.1. Lineage (NCBI taxonomy): Eukaryota > Metazoa > Arthropoda > Arachnida > Araneae > Salticidae > Maratus > Maratus speciosus. The sequence goes on along the minus strand of OZ010796.1, from coordinate 76,152,504 downwards.
GTAATATCAATCCATCTTAAAAAGGACGTAATCACCAGGGCAACCTAGTGATCATTACCTATCATGGGATATCATTGAATTAATTATTTATGCTAGAATTTAATAGAATGAAGAAAACTTGTATTAATATCTTTTTGTGTTTTAATTCGATGTTCATAACATTTGAAATGATATATATTTCAATACCAAACATTGCATAGTAAATCTCAATAACATATAACCGAGCAATACAACTATATTAACGTAAGTTAGAGTTCAGACAGACGGGCAGACAAACTGAATTCATAAAGACTTTCAATAATGTTGGAAACTGTTAAAAACGCATAATAAATTCGAATTTGACTTTTAGAAATTTCTACCAATAGGTGGAAGCATACTTGAATACTTTTATACAGCCCTGTATTTTACCTACTATCGTTATATACATGCCACTATTTAGCTAATATTTAATTAAGACTAAAACCCACTTAAAACTAGTGAAATCACACTTCCAGAGTTTATCATCCATAGTCGGCCATGTACCTAATTCTTTGCATGGACCTGTATATCATTTTATCTATATTCTACAAACATATCTCAGTACACTAAATGGAGTTCAGTGTAAAAATGTATAACTCATTTAAAAATCACCTTTAAACTACTTCCGTTCATACTCAGTAACCCTTACGATTTCTTTTGTGTAGCCCTGTATATGATCTGCAGGATTTATACACACAACATAATATGGATTAAATTATTTTTAATTTGTTTCTAATGTTATGAATTATTGTTATATGCTATTAAATACAACCCATCTTTTCATTTTAATGATTTATTATTCTTTTTACTTATAGGCTTTGAAGCGGCTGTCTGATAAATATTATAAAAATAAGTCTGAGAGGCATGTAGAGCAGAGTTTTTCCCAGGCACTTTCAGCAGGGTCACCCTGCCTATTCTATGGTTTACGAAACAGCACTTTCCTTGCCCCTCAGTGAAAAAAAAATGCTCTTTCTCTGTCTTGCATTAAAAAATATGCTTTCATACTAAAAATTGACTGATTGTTGTCTTGAAAAGACTGCCATCACTTTTAAATATTAAAAGAGACTTTAAAAATCAAATCAAGCATTTAAAGTTCAAAAAGTATCCTTAAGAATCCAAAATGTGCTTTTAAGAGTAAAATAAAAGCTCTTAAGAATTAAAAGTAGCATTTGTAAACCTGGAAGAAACTGGTATAATCTCGACTGATTTTCTTGAAACTTAAACTATTTTATTTATTTAATTTTTTTCTTATCATAAGTGCTGTTAAGAGCTGTGCCCTCTGGAACAAACTGTACGAATTGTACAAAGCAAGCATTGTTGTCAACAAGAGCCAGGATGGAAAATAACAAATATAAATAAAGCTTTATTTTTGAAATATTTCTTGCAACTTTATTGTCTATTTCATTATAACAATGATAATACAGTAGACTCCCTTAAATCCGCACAGCTTGGGACCAGAGGTTGTGCAGATTTTAGAATTTTGCGGATTTCTGGTCATTGATTTGTTTACATTTTTGAAACATTAATTTCATTGGTAGTTAAGCAAGGGAAATTATAATGAATGCTTACAATAAAGTGAAACACTCTAATAAGTAAAATAATAAAATAATTTGTTAGTTTAAAAGTAAGTAATTAATAAAAATTTAGAAAAATATTAAATTATTACGAATAAAATCGATTAAATTCGATTCCAAAAGTCCTATGCTGCCATCTAGTGATAGCAAGGAGAACAGTGTTAATGCTATTATCAGTATATATAGCTTATTGCACTCACTTTAACTTTTTTCATTGTTATTTAGAGTCTTGAATGCTTTTCTTATACTGCTTTGTTTGTTTAGAAATCAATTTGTCTATAATTAAAAAAAAAAAAAAAATTCCACGAAAAATAATTTTAAAATAGCGTTCCGGTTCGTGGATTTTTCCACTTCGAAAGCTGGAAGTTTTGATATAGATATGCTAATTTATATCAAAATCAAAAGTAATGTAAATTTATTTAGTAATAAACAAGCTGTAATAGCCAAAAGAGAATGATTAACAAAAAATTTAGTAAAAAAGACACTGCGGTAGTCGCTGATTTCGGCACCATCTTGAATTTTGTTACTGCAACTTAACTGTAAATTTCATTGTTTACGTCTGAAAAAATTAGCGGATTTTAGGCGTTCGCGGATTTAAGGGAGTCTACTGTATATGAAATTCCATTCACTGTTTCACGCATGAAAATATTTGATAAATTTAATTTTTAATGTTTAAACAAATTTTAATTTCATTTCACTGTACAGTTTTTATTAATTAAATACACTGAATGTATTGTTTTGATTATTTTATAATATACTACAAATAATCAGTTTTCTCTGATATACATTTTGCAATTTACATATTTAATTGTACAAAATGTAAATTCATTTATAAACTGATTTTGCAATACTTAATTTTAATTTTATTTTTCTATTTAACTTGAATATATGATATTCATTTTAGTGCACATATTATTTTTTTAAGACTTAATTTGGTGATACATAATTAAAAATCAAAATTTCCCTGATTTAAATAAGTTTTGCTGATATGCTAAATTTTTTACTAGTTACACTTGTCTTTGCTTTACAATATGCATATAGCATAGCTGCCAACTTTTACGCTTTTTTTCTTACCACTAAAATTTTACAGTAAATATTGTCTTATTTAATCGTCGAAATCTCACGATTAAATAAGGTGAAAATATCTATTAAATTTTAGTGGTAGAAAAAAAGCGTATAAATTAGCAGCTATGATATAATGTATAACATTTTAAATTGATCCCCACCCCAATGGTTTTTCAAAAGAATTTGCTTTTAATGAGTCATGCAAACCCTTATTTGTACTAATTAGTTATCCCGTCGACTAATTTCGCCAAACTACTCGCCAAATTATACAGATTGAAGTAATTTTTATTTTAAATAACGAAAGAACAAATAAATTAGTATAACATTAATAAAAATACAAATAAAACATTGAAATAAAAATCACTTGATGACGTAAACACGTGTAACTTGCTTAAAGTCAAGTGAATGTGACATTTACGATCAACCAGTATTGGCATTTAATCTTATATTTTGGCGATAGATTTTTGGTCGATGGGATAACTAAGTAGTACCCCTTAATTTCCTAACTCTATTTTACAAAGTTAGCTTAAATTGATTGATATACTTAAAAGTATATAATTTTTTAAGGTTATTTATTATGTATACGAAACAATTTTACTGTTTTCAAAGTACTGTATTCCGGCATGTAACACGCACCTATACACTTAAATTTTGTATTTTTAATTATAGTCGCCATATGTTGTGCAGATTGTTTTTTGCAAAAAAAACCTTCATGATATCCATAGTTAAAAATAAAATGGAAATTATTGTAAAGTACGGTACTATTACTTTTCATATAATTTAATAGCAAAATTATTTTTTTTTTGTTATATAAATAGCATTTTGATTAAATCAAAAATCTTAGTTCTTATGATCATCTTTTTTATCATTTAGTTTTATGATTGATGTATAACATGCACCTGTGAATTTTGATAAATTTTCTTGTATCATAAGTGATTGTTACATACAAAAATATACAGTATGTACTTTTACATCAATCAATGAAAAATTAATTGCTAAAATGAATGAAATGGAACTTTTTTTTAAATCCATGCATGAGTAATGGAAGGTTAATCTTTTAGTTCAGGAATGCTTTTTAAACATATTATGATGGTGCAGTAGAGAGTAGGCCTGCATATGAAAAACAAAATTCATGTTCATATTAGATTTTTAATTTCTTTAGGGATATGGCTAAGTATTGTTTATTATTATTTAATTTTTTTTTTCTTTTGCACACTTGGCAACAAATGTAGATTCTAGTATGTAAAATTTTATTTCACAATCCATTAAAGTTGTTAGGGAATATCACATTTGCTTCCATGAGTTAACAGCACTTGAAAAACTCTGATTTCTCCATTTCTTTGATACGTTTAGATATTGATATTCTTAAGTATAACCATCCTTAAAGGGAAAATTATACTCCCTGTTAGAACTATTTTAATTGAAGTGAAAAAAAAAGTGCGAGATAAAAATAACAGTTGGCAGCTATGCAAATTAGAGATGGGCAACATCGTTCCTTTTAAGGAATCGTTCCAGACGGAATTGTTCACCGAAAGGAATGAGTTCTTTGGAGTCGTTCCGAAAAAAAGGAACGATTCTGAGAAAAAGGAACGAATCCGAGAAAAAAGGAACGATTTTGAAAAATAAAGGATTCCAAGCATAGACTTCTCATAGCATAGACTCTCAAGCATAGACTCTCATTCTTATCTTTACTCTGAGATTCCAAGGGGAAAAAAAACACTTCCGAGATAAAGAGAATCACATGCAATCCATAATATTTATTACTAATTTATTTTATTATGTATCCATCCATTTTCTTACGCATCCAGTCGCCTTAATTTTGTAATGTTTTGGACAGATGATTTTGTTTTTAAGAGTTCATTTCATTGATCAGTGTGTGCAATTAATTTGCAGTTATTTCTAACTTTATGATTTATGGCATTAAGGGGACCGGGAAAGCCCTATCTCCGCCATTTTAAATTCAGCAACTTTATGTACCGTTTTCTCAGAAATGGGGAAAGATAGAGGTCTAGATTTTTTAGAATACTTAGAATAACAAGTTTTACGTATTTTAACGGGCCATTTTATTTCTAAGTGAAACTGAAAATTAATTATTAATTATTTATTGAAAGACATTTTTAAATAAGCATTTTTGGTAAGATTTCACTGCCTAAAATAAATAATTCTCAACAAATCATTAAATACCTGTGTTAAAATATACAATATAACATAAGTATTTAAAAAAATCTGAGTTCATAAGTTTCATGGATATTGAAAAAAAAAAAGAATGCAAACATGAAAAATCCAAGTTTTTTAGAAAAGTCAGTTAAAGATTTAAATGGCCATTAAGATGTGAGGTACTCTTAGAAAGAATGAATAATTCCAACACTTATTTTTTTATAAATAAACATGTGTGACACATCATTCGAAAGATATAAGTTTAAACTATTTAATGATATAAAAAAGTAAAAATCAATTTTTCCCCAAATTTCGCTTACTTGGTCCCCTAAGCATAATTCCTCTGGAAAATTTACCCCTAGTTCCTTGTTGCCCATTCATTTACCGCTGTATTTATCAAGAAAATTTTACTGTAGCTTTGGTTTTGGCGATAAGGGCGGCGTGACGGTCTATTCGATTTTCAGTGTAATCATTGGTTTCTCTTGAAAATATGTCGTCAAACGACGTCCATTTATATTATTATTTTATACGGTGTGTCTTTACTCACAACGATGTCCAATGGCTAATTCCTAAACCGTTAGTCATAGACCTATAGTTCCAGTTACAAAAATGTTTTAAATAAGGTAAAAAATTATTTTGAAAGTCGTTTGGATCAATAAAAATATTTCTAAAAAAGTTACGAAATTTAATTTTTTATACGGTCCCCCGGCTTTATAAGTGATATTTAGTAAAAATTTCCTGTTCCCGTAAAAGAAAGACAAAAAAAGTCCCATTCATCTAACACTAAAATTGACGAAGTTATACGAAACTTTGAAATGCAAGACTTATGCTACTTTTCTGCATCTGAATACACATGAGTTTAGCCATACTTCCAGAGGTCGTAAACAAAGTGCTTAAAGTATTTGAAGGATTTATTTCATGTGTATCTGCGCTTTGAAAGAAATCGTATTACGACAGATTATTGTAAGGATTTGAAGCTGTTTCTTTTCATGATTTTATTAACAAAAATTATGCTATTTTTATAAGCTTTTATTTAACCCATTAACCGCCAAAACTATAAAGTAGGAATTTTCAAATTTCTTCTTGAAAGTCACTTGTCACCACAAATTCAGAAAGGTAATTTTCGCTTTATTAAAATATCAAAATTTCTGCCAATAAATAAGGCAATTTTTTTAATCTAAAATAGTGGTGACAAAGTAATTAATTTAAGCATGAGCAATTATTTTGACCGTTGCGTGAATGCAACACCAGCGGGTAATGGGTTAACTTGAAACGATCGTATGTATGTCTTTCCAGTTCAAAATTTGTACTCGAAATTCAACTCAGTTTAAAATATCCGATCGAGGTTAAATTTTACATATTGACATAAATCAGATGACAATGTAATATTATTATGATTTTCAGTGCTTACCATATGTACTTATTTTACAGGGTAACACAAAAAATTTTGGATAGATTACTGCCAACAAGTTTACTAAAAAGTTTTAGATTAGATAACACAAGGCTGCGATGGTTGTGTTTTTTTATTTTTAAAATTATATATTTTTTAAATTATGATTTTTATGTATTTTTTAGCGCTGAATCCGAAAATTATCTTCATTTTTAACCATCATGTCAGGATTTTTCACAAATAGTAAATTTCAAAATTGAAAAAATAGCTAATACTATAAAATAGAGTCGATGGTTGTATTTTTTAACTTTTACGATTGATTTGTATGTGCTTTTTAGCACTGAATGTGAAAATTACCTTCATATTTAACTATCATGTTAGACTTTTTTGCAAATGGTAAATTTCAAAGTTAAAAAATAGCGAAAATATGTTACTATAAAATGGATGTAAAACTTCTTTTATTCAATTTAATTTTGTTTAATTCAACAATTTATTCAATTTTTGGCTTATACTGAGATTCTTACAGCTAAACAGCTTGGGGATCCGATGATGTGGGAGGGGAAGAGGTTCAATTCAATTAAAACTTTGAACTTTTAAACTTTGAAATTTACAATTTGCGAAAAATCCTGACGTGATGGTTAAAAATGAAGGTCATTTACAGATTCAATAGTAAAAAATACATAAAAATTAATTATCAAAAGTTAAAGAAATAACAATATTTTATACTATCAGATTTTCGTTAATTTTTCACTTTTTAGCTTTCAAATTTATGATTTCCAAAAAAAATCTGTACTTTGTGATAAAAAATGAAGGCAATTTTTGGATTCAGTGCTACAAAATACATAAGAATTAATTATCAAAAGCAAAAACACATGACACAACCGAAATTTGCATCCTAGTGCAATCTAATAATATTTCAAAATATGTGTCATTTTGTAAATAATTGAGGCTGTTGCTTTTCAACATTTTATTTAACGAAAATTCGATTATTTTTTCCTGTTATATGTTTAGTACAAGCTCTATATTTTGCATTAATATTTCAGAATGATTATAGATTTCAAATTTATAATGCAATGTTAATTTTACTATGAACTTTTTTTTTTTATATATATCTGACGATTATTTATATTTCTAGTAAATTTGTAAATGAGCCCTATTTCGCAGCAAAAAATATGCTCCAACTTTAAACAATTATTATATTGGTCAGTTTTACTCGTAGAATAATAGGATTTTTTTTTGTCTTACTTTTAAGTGTAATAGGAAAATTTTACTAAATATAACTTAAAGGACCGGGGGACCATATTAAATTTCGTAATTTTTCAAGAAATGATTTTATTGACCCAAATCACTTTTAAAATACTTTCTTACCCCATTTAAAACATTTTTGTAATTGGAAATATATGGCTATGACTAACGGTTTAGGAATTCGCCATTGGACATCGTTGAGAGTAGACATCCTGTATGGGAAATTTTATTATTGTTCTGATATTTGTCACCAGGTCTAGGAATTTTTAATCTCGTAGATTCCTCTTCAAAATCTACATCTAGGTAATCTTAATTTCATTTTTCATTCTGAATCTCATTTTTCATTTTGATGGCCCTACTGGTTTGGGTATATAACTTGTTAAAGTAGATTGCATTTTTTTTCATTTTGTTCCAGCGTCCCTACTTTCAATAACTTTATCCCCTTTATCGTCTTTCTCCTCAGTCCCCCAACTTTACGCACAGAGGACATTTCGCATAATTCATCAACATCCATCATCAACATTCATTCATTATCACTGCCTTCAGGATCTGGTTCAGAAGTGGAACACCCTATTCTATAGTAATCATCTTGTAGTGCAATTCAGTGATATATATCAATTTTAATGCATTTGAAATAGCTTAATGTCATTAAAATACACTGCAAACGATTTTTCCCCATTGACCATAATGTAACGGAATACTTTTGAGTGCCCCTGTAAATAAACTATTAATGCTACACTCTTCATATTGAATATCAAACATCCCATGGTAAACATCATTAACATATATCAATTGCATGGTAATCCGAGTATATTTACAGGAGTTAGGTATATCACACACTGAGACGACAGAGCGACATGAAGTGCAAAAACTGGTCGAAACAAAGAATGAAGTTGTTTCAAACCTGTTTTAAACCAGTGTTTTTAGCGAATTCAAGCGGCATGTCTTATGTGTCGCCTTAGTGTGTGACTTGCCTTAGAGTGTGAACAGACGGACTGACGGACAGACAAACCGCATTCACAAACACTAACTTTGTTGGAAAGTGTTAAAAAGCAAAGCACGTTATTGCAAACTGTCTTTCCTGACTGACTGATGTATGTCTTGTCTTATAGCCTAATATCGCTATTTGTGAACTGCTGTTAACTACATAGAATTTCAATAAACTTACAACTTCTTTTTGAATCTCCAATTTCACGAGAACCTACAAGAGTTTCTCTAATTTCACACCCTCATCCGCCGTTACCCTCTCTCCACTTATATCATACTGAACCTCACTTTGGTGTGAGTGAATTGCGATGCTAATATGCGTGTTTGGATTGGAATCTTTGGAATGTCATAACTCATGAAGCCATAGAACACTTGTGTTACACGAAAGGGTAAAAGTTCCTTCAGATGATTTGTAAACAGATTAATTACAGTATGGCTAGTGATATATATAAGATAATATTATATACATTAATATTATAATATATATATATACAGTCTTACCCGTTTAAACGAATATTGACGGTTCCAGAAATAATATTTGATTAAACGGGGAATCATAACTGTAATATTTAATGCGCAATAAAAAGACAAAATAACTATCTACGTTATATTCAATTAACAGCATAATAAATCGTTAATAGAATAACATAAACTAAAATAAGTACAAATGCTAATATAAAGTAAATACGTATTAATTTAATGTCAGTACATACATTTATATGGTTTGCATCACACTTAATGCAGCTCGTTTGAATTTGGTCAAAACTTTGCTACTTCTATTTTATGTTACTTATACTGCCTTAAAAAAATCGTTCAAAGTGGTTTGTTTAAGTGGAATTTTAAAGGAGTAAATATCGCGTTATTTTTCGAATGAGCGCAAAATATCACAACTACCATCTCGAGTCTCGAAGTGCCATTAAAGCCTCCTTAACAGCAAAAAGTGATGGTGGGGAAATCATTTGACCTGTCCATTATACACCTGCCGGCCGAAATCATAGCAGGAAGAACTGAAAATTTGTTTTCAGCATAAAGGAACCGAAAAAGACAAAAGTTGGAAGGAAATTCCAGCTTAAACGTGCTTTCCATGCCTATTTTCAAACATCAGTCACACAGTTCTTAATGGATTAAGCGGGTGCGTTCCTAAAAGGTATTTGGTTTAAGAGGGGGAAAATAGCATAGAACCAATAGGAATAAATTTGGTTCCGAAGGATTCTATTCGAATAAGCAGGGTATTCGATTATCTGTGACCCGATTAAGTGGAGAGGACTGTATATAGTAATCTATATGATAGTAATATATATGATGAGGAGTAATATATATGATTTTATACATATATAGTACATATTATCTCCACCAAAAGATATAAGGATTCACTAAATTTCAAAGTTCTATTTCTTTAAATTTGAAATTTGCTAAATTTTTACCTGGAAAACGGTTGATTGGTTTAATTAAATTAAACAAATTAAAAGTATGTCCATTATTATTACAGAGTGTAGTATTATATAAAGAAATATCCTTTTGTTAACATCCTTTTGATGATGTTCGGCCGTTGAATGAAAGACATCTGTTGTAAATGTGTTATAGATAATACCAATTTTAATTTTTTGAGAATTTGACTATTTTTTATTCGAAGTTAAACTTTTTACTGTCAAAACTATTTAAAATAGATAAAACATTTTTTTTAATTCGAATTTTTCAGAAAACTATGTAATAAAAAAAAAAAAAAATGAAAATACATAAATAAACGTTCTAAGGGAAAATAATAACAATAAGAAAGGAAAAATGCATAACATTTAGTATCGTATTTGCACTAAGTTTTACCTCAATAAAAACAGAAGTTTGGTATTAGGCTTGAAACACTAAATTTAGTTTGGCATGAAAGGAGCCTTGCTCGGATTGAAATTAAACTCAGATATGTATTATCCATCACCACAATAACAGGCATTAATTGTAGTATTGATTTCAGGATTTGCGAGTATCAATCCCGATCGAGAAATCTTAATTATTATAAGAAATTATTATGATAAACGATTTTTTTTGCTTTTATTTTACGTTGAATTAAAACAGTCAGTTATTTAAATTCTAATTCTTTAGCAAGAAATAGAAATAAAATAACAAATGAAAAAACTGTACAAAATCACAACTTGCATTCTTTTGAAACCAGTAATTAAATTCGTATATTGTAAAACTTTTTTAATGCAATATTAACCTTCTGCATACCAGACCGGTGCTACAGACCCGATAGGTACATTCAAATTGATTTTTCACATTAAAAAAAAATTAAAATTTTGTAAATATGTGACTTTTTCTGGAATGTTCTACTCAAAAGAATAGAACATTCCGGAAAAAAATCACATATTTACAGAAATTTCAGTAAAAAAGGAAAAAAGAAAAATGAGAAATATTATAAATGTATCTGTCGGGGCCATTGAACCCCTCTGGTAGACGGAGGGTTAACATAAATCTATTAAACCGAAACAAGCATAAAATATGCAGTTTTACATACCAGGTGTCCCAAAAAAGACTGACTGATTTTAAAATTCAATAACTTCCAAACGGTGACAGATATTAAAAAAATTCTTGCAGGAGGGTTATGCATAAAGTCAAAGTTTTATTACAGTGATTTTCGATTTTAGTTCGAATTACAAATAATAGGTGGCGCTGTAAGCAATAGTCGCTAAATACAGGCTCGATTTTTGGTCCTTTCTGTTGTTCCATGCAGAAAAAGGAGATGAAAATGTATTATCCGGGCCACGAAGTACCAAAAATCGAGCCTGAATTTAGCCTCTATTGATCGCAGCGCCATCTATTGTTTGTAATTCGAACTAAAATCGAAAATCACTGTAAAAAAACTTTTGACTTTATGCATAACCCTCCTGCAAGAATTGTTTAAATATCTGTCACCGTTTGGAAGTTATTGAATTTTAAAATCAGTCAGTCCTTTTTGGGACACCCGGTATATGTCGCAGTGTTGGAGAAAGTCCGATAATCTATATGTAGCACGTGATTTTTCTTTCCCGTTTTTATACTCAAAACGGCCATTAAAAGAGCGAACCGCAGTTAAATTATTTGAATCCCACCCACCAATGTTACTGTTATACTATTATTATTAGGCATTATGTTTTCTGAAATATTCATATTTTTAAGAAAGAAAGAAATGTTTTACAAAAACTGCTTGTTCGAACAGATTTTACGCTATGTAATAAATCTCAATGTAAGTTAATTAAAACAACAATCTTCGAGAGTTTCGAGATTTTTTTTAATCTTCTTCAGGAGAGAGAAACAAGATGCCAAACTGTGGAAATAAAGTGGTATTCGAGCGCTCGTAGCTGGTCATATTTTTCTTTTAACAAAGAGGATTCTCAAATTGAAATTATGCTTGAGGAGAAAACATGAAACAGTGAAATATACATATACATGAAAGTGCGTAACTCTACACTTATTAAAATAATTGAAAATTAGTTATTTATCCTATTAAAATGCAATTTTTATGACATAGTGATGTATTTCCTATATTATTCAAAACTGTTTCTAATCAGATTTTAAAAAAAATATTTTTCACTGTTATTTAAACAAGCATTTTCTTTGCTTTTCTTAAGGCAGTTCTCCACTGCTTTGCTCAACAAGCGCAAAATGTTTTGACACATTTACAAATTCATTTTTTAACGAAAAGATATAAAATTGGAAAGTTTGACCATGGAAACGAATTGGAATCGAACTGTGTTTTCCATTTTTTGATCAATAAATTACCTATTGAGTTATAAGCGATTTTGATCACGTGACAAACACGTTTTTCATCCATTTTTGAGCGATTATGCCTCTTTCGTGCGGAAATTCGGTTCAAAACGCCCACTTTGACACTATTTTCTGAAGGATCTATTGCGTTTGCAAAAAAACCCCGGAAAAAACAGCTCGATGCTCGATTACATTGTTTCTCAACAACAACACTTGCTCGTTTCATGCATTTCCGAATAAAAATAAATTAAAACTTTTGTCACAAAGTTACTCTTTTGGATTTGAGAACAGCCTTAAGTATTCATTCAGAAAAAATTCATTTTGTATGATATATTTACCAATTAGAAAAAGTATTAGTGTTTTTAAGTACACATGGTGTTCCATTACCTACGGGCTCCAGGTACTCAATCGGTAAAGCACGTAAAGTTTCTGGGTTCGAATCCCATCTCGGGCACTTTTCCACTCAGGTGGAAAAAATCCAATTCGTATAAAATATTTTTTTAAATTATTTCTTTCAGATTAGCACAAGAAGATCGTAATGCAATTAGATAAGAAGATTAGATAAGAAAATTAGATAAGGAATTAGGTAAGAAGATAGTAATGTAATTAAGTAACAGATGATAAGTAAATAATTTATAATAGACAATATTTTAATTGAAGTAAAATAATATACTTCTATTCATCTAAACATAAAATTTAAGAGAATATAATACGCAGTTGTAGTTTATTAAACGCCCTCCTCCGCCCCGCACTTCAATTTCTTTCTTTCTTTTCTTTCCTTTTTTTGGGGAGGGGGGGGGGCATACACATTAGAAGGATATTTTGGCAATAAAGTCAGCTTTAATAGAATCAAAATCTGTTATTTTGAAATAAAATTGCATATTTTAATTTATTAAGACTGGCCAGTCTACAAGAACAAGAATCGATTCCGAAGGAATCGTTCCTTTTTGGACCAACTCCGAGAAATCGTTCCTTTTCGGAGTCGGTACATTTCGGAACGACTCCGAGGAATCGGTCCTTTTCAGAGTCGGTACATTTTGGAACGACTCTGAGGAATCGGTCCTTTTCAGAGTCGTTACATTTTGGAACGACTCCAAGAAATCAGTCCTTTTCGATGTCGGTACATTTCGGAACAACTCCGAGGAATCGGTCCTTTTCAGAGTCGGTAAATTTTGGAACGACTCTGAGGAATCGGTCCTTTTCAGAGTCGTTACATTTTGGAACGACTCCGAGAAATCAGTCCTTTTCGATGTCGGTACATTTCGGAACAACTCCGAGGAATCGGTCCTTTTCGGAGTCAGTACATTTTGGACCGATTCTGAGGAGTCGTTCCTTTTTGGAATCATTCCAAAAAGGACCAATTCCGAGGAATCATTCTGAAAAGGACCGATTCCAAGGAGTCGTTCCTTTTCGGAATCGTTCCGAAAAGAACTGATTCCTTTTTACAGACTGGAATCGTTCCTTCAGTTTCACTGCTGGAATCGTTCCTTTGGAATCGTACCTCAACAAATGACACATCTCTAATGCAAATAGAATTTTTTTAGAAGCATTATCATCACCAATGACAATATAAATGAAAACCAAGAAAAATATATTTCTTTTCTAGGAGAAATAGTATATAAAATAAAAATGTTAAGAACAGCAGAAATGCATATTTTCTAGAATCTAGAAATGCACAAAACATAAAAGCCGGTATGCTGGTAGGTATCTTATATTTTTCATTTTGTATATTATCCATAGAAAGTTTCTGAAAATGAAATAATATTATAAACATTAAAATGTGTCATTTCCTTTTGCTAAAATAAATGTTCTGAAATTAATAAACTATTTTGTGTACAGATGAAGGGCTCTAACTAAAGTAGTTTCTTTAAAGATCTTACATAATCAAAAGTTTTTAAAAGCTAAAAATAAGTTTCCTTAACAATAATATTTTTTAAATATAAATGCTTTTAAAATTTTAAAAGCACAATAAATTTAATGTCCTTTAAATAATTTAAGTTGTTTGACAAAACATTTCTATTATTTTATTGAATTAAAAAATTATTTTATTTATCCAGAATTAATGGATGTATAAAAAAACTGATTTATATACATGGGTCCTGTGAAGAGATAATTTTTTATATTTTAGTTAACTATTTTTTTTCTAATATAATATCGTGACAAAAAATGGAGGATTTATTTTTTCCTAATTATTTTAAATAATTAAAATCTAAAGTTTATTTTATTATGTATCTGTTTTTTAATATGATGTCATCTTTCCCTATAGGGGGATGATTTTGGTATAAAGTACGTATTTTGTTCAATAAACACATTCATATTACATCTAAAAGGCGTCTGTATTTCGTCCAAATAGTGGTATTTTGAGACAAATTTTGGATGTAATGCGGACAAATTTTATACGTAATATGGTCAAATTTTGGACATCCAGATTACGTTAATTTTATGTTCATTGTATGTGCTCATTTTGTGGCCCAAAAGACGTACTTATTACGCAAAGGGGGGTGACATTTGGACGTAATTTGATGAAATGTAGATGAAGTCCAGAGAACTTTTAGACTTCAACTGGACACGTCCATTGATCCAAAATACATACTTTAGGCGAAAATTGGACGAATCTGTGTTGTGTGGGCACGTGACTTTTTTCAACCTCGAACCCATACTTGGAATATCCTCTATAGGATGGGATACGAAAGGTTGTTTTTGCTGGCCCAACAATGGACTATATTCCAAATATGGGTTCGAGGCTGAAAAAAGTCACGTGGTATTGGTAATTTACTCAAAGAACTTCTAGCTCATAAGAAGGGAAGCTACTACTGCTTTCCCACATGAACTGTTTCATTGGCTAGCGGAGATTTACATTGCGTCTACGGAGCCTTCCCTTCTTTACGCTAGACATTTTTAACTTAACCACGTGATCATGACGTAATGGAATCAGAGCCGGATTAAGTATTTCTGGGGCCCGGGTCTAATGAAAATTTTGGGCCCCCTTCCCCTGCTACTGGAACCCCCCCCCCCCCCCCCCCCCCAACACACACACAACTTTTTTTTTTCCTGAAACACAAACTAGAAGATAGCCCGTCAGAATGACGTGTTTGCATTTTCAAAAGAATGATATAGCATTGCATTATAAAAAGAATTATGAAGTAATAAATTTTACCTTATGTGACTAATAGGATCAAGTGGGAGTAAAATAGTTATAAAACAGCCCATTTATAATTGAAACTTAATTTGCAACAAAGAACTTCACTCACAAAATTTAAAGAACTACTTCACAAAAAACATGCAAATTAGAACTAATAATGCTATTTCAAAATATATTGTCGATTAACTTTCGCCTTTGTTCATTGCTTTAAAAAAAAAAAAAAAAAAAAAAAAAAAAATCAATAACCTTCAATTTCTTTTAAATCAGAAAAAAAAAAAAAATAAATAAAGAAGAGTCCTTCGCGGATTAATTGCCGATAGCTGACACCAAAATAATAATTATATAACTTAAATTTTAAAAAGTTTAACTCAGGTTAAATCCTGATTTTTTTAAACATGCATAAAGAAACCTATAATAAATTTTGATCCTTAAAAATGATACTTTATCACTTAAGTAAATTGCAACTATTAATTTCATTAACAGATTTTTTTTTCTCAATTTCTTTTATTAAATTATAAATTTATTTTCCCTACAAAATACAAAATTTTATTTCCATTGATAGATATATATATCAGTGGCGTGGCGTCCGGCCATCGCTGGATGCGACGATGACCAAGCAATATTTTAAAACTCTTAATAAGCTTTTAAAACTCTACGATCCAGTTTTAGCAGAACATTTGGAGTTCATGTATAAGTGAAGGTAAGATTTAAAGTTTCTTTTTTGAACATTCAACCATTGAATTTTAGAGTTAATAATTTTTCACCACAAACTTAAATAATTGCGATGACCACCGAAAATTTTCACGCCACGCCACTGATATATATATATATTATTATATTTTATGAGAAATACTATTCACTTTTTCTTCCAATGTCTTCAGCATTCAAAGAATTTCAAAAGAAACTTCTTTTTTATTACAACTACTGATAGATGGCGCCAGCAAATCACAAAAGTTCACAATGAATGGGATGCAAATGAATGTTTACTTATGGAGGGAGAGGGCTAAACTAATTTCAACTGAAGTTATCTCAGAATATATACATAATTGGATGTAAGTCATCTCTCAAATGTTAATTTATTTTGAATAATTTTTCTGAAAATGTAACTTTTATGAAGCTTTATTCGAAAAAATAATTTTCAATAAAAATGGCCGAATGGAATACGATAAAGCGAAGTGGGATCCGGATGAGTTGAACCCCGGAAGCGTTATACACTTTGTGCTGTTATATATATATAATTTAAAAAATTGATTATGTATATTGTTACTTAATCTTTTTTGGAGGGTTATTTTTAATGGTGCTCTTAATTATTTTATTTAAACACGTATTTTAACCCTTTATGTCCCAACTCATAAAATAATGAAAATTCATTAGAAGATTTACACAATCAATAAATTTTTAAAGGATATTGCCAATTAAAATTAATGAACGAAATATTTATTTATGGGGATTTTGCAGAACATTTATAATCCCACTCAATTGTTTTAGATAAAACAGTTTTAAAGTATTTTATAGAATTAGGAAATGTACAAATAAAATGCCCTTACAATAGAAGTATAAAAATATTCAAGAACTGAAACCATCCACTTCCAACCTCCAGACATCAAGAAAAGTAAACAGATGCGAATGAAAGATAAATCATCCTTTTAAAAACAATTGCCTTATGCATCATCTTTCGGAACAACATTAAGTAAAGTATCTGTAACTCATTATAAATTGTATTACTGCTAATCGATGTATTAAAGGAATTTTATAAGAAGCTTTTTTAATGATACTTTAAAATACCGTCAGAACATAAAGGGTTAAGTGCGATTCCAAATAGTTGCAACCAGTAAAGTGATGAAGTATTGGTTTTTGAAGGAATGCATGCATATACATTATCGAATCGCTCTGAAATATCGTTCCTAAAGTGTACACATTAATGCACATTCAAATTTGGAAAACTTCTTTAATAGGGATTTTGCCTCACTTCTAGTTTCAAGTTTCATTTCACACTTCGTACTTATACATTTTAAAACACACAAAATATTGTTATAATTTAAATATAGTGATTTTACCGATTCGTAACGGCAGCACCATCCTGTTCTGCACAAAGTTTTCAGATATACGAGTTCCTCATTGAGATTTGGTTCTAAGTGCTGTGAGAGTAGTGCCCATTTACCTGGTGAGCTAGAGAAATACTCGTATAATTTTTGCAAATATGAAAAGAAATTATTTAATATCAAAATTTACTTTTCTAAGTTCAATCTATATGTTGACAATGAACTAAAAGTTCTAAATGAGCATGCTAAAAGTTTTCAGCTTGGTTGAAATAAGTCAATTTTTTGTACAAAATATGAGAAATTTTATTAAATAAATTCTTCGTAATCAAACATCTGCAATCAGGCAATCTTTTAAAATGAGTACAAATTAGCATATTTTTAGCGGAGTCTGCACAGAAGTTGTAGCTTGTATTAGACAGACCGCAAAATTTTGTTAGAAATTGTAATTGTGAAGTATATTTTTATTACGAAAAAACAAATTTCCGGATTTACAAAAATTCAACACTTCAAACTTTTAAGAAAATTTTCTTCTAGTTCAATCCATATCTTGACAATGAATAATGAATTAAAAGTTCTAAATATGTATCCTAAAATTTTCACTTGGGGTCTCAGGACTCTTAAAGCTTTAAAATTTTCGAAATTTTAATTTTTTCAGATGTTAAACTCCTAGTTTTTATGAACATTTTAATATAATTGTTTCGTTGAAATTCCTATTAGAACTGAAGTTATGGCTTTTACATTTAGACACATTCAATAGCTGAAGCATCGTTTCGGAAACTTTGAAGCCATTTTTCTCCAAATGACGTTTTTAGGCATAACGCGCACGATATCTCAAAAACTTATGAATATTTTTTCATGAAATTTTCAAAATATATATTTCATGTTAGTCTGTATAAACTGAACCTAAAATTTCCTCTTTATTGTTCAAAACAATACTGTTTTAGGTGATTATGCTGTTGAAATTTTCTTAATTTTGCATTAGCTAAATACAACTTTGTATTAAAAATATAAAAAAGCTTTAAATACAAATTTATTTAGGTTCAGGGCCATTATTACAATCTGAAGTATAAGTAGGCACCAAAATTTTCATTCTGGGTGCAATACTTATTTTGTAATCATGCGCGTAAGCTGTTATGCCGATTTTTTGCTCGTCAAATGTCTAACAGTTTGGAGCCGCCTGTCAATGCTAATTCTGCATCTTATAATTTTTTAAATACATGAAATGAAATGAAAGAACATACTTATATTTTATTCCAATTAAAATTGTGTCTTAAAATCAAATAAATTTTAAGATATTAAATGTTGAAAATGGTCTTTTTTTTTCGTTTTTTCCAATTTTAAGAGTCCTGAGACCCCCTTAATGAAATAAGTCAGTTTTGTGCAAAATATGATAAATCTAATTAAGGCTGTTTTCAAATACAAAGGAACTACTTTCTGACAGATTTTTAAATTCATTTTTGTTGAGAAATGTATAAAATTGTCAGGTGTTCTTATTCAGAAACTATGTAATCGAATGGCGTTTTCCATTTTTTGGTAAAGCAGAAGATCTTTCTGAAAATGCTGTCAAAGTAAGTGTTTTGAACCACATTTCCGGATGCAGAAGCACGAGAAGGGAGTGAAACTTGTCGTCACATATCAAGAATAGCTTATTACTTAATAAGTAATTTATTTATCAAAAATTGGAAAATGCTATTCGATTCCAAATCGCTTCGACAGTCAGGATTGTCAATTTTACGCTCGTTTAAAAATTTGTGAAAAAATGCGTCAGAAAGTTTCGCGCTGTTGAGCTGGGAATTTGAAAACTGCCTTAAATAAATTAATGTAAGTATTTTAAACAATTTAACCCATATATATTGAGGTTTAGTAAATGGTACAAAAAGAAAATGCATGAATATGGAAATTTTCATAAAATAAGGATGTCTGTAAAGCTATTTAAATAATGAAATTCATAAGAAATCAACTAACTTAAATTAATAAGGTAACAAGATGACGATAAATAATTCGCAAACAATTAAACTAGCATGAAATGTCTAATGTTTTTTTTTTTATTTGAAGCCACTTAAAAATATACAGTTAAAAAATGGTTTTATCTAAGTTAAATTTGCTCATACTCAGGCACAAGCTGAGATAAAAACGTTTTTTAACACCTTGAGCATGAGCGTCACATATACATATGGCACTTAATGTACTCAGAATCCTCGATTATTCCCAGATTCCCACCAGTTATTTTTAATTGTATACTTTGCCTTATTTAATCTTACCATTTCTACAATTCAATTAGGTGAAAATATCTGTTTTGAAAAACAGGTGGCAAAAGATTAAAAATTCTATGAAGGATGCTCGTCACGAAGGAATTTCCTTTATCTTTATAAAGGAAAAATTAAACAATTGCATTTTCTAAAATCTTATAATATATACTAATAAAAGAAAATTTCGCTCTGTCTATGTGTCTCTGTCTGTGTGCGATGGCTAGCAAAATCTACCGCACGCAGAATTCTGAAAATTTAGGTGAGTATAGTCCAAGACAGGTCCTGATGCACCTGAGGCTCAGATTTTTAATTTTTTAAGGCCCGGGCTCCCTGGGCCTGTTTAAGTTTCTATGCCCTAAATTGGTAATACCTTTCCCCTTTTAGTCCGATTTTCTTTGTTTGGGGAGCCCATTGTACTTGCAGTTATCCCCTCATTTCTGCATTCCAGTTAACACTTTGGTCCTCTGGGGTCCAATCCAAGGACCCTTGAACTTTTTGTGCGCAATGCATTTTTCAGCCCCTAATTATGTGCCATCTCAATGCATAACTTTAAAAAGTTGAGTCTTGGACTCCTCTCCCCATTCCAACGCCCTCATATTTTTATTCTCACCATAGGGTACTTTTATTAAGCATTTCCTCCCATTTTTTGCACAGAAAAAAAATTAATTCGAATGATTAATTCTCACCCCGTGCTTACTTTTGGCTAATTGAAGATGCAAAGCACTAAGTACTAAGACCTTTTAACATGCTTTCATGTTAGGGCCCTGCTCTCAACTATCAGTCGGCCCATTTTGGTCGTCGTATTATAACTTTCTTAAAAATGGTCCAATAAGTCCTTCAACTACTGCATGAATGGCAAAAAAATTTCTCAGACTTCAGCTACCACCAATTTTAAACATTAATAGTCTTCTTCGGGCCCTTGGTGCAACTTCTTTAAAAATGGTTCGATTCTCTTGCATTTTTTTTTAAACATAGCTCTAGCGTTCTCTGGCTACTTTAAAAACTACTAAAAAATTTCCTGATGCCCACTACATTCCAGTTAAGACCCTTGGCCTCCTGGGACACATTACAGGGCTCCTTGAAGTTTTTGTGCCCTAAATTGTTAATAAATCTCCCCTCTTTTAATCCGATCTTCGTTTTGGGGTCATTTTTTTAGTTACTCCCCTGTTTTTATATTCAAGACTATGACCCCTAGGACCCTATCTGGGGACCCTTAAATTTTTTGTACGCCATGCATTTTCAACCCCCTAATTGTGTCATCTTCTGAATGCATAACTTTAAAGTTGAGTCCTGGACTGCTCTACCAGGGCCAACATCCTTACATTTTTATTGGGGTCCTTAGGATCGTTTTTAAGCATTTCCACCCATTTTTTTTTAATTGTATTCTAATCATTAATTGATACCCTAGGTTTAATTTCGACTAATTGAAGATCTAAGCGCTATGTACTAGGACCGTTTAACATGTTTTCATCTTAGGGCCCAGCTCTCAACTATCAGTTGGGCCCCCTTCTATAGTCACTTAAAAATGGTCTGATTCACCAGTTTTTTTTTTTTTTTAACAACTTCTTAAGTCCTCCAGCTACTACATGAACGGCAAAAATCAGACTTCAGCTAATATCAATTGTGAATATTAACTGCTTTCTTTAGCCCTTGGTGCAGCTTCTTTAGAAATTAATCCGATTCTCTTTTCAATTTTCTTTAACATACTTCTAGGGTCCTATGCCTACTTTATAATCTACAAAAAAATTTCTTTATACACCAGCTACTACCTTTTCCGATTATTAATCTTCCTTCTGGCATCAACTTACGTAAATTAAAAATCACATTACTGTTAAAGGTAAATGGTTAACATTAGAGGGGGAGGGGATTTCCATCCGTAAATTAAATATCGTGTTAAAGATAATTCGTTAAATTTACAGGAGATGGGGGGGGGGGGCACCCTCCACCAATCATATAAACTTGAGTTTCGTTTCAGCTTATAATAAGGGACCCCGGGTAACGGCGGCAGGCCAGCTAGTATTCAAATAAAAATTTACAACAAACATACCCCTTCGACTCTTTTTTTTTTTTTCTTTTTCTTGCATGGACTTTATGCAGAAGAGGAAAAGATATAAAGACGATTTCACTATGGTCACTTACGCAAAATACTGTTGAAAGAAAGATACTGGTCAATGTTCTTCGGAATTGTAGATGGTTGGTTGGTCCTGTGCTCATTAGTAATTTTTTGGAAAACTTATGCTAAGCACATGTGTGTTTGAGATTGCGACATAGAAGAGGGAAATAGAATAAAGATGTTTTTCTTCTTTTGTCTCGGGGAAAGAGAGTAAAAACACTAAAATGATATCCTGGCAACGGTTATATTGGATTTGCGAAGCTTTAAAATTGAAAAAAAGGAAAAAGAATTAGATGTTGACACTTGATATATGTGACCTTTTTCTCGCCATTTCAGAGTACTTTTATCATTTTAGATTTTTTTTTTTTTTTTTAAATTAAGTAATATTTAAAACAAAACTTTGATACAACTTAAGCCACGGCTGAGGGCCCCTGGTCGGATGGGGCCCGGGGCTCCAGCCCCTGCAGCCCCCCCTTAATCCGGCCCTGAAAGGAATATCCTCCATTTGTCGACTTTTTCTTTCGTGCCTTCCCAAAATCGAGCTGCAAGTACCAGTGAGATAGGTCACTTTGGTTAGATTTACTGGACGCGGCCTATCTCTCGATGAATGTTTGGTTCGAAGCATTTGATAGAGCTTTTGCCCATTAAAAGTATTTAACTTAACGCCTGTTGTTCTAGCACAAAAAATGCCATTACATATTATGATCTTAGGTGAATATATGTTTGCGGTGTATTTTAACGTTACGCTACTTGAAATATAAAGCGTTTATATACATCTGACGTGGTTTAAGACATGCTTTCTTTAGATTATGGAGTATGTAGTATTTTCATTCATTTATAGACGCACGTAACAGTTTCTAACAAGATAGACTATCAGCAATGACTGCTGATAAGATTTAAGCTATGGTATGCATTTTTATGTTTAACTAAATTTTAGTGTATTGAATGGAGTGTATAAATCCTATAGATCCTATCGCTCACCCATAAGAAAAGTGACACATCTCGGCAAAGTTAAATTTCACAGGAGAGGCAAAAGAAAATTTGCATGATTTTACTGTGACATGAAATTACAGCACTTAGCTCTGCATGCAGGAGTAAAAATGTGCATAAAAGCGTAAAACCCCTAAGAATGAAGACGTAGATGAAGGTTGAGTCATTTTACATCCCCACACAATCCACCCCCTTCTGTTGTCAAGAATGGATATGTAGCATAATAATTTGATTTTTTGTATAACTATTTGCGAAACTTTTGTATCAAGACGCATCTATCACAGACTTTTTAGTGGAATAAATCGCAAAATTAATTTTTGTGAGATGTCACTTTTTTTGCAGGTGAGCGATATACTGATCAACACAAAACAATTTGTAAGCAATACAGTCTATGGACGTTGCATTGCCTAAAGTACAGCATCTAGAATACCTAGAGTGGAAATATGCTATCTAAACAACGCTAAAAATTTGTATCCCTTAAATGTGTGACGATACTGCTAAAATCCCAAGTGTCGATCGCAGCGACATCTGCGGGATTTTTGTATAGACTAACAGTTATAGAAAATATCCTGTAGATGTCGCTGCGATCTTATTTCAGCAGCATCGTTTCACATTTAAGGGATACAATATTTTAGCATTTTTTTTAAGTATTACAGGGATAGCTGATTTCCACACTATATATTCTAGATCCTATACCTAAAGTATGTTTTAAACTGTTATGCATTTCCTAGCTAAACAACATTTTTGTCTAATAATACTTGCATGTAAAGAAATATTTTCATATACAGGGCTGCTCAAAAGTAAATGGTGGTTATCTATGGATGGAAATTGTCGAAAGTTTTTTTTTGTATAAAACCTTTTTCAGAGTTATATTATATAGTGTGTGTAAATTCTGTAACAAAATTCTGATTACAATACATGAACAAGATTTCCTGAAAGCACTTTCAACTGTTTTACGCATACTATTCATTTTTACTATATTACAGTGAAACCTCCCTGAACGACCATTTTTTCATGGAACGAAATTTATTCCCATAAGCTCAATACTAATTTTACCTCCATTCAGAGACCATCCCAGTTGAACTCCCTCCATGAGTGACCGATTTCTTTGAAGAAAATGAAACAAATTGTTTTTTCCTCGTCGCTCGAGGAAGGTTTTATTAGAAAAATAATTCTGGAGTGTGCATTATTCATCAAACTTCTAAACTAAGTTTAATTTTTTTTTAATTCCGGTAACTTTTAAGTGTTTAAACCCCTTTGTGCCTTTTTAGGCAATGAATTTAACTTTGATGACAAATTAAGAATGACGGTCAATAAACCCACCTGACTTATTCTGTCAGGAAACTCTCAAAGAAATAGATAAATTAATGAAATCATCATTATTTGTTTCCGTCCAAAAAAAAGTTGCATTTATTTACTTATCTTTGAAAGGACTTGCAAATAAAAGTTATAAAAGATAAAACAGCAAGATCAAAGCAAACGTCAACATATTCATTTTTTAAACTCTAGGTAATTAACTTTTGTTTTGATGCTTAACTTTTCACATTTTTTCCTAATTTGAAAACAAATTTTAGTAACATTAATTGTTACCTTTTTTCAACAAATAAAATCTAGATTATTTAAACATGACCTCCATTAAGAGA
The DNA here is from genome assembly GCA_963932465.1 of Maratus speciosus. Lineage (NCBI taxonomy): Eukaryota > Metazoa > Arthropoda > Arachnida > Araneae > Salticidae > Maratus > Maratus speciosus. Next base: position 76,128,154 of record OZ010796.1, on the reverse strand, counting down.
TCACCTCTCAGATCGACCAATTTTTATTGGAATGGAATGTGGTCGCTTTAGGGAGGTTTTACTGTATATGGTCTCTATATATTAGAATGGAAATGAATTCATGTAGGGGAGACTGGGGAACAGTGGGCCACTTTTGCAGTTTACAATTTTTTTCTTTAATCTTTAACTGATGTGACAGAAATTATCACCTAACTACTGTGAAGTGGTCTGTGTGACCGTTCCATTGAAAGATGGATAAAAGGTGCAATTAACTCATAGGATTGTGTTTTTGTACTAAACTTTTTGTACAGGGCTCTTATAATTAAAATTTACCTGTTCAAAATTAAAATTTACCTGTTGGTACTAAAGTACCAAATAAAACAATTTCTGTAGTGTTTGTAGTTAAACTGAAAGTTACAGATTAAACTATAAAAAAAGTAAAGCAGCGGTCTGTGAGACCGGTAACATCAGTAAAGGTTAATGGAAAGTCCAATCTGCCTGAAAATAGTTTCTATCATTCCCTAAACATTTTTACATATGCCTCAGAATTATTACAGGACATACTTTCAAATACATTTTCCAAATATATATATATATATATATATATATATTTGCATACATTCATAAAGTGGACCACTGGAGCACAGTGGTCCATTATTAAATATTATTTGAAATACAATATAAATCTATTTTTTGTTAATCTAATTCCACTTTATTTTCCTTTTACTTCCAAAATATCATAATGTAAATTTGCAAGTACCGTATTTTTCGGCCTATAATCCACACCGGCGTATAATACGCAGCCGCAGTTTTTAGTGCTTATAAAAAAATTTCATCAGATAACCCGCCAGACTATATGAGGATTACTCATTGTTTTCAACATTCCAAAGTACTACTAATAAACCACCTCTCTATTTATTTAGTTGCTCTATTTAAATGATAATTGTAATAAAATAATTGAAAAAAATAATTATAAAATAATTACATGTTAAAAATACAAATACTTTTTTTTTCATTGAATCTCATATCTAAAATGTAGACTGTCTTGTGAATGCAGATAATTCTATAATGATTGCTGTTTTTAAATCATTTTCCGCTTTTATAATAATGTTCAGTTTAAATTCTGTACTGTTAAATGACACGTTTTCTGTTAGACATTATTTATTATATTGCATTGCAATTTTTGAAAGAGATGAATTGAGAAACACTTTGATCTTCATAAAAACATGTTGCCAAAAGGCTATTAAAACATAAAAGTCAGAAGCCACTCCCACTAGCACGTACATGTCATATGTGAACGAATCACGACCGACTCTGCGAACGGTCGATAGTAAACAATCCTGTGATAGCTGTTTACATTTTTATTTTGACTGCCGCTAGAAACAGGATATCTGACATGAAGTTCTGCTTAAAAAAATGTCCGCAGATAATCCGCATCGGTAGATAACCCGCACTTAAAATTTTTGAGGTTTTTTAACAGATAATCCGCGGATTATAGGCCGAAAAATACGGTAATAGTTTCAAACAAAACGAAAAAATTTACATTAAAAAAAAATATAACATTAAGAACAGGAACAACTGCAAATAAGGTGAAGTTATTAAGTAAAATAAAGTCCTCGCACATTAAAATTTGCAAATGAAACTTCAAAATACGTATGACGCCTGAAAATTTCCTGAAGTACTTTTGGGCCTGAGGGTAACATCAAGCAGGATGATCATTCTGCCAAGCCAAGCTATAAAAAAAATGTCAACCCCGCCAAACAAACAAACATCCTGAACTGAAAGTTAGAACAACGTAACTGCTTATTATACTGAAGACAAGTTCTCCATGTTACATCGACAAAACGCGCCAGCATAAAATTTCCAATATTAAAAGAACCAATCATCGCAGAAAAATAAAACAGAAAACTAGACGAATCTAATGAAAAAATCCTTCAATTTGAGATCAAATCCATCTTCATAAATTAAATATAAACAGAGATATAGACTTTAAAATAAAAAGTGTAGATACTAAAAAGGATCAATTATTTTTCTTCGTCAAACATTTTAATTAAAACAACATACAGACAATGGACAGAAAAAAGTAAGGATTACATTTTTGGACAGATATTTACTCAATCTACATGCTTTTATAAAATCCAGTTAAAAAAAAATAAATTTTCTATTCTTAATTAGCAAAAAACTGTTAATTAATTCTAAAATTAACAAATTATGTCAAACAGCGATAAAACAGCCAAAGAACACATAACTATTTACATTATAATAGCACAAATCAGATACGGTAAGACCACTTTGATTTTTATACACCAATCGGCCATTTTTCCTTATGGTTATTTTTTTAAAAATAAAACTGGATAAAAGTTATATTTTCAGAAAGATCTTTAAAATAAAATTAATTTTTGAGAGAAGAGATACTTTCTAAAATGTATGCATTAAGAGTTATTGGAATTTAAAGTTTTATTTCTAATGTAAACAGGACTTTTGAAAAAGAATTGAGTTGAATGTGATTTTTATATATATATATATAAAAAAAAAAAGAGTTACTTCGTTCATGAGCTGAGAGACAAATCTGGAAATATATCTGACGTCATTTTTCTCTGAATGAAATTCGGTTTTAGCTTGAAATGCATGTTTGTTTCTAGAGCATAATCTCCGAAACTACACTGATAAAAATCTGCAGCTTTAGCTGCATAGGCACTCTACTGCTTTTATAGAATTTCTGTATTCTGACCACTGATAATGCTCCACTGGTATAGTCAAGTAATTGTTTTCTATAAAAGCAGTGGAGTGAATATGCAGCAAATGCTACAAATTTTTAACAGTATATAGGCTATGCTAATTGTTTTGAATGAATTTGACTATTTTTGTGACAATCTTTTATATGTTCAAGCAAGATTTGGATAAAATTATTGGAAGGATAAATAACTGATAGCTAAATTTATTACTATTTCATTTTATTTCCACCCTTTTCTTTTATAAGTTTATATCCAGAATCTTATTGAAAATAAGAGGGCTTCTTTAAATTCAACTCATTTATTAATAAGATGCAAACATTGATGAATTGAAACATACTTCAAACTATTCTTAAACAAGAAAGAAAAAAAAACCATGCATTAAGCATATATTATGAAACCCTTTCCAACACTCCCAGAATACTTTAACTTATACTTTTGCTGTTTAATAACGTAAATAAAATACCTAAGTAAACATTTTAGAAAATGCATAACACACTCAAAACTAGATTTCAGCCATTACTGTTCACAGCTGGAAAAGTACTCCAATTATTTTGTCCCCCCCCCCCCCCCCCCTGCATACAATCTATACAACTCATATTCAAAATATTAGAACAATTATTTTTTTTTTACAAATTAAAAATATCGTTTTGTAATTTAATGTCTTTTAACGCAAATATGGAAAGGCAATTTTTATTAAGAACTTATTGTTAATTAAACTTATTTGTTATCTTAAAATTAATATCATTTTTGAAAAGATAAATTCAAAAAAATTTTTTTTTGAAAAGTCAAAATATTAAAATATTTATTCAAGTGGCTCAAAATATTAGAATATTTCACATTAATTCTCCTTTAATTATCACCAATTCATAACTGGTGGCATCATTGATTAAATTCAGACAATTCAATTTAAAATCAGTATTCTTTTTGCAGTTTATTTGCTTTTTCGTCTTAAAGTGGATTGTGTGAGTGATAGTCCTGAATCTATTAAACTTTGTATGGTTGATTTGTATCGGCACAGTAAAAATCAATGTTATGCAGCAAAATGTTTACATTGTTCGCAATTAAGCGTTAGTAAAATACTAACACAATATTAAAATAAACAGTCAAGTGTGAGTATTACTCGTGTACAGAGGGTTCCGTAGAATAAATATATGAATTTGTAATTGTGTTATTAAAAAAAAAATTGCTAAAAGAATACTAAGACTTTGTAAAAAACTATACAACGTACGGTTGAGTATAACTTTATTAGAAAAGTGTTAGAAATATTAGAAAAGTGTAAATGGGTATACCATGGAAGTTCAATACGATATGGAACCTAAATAATATCAAGGGGCCTGTTCAAAAGTGCAGTAAACGCCGCACGTGCGCTCAGAAGTTTTTGCCATGGGGTAGGTCTTATCAGAGTAAGGAATTTTAAAATAATTCAATTATTTCATTATTTTTATGGTTCAAAACAGGTAAAAACAAAGACTATATTTCTTTATCCTTCCAAAACTTGGTTTTCGTAACAGAAATACATGCCTATGTTCACTCAGATAAAATCCAAAATATTCCAGAGAAACATCACGTGACCTACTTCATCTACTTTAGCCTGTGCAGTATTTAAAATCAATTAACCAACCACACACAAACTTGACACGGGCAGCTCAAAAAATTTATGTGGGCAATTTGATCACGTGATTGTGCATTTTATGCTTATGTTTTATTGGTTGTGCTTTGTTTGGTAGGTTGATTGATACAATTTAACAATTCCATTGGTGCTATAATTTTTTTTACTTTTTAACAATTTTCTTTTAATCTATTTAAAAATGATTTATCAGTTGCTTTACATTTTTCGTGATAAATAGAAGGCTGTTAATAAACCAAGATTGTGATATCACCATATTACGAGATTGACGTGTAATCTACTACATTGGATAATGGATTTCAAGGGAATTTGCACTGTTAGTTAGACAATTTTTCAGAGAAGTTTTTAGTATATATATTTCTTATTTTATGATTGCATATTTTAATACCGTGTGGATAACAGACCAAAATACATCATAAAACATGAGAAACAAATGGCACACAAAATCATGTTAGTATCCAGGGACCGATTAACCTCTGAAGTTATGGGAAGCACAGTTTTATTTCGGAGGGTCCCTTTCATTTGAGAAGTGTTTTCTATTAGACATCCCGAAAACTCGCCAATGCTACAAATATTATTCACTGGCTCAGTTGAATTCACATTAAAGAAAGTTTTTTTATGTTCCACTTACAAAAAAAATAGGATACAATCAGTGCAAAAATGATTTTGTATGGTATTAGCGTAAAAATGTAATTTGGATAAAAAGTTTGAATTCAGAATGCATGCACAACATAAAATATTAATATTATACGTTGTACATGCAAGCTAAATTCAATTATATTTAAATTCAATATGTAAAATAAACAATGCATCTAAAATAATGGACAGACTGGAGAATTGTGATCATGTGGTTGAAACTGACCTACTAATGAAAAATCAATTTGTAATGAAAGGTATTTTTATGAAACACTTTAAAGAAAAAAAACATATATATAGGTGTGTAAATTTGAAAAGAAATTAGACAGAATTTTGGAATGGAATTAATTTGATATAAAATTTGGGGGCCTTTTTTTTCTCAATTTCGAGTCCTTTCTAATTTTCTAAAGGAAGCACGTGCTTTTTATGCCTATTTGATAATCAGGGCCTGTTAGTATGAGCAAAATACTTCTTATACGTTCAGTAGAAAGTTTATAAACATTCTAATTATACTTTATTCACCACAAAACTAGATGCAAAACGCCATATATTTTACATCTTTAAAAAATATATGTGCAGATATTTTTAGTTAAAATAATGTACATCTATTAAATTTATTTTTATAATATTTTCCATGTTGATTTTAACACCGTAAAATATGATTTGCATCCCAGTCTTGACAAAAATTCACTCCCAAAGTACTCAAAAAAAAAAAAAAAAAAGAAAAGAAAAGAAAAACATTAAGAAATTATCCTATGCGCAAACGTATATTTTCATTTGCTTAATATCACTTTGAATATTAAAAGGCGTTCAAATGTAAAACTTTCATTGCAAAATACCTAATTTTCTCATATTTAAATAAGTATTTTATTCTTATAATAGAAATACACTTGCTTCTGTATTATTAATATAAAAATTTATCTTTATCAAAAATATCTTATTTATTATGAAAAATATAAAGCAACCAAAAAAAAAAAAAAAAACTTATAACACAATTTGGAGCACGAAGGATTCGAACCCATAGCCTCTAGTCTCGAGTTCAAAGCGCTATTCATTCAGCCATTTAGCTCGCCTGCACCATTGGCGATTCAAGCACTCGAATACGCCATCTGGTGGAGAAAAGAGGTAACTTCTTGCTTCTGGATAGGGCCGTGAAAGCGCATTGTATTACATGTATTTTAAATTTGTTCAGAATGATTATTCTTTTGCACAATTTCAGATTTCCTATGACATTTGTGTTCTGTCTTACATGACAAAATAAAAATTATCCAAATTTGAATATCTAAAACTTTCAAATGCATTTACAATAAAGAATTATTTCAATGTCACTTTAGCATTAGTTAAAGGGAAATTAAAAGGACAATTTTCCTGTACCGAAGGCTGTGAGCAGTGCCTCTATAGGCCGTTTTAATTCCCAATAATTAATCAAACCGTGATTTGTTCGTGAACGCGCTAAACGTTTATTGCATCCACGATAAAGACCCACTCCATGTTCCTGTCTCCTCAGCTCGTGCGTGCAACGCGCATGCTTCTTGAACACACCCAAGTATAGCTATTCATATAACTCTTTTTTTAATATTATCCTAATCTGTTTATGATGAACTTAATTCGGTACTGACAATAAAAGCTGTGCATAGTTAAACTTCATTTTGCATTTCATAAAACTAAATTCAGCATAGTAATAACCTTATCTCTACAGTGTAGCTAAAAAAAAAGTTTTTTTCAACGTTTAAATTTGGCATTGTACTAAGCGCGCTTTGAAAGGAGGCCCCAAAGTTGCAATGCCGCGTTTTTCCAGATAGATGTTTAATTAACTTTTAAAGTCACTCAAGGCGTATTGAGAGATACACTCAATGTAAACTACCATGAATCCCACAGTATTTATGCAATTCATTCTAATTAAACCTTTCGAGGGCGTGCCCTTAAAAAAAAGGACACCTAATTTTAATTCCAAAACAGACAAACGGCACCAAGAATATTTAATTAAAATTTTCCTTTTATCATGTACGTGAAAATAAGCAAGTTCGCATTTTCTAATAAATTCATTTATAAATTCTGGTATCAGTTCATTATTTCATAAGTTTATAAATAGAATTACTCTGCGCCGGAAAGGGTTAAGTGGTCGCAGGACTCTTAAAGCTTCAAAATCTAAGAAATTTTAATTTTTTTAGATGTTAAACTCCTATCATTTCTGAATATTTTGATATAATTGTTTCCTTGAAATTCCCATTAGAACAGAAGTTATGGCTTTTAGAATTATACCCGCTCAAAAGCTGAAGGAGTGTTTCCGAAACTTTGAAGTAATTTTTCTCCAAATGGCGTTTTTGGGCATAATGCGCAGGATACCTCAAAAACTTCTGAATATTTTTTCATGAAATTTTCAAAACATATATTTCATTAACTGAACCTAAAATTTCCTTTTTATTGTTCAAAAAAATATTTTTTTAGGTGAATTTACTGTTGATATTTTCAAAATTTTGTATTAGCTAAATGCAACATTGCATTAAAAATATAAAAATGCTTTAAATACAAATTTATTTAAGTTCAGGGAAATTATTACAATCTGAAGTATAAGTAAGCACCAAAATTTTCATTCTACTTGCAATATTTACTTTGTGATCCTGCGCGTAAACTGTTATACCAATTTTTTGTTCAACAAATGTCTAACAGTTTCGAGCCCCCATAAATACTAATTCTGTATCTTGCAATTTTTTAAATACATGAAATGAAAGAACATACTTATATCTTTCATCCCAATTAAAATTATGTTTTAAAATCATATACATTTTAAAACATTAAATGTTGAAAATGGTCTTTTTTTCATTTTTTCCACTTTTTAGAGTCCCGAGATCCCTTAAATTAGTATGTTTTTAACAATTTGACATTTATTGCTTTTATACTGTTGCTAAACATTACATTACACATATATATCATTAAAAGTTGTTAACCAGGCATAGAGTACGCCGCCCCTGCCCTTGTGTATGTCCAAACTGGCCGTATCTTTAAGGGTTAATATCTCGGCTAATTACCGATGATTTTTTTTTAAAATCATTATCAACAATGCTTTTATACTTCTGCAACAATAGGTATATCCAGCGATGCTCAACAATTTTTCTGAATGCCCATAAATCAAAATTTGTGTATAACAGAAAAATGCTAATTTCTCAAAAACTATGTCACCTAGGGTAATCGCTATAATTTTCCAGCAAGGTTTATATTAACGTCTACTACCTCTAATTTTTTCATAATTTTAGTTTCAGTAGATTTGGAATTAGATGGGGGGGGGGGGGACACATTTTTGTGCTACATTTTCGACAATATCTTAGAAAATATAATACCTAAAATTAAAAGAAATGTATTTTTGAGTTCAGCGTTACGAAAGCTTTCACAGGATACCCCACATGATATACAAAGAAAAGAATTTTTTTTTCAAGTAGCATAATTAGCCCCTCTACATTTTTACTAAATATATTTATGAATGTTTATTAATCTGAAAATATGTGGGTCAATGGTCTTTATTACTTCCCTGAATTTGAACTTTACACATTCAATAATATACGAGTAAAATGGCTGTGACAGACAGACACAGGAGTGATCTGATAATGGTTCTGTTTTTACTTTTTAAGTACGGAACCCTAAAAATGGAAAATTTCAAAATAATCGCCGAAATGGCGGCCGAAAAACAAAAATGTCTGCTAGAGATGACAGGAAACTGAAGAATATATTTAAGAAATGCTGTTTTAAAAGTATGCGATTCTTGCACCGAAAATGGAAAGAAGAAGGAGTTGAAGTTTCTACATCGACAACTAAGACGTTTCCATAAATTTAAGTTTGAATCTTGTGTACCAAATACAAAACCTCTCATGACTGCAAAACAAAAGCGTATAAGATTGAATTGGTGTAAATTAAGACATTTATGGAGCAAAGAAGACTGGAAAAATGTATTATTTAGTGATGAAACTATGTTTTGTGTTTCATATGGTAATCAAGGTATTCGAGTTTGGAGAATGAAGCAAGAAGCATTTGATAAAGAATGTCTTAAATGTTCCGTAAAATTTGCTGCTAGTGTAATGGTTTGGGGTTGGATGAGTGCAGATGGACCTGGAAAGTTATGCATCCTCTACAAAAAGGTTAACTCTCAGATATATCAAGAAATTTTGGAATATCACATGATTCCATCATCAAAAGATTTATTTGAAGATGATTTTATCTTTCAACGAGATTTAGCGTCACCGCATATCTGAGTGTCAACTAAGAATTGGTTCTGCCAACGCTTCATTAAGGTACTTCCTTGGCCACCAAACTCACCAGACCTTAATCCCATCGAGAACTTATGGTGTATAATGAAGAAAAACTCCAAGAAAATCCTCTTTCAAGTAAAATTGAGTTAGTGGCACATATAAAGTCTATTTCGGCTAATATTGATAGAAATGTTTGTAAACACTTTGTATAGTACGCTGTTATGAAAACTAAAGGGGATGCTACAAAATATTATCTACCATTTACTGCATATTTGTAAGGTAATATTGTTGCGTAAAATAAAATATTCTAATATTTTGAACCTATCTAAATTTTATTCTAATATTTTGAGGTGTTTGAGAAAGCTGTATGTTTTTTTAATTTATTGTACTATATTTTATATTTTGTAAATGTCAAAATCTTAACTAAACATTCCAGATTTAATTTATAAGAAATTTAATTGCATTTACTTAGATAAAAAATAAATAAATGAAAAATACATTTTCATTGGACATTTTTCGCTCTGTTGGAAGAAACTTCAACTGTGCTACTCCAGCCTTGAATATGAATAAGAAAATGAAAAATAATTTTTTCTTATTACTTTTTCTCAATTATTCTAATATTTTGAATATGAGCTGTAGATTTGTATATATTCTACATATTATACTAAAATTTAATATAGTAAAAAAACAGATAAAACAATTGAAAATTCACCTTCAGTAATTTCTACCAATAGATGGAAACATATTGGTAAATAAATAATACATAAAATATAGTTCATTGTGTAGCCCTGTATATGATGTGTACATTTATACACAACTTGCAGTATGCAAAAATTTAGTTAAACTTAAAAACGCATACTATAACTGAAAGCGTATTTCCAGCAATTATTGCTTATAGACAGTACTTCAGATATCTGAAATCTTTTGTATGTCACTGTAAATTAACAATAAATACTAGGCACATCATATTATACAGCAAGTATCTTGTAAACCACAGCAATTTATATTAATTTCACTATATTTAAAATAGTGAAACATAATTAAAATACATTGCACTTAGTTTTTTCTTGTAGGCCATTATGTAACTGAATGTAACCAAGTGTAAATGAATGATTATTACATCATAAGTCAGTAAATCTACAATAAAATTTCTCTTTTTAAATTAAAAAAGTGAAATTTATCTTATAACAGAATATTTAAATTATGAACTAAGACGTATATGTGTGTATACACACTGCACTATATGCATTACACATACATTTTTTTCCTGTTTATTTATACAGGAATAAAACACAATTTCCCTTCACAGTTTAACAAGACTAGCACAGCTGTTAGTGCTGTAATTATTACATTATTTTTTTTAATGATTTTTTTTAAATTTGTACCAAATTTTAAAAACAGTTACATTGATCATGCATAAAAATTACTTAAATTAGTTTCACTTAATATGAAAGATAAAGAAATTTTCATAGTCTTTTATTGCACTTTAAAAATGGCATAGAGAACATTAATTTTTGTTTACTGTACTGTCACTATCATAGATATTATCTATACTGTATATGACAGCGTAATTCAGGGTTGCTACGCTACCTGGAGAACCTGAAAAAATCAGGGAATTCAGAAATTTGTCTAATATTGACATTTAATGTAACTAATATATAATTTCAAATCTGCTTAACCTTCACCCTGAAACATTTGCTTCTCAGCCCCCTTTGCCTGAAGTTGAACTTAAGTGAGATTGTGATAGATGGTGAAGAGAATTATCATTCAATGCAAAAATATTGTAAATGTATATATATATATATATATATATTCCATTTTACAGGACACATACTTTGAAATACTCAGAAATTATTAAGGAAAGCAATTTCTATTGCAGTCCTAAGAGCTTTTTTAAATGAGGTGGGAAGGTACATATGTGAAAATTTTAATTATTGTTACATATATCGTTGAGCATTTTTATATTTTCGTGTGGTACAATATTTATTTTACTCTCAGCTTGTCCAGTAGTCCAGTTCACATTACACCGCTAGACTGAAATTTTCATAAAATGCACCTGGAAAAGTCAGGGAATTTCATTCTCCTATACGAGTAAAAACCCTGGTAAATTTCTTATATCATTATAGTTATATGGCTAGAAATCACACTTATAAAACTGATTAAACTCAAAACTAAAATCACTAATTTTAATTGGACGTTCGTTTCTTATGTGTCGTTTCAAACTCTAGTACAAATAATACACACTGTCACAAGCATCACATTTAAACATACTTTTATTTTCAAATCACTACAAAAAGTCTGTTTCTGAGATTTAACACCATTCTCAGTATCAAACACCAATTACAGTTTCTTTTCTGAAGAAATTATATGAAAGAAAGAATAATAACAAAATAGAAATCAAATACTAAAGTTATCACACAAATGAAGTAAGAAATAAACAAGACCGTATCTAGAGCTAGAGGGTCGTCAACATGGAAGTAAGAATATTAGAATAGTATTCTTTCATAATTTTCTATGTAAGAGTGGTATTACAAACTTGGAATTTCCATGTAAAGAGGGTTTGCAATCCTCCTGAACAAAGAACAGCTCAACATATAAAGTAGATGTTTAATATAACAACTATTTATTACAGTGACATTCTGATTCTAACGACAAATTAAAAAAAATCTGATATATATAATCACTCAAGCAGCATTAATTTTACATTGAATAGAACAACTAATTAGGCCAAACATGCCAATAAAACAAGCCTTTTCAGCTTTTCTAATATAGCTGCTTGAGATTGTTGGTCAAAAAAACATAGGATGTCTTGAGTAATACAAATCAAGAAATTCCATTAATTTCTCAAATTTAGGGATTTTTTCTCCATTTATGAATGAAAAATATTGCAAAAACTTATTGCTGTCTATCACCTGTTCCAATACCAATATAACTCCTGTTTCTCATATTATTGCAACAGGTGTTTAAAAAAGATTTACAGCTTTAAGGATAATACAGTTGCATAAACAGCAAACATTTGTTTCTGTTTTAAATAGAGAATAAGAAATGCAGTTTTAAACAGTACTGACTTGTGACTAAAAATTTGAAGAAAAAACTTAAAAGTTTACTGACAGTTTCAATTTAGTTTAACAAAAAACCTCGAGGTTTTAGTTTAATATATGATGATAATAATACAATATTTCTTTAACTTACATCTTATAAATATGAATGTATTAAAATGAAATATATTAAACAGCTTATTTTTTACAATTCTATAAATTCTATATAATTAAGATATTTTGTTCTTGTTTGAATAACTAAAAAATTAAATATTAAATGTCTAATTATGTATTAATATAATTGTTATTAAATACATAATTGTGTTTTAAATGAAACTTTAACATTTAATAAGGTAAAAGAAGATATTTAAATAAGCAATTTAGAAAAGATATAGCATAATTCAACATCCAATTTCAACAGTTTGCTCCTATAGTTGATATGTATATTTTTATTACAGGAGAAGCACATGGCAAAAAATTGTAGAAATTCTTACTCTTTTACAGATTTATGGGGCATCCCACTCCCCACTTTGTGTTTACCCATGAACTTGTTGCTAAAAATGTAGAACTATTATTGTTTAATATGAATAGCACCAAAATCATTCAATAAAACAATTTTTATGAGCACAACAATAAATTTAAATGACAAATTATGACTCTTCTTTTTACTTCACTATCACTGGAGAGTTATCAAACAACCAATATACATGTAATAAATATCACAGTTGTAACATACAATCATAAATATATGCCTTTATTTATTTTTTCATCTTAAACAGCAAACACACACACGCACACATTATACATACAAACACACAATGAATTTTTTAATATGCACTTTGGAAGTTCTGTATATATGAAGCCTGCAATATCTAAAAAAATTTAAGTGCAATTTACTGTATACTTTTAATTTATTTGAATGAAAAATAATATGGTTAAACAATATATTTAAGAATGCTAGGTACCAACAAATTTAAAACTCTAACAATTTCAAAGTTATATTAAATAAATTTAAAATTATATGAGATGAACACATTTAAATTTTACATGCAAATTCAATTTGCATACAATTATATGAAAATATGAATTCAAATCCGCATAAATACAAATTCAAATATAAAACCACATAAATTAACATCCAACTGTTTACAGTTTGTTACAGTTTGTTTTTAATTAAAAAAAAAATAATAATCAAATAAATTACAAATAAAGAAGAAAAAGCAACACAAGAACATATTGTAGGGATCAAATAAAAAAAATGAGATAGGAAGCACCTTCATATTTAAAAACGTTTATGCTGAATAATTAAAAAAAAGAGAGAGAGAGTAGTAAGGTACTAATCAAAGGGAAAGAGAAAGGAATTGTGAATTTAAGAAGGATAACAAAAACAGAAGTACAGCAAGTACTGATACTTTTACACATACAGAATTAATTCAAAACTATTTTTGGTCACTGCAGTATTTATATGCAGTTGCTGTATTTTTTTTCTAAATATTTTCTATTTTTAACACATTTTTTTACAAAAATATTCGTAAAGTAAGAGGTAATGATGAAATGATTAATAGTTAATGTAAAAATAATAGTAAGTGATATAACCTGACAAAAATATTGTCATTATCACCGAGTGTTAAATGTTAGCACAGCATGTTATATCTCAGTCTGTTTGTATATATAAGTATCTCAATCACATTTATGTGAATTAAAAATCAGGGGTGGATGAATGGAATTTTCTAACCTGTCTAAACTGCATAATTTATGCATTTTGCACTTTTAGCTATGTATTAAAAGATATAATTTATAAAATAAAGCAATTTTGCCATAGAAAAATTTCAAAAGTTTCACGTAATTCAGTCTGTCACAAATTTGTATTATTTAAAATAGTTATATATATAGATATAACAAAATAATTGGATATCCGATGATTGCAATCTGAGAGTATTTTGGATATTGCAACATCAGTCAGATGTACCAGATATCTTATATTTTCTGACTATCTGGTCTATCTCTATTTAAAAACCATTAATACCAAATCTCTTAGTTATTCAAGTTTTAATTTAGGTCATTTTGAATTCTTAAGGTTTGGTGAGTGAGATCTCAAATTCTCCTTGCAAATGTTAAACCTATGGGTGAGTAATGTGTTTGTATTTTTTAAATATCACCTCAGGAAATTAATATTTAGAACTCTTTTTTTTTGTGTGTGTGTGTACTGTTCTTAAAGTATGTCTCTTTTTATGTTAGCTGTCAAAATATTTCTAAAATACATGCTTAATTTTTTGTGAAGTGTTACAATCTTGCCCAGTATGGCTAACGTATTAACATAAAATATTAAATGAAAAATATATTTTAGAATAAATTTGACAACTGAAATAAAATAAAACATTTTTTAAGAACAATACACAGGAAAAAGAAAAAAATATATTAATTTCCTGAGGAGATATTTATAAAATACAAATGCATTACACACCCATAGGTTTAACATTTGTGAGGGGGAATTTGAAATCTCACAGACTAACAGCCTTAAGCATCACTATAGAAAGCTTATACATTACAGAATAGGAAATAGAGGTAAATATTTATAAGTTAGGCTCTTAGAATTGAAAGTTCTGAAACAATAATGATAAAGAAATTCAATGGAACACAAAGAAATACAACTCTTATGCATTATAAAATGAAAAAAACATATCTAAATATTTATCAGTTATATTCTTGATTACCAAAACAATAAGGATAAAGACATTCAGCATAACATAAAGAAACAGAATTCTCATACATTTTAACATAAAGCAATAGAAGACTTGTGCATTATAACAGAAAGAAACACAACCTTTAAATTCTTATGCTTATAATATTAAATATTTCTGTTAATTAAATAAACTGTTAATTAAAATTAATTAAATGTTTCTGTTTTAGACTCTTCAAGTTGAAATTTCCAAAAGAACAAAATAATGGCATTTATTACAACATAAAAAAAAAGTATTATTATACATTGTAACAAAAACAAATAGAGAAATTATGCATTACAGCATAGGATATATAGCTAAATCTTAATCAATCAGGTTTTTGGATGTGAAATTTCCAAAACAAGCATTTATTTAGCCAAAATTAAAAGAACCCCATACATTTAATTCTCCAAATTCTTACAGAAAAAACAAAAATAGCCGTTAGCCTTATTTCAATTTATGTTTAAAAACTTAGTTTAGAGAAAAATTGTACTAAACTCTGAAATATTCAATACGAACACTTAATTTTGGTGTTCAAAATTGGTGTTTATATTGAAAATTTCAGAGTATAGTACAATTTCAACATAAGATGACCCCCTAAGCTAATGCTTTTAACATAATTTGGAAGGAAAACTGAAAAAAAACTGGCTAAAACTGAATAAAAAGGAATGAAATAAAATAAGCTACAAAAATCAAAACTCCAGTGGAATGTATTCATATAAATAATAATCCAAAAACAAACATTCACCAAACAAACAAATGCTAAAGTACAGGGTTTGAAATAGTGTGTGGGTTTGTACAAATTGCACACAAAATAGGAAAATTCCACATAATAAAGAAAGCTATGTGGAATTTTCCTCCCTTAAATTTTTACCTTAAGTTTTACCCCCAAAATATATTGATGTTATTATTTATAATCTGAAAAGGATTTTATCTACTTTTTTTTTACCCATTGCTTTTAACTTTAGCAATAAATTTCACTTATGTCAGCATTACAGTACAGAACCATTTATCCGGAATGCTTGGGGTCAGATGTATTCTGGATAACTGGTTTTTCCAGTTAACTGGTTGTGCATTAAAACAGTATCCATTTGATAAGTTTTGTGGAATATGTATGGTTGTGGCATTATTTCTGATTTTAAATTATTAGATTACTTGGATTAAAAATCAATGCAAGAAAGATAAAAAATTAACCAAAGTTTAAAGGAAGGTAATTTATGGGAATTCCTTAGGAACAAAAATTCTTCTGTTTCTTCTGCATAAAAATTAAAACATCTCAAATACAACTAAATATGTTTTCTTTTAAAATACTAGATGTTGTCATCAAATTATACGATTGTTTCAAGCAAAGCCTATATCAAACTGGCAGTATATGACACCTTTTTCTGCAAAGATTCTGAAATCAGTCTATCAGAAATATCATTCCGGATAACTGGTTTTCCGGTTAACTGGTTTCCAGATAAATGGTTCCATACTGTATATAAGCTTACAATTGTTTGGTTTTTTTTGCATAATTTTTTAAGTTTAAATTTCAGATTCTTTTTTGAAATAAATTAATGTTTTTACATGCAATTTACACTAGAAAGCACCAAAAGAAAAGACTGATACAGTATGGAACCATTTATCCGGAAACCAGTTAACCGGAAAACCAGTTATCCGGAATGATATTTCTGATAGACTGATTTCAGAATCTTTGCAGAAAAAGGTGTCATATACTGCCAGTTTGATATAGGCTTTGCTTGAAACAATCGTATAATTTGTTGACAACATCTAGTATTTTAAAAGAAAACATATTTAGTTGTATTTGAGATGTTTTAATTTTTATGCAGAAGAAACAGAAGAATTTTTGTTCCTAAGGAATTCCCATAAATTACCTTCCTTTAAACTGGTTAATTTTTTATCTTTCTTGCATTGATTTTTAATCCAGGTAATCTAATAATTTAAAATCAGAAATAATGCCACAACTATACATATTCCACAAAACTTATCAAATGGATACTGTTTTAATGCACAACCAGTTAACTGGAAAAACCAGTTATCCAGAATACATCTGGCCCCAAGCATTCCGGATAAATGGTTCTGTACTGTAGATGATATTTATTAGAATTTCTGAATATATAAAGTTGCTAGCAATTGCTGCACACTAAATTGCACCCTTAATGTGAAATATTTCAGAAAATATAATGTCAAATAATAAAATACACATTGTGTTAAAATTTATGTTATTATAACAATGTACCATGAAATTAGAACCCTATTACAAACCCTGAAGAAAGATATTTTTTTAACAAAATGCCAATATAATATTCCTTTAAATTAACACTAATAAATCAACTATAACAGCTGTACATAATAACATTGAATGAAATAAAATTCCATATCACAGTCCAACTTTGTCAAGCGAAGAAATTACTCTTCATTTGACAAGAAAAATATACCAACTACACAAATAACTGACAGTTAATTTGAGCAACAAAGCAACTATAATAGTATAGTTAGTGAATTTTCAAAAGCTTGGACATAACATCAGCTATAAAAATATTAAAAGTAATGGCCCCAAAACTCAAGGGTTCCTGAAATATACTAAAGCTCAAATAGAAAAATATTCAAATATCACTTTTCTATAAATAAGAAATGTTTTACTGTACATAGGCTTCAAGAAAATCAGTCTTCAAGATTAATTCAATCTGTTCAATTGTACTTTTGGAAGTGTTTCCCTGAGTGAATGTAGATGAAGCCAATAAACTAGCCCAGGAGTATATTGGAGACATTCATCAGATGGCATCTACAAAATGTAAAGATTTTCTGATTACAATTAAAATCAATCCTCTGATTTCTTTTCCTAACATACTATAATATTTTAAGAATAAATAGAGTCAAAGCACAGTGTCAATACACCCACAAGATATTACACATTTTTCTTGGAGAAATACTAACTTTTTTATTTTTGAAATAAATATATTCAGTAGATTCAGGTTATTTTGCCAGGAGATAAAAAATGCAATGTAGATGAGGACTTTGAAAAAATTAAGAAGCATGATAACCTACTAGTAAATGTGTTATATTCATTTTCAAAACATTATATATGCAGGCTACAATTTTTTCATTAGATATATAACATAGATTGCATTTTAATATAAATAAATAAAAAATGTTTAAAGCACCAATAACACCCTTTATTTCTTAGAGCGAAGTAATTTTGGTAGCCTAGGGCTGGATGATATCAGAAATTTAATATCGCAATATACCAATGAGTTAATATTGATATTGGTGATATATCGTAATAATTACCTTAAACTGTGTAATAGAAATATCGCTAATTTAGAGAAAAAATGGTATAGTAGCACCAATTTAAGTACAAACAGTTGTAGTAAGCAACAAACCAATGTTTTATACCTATATGCTCCCACAGCATCATTAAAATATGTATATATATTTATGCAAAATAGCAATATTTGAGAAAAAGAAACCGATGGTTGATATCTGTTTGCACTTATACCATTTATTGGATAATATTTTTCTTTAAAAATAGAATGATTTCTTTTCTTCCTACTTTATCTACTTTAGGCATTATTTATAAATAACATGTTAATTATTTAATTACTTCACATATAGCTGAGAATATTATAAAAAACAAAGTAAAATATTCTTAAATTTAGGATGTTGATGATTTTAATATAACTAAAATAAGTAAAAGCAGAGGAAAAACTGAAATAAATTTAATGTCACATATCATACTTGTGATTAAATAGGTTTCAGTGTCTAATAGATGCAAAAAAAAAAAATGTTGTTTTTTAATCTTTCTCTAAGAAATCAAGGCATTCTTAATAGAAAAAATTCACTGTACTACCTAATTACTACTTCCTACCTAATTACTAAAAAAAAATTGAAACATTTAATAATATATATATATATATATATATATATATATATATATATATATATATATATATATATATATATATATATTCAAATCACATTTATACATAATTTTATATTAATTTAAATTTAGTTTTCTGATAAATATTTCTTTTAAGCATAAATAACAAGACAGGATATATTAAATTCATTTGAGAACACTTCACTCTTACAAAAATACAACAAACGACAAATTGTAGTAAGTAGCATAGCAGACGTTACTGACTGGGAAGCTCTTTTTAAATGCAAAAAATAATTACAGTGAACAAGTGCTTTGACCTTGGCTTTCCCCCAACTTGTTGAGAAACAAAAGGCAAAATTTACTATTAGCAGGTGCTAATTAGTTGCTCGCATGCCGAGCATCCCAGCTGTTTTGTACCAACTCGAACTTTACAATAACCAGAGCTCATGTGATTATTCATGACAGGGGTGCGCCAGTAGTATCCGGCGCCTGTGTGCAGAACTTCAGTTGGCGCCTCATATTCCTACCCCCCCCCCCCCCTCAAAACAAAAAAATCAGTGAGTATAAATGCATAAATGCAGAGTTGCCAAGCCAACCTTCTGGGGTTTATTTTCCAGAATACATACACGAATTTTAAACCAGAAAATTTATTTAATGAAATGTGTCTTGTTTCTATAGGTTTCTTTTTTTATTACATTTATTAAATTAAATTTCAGGTAAAAAATATTTTTTTTTGTCTTTAAAAATAAGGAAGGTTGGCAGGTAACAGTGCATTTGTCTTAAATAGCTAATTATTTTTTGTGGGTTCAATAAAAAAATAAATAATTTAGCTAAACAAAACAAGGCATGCTCACACTTTTCACTTTAAAACCCACAAATTTATATGTAATTTGCTTTTACATGATTAAAAAAATAATTTTTTTCATTTCTTAAAATATGTCATTGTTGTTATTTACTAGCAACTAACCAACTAAAATACTATTTATAAACATGATTTCTTCGAGAAAATTAAAAACATGTACATACCAAAATAAAACTATACTTTTCTGACGTCTGTCTCTGCATAGTATAAAAAATTTCGTAAGAACTCAAATTATCCAAAAAAGTTGTTCGAGATTTTTTTTTACATAGTGTTTTTAAAATACAGCTTTCAAAAAAAAAAAAATAATTCAAGTTCGAATTAACTAGTATTTCAAATTATACAAATTCGCATTAAGAATAAGCCAACAGTATAATGTCAAATGTATATGTAAAGAATGAGTAACTTACCTTATTAATTAATGAAGCATT
This sequence comes from Maratus speciosus, assembly GCA_963932465.1. Classification (NCBI taxonomy): domain Eukaryota; kingdom Metazoa; phylum Arthropoda; class Arachnida; order Araneae; family Salticidae; genus Maratus; species Maratus speciosus. The sequence goes on along the minus strand of OZ010796.1, from coordinate 76,108,008 downwards.
AAAATTTATATCTTAGATCCAATTATAAAATATGTATATTTTTTAATCTCTTTTTATCACGAGGGTGGTTCAATAATTATTGTCCCTAGTGTATTTGGTCTAGGAATTAATTCGTGTGGTTTTTAATAAAAAATTAAAGCTTTATTTCAAAATCAAAATACATAAATACGTTAACAAAAATATTGTCCATCGCTACCCACTACTGTTTTCCATCTTTCAGGTAATTTACGAATTCTGTGTCGAAAGAAGTCCTCACTTTTCGAAGCGATCCAATCAGAGATCCATTTCTCTATATTTTCTGAAGAAGTGAACCACTGTCCAATCAAATCGTTATTCATGCAATCAAAAAAGTAGTAGTATGAAGGAGCAATGTCTGGTGAATACGGCAGGTGGGGTAACACTTCCCATCCGACATTCTCCAAATATGTTTTGACCGGTTTTGTGACATGTGGTCGAGCGTTATTATGTCTGTTATCCCATTCTGGTCGTTTTCTGGCCAGAGCTTGTTTCAAACGCATCAACTAAAATCGATAACATTCTCCATTAATAGTTTCACCAGGTTTCAGAAGCTCATAGTACACCACACCTTTCATATCCCACCCTATACACAGCATAACCTTTGCAAAGTGAATATTTCATTTCGGTTGTAATGGAGCTTTTTCACATGGCATTACCCAGGCTTTTTTTCGTTTAGGATTTTCGTAATAAATCCATTTTCCATCACCAGTAACAATCCGATGCAAAAATCCCTTATTCTTCTGTCTTTGAAGCAGCATTTTGCAAACAGTTTTTCTTCTTTCAACGTCTCTTTCTTTCAATTCATATGGAACCCAATGTGACATCTTTTGAATCATTCCCATTGCTTTGAGGCATTTGGAAACTGTTGTTTGATCAACCTCTAATGATTTTGTAAGTTCTTCCTACATTTGACATGAATCCTGATCGAGCAGTGCTGTAAATTCTTCATCTTCAAATTTTTTTGGCTGTCCAGGTCGTGCTTGGTCTTCCAAGCCGTAATTACCACTTTTAAACCATGCAAACCACTTCTGACACATTCGTTCAACTAGAGCAAGGTCACCATAAACTTCCACCAAAATACGATGACTTTCAGTAGCACTTTTCTTCATCCCCCGCAAAAACACTTTATCAAGCACAAAATTTGACATTTTCAGTTGGATAAAAATTGTTGTTGTTTACGCTTAAACCAAATGGCATATAAAAGGGGTCGATGCAGATTTTTATTCTTGGGGCCCATTTTGTGAAAAGTAGAAGTTATTTTTGTGAATTTTATTATATTTTTGTGAAAAATAAAATTTTGTAACGAAAGTTGAAATCCAGTTACTAAAATTCGAACGAAGAATTTATGAACAAAAATATTCTTTAAATCCCTTTGCTAAAGATTTTATTTTTCGTGATGTGGTTGTATTTACAAATTACACATTTTAAAACAGTTTTTATGAAAAAGAATGTTACGTAGAGGGTCTTATTTTATTAAAAGGAATTTTGTGAAGGGGCCTGTTTTATTAAGTTTATTTTTGTGAAGGGGCCCATTTTATTAAATTTATTTTTGTGAAGGGACCCATTTTATTAAATTTATTTTTGTGAAGGGGCCCATTTTATTAAATTTATTTTTGTGAAGGGGCCCTAAATAGGCCCCAAATTTTGTCTAGATCGACCCCTGTATACTAAACTGGATGTGCAATAACAGTAGTTTTAAATGCATGTTTTAACAAATGAAACTATGGGACAATACGCTAGTTACGCCATCTCTTGTAAAACCGCATGAATTAATTCCTAGACCAAATATATAAAATATTTGTACTGCGATGTTTGTTGAAGAATATCGAAGCCTATATATATATAGGCTTAGATGCCTATATACTCAATTTCAGAGATGTAGCTGCTATATTGACATAGTTTTGGAGGGGCGAGTAAAAAGGGGGGGAGAGGGGTAAAAGGCTGATTTTTAGCTTACGGGGCTAGATTTGTGACAGTGGATGAGACAGAGCTACTGTCATTTGGACTTGGGATCATACATTTCATCCACTGTCACAAATGTAGCCACATAAGCTCCAAACCAGCATTTCACCCTTACCCCCCCCCCCCCCAAAAAAAAATGGGTCTTTAAAACTTCACCCCTCCCTCCAAAACTATGTTAATATAGCAGCTACGCTTCTGAAATTGAGCATATAGGCATTTAAGAAATTAGGCTTCGATATTCCACATCAACCATCGCAGAACAAATATTTTATATACATTAGGGACAATAATTACTGAACAACCCGCGTACATATACTTTAACTAAGTTGCAAGATTTTCAACATTTCATGTCTCAGCAAAAGTGAGTTTGACGCCGATACAGGGTGGCGCCAATACAGTATCATAGGATTTAACCCTCTAGAAAGAATGGTTGTTAAACAGAAAGGGACAGTATGATTCAATCTAATTTGACAAAACAGCTCTGTGTTAATTTTAATAAGTAATTTCTTCAAAATAATGCAACATTTCATTTTTCATATATTTTTATTGTGTTCCCACAACTAATATGATAATCATAGAATAAATTATTTTATTTGCTTCAAAGTGTTACTTAAAAAGAAAAATCTAATTATATTTATAATCACATAAATATGGCTATTGACTCACATATTTATATATATTTAGCCATTCACAAAAATTTTTATGTAAAATTGGGAGTGCTAAATTAAGTGGCTTAAGAAAAAATGTGTTTTTTTTTCCTTCAGAGCGGGGGCGGAGGTATTGTTCAAGAGAACTCGTAACACCGAACTCAAAAATATATTTGTTTTACTTTTAGATATTATATTTTCAGAAATTCGTCGATAATGTGTGGAAAAAGTATGTCCCCCCGCCTCCTATTTCCAAATCTACTGAAACTAACATTACGAAAAAATTAGTAGTAGGAATTTATTTAAACATTTCAGAAAAACTATAGCAATTATCCTAGGTCATATAGTTTTTCAGAAAATCGCAGTTTTCCGTTATACATAAACTTTACTTTGCGGGAACTCAGCGGAGGAGTTTGAGGTACTTATTGACGCGAAATCAGCCAAGGATTGTTGATAATTATTTTTGAAAAGAATTGCCGGTAATTAGCCAAGATATTAATTAAAAATTATCTAGAAAAACGCGGCACAGACCTAAGCGGCGATGCAACTTTGCGACCTACTTTTGAAGCGTACTTGGCACAATGTTAAGCTTAAACTTTATACAAGGTCTTTGTTTTAAGTAAGGCGAATTACAATGATAAATAATCAACGTTTTTCATTCCAATTGAATTCAATTATTGAAAAATATTTAATAGAATAATTCCAAGTTTTTTGCAAAGTCTTATTCGTTTAATGGCTATATTTTGTAAAATTGCAAATAGTAATTAATAAATTTATTGTAAGGAACCCTTTGTACGTAATGAATAATCTTCATGGTTTCCATGAGTTTCACGTTATTCTGAACTAAATCATAGTTGGGAGAGCAAAGTTCAAGATTTTGAATTTATATCATATTAAAGTCAGCCTATTTCACGACTGAAAGTGAAACATGTCACTTGTTGTTCAATATAAATAAACACAGGATGATTAAAAACTTTGAAAATTCTATTTTTACACTTTTAAATATTTACAGACTATTTACAGAGAAAACATTTGATTAATACTTCTTTAAATACATATAAATTCCTCACTGGGAATCCAAGATAATATTTTATAAATTCAGGAATATTTATTTCTCCCTTTTCGGAAGATCAAGAAATATGCAGCTTGCATGCTGCGGTTCAAGTTTCACATTCTACAAAAACTAAACTAAAAGAACAAGAAAAAAATGTTTTTTAATATTAATTCTCTGGAAGGTCACGTGATCTGGCACCTCTCGTCTCGCTGAAGGAGGCCCGCTCGAGAGAGTTGTGAAATATTCCACAGTACACGAGTGAAACTCGTACTTGAATGATTATTCTTTGTTCAAAGTAAATCTATAAAATACAATTGAAATTGCAATAAAACGTAATTCATTTTGAGGTTGTTCTCAAAAACATATTTCCCTACTGAATAATATAAAACTTTCTTATGTTCATGGGCTCGTTTTTATGCATAAAAGCATACAATGATAGGCACAACTATTAGATTGGTTTGGAATCGAATGGTGTTTCTCATTCCTTTTTTTTTTTTTTTTTTTTTTATGTATTGCATTTTGAGTTATATCCTGTTGTATTTGTTTATTGTTTGAGTTATATGTAACCGATTGCTGTGATTGATTTGTGCCCTTTTTTTTGGTAATTTAGTTTTGCATAGGAACCGTGGGGGTGTAATTGCACTTTCGCTCGTCCATATCGTTGTTCGATTTGTTAGAGAAACTAAAAACACAATTCTAACAAACATTGTTGAGATTTTGTATTTTGATAACAATTGCTCCAAGCAATGCTGAAGTGTGGAGCAGTGCGAAAAACACTCTAAAGGACAAAAGTTTATCTGTAAATAAAGACACGCTGCGTAATCGCCTAAGTAACCCTTAGGTAATTAGCCGAGATATTAATTAAAAACTATCTAGAAAAACAATCTAAAATTCAATTAAATGAATATGATCCTGCTGCAGCAATAAATAAAACTTTGGTGGGAAGACTCTGTTAGGTCACGAAGGCAATGTGAATGATAAACATTAGTGTCAAAAATAGGACTTTTTGTAATACTTTATTTCATCGCTATTAATAGTAAAAATAAAATATTCAAAATTATATTAAAATAATTCTTAAAATATATTTTAATTTACTTGTCTCTTTTATACAATGCATTAAGTATGTCTAAATATCTTCAAATATGTGCTTGATTTTATTTTGACTGCAGTAATTTCTTGTTTATGTTTTTTCTGTTAGGTGTGATGCAGTTTTTTTTTCAGTTGAGTGTAAAAAGATATTAGTAAATTACAATGTTGAAGCATTCGCGGTCACCTTTCCGAATTTTTGGTATTTTTAGCTTTTTTAATGTATTTCAGGCGCTTGACGATGCCCTTAAACCTTCCAAGCATTATCTTTTGACACCTTGGCGCCTTTTGGATTGATCCTCCTTCCCCCTCTTAAAGATACGCCGCTGACGAGCATCTGCGAATTTGATATATCTTAGCAAGTTAGAAATTTCACGTCAAACATGGCAAATGAGGTGCGTTCGTACTATAATTAATTTTATTAATATTTTTTGCACTGCATATTGCACTGAATGTATATTTTAATGCACTTCATAAGTGCATATCAATTTCACTCTGTTCGAAAGGTTGTAACATCATTAAAATGCACTTGAGATAATTTTTTCCCATTGGTTGTAATGTAACGAAAAACTTTTGACTGTCCCTGTGACTAAACTATAATACATCCGATTTTCATAAAATTTGAAATGGCTCGAGAAAATTTTGCAACAATCAGATATTTAAAATTTCAGACCATTCGGTTGGATAGTTTTTACTCTGTTATATGCGGACGGACAGACAGACAGACTGAGCGACAACTATAGGTGCTACATATTTATATAATTACGAATGCACCTAAAAATGCAAATGAACCCATGTGTCAGAAATGATCAACTTTCGAATTATATACTGCTTTAATAAATTTAAATTGGATAAAAGTTTTTCAAATATTTCAGCTTGTTCTAAAATATTTGGCACCTTTACTATTCTGGTGCCTGTGTGCGGTGCATACCGGGTCGGCGCGCCCCTGATTCATGACAATATATCAATACAGTATAGGATCCGTTATCCAGAATGCTTGGGACCTGAGATATTCTGGATCAGGGTTTTTCCATCATTCAGAACACTTTACTGTGAATGTTAAGAATAGTATAAAATAACGGCATGAAATGTAAAAATATGAATAATATATGAAAATACATAATTATAAATTAGTTAATTTAATAACTTATTTACACAAAATAAAATAAACCCTTCTAAATTACAATTCAAATTTGCATATAAGAAGAAAGCGGAATCCTTTGATTTGGTTTTTTAGAACATTTTATTAAGATTGGTTGCTTATAATGTGTCTTTTGCACTAATTGCTTCTGTTTACAGTTATGATTTGCTGTTTGTGGGAGTAGCTTGTTTGTTGCATTCCACAAATCAGTTGTTCAATGGAAAAACATTAATAGCTCATTTGAAATCTTTTTACCACCTCATTCTGCTTGCCTCATTCTTCACTTCCATTAGATATATCCCTTGGCATTATGTCAAAAATCTCACTGCCAGTCATCTGATTACTTACAGCAGTATCATCATCAGCAATTAGACAATCTTCTACTTGTTTTTGATCCAACAATTGAACTCCTGAACATGAAAGTGCTTTAGCTTAGACCAGCAGATCTGTAATAAGTTCTTTCTCTTTTTAAATTTTAAAGTCTTCAACTTCATGCCCATTCACACCATTAAAAAATATTGCGGGTTTTTACGCTTTTGAAATGAAAAATCATTTTTCAGTTATCATTTTGCATTCCAGGTTTCAGAGCATTCTGGATATGGGGTTTCTGGATAACGGGTCCCATACTGTATCTGGAGTTATCGCAATATGTGTCCATCTATCATAACAGCGAGAGAAGAAAGGACGATAAATGTTATTCAGTATTACACAGCCAGGCTGTTGAACAAACTCTAAGTTTTCAGCGAAAGAATATATTGCAATAATTGGGATATTTCTAATGGAGATAATCATCAAAAAGAAAGATAATCGACGTAGATTTTGTGTTTTGGATGAGGATGGAAGGTGAAAACATTGTAATGGAATATTGGGCTATGTGTTTTGTAGCTCTGGCAGTGTACACAAAACGTTATTATTTTACTGGGTTTTGAGATATTAGATGCTGTTTTTTCAAAGCTCGTGTTCAAAATTCCAGGGAGCTCAATTTTATTGGGATATATCAACAGAGTCAAGGTTTAGCTATTGTTATTGCAATATTAAAAAAGTATCAATATCTGTCGATGTATTGATAAATAATCCAGCCCTAGTAGCCATAGCGTACCATCATCAGTGCAAAATATGATTGCTCAGAAAAGAAAATTGCTGAAATATACACTACTGGCCATTAAAATTGCTACACCAAGGCGACATGCTACAGATATGAAATTTACATGACAGGAAGAAGGTGCTGTGATATGCAAATGATTAGCTTTTCAGCACATTCAGACAAAGAAGGTGCCGGTAGCAACACCTACAATGTGTTTAAATGAGGAAATTGTTCAGCCAGTTTCTCATACACAAATTGCATTTGAATGTTGTTGCCTGGTGAAAAGTTGTTGTGATGCCTCGTGTAAGAAGGAGAAATGTATACCAGCATGTTTATGACTTTGATAAAAGTCAAATTGTAGCCTACCGGAATTGCGGTTTATCGTATCACAGTATTGCTGCTCGCATCTGTCAAGATTCAATGACTGTTCACAGAATATGGAATCGATGGGTTCAAAACGGTAATACAGAATGCTGTGTGAGATCTCAATGGCCCCCTATCACTAGCAGCTGAGAAGACAGGCATGTTATCTGCATGGCCATAATGGATCGTGCAGCCACGTCACAAGCCTTGAGTCAAGAAGTGGGATCATTTGCAAGATAACAAGTGTCTGCACGAACAGTTTGACAATGTTTGCAGCAGCATGGACTCTCAGCTTGGAAACCATGGCTGCGGCTTCCCCTAATGCTGCATCATAGACAGGAACGGCTTCAATGGTGTGATCAACGACAAACCTGGACACATGAATGGTGAAACATTGTTTTTTCAGATGAATCCAGGCTCTGTTTACAGCATCATGATGGTCGCATCTATGTTTGGCAGCATCATGGTGAATGCACATTGACAGCATGGATTCGTCATCATCATACTGGTCCATCACCTGGCGTGATGGTATGGGGTGCCACTGGATACACGTCTCAGTCACCTCTTGTTCACATTGATGGCACTTTGAACAGTACACATTACATTTCTGGTGTGTTACGACTCATGGCTCTACCCTTAATTTGAACCCTGCAAAGCCCTATGTTTCAGCAGGATAACGCCGACCACATATTGCCAGTATTGTACAGACATTCCTTGATACAGAAAATATTTGGCTGTTGCCCTGGTCAGCACGTTCTCCAGATCTCTCACCAATAGAAAACGTCCAGTCAATGGTTGCCGGGCGGCTGGCTCATCACCATACAAGAGTCACTACAGTTGATGAACTGTGGCATCGTGCTGAAGCTGCATGGGCATCAGTACCTGTACATGCCGTCCAATCTCTATTTGACTCAATGCCCAGGCATATAAGTGCTGTTATTACTGCCAGAGGTGGTTGTTCTGGGTACTGATTTCTAAGGATCTATGCACCCAAATTTCTTGAAAATTTAATCACTTGTTATTTCTAGTATAATATATTTGTCCAATAAATATCATTTTGTTACCTGCATTTCTTTCTGGTGCAGCAATTTTAATGGCCAGTAGTGTATATAAGAGAAGCAGATTCAATGATAAAGTTTAATAGCCAATAAAATTACAGGCAATTTTAGGAAACAGCCAATGTAAGAGAAGCGGATTAAAAGATCTTTGAACAAGAAATAAAGTGTTTTATTGCTTTAAACATTGTTTTTTATTTATTTATATTGTACTGCACCAAGTAATTTCTTATTGTAACTTATTATAACTAATTACATTTACCTACTTTTAACTACATATACAATTCAATTACTTAAAAAGCATTATTATGGTAGAACATTTTATTCTTTTTCTTTTGGCATCACATGAAAAAAAGAGTGATTTACTGAGTGATGCATCAAAGCGCATTATAATGAAGGACTACTATACTACATTTTTATTTTCCCATCCAGAAAAAATAAAATAGAGAAGATAGATACATTTTTTTCTATTTTTACTGATGCCAGGGATGCACTCAGAAAACAACAAAAAAGAGGGAATTAGACATGAAAGTAAAATTTACAAGATTTTTGCCTACATTATGTATTGAATATAAAATAAATACATTGACATATTTCTTATGTTAAAATGTTTTATAGTATTTTCTGTAAATAAATATTGCATTTTTAAAGTTGAGTTGAAAAAAAAAATTACCTGTCATCATGTACAGTTTTACACAAAATTAACATTCTTTCACCCGAATGTATGCAAAATTAACATTCTTTCACCCGAATGTACACAAAATTAACATTCTTTCACCCGAATGTAGAGTTTGGTTTTCATGTATTCTAATCAGAAGCAAATAAGGTGAATATCAAATAGTTAACTATCCTGCCATACAGCATTTTGCACAATTTCCACAATAGCTCAATCTCCAGAACTAATGCACAGATTTTCATCAAATTTCAGATTCAGTTAGTTCTTGACAGGAATTGACGTTTTATAGATTTTGTTGTTATTCGTTGAACAGGTGGTGCTGCTATGCTGCATTTTTTGAGATTTCCACAATAGCTCTATCTCAAGAACTAATGCTTGGATTTTCAACAAACTTCAGATTCATGTATACCTTCATATGAATTACTGCTGTTTATGTTTTGGTGCCAATCTCTCAACAGGTGGCGCTGCTATACAGAATTTTTCAGAATTTCCATTATAGCTCTCTCAATAACTATAGCACGAATTTTCATCAAACTTCAGATTCAGGTATACCTTGATATGAATTAGTGCTGTTTATGTTTTGGTGCAAATCACCCAATAGGTGGCGCTGCTATGCTACATTTTTCACAATTTCCGCTATAACTCTATCTCAAGAACTAATGCACAAATTTTCATCAAACTTCAAATTCAGAAATACTTTGATATAAACGGGTGCTAAATTGACATAATGTCTTGTATGATTTAATTGATGATTGAAATGATTTAATTGACGTGATTTATATAGAAGAAAGTTTTGTGATGGCCACAACATACTAGTTTTTTACTTAATTTAAGAAAATTGTACTAATTTAACCTGCTGCCAACTGTATAAACAGCACAAACAATAATGATTGCTTCAAATTAAAAATTTATTTACACGTGACTATTATAAACAGAAAAAAAACTTTCAAATTAGAATTAAATAATTACATATAAAAAGCAAGAACTTATTGAAAATTACTTCTTAAAAACTATATTTACGCATGAATTTTAACAGAGAAAGGATATTGTGAAATAATAAATTCATTAACATGCATTAGAAGTCTTAAATAGGAGAAATTACGCCACATTTACATCAAATTACACTTATTACGTAAAATGAACAAAACATAATATTGCAAAACAGTTTAAATTTAAAAATTGCACGACACATTTACTTGATATTTCGAGATGAACTTTTCAACTATTTTTGTTGGGACAGTGCAAATAATATTTCATTTCTAACAAAAGTATTTTCACGTGAATATTAAAAAGAGAAATAAAAGTTTGGTGAAAATTGCATGAGATTAAAAACGATACATTTAAAATATCTTTCATTTATTTATTGAACAACAACCATACGACTTGTGTACTTGACATGAGAGCCCGCTTAAATGTCTTATTTAAAAGAACTTTCTTTTCACTTTGTTAAAAAAAACTGGGAGACAAAAACTCTGTTTACTTAAATCATTTGATATTAGCTTATTTTGAAATGTTTAACTGGTTTTATTTAATCATAGAGGAAAACAGCCATAGTATCTTTTAACAGTAGCTAATTTTTTCTTAAAATCCCCAATCAAAGAAAAATGAATAGAAACCCATTTATAGGGAGATTGAATTATAATTTAAAAAACAGTGGCAATCTTTTTAAAGCCAATCAAATTAGCGTGCTTTTAGAAACTGCAGTGTCTGAACGGGGGTTGGTGAGTGTAGCTCATAGGGGGCCAAGCCCCCTAGTGTTTTAAATAGAAAGATAAAAAATTCCTAGTTTAATTTATTATTTATTCCTTAAAATGACATGCAAAATTTACAGACAGATTATGAAATTTTAAAAGCTTGTTGCAGACAGCTACAAAACTTTCTGCCACTGGGATTAGCGCCAATTTGACATTGTTTATGGCAACTTATTTTGATGCCAAATTTGGCACTATTTTGCCAATTATTACCAAGTTTGTCAAAAATTTTGGTGAGGGCACACACATGTGTATCTGTGTATATCGACAAGCAAGTATCACTGTATGTTTCCTTGGTGACTTTCCCTATTAAAAAGATACTTATCAATTACTTCTGATCACAAGATACAAAAGACATCAGCAAATTTTTCTATAAATGCTATAATATATAACAAAAAATATAGTTCTTTCAACAGAAGACCAACATATCTGACAACTGACACTTTAAGCAAAAACCCTGTTTGGGTATTATCTTGTTCACTCACTGTATATACATACATCATGATTACAATACTTTCCTGACAATGCGCTCAGTAAGTAATAAATACTGAAACTGAACCTACATAACCATACTAATGCATGTTTTAAGTTATTTTAATGAATATATTTTAACTTTTACCTGAATAAAATGCAATAACGATAAAACTAATATTATTACAATTACTCTTTTTTTTTTACTAAATTAAGTCGCATTCTGGTGAAATATCCTTACTGTATCAACATAAAATGGGCATGAACAATGAAAATATTTAATTGAATAATTCAGTTTAAAAAGAAAATGCTTATTGATTTTCTCTGGTGACAAAATAGGACACTTCTTTGTTATATAAGCCTTGGCAGAGAAAGAAAGCAGTAGGGTTAAATTTACAAGAAAAACAAAATTTTCAAAAATATTTTCTGACAACCTTTATTTACATTTAAAAAATCATAGATTGTTATATCTTGATAAAATAACTATCAGTTAATCAACTGCACAAAAAATTTTCTTTATACCATTTAATACATACAATGAGAAACAATCTGTTTAACTTATACATAAATAAGTCATATAAAATTAAAATGCCATCATGTTGACCCACATACAACATACATACATGCACTGTATTATTGAAAAATCCCCAAAAACGGGCTATGGGGACCCAAAAATGTAAGGAAATTCTAATGTAGACACATAACATATACATATCGAATAGATTTTAAAATAGCAAAAATGGATTCAAGAAACCTCATAATATAAAAACATATCAAAGTATCTACATCTGCCTTTTATTATGATTATGATATCCTTACACTGTATGTGTCTGGAAAGTAAAAATCATCTGTGACAGTTTCTTTAAAGAGAACAATTTTAGAACTGTTCATGTGTGTGTTTTTTTTTTTTTTTTTTCTAAAGAAGAATAAATAAACCACTTATAAAAATCAGCTAAATATAGAAATTTAATAATTAAATAATTTAGTTTAAGAAGAAAATAACAGAAATTATGAAGAAATTTCCTTAATTATTTACATGAAGATATTATTAGTTGTAACTAAATTAAATAAGGTTTATATAATCTATACTATATCACAGTGAGTTTGCTTTTTTATTTACTTGAAAAAAGTTACTGGCTTTTTTTCCCCCCACTATAAACGAAAGATAGCATGGTAGTTAACAGCATTTTGATATTTTTTCCTTTAAAACCTCTTTCCCCTATAGACAGCTTAAAATAATAGAATTCATAAGTATAAAGTTTCCAAGGATGAAAATGATAAACAGTAGAAAATTAATACTACTTCATACAAGGAGGAATCCAAAAAAAATAACCAGAATTTCTTTATAAAAATCTGTATTTACAATTTTTTTGATTAAAACAACCTTAACAGCTTCCATATATTCTCCATTTAACTTTATACACTTGTCTAATCAATGATTCTATTGTTTAAACTCATCTGTCTGTATGGCTGCAAGCTCCTGCCTTGTTTTTTACTTCACCTCTTCCACACTGTAAAAATGATGTCCTCTCATGACCCTCTTCATTCATGGAAACAAAACCAATCAAAAGAAAAATTGCACAGAGCAAAGTCAGGTGAGTAGAAGCATGGGGCAAAGAATTCATACCATTTTTAGTCAAGAATTTTAGTGAACATTTTTAGTGAACTGATAAGGCTGTATGAAGAGGTGCATTATCAAGGTGGGTAAAAAAGTCTACCATCACAAATCAGGCCAGATAACCTTACAATTACTTCAATGGCCTGTCGTTAGTCTTAAAGCACAATTGCATCAACTTTCTCAACATTTTTGTCTGTTCTGGAAGTTGAAGGACATGTAGAACAAGGTTTGTTATCGGCTGACATTTCACATTTTTTTGAAATGAGAAAACCACTCATAAACTTCCCATATCACATCTTTGTATGCTGTTTGCTATATCAGAATTGTTTCTGCAGCATTTTTTGCTGAGCAGAAAGCAAAACTTAACAGCTGCATACTCTTCCTTTAAGTCTGACATTACAAAAAAGTGAAGAACAAGCAAAAACACTTTTACAATAAAATGCTAATAGTTTGTGACCAGATTACTACGGCAACAGCACTAAACTCATGAGATGCACATCCAAAGTGAGGAACGCATGCTATGCAAGCCTCACGAACAGCGCTGCTATTATTTTTGGATTCCCCATTGCATAATAATATAATTTACATTCAGCAAGATCTCAAAGAACATTGCTACCATCTGATATTATAAAGCTGGCTGGTTATTTCTATTACTTACTTGGACTAGAGTACTACTGAATTCTTGCACTTCGGTGAAGCTGAAATACAAAATAAAGAAATAAGAAAAAAATTCACAATAAAAACCTTCAGAAAATTTCTAATGCATTACAACTTTATAACCTGCCCAATGACAAAAAGTCCTTAATTAAACAATATTTGGCTTCTTATCTACATATTTAAAATGCTAAGTGTTTTCTTTCGACAGCCCGTGAGAAGAAACTACTGCATCAAATTACATCAATCTTTTTTTAAATAAAAGATATTTGGCCACAGATTCATTATTGTACATTCGTTTGTTCAAATATTTCATTAATTAGCCGTAATTTTAAATTAAAATTCTATAGTTGCGCATGTGCAGCATATAAGTACGAGTCTACCTTTAGAGTGACTCGCTGCAAATGCACAAAGATACTCGCTCAATTGAACTATCACGTCCCAGGTAGAAGTTGTTTGAAGTTCACCTGCTATTCGATCTTTCTGTAAACTAGTTTTCTTTCCTTCACAAAGTTAATATTATTTAGCTCTTTCAGCACTATTAACAATTCAAAACTTACTGTGTGAGCTAGATATGGTTTATTTCAGGAGTGCCATATTGTTTTGGTCATATTACACACCAAAGATAAATACAGTGATTTGAGGCTAAAAGTTATATCCGTCTTATGAATTGCCAATAGTTGCACACGAAGATTGAGAAACTAGCATGTTAAGTTGTAGCTGTTTCTTTGAAAAAGTAAGGTATAAATATTAAAACACCAAACTTTTTCTGTAAGATCAAAACTCAAATTTGAGACAATTACGTATGCGTCAACTGTTTTTCGAACCTCTTCAATTTAGTAGGGAGAAAAATGAGTTCCACCTAGCATAGCAGGTTAATGCGACAGTTTAATGCTCCAAACTTTTGTAGCGAGCACAGGTTTGAACCCAAGCCTGGCCAAATGTGTAATATTTTTTTCGATAATTCATTTCAGTAATATATATTTTATTAGGAAGAGAAGATATAGGATTTTTATTTTATTATTATTATTATGAATGCTTTATAATTAAATAAAATTAAACACTCAATAATATTTTGAAAAATAATGATTTTATATTTAAAATATTTAAGCTAAAATATTTTGCATGTAATTATCAATTAAATAAATTCAGCTGATCTACAATTTTCATTATATTTTCTGACCATTATCAAGAATATATATGTGTGTGTGTGTGTGTCAGAAAGAAAAGTTTGTCATTCTTTTCCATAAAAAATGAAATGGAAAGAAAGAAAAATATTCATATAAGAGCTATAAAAGAAATTACCTTGATATCCAGGTTTAACATTTAAAAAATGTATAAAAATGTAAAATAAATTCAAGTAATAAAAAATGTATATTATAAATCGTTAGCTGCATCAAGTTTCAAATTTAGGTTTCTGGAGAATGAGACAGATAAAAATAAAATTCATGGCAGCTTTTAATCGTTGTGTAGTTTTAAAAATAAATAAATAAATAAATGAAAATAAATATTGTTATTTTTTCAACAACAAAAAAAATGAGGCCATAGTAAGTAAAAATAAATTTCTACCCGGCATTTTTAGGTACGGATTAAAAGCAAGCATAATTGGTTGTAAATTATAAACTTAAAATTCTTTCACTTCATTGAATAGGTTAGACTGACAGCACCATTTATCACCTTAAAGAAATAGGAATCACTTATGCAATATAGAAATTGGTCATTCAATAATTAATTTAAAAGCAACTAATTAAAAATTCAAGAATATTTCTGATGAAACATTCAAGTTATTTACCGTCAAATCTTGACGGGCAATATCTAACAAATGATCTAAAATGAACTCTAATTATTAAAAAAAAAAACTCTTAATAATAATCTACATCTTTGCAAAGTAATTTTTACTTTTTGATAGATGTATGATGTTACATAATATTAAGGTACAATTTATATACGGAATGAAATAAAAGAGAAAGATCACCACTATAAGATAAGATTATTATTTATTTGAACGTATACCTAAAAACAGTTTCATATCATATCAATTCCTTATTCATTTTTATACACCATTATTTATAATGTGACAAAAACATCATGTCATGTTAATCATTAACTGAAAAATCTAAAGTATAAATGATAGCTTATTGTTGGTTCAAATAATATCCCCCCCCCTTCCATACACACTAACACACAAAAAAAGGGCAAAAAGAGATTGTTAAAATAAAAACATAAGAAAAATATTTAAAAAAATAAATATTTTATCATTAAAAACATAAATAAGAGGGAAAAAAAAGAAAATTTTATTGTGCTGCCATCTATGTCCAGTGATTTAAATGAAATTAGTTATTAAAAGAATTTTATAATTATCTGAATAGATAGCTTTTAATTGCTGGGAGATTCTCAAAAGGTGGGATCATTAAACGTTAACTATATGTAATTTTTAAAATTTTCAAATTTAAGGCCAATTATTTTTAATAGTATAGTATTTTGTCTATAAATATAATATATAAATATTTTTAATAGTATGTCTACAAAATTATACACAAACATTAAAAGACAGCAACTATTCTGGAAAATTAATGATTAAAGCATTTAATTAGCAGTTGTGTACGTTACAAATTTTGGACATTTTTTCGCACATACGTTACAGATTTTGGACGTTGCTCTTAGTATTTAAATAATTCTTAAGGCTAAGAATGTAGTAAATGTGTCCTATAATTGTATGTGTATACATATATATATATGTATAATTAACTTTTTGTTATCCAGTAATAATAATAATAAAATCAAATGCTTTGTTACGTACGTTACTTTCAGACATAACAAAATACAAAAAAATTCTTTATAGAAAAGTCCTTCTATCTTCAAAAAAGCAATAAATCAGCCTGCCATCTCTTAATGAAATTATCAAAAAATCATCTGTTTCCTTTACACATTCGTTGTTTACCATTAGAACCACCTGGAAAAAAGTTAAAACTCTTTTCTTGCTGGTACATTGGAGCAGTTAACGTTATGAATGTCCAAAATTGGCCTCCTTAGCATAAAATAATAAAATTTTAAGATATTTATACAAAGCTTTTACAACAAATTATGTCATTTTCTGTCTCTGAATAGAATTAAAAACTCAGTGTAAAAAAAAAAAAAAAAAAAAAAAAAAAAAAAAAAAAGTCAATGACAATTAAAGTTAGGTTTGAAAGGCTTAAAGTTATGACGTGTGTCCAGTGCCCACCCTTTGAGAATCACCCTGCTTAAAACTGAAAAAAAAAAAAAAAAGAGTTCCAAGAAGTTGTATTTAAAAAGGAAGGCTATAGTAATACAGTAGAACCTCGATCCATCGTTTTTCAAGGGGTGCGTGAAAAAAAACGATGAATGCGGGAAAACGATAAATGCGGGTTAACGTCAAAACATGAGAAAAATTTTTTTATGCATTACTAATTCTTACTTACCAAACTGTAAAAGAAATAAATCGAAGTTGTAGAAAATTGATATTTATTTAAAAAGATCAGTAATTTTATGTGGGGCTTTTTGGTTATTTTAAAAATTAAGCAAAAAATTTTCAAGATGTACAACATTTTTCTGGTCATTTTGTGGGATTTCGTGTGCATACATAAAAGTTCGTACAGCTTCAAATGCTGTAATTTCATCTTGGCACTTTTGCAGGCTCTTCATCGGCATGAACATTATCCTCTGCTTCTTCACTATTATTTTCATTTTTACATCATCACACATTTCTTCTGTGCTTAGGACACCACATGTCGCAACATCTTGATCAACGAAAATATAATCGCTAAATTTCGCACCATATACATCCTCTGCTGCACACAACCACACTTTATCTGCATTATCATCACCATCATCATTATTTTCTTTCTCTTCTGTTGAGAATTCTTCATCAATATTTCACACAAAACCGCATTTCACGAAACAATTCTAGATTGCTGAAGAGGTTATTTCATGCCATGCTGAAAGTAAAAAATGAATAGCCTGCAGAAGGTCTATTTTTGGAGTAGGTTCTTTTGCTTGTTCCATGAAACATGAAGATCTTTTCAATAGCTTTCTCCTGCAAAATTGCTAAAACAGTTGATTATCCCGGCATCAAGAGGTTGTACGACAGATGTACAATTATCTGGGAAAAAACTGACTTTTATATTTTTCAAAGACTACGTATCTGGTGAATGAGCTGAACAATTGTCAATAAATAGAATGATTTTCTATTTCTTGGGCGCCGATTGATCTATCAAAGTCATAATGAGATTTTGTAAAAATATCATTTTCCATCCATGCTTTGGCATTTAAATGATAGACTACTGGCAGTTTTTTTACATTCATGAAGCATTGAGGTCTAGGAGATTTACCAATAACGGGGGTACTCGTTTATCATAACAGTCCTTATTTGTGCATAGTAGCACTGTAGATCTTTCTTTGGCTTACTTATCCTCATCACAAAACTCTTTTTTGAATTCTAGCGTTCTCTCTGACAAGCATTTATAAAAGAGGCCTGTTTCTTCTGCATTATAGTGATCACAATCCTTGTAGCTATCTAGTAACTTTGGAAGTTTTTAGAACCACATTTCTATGGCATCAGTATTTACTACTGAAGTACTTTCGCCACATAATTTCCTGGATACCAATTCATGGCGAATTTCAAAACACGAAATCCACCCATTTGAAGCAGAAAAAGTATCCATGCCATATGAGACAGCTATTTCAAGTGCCTTCTCTCGAAGAATATTCCCCTCCACAGGAATATTTGAGGCATGGGCCTACTCGTATCAAGTGAAAAGAAGTCTTTCCCACTCACTGTAAGTAGACATTTTGCTAGTTTTTCTCTTTTTTGCAGAAGTTCCATATTTAGTAGCTTTCTCTCTAATTTCTTTCTTTTCGAAATGATCAAATTCAGGGTTGACGGCCAGCGGTATATCTAAATGTTTAGCGATGTTAACTTTTTCTCAAAAGGATTCTTTTCACTTCATCTATGATATAAAGCTTTTCTTCCAAGGTTCGGATTTGTTTTGCCATTCTTAAAATTAACAGAATGCATTAAATTGAAAGCTCGCACTCTTGAAAATAAAAAAAGGTGCACTGCACACAACAGATTAGACAGGATTGTGAAAAAATGAGGCAGCTGGCCGAAGTGAATCCATCCATCCACCCCTTATACAGAATAGAATAACCCATTCTCCAAACCTGAACTCCTCCGCATTCAGTTATGTACACGTACATGCACGTCACAATATCAGAGATAATCCCTGTCCCCCCCCCCTCCTAAAACAGCACAAATGAGTTATTTTAGCATAAAAGAAGTAATTACAGTTTGTGAGTCATATGGATCCGCTTGACCTGCAATTTCATTTCAGTGAGGGGAAAAATTTTACAACAATGAATGCGGGAAAGCAACTTTTCGAAGAACGATGCATGCAGGTTTCGTTAACATTATTTAAATATAATTTGTGCAGGGACCATAGAAATAAAATGATCAATGTGGGAAAACGATGGATGCGGGAACGATAGATCGTGGTTTCACTGTAATATTCAATTAAAAAATGTATTTAATATTTAGTAAAATTACATAAAACAATAGAATAGGACGTAAAAAAAAAAAATGCACTATTAAATCTGTAAAAATCATATATTATTACATTTAAATTTATATGTACTGCTTAAAATAAATTAATAATGTTTCTTTAAAAATATACTATTTTGGCAGCAGAACATACAAGATTTAAAAGAATATATTTTGAACTTTATGTTTAAAAAAATAAATATACAAAGTAAAAATAAAAATAAGGTAATCATTCTTATTATTATTAAGTGTGGAAAGGAATAATATATTTTTGCAGCTACATTTTTATAAGTAATATGTTTAAATTACTCATTGATAAGCTCATTTGCAAAATTTAACTCTTTATTTGTTGAGTAATAAATAATTTCCTAATTGTGTTAGTACAGTATAGGATCTATTATCCGGCGTCCGATATCCGGAACGCTCTAAAAACCGGAACGGTAAACGATCCAAAACCGAAACTTAGTGAAAACTTTCATTTCATACAAATTAGCAGTTTTTTTTTTTCCCTATTTTATTGAAGAGTTAACATGCTTTATAAATCGATATTTTAAACTTTTTCTCATACACGTCAAGGTACCATAATATCCCCTTAATTTCCTTCCCCCCCCTCCAAATGCGGCAAAAAATCGTAAAGTAATCGGCCTACGGATTAAAAGTGGCTATCGAAATCTACCGCCTGTTGAAATCCGAAAATGTTTATAAGAATAGTCCAAAGCCTGCCCTGATATTCAGATTTTTCTTTTTTTATTAACCGAGATAATTAAAAAACAGAACTTAAAAAGCGCGAACTTAAAAGCGTGCTCTCTCCCTACGATCCCACTTATGACGGTCCCATGAAAGATAAGAATTGAATGTACGCAATCATCGGACATAAGTTCTCTTTTTGATCATTTTTATGACTTCGCATCGGCGTAACCTTTAAAAATATGGGAAAACTAACTACATATTCTTAAATTTCGTATTTTTCTGCTTCAAACGCTAAAATCCATTATAAAAAATTTTAATTTTAACCTTTTGAAAAAAAATATTTTCGAAACATCACTTAGAATTTGAATGCGTTTTCCGCGATCGAAAACTGTTGGCAAGCTCCGACCTTTGACATCATCTAAAGGCGCACCGACAATTCGGCCAATTAGGAGAATGAGAGAAACGTTTGTTTTACCGTTTTCAGCTGCGTCCATCGAACAGTAGAAAAGCAGAATTCGGAATCGGATAAGACAGAAAGGTGGTACGGCGCTTTGCGCGATATTTTTTTTTTTTTTTTTTGGGAAAGGGAGGGGGGGGGGGGGGGGGGGCTTTTGTGGGATTTTTTTAAAATATCAAATTTGTTTACAAAATAGGGGAGGCTGGGTTAATGGAATATTACAGTAATTATGCATTTCTTTATCTCCGCGAATTTGCGGAAATCTGCATTTTAAGTGTTGATAATTTTGCCTCTTATATTTTTCTGTCCGCTTTCCATGCGATAAATTTGTAAACAAAACAAAAATAAATAAAAAGTCAACTTTCAATATATTCCCCTCCCTCCCTCCCCAATTATTGGATGAAGATGCAGTTCAAGTTTGTTTCAATATAGATAATAATGCTCCACTTAGTCATCAGATGACATACAGTGAAATTTGTGAAATGATGACTAAAGATGCATCTGATCTCTGATGATCGTAGTGATGATGATGACAAGAAGGAGGAGGTAGAAAAAATATCTAATGAACAAATGATATTTTACACTCAACAATTAATTCAAGGCACGGAACAAAATAAGTTATTTTCATGAACAACAAATAATGTCCTTATATAAAATTCAAGACCAGATTGTAAAAGAGAAACGTTACAAGCAGCCAACTTTAAAAAGATTTTTTCAAAAAACTAATTCCCAAGCATCTGCACCTGAACCCCAAAACTAAATTTTATTTTTGATCTTGTTCATTTGTAAGTGTATTATAATTTAAAATTATTACTTAACTTTTTTTTTGTAAATAAAAATTAATTAAACTTTTCCTTAATTGTGTTTTATTGAATTAATTCAACAAATGTGTAATACAGTATTTTTAATATTATTTATGCTAACCAGTATTTCATATTTACGTACATTAGAAAATATTTGTGATAGTGTTCCGAATTACGGAAAAACCCCTTATCCGGAATGCCTCAGGTCCCAAGGATTCCGGATAACGGATCCTACACTGTATTAAATATTTTAAGAAAATCACATGAAGCTATTTCTAAAGCAGTGTTGTTTGACAATAAAAATAATGTAATTGCATAGGAAATTACCAAACAAATAAAAATAGAATATTAAATAAAGTTGTGTATTTAATAAATGAATTACAATTAAATAATATATAGTTCCTTCTGTTGAAATTAATAAAACTTTACATGGACTTTCACCAAATTACCTTTAATTATTTAAAAATATATTTTGCAGGTGATTTAAAATAACTAAACAATAAGAATAAAAATATATAATTGATGGTAGATGTATTTTTATTTATTATAAACCATTGGCTTACTACAACATTTACAGAAAGTTTTGCTAATCAATTGAAAAAAATGTTGATTGGATGAAAATATCATGCCTGATATGATAAAAGTGCCAAACTTGTAACCCTGTAAGTACATGTGTTCTAGTAGTAAGAGAATTTCAATGTTAAGTCCACACGCATGTGCAGTTTCTTATTTTTGCTATAACGGTTGGGACCGGTGAAAATGCAAGCAAAGCTAAGCTCTCCCCCTTTAACATTGCATACATATCTATCTTTCTTAAACACTCATTTACATATGACCATAAAAGCCATCTGGTGTGAAAAGATTACTCTCTGCCGAATTCACAAATGTTGAAATACAACTGTCACTCGAAAGTTTTGTACAAAGTTGAAGTGACATAATAAAAGCAGACAGACATAATAGTGAGTGGCAAATCAGATCGAACCACTTGCAAATGAGGAAGACAGACACATACTGCCATCTGTTGGTATGATCTGGCACTAGGGCAAAATAATTCATGAATAAAAATTATTTTACTATCCGTACGGTGAGGTGTACAGGGTTGAAAAGATCGAAGAGTGATGGAAGGAAAATTAAGACAGGTCGATTATAAATCAATAAGATATGAATGGGTACTAGCCCAACTAAAAGGGTAGGAATAAATAATGGGTTTCCATTTAAAATCAATGTAAAGCAGTGAGAACAGTTTTGACCTAAATATAACATGATTGACGATTGATATTCAGGTTTTTCTCTCCTAAATTTTTGCTTTTCAATGAAGTAAAACTTTATTTTTCAAATGGAAAAAAAAGGTAAAAAAATCAAGAGATTTTTTTATTTATTTATTTATTTATTTATTTATTTTTTTTTTTTTGGGGGGGGGGGGGGGGTGCAGCATTTATACAGTGATGGTGATATTAAATTTGGTGGCTTCAGTTTAGATAGTTCAAAACAAAAATCTGCAGATATTTTATGTTTGCAAAAATTTCACTAACTGTTGTGCCTGATTTCTTGAATAGAGAAAATATAATTGAATAGATGCCCTCCCGAGATGAAACTTTAGATATGGAAAATTTCACAGATGATGACATTGTAAGTACTACTCTGATAAACTGTACTGAAAATCAGCATAATTCTGACAATGAAGGTGAAATAATAACTCTTGAGTAGGGTTTGGCAATCGGTTATAAATATCTAGATTTTCTTCAGAAACAGAGTTTAGTTTCAGAACAACAAATAATGTCTAAGCATAAACAGGGACGTAGCTTTAGGGGGGAGAGGGGAGCCTTCCCGGCAATATGTTCAAAGGTTAGGGCGCCAAAGAAGGTTTAAGGATGCCGTCAGGCACCCGTAAAGAAATGGTTCATTAGTAGTAACAATTATAAAATAATTTTATTTTAAATATAAAATTACAAAATAAGTGACTATTTACATAAGAAACTTGTATAAGGTATTTAATTTTAGATTTGTTGCTACCTCTATTCCCCCACCAAAGAAAATTTATAAATCAGGAAGAAAAAATTTTGAAAACAGGAATTGTAACCAGTTGTAGGATAGAAATACAATTATTTAGTCTTATATAAGTAGTTGTTGATCAGCCTTGGTAGTTCAAAGAAAGTAGAAAGAAGTGGAAGTGACTGGAGGGGGTTAGAATGGTTCTGTAATGTGTTTAAGTACTACGGCACAACAGAAGGTCACAAAAAAGGGTTTAAATTACTAACTCTATTCAGCTATACTGAAGAAAATTTATATATCTGGTAGAAAAATGTTTGAAAACAGGAATTGTAATCAATCGCAGGATATAAGTACAATTATTTCCTTCAGTATTTTTTTTCTCTCCCTTGGTAGTAGGAAGAAAGTGGAAAGAAGTGAAAGTGACTGGAGAGGTTAGAACGGTTCTATAATATGTTTAAGTAGTAAAGGGCCACAGAAGTTTTAAGGGTGCTGTTATTCACCTACAAAAAAAGGGGCTTTAAATTACTACCCTGCTCTTTAATAAAAACAATTTACACATGCGGGAGAAAAAATTCTGGAAACAGGAATTGTAATCAATTAAAAGATAGACACATAGTACAATTATTTGCTTCATATCTCAGTAGTTGTGTATCACCCTTAGTAGTAGGAAGGAAGTGGAAAGAAGTAGAAGTGACTGGAGAGTGGAGAGAGTTAGAATGGTTCTATAATATGTTTAAGCAGTAGGGCACCACAGAGGTTTTAAAGGTGCCATAATTCACCCGCAAAAAAAACATTTAAATTACTACCTTGATTCCTTTACAAAAACAATTTATACATGGGGAAGAAAAAATTCTGAAAACAAGAATTGTAATCAATTGTGGTGCAGTAAGAGCATTTCGATCCTTAGAAGTGCAATTATTTCTTTGGTTGTTGGTCACCCTTCGTAGTCGAAAAAAAGTGGAAAGAACTGAAAGTGACAGGAAAGGCTTAACAGCTCTCCTGTATGTTGAAGTAGTAAGGCGCCACAGAAGGTTCACTTGGTAGTAGAAAGAAAGTGGAAAGAAGTTGGAGTGATTGGAGGCAGTAGGAGCTAGAACAGTTTTCCAATATGTTCAAGTAGTAAGGTGCCACACAAGGTTTAAGAGTGTCGTCAGGCAACCATAAAGAAAAAGATTTAAATAGCAATTACAAATAATTATACAAGCAGTTTACTTTAAATGTTAAATCAGGTAACAAAGTAAATTACTTTTAACATACCTTATTAGTATAAGACATTTAATTTTAGAGCTGTTACTACCTCTATTCCATAACAAAAACAATTTATATATGCGGAAGAGATAATTCTGAAAACAGTTGCGTGGCATTAAGTGTAATTCAATCCTTAGCAGTGCAATTTGATCCTTATCTCAGAAGTTGTTGGTCACTCTTGCTACTAAAAATAAAGTGGAAATGACTGGAGCGGGTTAGAAAGGCTCAGAGAAAGTGGAGGTTGTCTAGAGGTCTGCACGGGCTGAAATTTCTAGGACCGGACACGCCAATATAAAAGTAAGGTACATTCATCAGTTTTAAAAACTAAAAGTCTACATCCGGAATTTTAAAAAAACTAAAAACCCAGAGATACTCAATTTCTACAGAAAAATATCTGATTTTTCTTAACATAAAATTAAGATTATTTTAAAGAATACTACCTACATGCATATTTATACGGAATTTTTACAGTAATATTTCAGACTGTATATGTACGCAATACTCTTAGATTTTTACATTCAAATAAAGACTCATTAAAAAAATATATAGTTTAGAATAAAGATAACAAATGCCTAAAAAAAATCATAAATTTTGAAGCTGTATAATTTTTTTTTTTTAATATTTCTTCATAATTTATTAAAGTATTTGTCCAAAGATCCCATTATCCCTATTCTTCTACAAAAATAAATTGCCAGCCTGACATATCCTAGGAATAAAGTCAAAATCCAGCTCTGCCTGAGTATGAAAAAAAAAAAAAATGTATGCCTGCCCGAGAAAATCAGGCCCGGACTAAGATACAATGAAATTCTCCGATGCAGGTCATGTTATCTCTGCATTGTGTTGTCAAACTAGCATAGGATCGTGCAACATATTTACAACCTATTCTCGGCCCAGTGAAGTCTGTTGAAAATTGTTTTTATTTTGTTGACTTAGTCTGATCCTTTAAAATTTAAATTTGGTATAAAAAAAACATGCCTTATGGCAAGACCCCTCACCAGTCTAAGCTCTGAGGAGCCCTTATGTGAATCACGTCCAGTGGAATTAGCATCAGCCAGTGTGGTGCTGCCTTGACACCACGACAGAAAAACACAAGTACCTGAAGATTAAGCGGCATAGCACCTTCAAGGTATGCAACTATCTGTGACAACATTAAGTATGTTTTTGCATGAATTTTTTGAAAGCATAAAAAGGCTTAAAAGTGTTCAAGAAATGCATAAAACTTAAAATAAAGCATACACGTGCATCAGACATGCATTCAGGTTGAAGCATGTTTCTAATTAAAATGCTGCATGGTACATACTCCTATACAAAATGTAGGGCTTCATAGAAATACTATGGCAGATTGTATTTGTGAGATTTTTTTTGTTGAAGTTCGTTTTCAAATACATTGTGTGTTTTTAACTGCCCTAAATTAAGTACATCACCTGATGCATATATCAGTTATAGCCTTTAAACAGAGTCGTTCAAAGTAATTATTGATTAAAACATATTTTGGTTAATCAAAGCCATATACATTTAATTAATCCGTTTTAGCTTCTTTATCTGAACGAAACTTTAAAATAGCAATAATATATGAATAAAAATAGCTTCTCTGCATGCATATTATATATAACTGCTCAAAAAGTAGTTTTTTGGAAATGCATAGCGAGTATATTATAAAGATTTTGAAAAGAATTTTAAATGCATAGTGATTTTTTGTTCTTGTTTAAATGAATTCAGGGAAAATTATTCATATGCTTGAATAATATGAAAATAATTTAAATTACATTCAAGAGAAATGTATGGTTACTTTAAAAAATCATAATATGTTGTAAAATATTACATCTAAATAAAATGTTAAATAGAAAAATGTATTTATATACATTACATAAGATATACAAGAGTTTAAAATCTTGGGAAAGGAAAACTTAAAAAACTTATTGTAATTTCTTTTTATACATTAATAATTGTTTAAAGATGTTTTGGGATCAATTTTACTAAATTCAAATTTCAACTGTTGCTTTTAAGACCATGTTTATTTAAGATTCAACACAGTGTAGTTTCATTTTCCTTTCTTATTTCCGGGGCCAAATAAATGCTTGGGCACAAAACACACTATCCCAGTGCCAACTAAGTTTGGGGGGTAGACACAAATTCTAGACAAAGTTTGAAAAAGTTACAATTGAGCTTCATAATTTATACAGTTTTATATTGTACTACAGCAAAACATTAAACTGTTATGAGTCATAATAAATTCCTAAACGAAGACAACCTTTCTCAATTTGTTTTATATTTAAATTTGGCTCAAAATATGAAATTTGAAACCTTTTTCTAAAATATCATCTGCTTTATAGAAACACGCGGTTCGATATTTCACTGCATCTCAATAAGAATGCTTGCAAATTTCATGTACTTATGAATAAGACTTCATGAATAGAATAAAATTGAACAAGATTAAATTGGAGTTACAGCTGTAAAGGATACTTCCATAAAAATTCTTTAAGCATACTACATAGCATAGGTATAACGGTCCCGTGTCAGGTTTGTGCTCAGTGGCTTCAAAAGCATTTGCTGCATAATATTGTATTCAAATGGACTATATCCTTATAATAGATTATTTACTATACTGCTCTGAGTTGATGAATGTTACTGTCTAATTACTATTAAAAATATTACCGGTGAATCTAGTTTCTGAGCTCTTTTTTCCGAATTTTGTTTTGAATATTTAACTAATAATACAGATTCAAATTATCATCAATTATAAACAATCTTACCACTTGGAGTCTACTCCCATCATTGTGGTAATATTCATTATTGGTTGCATTTCCCTGTTCTAAAACATGTTCATTTGATGTTTTGCTTTTATCATCTGTTTGATGTTTATGGAATTTGTCACGAATAAACTGGAAATTCTTACAGAAATTATAGAATTTCCTTAATTAAATTCAGCTGACAGTAAAATTATAACTGAAAGTGAATTAATATTGTTGAAAATATATATTAATATATACCTACATTCGATAAACAAATCAACAGTGCAAAATATTTTTTGAAAAGCTGAAAAGTTTAATCAGGAAAATTGTTGTATAAAGCATCACAGAAGACGAATTATACATAAGGGACATGATGATAGACTGAGTGGTGATGATTTGCTGGGGGAGGGGTGTGAAAAATGAAAATTATAAAAGGGTGCCAATGACGCCCCCCCCCCCCCCCCAATCAAATTTTCAAGCTACGTTCCTAAGCATAGACTCCAAGAAAAAATGCTAGAGCAAAAATCAAAAGTTTTCATACAAATATATAATTGATACTGTGCTTGATAATTATAAAAACAGACAAAAGCAATTGTATTTTTCCTTAATTGTAATGCTTCTTTCAATTAAATAACCCAGTGTGTTACAATATACTTCTTTTTAACCAATTAATTTATGCATTAATAATTAATTTACAGGAGGAAAAAATGTAAACAAAGTAATGACCTATAATCTGCAAAATTCTATAATCTGCACAATCTTTGGTCCCAAGATGTGCGAATTAGAGGGAGTTGACTGTATTTGCTTATTTTAACTGTAGAAAACATAAAAATAGAGATTATAATAAAAAAAAATTTAGCAATAGCATTTTAAGCTTTTAATCCTTTATTTATGGAATTATTTATCAAGAAACTGCTTTATCTCAATAATTAGCTTCTTTAATATCTGTAGATATACTGGAACTTTTAAATAATATTAATGTGAAATTCAGATATGTTTTTTCATTAAAATTTATTAAATAAATTGGTAGTTGTAACTTTCTTTGTAAAATATGTACAAAAATAATGAGATTAATTAACAAAAAATCCTCTGATGGAAATATCACAATTCTTGTAAAAACAATGATTTTTTAAATGTATTTAATCCTCTCTGTAAATGGAAAGGCTTTTGTAGTTGAAAACGCTTCACGTAATTTTTTTAAGAAAAGCTATACCTAAGTAAATGATTGAGAAAATTACCACTTTTTGAAAATATTTAGCTTTGACTGTTTCTCTACGCTTTCTAAATTTGATTAAGCAGAGTATTTTGTGTGGGAATAAAAATAAACTTTTATTAATAGACAAAGTAAATAAATTTTATATTTAGTTTCCTTCAGTGGTAAGTAAAAGTACCGTCAGTGCATAAAGGGTTAAAGAAATGTGAATTTAGAGCTGTTACTTGAAAGCTTTACCCATAAAATTTTGTTTTTGCTTTTTGTTATAATTATTTTGCAAAAAGGATTTCACAGGTTAAATGGCAAACTTCAATCTTAAAAATTTTAATTCTACAAATATTTTTCTAAATGAATTTCGTAAGTACAGCAGACCATTATAATGCAATTCTCTATATAATGGACATTTCCTCAGATTTAAACAATGAATTTTGCAGCTAAAAGCATCTGATTTCCCACATTGCAAAAAATTGCTACTCTCTAGAGGACAAAATTTGATTCACTAATTTAACTTTATTTTTTTTTAATTCACAGGTTTTTAATCAAAAAATTGCTATTACTGCAATAAAAATCTTTGAAATTGAGTAATATATTGAATGATTTGGCCTAAGATGTTGGTACCACATTTATAAAGTAAATTTAATAATGTGTAGAATGATCTAAATTATGCAAAAATGTATAACCTGCACATCTTCTGGTAAAAAGGAATGAAAATAAAAAAAAAAAAACCTACTGCATTTTAATGTTTCAGGCATATTTGGCTATTTTTACAATATAAATTTAATGATGAGGGGCGTGATTTATATGATGTGCAATCTTGCATTTTTAGGCTTGTGTAACAAAGATATTCTACTATATTCTTTTCTCTTTGACTGAAGAAGTTTTTTTTTGTTGTTGTTGTTCCCGATGCCACATCTTTTGCTGTTATGACAGCTGATGCCTGTTTTCATGATTGATTAAGTAAGATTATTTAAACATTTGAAAATTAATTTGTATAATTTAGTTATGTAAAAAATGTTGCTGCCTCCTGGTAATTTATAATGATACCATAAGAAAACAGTTTTAAATATGATGTAATTTCATCATTAAATGCTTTTGACACATAATTTATTTAATGAAGGTTTGAGTTTTCATTTTGTTCCTTTCCCTCCAAATTCCATATGAAGTTTTGCTTCTAAGATTATGCTTAAATTATGGAAACTTTTCTTATTTTGCAATCTATCGTCACACCTAATTTTTTGCATAATATGTATATTAAAACAAAAGGGAAAACTATCATTTACTCTACTGTGTTTGCTTCCAAAGCTATAACCATTGTAGCCTAAAAAATGATTCATAATTTTATAAATTATTTTTACATACAAGCAAATTAATGTACTGTTAAAACAATACATTAAAAGAAAAAAGAATTTTTCAATAATATTTTTGTTAAACTGTACAATACATATTCTGACATATGAACAGTGTTGACAATTCTGAATATGTGAAAGAAAGTTTTTTTTAATTCATTAATCACTATTATTATTATTATTTTATATATTTATTTTTTTATTTTTTCAGTTTGGCTTTTCTAATCCCTGAATTACATGAATATTTTATGATTAAATAGAGCCAAAAAAAAAGTAAAAACAATTATTTTTTTTAAATATACTGCATGTGTTGGGAGGATGGGGACAACAAAAAGAAAGGAAAACATATTTTGGGGAGAAGGTGTGAAATTATTTAGATGGTTATTTAAATATTTTTGCAGCAAAATCAAAAATTGGGCAGAAAATCAAGAAAAAATTTACAGATTTAAAACTGCATGAAATGCAGGGAAGGAGGAGAGGTTTATGATATGAGGGTCAGGAGACACAGGGAGAGAAGCAGAGATTTTGAGAGGAGGGAATGATTTAGCTGATAGATTATTTATTGTAACTATAGTGTATTTGTATAGCAAATTGTGTATTAAGAAATTTAAAATTAAAGAATTTTATGGGTTAAATTATGCATGCTTGGTACCAGATGGGGAGGGGGCAAAAGAGGAAGCAACATTTTTTTTTTTGGGGGGGGGGGGGTTGGTGGTTTAGATGATTGATTAAATATTGTTTCAGTAAAATAACATATAAAGAAGTGCATTTGAAAAAAAAAAAGTAAAGTTTTTAAATTTTGTTTAGAGATTTTTTGGGGCTAGTATGGGGAGGAGGCATTTAGTTTTCTTTTTTCAAATCAAAAAACTGCCAAAATATGGAAGATCTTCACCTCTGTATTTACTTCTAATTTAATGATAAAAACAGGTTTTAAAATAATTTGAAAAAAAAAAAAATCTTGATTATAAGCACCCTCCCAAATTTAACTGCTTTTGCTTTTGAAAAGAAAGGAGGGGGCTTACAATCATAATTTTACGATTAACTTTTCTTTTTTTAATATTCACATGTAAATATATTTTTTTTATTGAAAAGTGTTTGTAAATAATATTATTTGTGCTTTTTAAAATCTGGAAACAGTAGATAAAAAATGGCTATTTCAAACCATGAATGAAATCTTTATTGAGATGATGAATTTTAAATAAAAAATAGAAAAAAAAAACTCAAAAATTAGACAAATTAAAAAAATGACTGGACATTGTATGCCACAATCTAGTCAAGTATGGGTCTGCAAAACATGTTTAAAACTTTTATGCATCATTTTTGATGCTATAAAACTCATTCAACTGAACTACTATCTTGTACAAATTCAACATTAAATAACACTTAAAATAATTCTTTGATTTACAAACTGTCTGTTTCATCAAATTTATTATACATTTCTCTACAATACTGTCAGTTTTGATATTTTTGTATACAATACTTTTCCAAGTAAAATTCTAGAAAATGGAAAGGGTCACAATAAATTCAACTAAGACAGCAGCATTAGTTACTTTTTTTAGAATAGTGACTTTGTGTAAATAGTTGTAAACTTACAATATAGGGAAAGATGGTATAAGATGACGAATTTGATATTTTTTACAGTTAGGAAGAGAGGGTAACTAACATTCAAGGCCACTAAAAGATTCCTCTGAGGTAAGGCATGTGTATCGCTAAAATAGAAATGCAGATTCCCAC
Organism: Maratus speciosus; assembly: GCA_963932465.1. Classification (NCBI taxonomy): domain Eukaryota; kingdom Metazoa; phylum Arthropoda; class Arachnida; order Araneae; family Salticidae; genus Maratus; species Maratus speciosus. The sequence continues at coordinate 76,076,656 of OZ010796.1, read as the reverse complement.
TTTGAGGGAAGAACATTAGTTCATTTTTAGTATGTTTCCTTATAATGTTTGACCATCACAATGTAAGGAATCACAATCCTACACTGAGTTTTTCAATATCCTTACTAAAATATTTTGAAAGTGGGGCTCAAGACTTAAAAATTCATAGGAGAACCATTTATTTTACAACAGTCTTAGTTACTGATAAACGTTGGTTTGATAAAAAATGGTATGATGGGGAAAGCAAACAAATAATCCTTAGTTCATCATCTTATCTCACATGCTTATTTTAAACAGTTCAGTTCATTTTTAAATTATTCTCCATCCTTAATGCATGGTTGTTTCCTGTTCCAGGCGTGAGAAGATACTTCAGTTTCAGGTACAGCATACCTCAAAAATACCAGTGAATAATCAAAAAAGGTGGGAAAATGAAGAGATGTAGATGAATAATCAGAAAAGGTGGGAAAATGAAGAGATGTAGATGAATAATCAGAAAAAGTGGGAAAATAAAGAGATGTAGGCAGATATAGCACATGATGCACATAAGGTCTCGAGATTTAATGCTGCAGCATTAAAATACAATACCTGAAAAAATGCTGAGAATATATTATATAAAAAAAGAGAATTTATCCTTCAGAAGGAAAAGGCATTGAAGTGTTCATTAATACCTAATCAATAAAAATTAAATTAGAAAAAAATAATATTAATTACTACAACTATTTCTTATTTTTATTTAATAATAATGAGTTGGAACTTGTCAAAATTCATAGTTAGAAAAAACTTTACCAATTTTAAATAAAAAAGTTTAAAATTGTCCTCTTTAATCACTTTTCATTTCAAATTCATAGCTTCTGAAAAAAAAATTTCACTGTGGAGCATAACATCCCCCACACAAAAAATAGTATTGAAAATAACATTAAAAATAGCAGAGGACAAAATTTATTATTTTACTATATTAGGCTAAAAGTGTGAAACCAAATTTCTTTTACTAATGTGGAAAAAATTCCACAAAATGTGAATAAACTAAAAATTTCATGAAAAATTCAAAAACTGCCGTATAAATTCAAAATAAACTATTGAAAAGAGGACAAAATTTACTATATTGGGCTAAAATATTGAAACTGGATTCCTTTTATTAATGTGAAAAAATATATATATATTGAATTTAAAAAATCTATTTTTTTTTTAACTGGGTTTCAAGGTGCATTACTTCAGATATGGAGGTACCTTTCTGCCAATTTTTTTAGATCTCTGTGCAGTGCTCCCTTCAGAACATAGATTACAGACAGGCACACACACTTCTTTCCTTATATATTTATTAATTAGACCAATTACAGTGCTGGGAAAAAGTTTAAGACCACATGATAATTTTGTTGCTTAGAATAAAATTCTGAAAAGAGTTTTATATCTTGATTTTAGACACAAATGTCTGATATAATATGTGAATTTAATTCAATATGCAGGACTCATCTGTGATGATGTTTATAATCTACTAGATATTTAAATCTAGTAGTAACTAAATTTGAAGTTTTGAGATATGCAACTTTTGCTTTGAGCATGGCTCACGAGAAATCACTGACTGAAGAAGTAAAGAGCTTATAATTTAATTATAATAAGGGTTCTTTTGGATTGTAGGATGACTGAAAGGCAAATTATCCTAAAAATAAATAAATTTAGAGCTGTTGTGCCCAATTTTCTTTATAATCTGCAATTTTTCTTATTAAAAATAAAAGAAGCGGATGGCTATCAAAACTCTCAGCCCAATGAAAATGGAAAGTTATTAGAATGGTTGTTCAAGAGTGTGTTAATTCTTGGATTATAAAATCTGCTCTAGAACTCTCAGTAATGTCTGTTAGACATGTGTTAAAAAAGTCCGTGTCAACTTCAGATTGGTTATCTGCAAACATCGAAACTGACATTCCATAAAAAAGTCCTGACATAAATATTATAGGAAACGTGGGGAATCTTGGTTCATCAAGTTTATGCCAAAAGAAAGCAGTTTGATTTGATTGTTGAATTGAAAGCAGCCATTTGAGATATATGGAAAAAAATACTCATTGCAGCATGTAAAAACCTGGCCAAATCCTTTCCAAAGTGTCTTTTGGTGGCCATCAGCATTAAGTGGAAACAAACAAAGTACTAAAAATTAATGTATAATTTAGCATTTGCATGTGTAACTTAGTTTTAAATATACTGGTCCTAAACTTTTTTTGACCAAATTGTATTATCTAGAAATTAATTTTTCCTTATTTTTTTTTAAGTGTATTATTGTAATTTAAAACAAATAGCAAAATTTGTATAACTTTGTGTACAATTTTGTGATGATATTGTTTTTACATTAAAGTAAGAGATTTACTGTTTTTGTTGGTGAATCTTGTAAGATAATTACTTAATGTAATATCTAATGGAGTTTAAAAGTTATAGCAGAGTGGCATATTACAGTAAGAAGCATATAGCTGATTTAAAAACCTCATAATAAACTTGAAACTTAATTTAAATAAATCTATAAGTACTTAATTACCGAAGCTGAAAAAGAAAAATGAATTATAACGTAAATGGTGGACGAAAGAAAAATAACAGATTTAAGAGTAACTTAATATTTATTAATTAATACAAAAGATAAAACCAAAGAATAAAATAACATGAAACATTAAATTTAAACAATTACTTAATGCTTTATGACTATGAAGCAACAAACTTATCTGCTTCAACATAATATATATGAACTCATGGCATTTGGTGTAAATGCATCCTGTGAAAATATATTCAAATGAAACACTATTGTTTTTCGATTAAACATGACTTTCAATGCACCAGGACTCCATTTATTAAAAGAACAACAGCTTCTCAAAAATAACTTGCTTCAATACATTAACCGGATGATAAACAAATTCACTTTAAAAATAAGAACTATGAAAAACACTTGGTCGATTGTAGAACATCACTTCAAGGTCATTGACACGATGCAAACAAGTGAAAACAAAATCATATCTCAAATGTAAAGTTCGGACACCTTCTGTAAAACATCCCTTCAGGAAAAGCATCTACATATTCCAAGGACAATTACTCACTCAAGAACATTGTTTCTATTCAAACTACTTGCTTTAAAAATATAATGATAACTTGAAGGCACATGTAAATAGCAAAATCTAAAGTCCGGTCAAAGATCCAAATACATTTCTTTAATACTGATACCAGAGACTAATTAAAAGATATTTCCTTTAAGTGTGGACTTCATAAAGCTGAGATTAAAAGCCGACAGAAAAACATAACAGATGCCTTTAAGGAAAATAAATGTCGGTACTAAACGCCAAACAACAAACATGTTTAAAAACTCGAAACTGAAGTACTTCATGGTTGAAGGATATTTATATCACAGCCAGCCACGATAACAGTGAAGTACACAGCTCCGGACATGCTCATCAGTCAGCTATGAATAATTACAGGAAACGTAACCATGGCGATATCTGACAATGCTAGACAACTCATGCCATCTAGTGGCAGTTGGAAAAACTATGTTGAGATCGTATGGCAGGAAGTAATACAAACAATATTGTAAATGAAATCAATATTGTAAATAAAAAATGATAATGGAAATAAATAGAATAATATTAACAGAAATCTAGATAAGAGAAAAGAAATAAAAAGATGTTTTTATTTCAAAGTAAGTGAGCTAAAACAGGAACTTATAGAATGAAGTCAAATGGATCTTCATATGTACAGGGACAAGAATGGGAAAGCTCAAATTGGTTATAAAATCTAAACTTTTTCCAACACACTATATATATATATATATCAATAAGAAAAAAATAGCAACTTACTAAATTTACCTTTTTTTAAGTTTGACCTGAAAAGAAAAAAGAAAAAAAATAGGTATTTTATTCAATTTAAATTTTTTTTTTCATTCAAAATGCAAAATATAACTTATAAGAAAAATTATATGAAGACTTCCAAAAAAAAAAATAAATAAATTAGACATCTTTTATTATAATTAACATTCCTTTGTAACTTTTTATAGTCCATTATTTTACACTTTTACTGAAGTTTATTGACTATTTATAGAATGAGCCTTGTATCCTATTTGCTGTGCAATACGGCACATGAGGAAACTTTTATACATGAAATTATCCAGAGTTATCTAAATTTGACTGTCTTGAGCACATTTAGCATAAAAAATTATATTAAAAATCTAAACTAGCTACTCCAACCTTATAAAATTAATAAATATACAAATGCAGCAGAGGAAGAAATAGGCTAGTCATAAATTTCTTATGGTTATGACGCAGGCAGGCGTCATACACAAGACATGACGGTCAACTGAGAAAATCTACTAGCAGATAAGAATGATGTTATGGGAAAGGAAAATTACTATTTAAAAACAGGCAATCCAGAAATGATTATTGTATATTCTATTGTTCAAAGAATTAGTCTTAATCAATTTGAAAATATATTATTGTTATCAACTTTAAAACAAATGTGAGAATCTCTTCCGGATATTGTGGCATTGTTAAGCATTTGCAATTAGTGGCCATATACAGGGTGTCCCAGAAGTAATGGGACAAACTTTAAGGGGAGGTAGGGGACATCACAAGGATTCAGAATTGCATAGCAACCCATGGTCTGAAATGGCCTCGTTCACCGCTAGGTGATGTTGCTCACAAGACCCAAGCTCTTGGCCACCATGGTCTCCTGATTTAAGCAGCATAGATTTCTTTCCCTGGGATGTACTGAAAAGTGCTTTCTACGCAATGCCTGTGTATTCTGATATGGATCAGGTTGCAAGACTCGACTGTACTGCTGCAGATATCCAACAAAATCCAGGTGTATTTGAGTGAGTTCACCAATCGATGGTTCGACGGTGTAATGTGTTATGCATCAATTATTTAATGTTTAATAATCATTTAGTAAAGTTTAAATATATGATAAAGTTTCAAATGTATTTACTTTCTATATTGATGCACGTTTATTTTTCACCCTCTCTTGTTCTGTTTACATATCCGAAATGACCAGCAGTCTAGCTCCTGAGACAAGTGAAGTTGCCGAGTAACTGTCAGTAACAGTGATTTCAGAATCGCGTCTTTCGCCATGAATGGTTGACTTACAACGTCATAGTTTGCAGCCAATGGCGTTTCAGATGTGTTTGTATGATTGGCGTTTCGGATGTGTTTTTGCGTAAGTTTGTATTTACTGATTGGCAATGGTTTTTATGCAAAACAATTGTTGTTCCCGGGTATATAAATGTCTAGACTGATTGTGGATTAGTAGCTTCGTGAAATATTTTGTATGCTTGTTTCATCTATCATAATGTAGCTGCTTAAGTTATTATTTTAGTTCTTCTTATAATTTAACGGCAAAGTAATGCTGTTTTCGCAAAGTCATCATGTCATCTCTCTTCAATAAATAAGTTGTTTTTATAACTGGTGTTTTTGAACTAAAGTCTTCCACAACAACCACAGTCACTCTGCTGAGCCATGTTAACACAGGCTGTCAGGCTATGGGCCCAGTGGCCCTTGTGGAAGTGAAGATGTTTTTCCTTTCTGATAGCTGATGAATTTCCTTTATGCTAAAAGATGTGCCTCTTTGCCTGACTTCCGATGTTTTTGAGTGACGTTTTCCGGCGACGTTTGTCGTGAATTTTTCCGATGCCTTCAGTGGACTTTACTTATGTTTTTCATCGATTCTTCAGATGCTTTTCATGAACATTACCGATGTTTTTGAAGTTTGTTTAAGATTGCTTTGACGGAGGCAGTTTTAAAGATGGAGTTACCAAATATTGCTCTCTTGACCTCCTCGAATTGGAAAACATGGAAAGTTGAGGTGAAAGTCCTGCTGATGCACTTTGGGGCTTGGAATTACATCAAGAATCCTGACTCAGATGTTGAGGTGAAGGAAAACAGTGAATTGTCAGACCAGAAAGATGAGAAAGAGGGAAAAACAGTTCCTGTAACAGACCAGTTGACTTGGAGAGAACGGAGTGAGATGAATTTATGTAAACCTAGATCATATACAATCATCTATCAGACCTTATCGCCTGAGTTTAAGCCATTAATTGCCGGTACCACTAGTGAAGCTGCTCCCTGGAAAATTCTGAAAGATCATTTTGAGCCTACTACAAGAGCCCGAGTGATACAGCTTTTGGATGATTTTTTTAATGTGAGATATGTTCCCAGTGAAAATGTTGGTCTATTCCTCTGTCGAGTGAAGCAAGCTGCCAAGCATCTTCGGAAGTAGGACATGCTCTATTGCCTTTGTATTTGGGGTATCAAATGATCCAGAGTTTGCCAGGAGTTCCAGTCTACAGTACAGGTGATTTACCATTGGCCATATGCAGAGTTTATTCCAGACAAGATAGAATCCGAATTACTGTTAGAGGATAACCGTTTGAAACTTGCAAAAAGGGACCTTGCTGACAATGTTGCCTTTTCTGGAGAAATAACTAAATGTAAAGCAGGTAAACTTTCTAAATCTGAAAATTTTGTAAATCAAAGTAAATTTCCTAAATCTAAGAATAATAATGTTAATCAAAGTAAATCAATAGATCCTTGTTATTGTTGTAAATCATATGGTCATTTAATTGCTAATTGTAAATTTAAAAGTCAATCTAAAAATTAACAATCCAAAGGCTCTCAATCTAAAAATTCTCAGTTTAAAAATAAATTTTCAGAAGTGTAATAATGTAAAATGTAGTAAAGTAAACTGTGATAAAGTAAAAAGCAATAGTGTAAAATGTACCTTCTCTGAACAAGAGGCTAGTTTAATTGAAATTTCTCCATATGAAGCTAATTTGTCTGATTTTGGCCAAAGTGGTAGCTGGGTCTTTGACACAGCTGCTATGGCTCATTTTTGTAACAACAAAAACATGTTTTTGGATTTTGAACCTGTTTCAAATATGCAGATGTCACTTGCTGTTGGAGAAAAAGAAAGTCCTGTTCAGGGAAAGGGTACTATAAATTTTTTTATAAAGTGTAAAGATGTCAGTTTTAATCAAATTATCTTAAAGAACATTTTGTATAATCCAAATTTATGGAGAAATCTCTTGTCTGGTAGTAAACTTGAAAAATTAGGTGCAAATTTTGTTGGAAGTAAAGGTAAACTTATTGTGTATGACAAAAATTGTAATTGGATATTTTATGCAGTTAGAAAAAATGATTTGTATTTTTTGAAACCCAATCATTATAAATCTATGTGTAAAGAAGAAAGCAACTCGGCTGACATTTCAGCTAATCATTTTGAAAAAGTTAACTTGAATGAATTACGGCATGAAAGATTTTGCCATGTAAATAATGAATACTTAATTAACACATGTAAAAATGAGAGTGTTAAAGGGTTTCCAATGCTGTCAAAGTTGGCCGAGGATTGCATCTCCTGTAAACTTGCAAAATCTAAAAGAACATCATTTAAAGCAACAAATAAAATAAGGTCTAAAACTGCTTTGGAGCTCTTACACATGGATTTGTGCAGACCTTTACAGGTGACATCGCATGGGGGGAGTAGATATTTTTTTACCATCATTGATGATTTTTCTCATTTTGTTATGGTATACACCATCAGGAATAAGTTTGATGTTTTTCAGACATTTTTGTAATTTCAGAGTAGGGCTGAAAGGTACTTAAATAGGAAAATAATTTCTATAAGAACTGATGGTGGCATGGAGTTTTGTAACAGAGAATTTGAAAATTTTTTAGAGAAGCAGGGAATTGTTCACGAGAAAACAAATCCGTACAGCACAGAAATGAATGGCGTTGCGGAACGATTCAATTTAACTGCTCTTGATGGTATTAAAACTCTCCTTAATGCTAGTGGCATTTCTCAAAAATTTTGGGCTGAGGCCTTGATGTGTTTTACTTATACTTGGAATAGAGTATGTCACAAACAAAATAATCAAACCCCTTTTGAGATGTATTCAGGTAGAAAACCCTCAGTTTCTCATTTGAAAAGGTTTGGTTGTTTAGCATATGTTGGAGTGCCCAGGCAGGTCAGAAGGAAGCTTGATATGCGAGCTAAACTAGGGATCATGTGTGGGTATGCTCAAACAACAAAAGGCTACCAAATTTGGTTAATAGAGGAAAATAAAATTGTAGAAACTATTAACGTTAAGTTTGATGAAACAAAAAGGGGGGGGGGGGGGTAGACATTTGTTCAAGACTAAAAGAGCAAAAATTTAATTTTTCACTTTTTGATTTCCCAGAAGAGGGGAACATTTTTGATGAACCTGAGAATACACCTCAATTGGGGAATGATACTGAAAGAGTTGGTGAGTCGGACCTAGACCAAAGTTCAGAGCAGAGTGGTTTGAAACCTTGTAAATCTATTCCATGGACTCGTAAGGCAGTACAATGTAAAACCAGAAATAAAACAGAGATCTATTATGACATAGAAGGGACCAATACAAGAATTAGATCTTTTAATGAATTAACAGATTATTGTAAAACAAATAAAATAGAATGTGATAAAAACTTGCTTAATTTTAGTAGTAAAAATAAAGAGTCCAGTAAAGTAATTAATTTTTTAAATGTAGATGAAGCAAACTTAACTGAAATTAAAATTCCTCAAACCTACAATCAAGCCATAAAAACCCCTGAAGCATCAAATTGGAGGGACGCAATGAACCAAGAATTAAACGTTATGTATGGGATCTTGTGACACCACCAAAAGATGCTAAAATTCTTGGTAACCGTTGGGTGTATACCTTAAAAAGGAACGAGAAGAATGAAATAGTTAGGTATAAGTCTAGATTGGTAGCGAAAGGTTTCAACCAAATTAAAGGAGAAAATTATGAGGAAGTTTTCAATCCAGTCATAAGTTTTTCACTAGTTAGATTATTCTTTGCCATATTTTCATGTCTGTTAAAATGGGTTAATCTCCAGGTAGATGTCAACAATGCTTATCTTTATGCTAATCTGGATGAAACTGTATACATGCACTAACCTGAGGGTTTTATTAAAGAAAAAAATAAAGTTTGTAAGTTAAATGAGGCCATTTATGGTCTGCATCAATCTGGCAGACAATGGTTCTTTGAAGTGGATGATGTTTTATCCAGACTAGATTTTCATAAACTCGATTGGTGTAATTGTATATACATGTTTCAGTCCAGATTGATCCTTTTACTTTATGTTGACGATATTGTTCTTTTTGGTAAAACTACAGATGATTTGAATTTTGGTTTAATTTTGCTGCAAAAACATTTCAATTTAAAAATTATGGGAACAACCAGAAAGCTATTGAGCATAGAGTTTGAAGAGATAGGAAATCGCCTGTACATTCACCAAACTTCATATATTGAGAAAGTTTGTGAAATGTTTGCAGAATTTAAATTTCCAGTAAGCTCTTTACCTATTCCCAAGGGCTTGGTTTTGTCAAAACAAGATTCACCTTCCACTAAGGAAGAAATAGAAATCATGTCTAGGTTTCCATATAGGAATCTTATAGGCTGTTTATCTTTTATAGCTGGGAGGACTAGACCTGATATAATGTATGCAGTTAATTTATCATCCCAATTACAATCAAATCCTGGACTTGCTCACTGGAATAGCTTGTTAAAATTGTTAGGTTACTTAAAATATACTAAAAATTATAAACTTGAGTTATCCAGAGTCAGTCAGTTAAATCTTTCATGTTATTCAGATTCAGATTTTGTGGCAAACAGAGACAATCGAGTTTCTATGGGTGGGTATATTTTGTTTCTAGATGAAATGCCCATATCTTGGAGGACTTTTAAACCAAAATGTATAAGTCTTTCAACCATGGAGGCCGAATACGTCAGTTTAACTGAAGCTATCAAAGAGTTAATCTGGGTCAAAAATGTTTTGCAAAATGAGGTGCTTAACTTAAACTTGAGGGATTGCACTCTGTTCTGTGATAACCAAGCTGCAATAGCCTTTTCTAATTCCCCTTTTGAAAATCAGAAAACCAAGCACATTCATATAAAGTACCATTTTCTTAGAAACCTAGTTTTTGATAAAGTACTTAAATATATTGCTAGTAAATTTAATCTTGCAGATAGTTTCACAAAGCCACAAATTAAAGAGCAGTTGTTGAAATTTTGTAAAAGAATTTTTGATACTTAAATTTTTATTGGGAGGGTTATAATTTTTACTACAATGTTGTTCACTCTGATCAATGCCTTGTCAATAAAGTCTTATGTGACCTGACATTGATCAGATTGTTGTTTTTGAATTTAAGGTGTAACTTTTTGTTGTTGAACTTTTGAAGTTTTACATTTTTTGAACCTTTTTGAACTATTCATGTATTAGTATTTTTGTATCTATATAACCTTTTTCATGTTTTTGTGAAGCTCAAGAGATGGTGAAAAAGGAGGACGATTATTATGCATCAATTATTTAATGTTTAATAATCATTTAGTAAAGTTTAAATATATGATAAAGTTTGAAATGTATTTACTTTCTATATTGATGCACGTTTATTTTTCACCCTCTCTTGTTCTGTTTACATATCCGAAATGACCAGCAGTCTAGCTCCTGAGACAAGTGAAGTTGCCGAGTAACTGTCAGTAACAGTGATTTCGGAATCGCGTCTTTTGCCATGAATGGTTGACTTGCAACGTCATAGTTTGCAGCCAATGGCGTTTCAGATGTGTTTGTATGATCGGCATTTCGGATGCATTTTTGCGTAAGTTTGTATTTACTGATTGGCAATGGTTTTTATGCAAAACAATTGCTGTTCTCGGGTGTATAAATGTCTGGACTGATTGTGGATTAGTAGCTTCGTGAAATATTTTGTATGCTTGTTTCATCTATCATAATGTAGCTGCTTAAGTTATTAATTTAGTTCTTCTTATAATTTAACGGCAAAGTAATGCTGTTTTTGTAAAGTCATCATGTCATCTCTCTTCAATAAATAAGTTGTTTTTATAACTGGTGTTTTTGAACTAAAGTCTTCCACAACAACCACAGTCACTCTGCTCAGCCATGTTAACACAGGCTGTCATAATGCATGCATTGCTAGCAATGGTGGAAACTTTGAACATCTTTTGTAACATTTTCACATATCATCTACCACAGTAAATGTAATATCGTTGACCAATATATTATTTCAGATGATCTCCGTCTTGTGTCTCTTCGTCCCTTGTACCTGTCATACTACCTTCCCATGCCGTTTCCAACCATGGGTTGCTATGAAATTCTGAATCCTTGTGATGTCCCATATCTCCCCTTAAAGTTTGTCCCATTACTTCTGGGACACCTTGTATATATGCCTGATAAGGTGCACAAAATCCTTGAACAGAACACCAGTATTTTCATCTTACCTAATCATTGATTTTCAGTAATTAAAGCGAAAATTACCATTAGGAAAAAGTAGTGCCTAAAAATTAAAAGAAGCATGCAGGACATTCCTTGCAAAAGGGTTAATGTCTTTTTAAGACTTTTTAATGTAGATAAGAAAGAGTTTATCTTTTAAATAATAAGAACCATAAATTTCAGGGAAAGGGAACTATCATGATTTTTGAGATACATAAGTGGGGTGGGACACAATAAGGTTGAAAAACACTGCTGTAGAGAAAATGGTAAAAAAAAAAAGGGGGAGGGGAGATATTTTCTGTTCATTGTAGATATGTAAAACTTCCAGAAATTTTGAAGTGGCTGAAAGCCAGTTTATTTGTTCTAGAAAAATTGACTTCTTACAAATGTTTTACAACAATAACTTATATTGTCTTACAAATATAAAGTAATAAACACTTTTTAAATTTATGCACACTAAAAATTCATTCTCACATTACCTGAATGTGTTAGAAGGAAAAAATCCAGCTTTTAAGAGTTTAGCCTCTGAGTCTCAGGATTTTGACAGTAGCTTTTCTAGCTTAATTTAACACCATTGTATGTAATATGTTCTATCTCTTTTGAAATGATTTTTCAATTGCACTTGTTTAATTAAGCAGTAGAACTAAATATATATATATATATATATATATATATATATTATGACAGGATCTTTTTATAACTTAAAAATTCCCAGCTCCTTTTTCTAACTTTAAATTTACTAATTTACCTATCATAAGCATCTTTGACATTGATTATGTTTAAAAACATTAAATGATTACTCAAAATCATAAATCCTAATAAACTTTCATCATTGTGGCAATTACTGGGTTCATAAAATCACATTAGTGTTAAAAGGAACTTTAAATGATCACTCAAAACAATAAATCATGATCAACTATCATCCTACTGGCTGTTATTCTGATTATCTCATAAATTAAAATACGTAATTATGTTCAGAAGATGAATTCAGATTAATTTCCAAGATTAAACACAGAATTTCATTTAAACCACAAAATTTAATCAAGTATCCTTAGAATGACAGTTATTAGATATTGTTTAAACTACAAAACTGTTGCATGATTCAATAAAATGATCACATTTAAGATAATCAAGTCTAATCAATGTCAAATGTAGAAATTACAAAGATTAATGCAATCAGGCCTGAGTTGCCACAGAACCCCATCATTAAGAATATACTACACCAATCAGTGGTAACCTACCTCTCACTTTGAAACTTAGGCCCCCCTGTTGGGAAAATTAGAACTACACCAACAAAAGCAGACTGCACAAGCAGAAGATTGTTTCTCAAATCAATTGTCCTCTTCTTAAGAGTGCACACTAGTCACATGGAGAAATGTGGATGCTAATGTTAAATCTATGAGAGAAATTGTATAGATTTCTCACTTGCATTTTAATGTTTTTGAATGATTTCTTTTGCACAGAATACTTGAGGTCGATACCCATTGTTGTGCATTTGTATTTTTTCGATTTTTGTTATAGTTTTATTATATGGAGATAGTTTCATTTTCCAAACTGGTTCTGAAAGTGAAAGTGTCCTCGCATAAATTAATCAGTGAAGTGCAAGAATTTTAAATATTTTTAAATGATTTTTTTGCATAAGTTATCTAAAGTTGAAAATTTTTACTGTGTACTCCTAATTTTTCGATTTTGGTTACAGATTTTAACACTTTCCAACAAAGTTGAAAAGTGTTTATGCATTCAGTTTGTCTGTCCATGCTCTAACTCCCATAAATATACTCTGATTTACATGCAATTGATGAAGGTCATTTAGGGTCACCAAAGCACATTTGGTATTGTACAGTATAGGATCTATTATCCGGCGTCCCGATATCCGGAACGCTCTAAAAACTGGAACGGTAAACGATCCAAAACCGAAACTTAGTGAAAACTTTCATTTCATACAAATTAGCAGTTTTTTTTTCCCTATTTTATTGAAGAGTTAACATGCTTTATAAATCGATATTTTAAACTTTTTCTCATACACGTCAAGGTACCATAATATCCCCTTAATTTCCTTCCCCCCCCTCCAAATGCGGCAAAAAATCGTAAAGTAATCGGCCTACGGATTAAAAGTGGCTATCGAAATCTACCGCCTGTTGAAATCTGAAAATGTTTATAAGAATAGTCCAAAGCCTGCCCTGATATTCAGATTTTTCTTTTTTTATTAACCGAGATAATTAAAAAACAGAACTTAAAAAGCGCGAACTTAAAAGCGTGCTCTCTCCCTACGATCCCACTTATGACGGTCCCATGAAAGATAAGAATTGAATGTATGCAATCATCGGACATAAGTTCTCTTTTTGATCATTTTTATGACTTCGCATCGGCGTAACCTTTAAAAATATGGGAAAACTAACTACATATTCTTAAATTTCGTATTTTTCTGCTTCAAACGCTAAAATCTATTATAAAAAATTTTAATTTTAACCTTTTGAAAAAAAATATTTTCGAAACATCACTTAGAATTTGAATGCGTTTTCCACGATCGAAAACTGTTGGCAAGCTCCGACCTTTGACGTCATCTAAAGGCGCACCGACAATTCGGCCAATTAGGAGAATGAGAGAAACGTTTGTTTTACCGTTTTCAGCTGCGTCCATCGAACAGTAGAAAAGCAGAATTCGGAATCGGATAAGACAGAAAGGTGGTACGGCGCTTTGCGCGATATTTTTTTTTTTTTTTTTTTTGGAAAGGGAGGGGTGGGGGGGGCTTTTGTGGGATTTTTTTTAAATATCAAATTTGTTTACAAAATAGGGGAGGCTGGGTTAATGGAATATTACAGTAATTATGCATTTCTTTATCTCCGCGAATTTGCGGAAATCTGCATTTTAAGTGTTGATAATTTTGCCTCTTATATTTTTCTGTCTGCTTTCCATGCGATAAATTTGTAAACAAAACAAAAATAAATAAAAAGTCAACTTTCAATATATTCCCCTCCCTCCCTCCCCAATTATTGGATGAAGATGCAGTTCAAGTTTGTTTCAATATAGATAATAATGCTCCACTTAGTCATCAGATGACATACAGTGAAATTTGTGAAATGATGACTAAAGATGCATCTGATCTCTGATGATCGTAGTGATGATGATGACAAGAAGGAGGAGGTAGAAAAAATATCTAATGAACAAATGATATTTTACACTCAACAATTAATTCAAGGCACGGAACAAAATAAGTTATTTTCATGAACAACAAATAATGTCCTTATATAAAATTCAAGACCAGATTGTAAAAGAGAAACGTTACAAGCAGCCAACTTTAAAAGGATTTTTTCAAAAAACTAATTCCCAAGCATCTGCATCTGAACCCCAAAACTAAATTTTATTTTTGATCTTGTTCATTTGTAAGTTTTATTATAATTTAAAATTATTACTTAACTTTTTTTTTTGTAAATAAAAATTAATTAAACTTTTCCTTAACCCTCTAAGTGTTTGGGGCGTAATATTCCGTTCACTAAGCTCCAGGTTTCACAGCAATACAAGCAATATTTAAGATAATATAATTCTATAGATTTAATGAATTTTAAATACATTGAAGAATGATTAATACTCTCAAGGATTGCATTTATATTTGTAATTGAGTTTTTTTTTTTATAATGTTGAAAGAATCATATTTTCTTAGCATTTAAAACAAAATGCAAAGAAAACAACATTACAATTTTACCCTTTCGCAAGACGCTCGGAGGGTTAATTGTGTTTTATTGAATTAATTCAACAAATGTGTAATACAGTATTTTTAATATTATTTATGCTAACCAGTATTTCATATTTACGTACATTAGAAAATATTTGTGGTAGTGTTCCGAATTACGGAAAAACCCCTTATCCGGAATGCCTCAGGTCCCAAGGATTCCGGATAACGGATCCTATACTGTATATGAAGCATTTAGGATTAATAGTTCATTGACAGGGGCACTCAAAGAATTCCATTACATTATGGCATTTTAATGAGATTAAACTATCTCAAATGTATTGAAACTGATACAAATCACTGCATTTCACTACGATTTCATTAGAACAAGGCATTCATAGCATTTTTTATTCATTGACAGGGACACACAAAAGAAATCAGTTACAGTACTGTCTGTGAGTAATAATTGTTGGAGTGAGCATTTTAAAATTCAGTATCCACTTTTAAATTGAACTAATTTTTTGCATGTGACTCGCTATATATAAATTCTATGCCTCATATACAGGGCTGCACAAAAGTATTCATGTACCATTCTCCTTATTAGAGAAAATTGCTGAAGGGGAATTTTCAACTGAGGTATATGTATTTCTTAAGTGAACTAAATTTTGGCATGCATGTAGTTAATAGATACAAATCTATATATCATATATAGGACTGTTGAAAAAATGTGGATAATTTTCCAATTGTAGATGGGAACAGCTGAAATTGGGTTTTCAAATGCATTATGCGTTTCCATATGGCTGATTTAGACATACTATTTTAATTTTTTAAGCAGTACAGTTTTGTTACATTATTCTGAATGTGTTAGAAAGTGTTTCATAATCTATGCTTGATGCATGATTTTTTCTTTCTTGTTTTACATGAGGATAGTTTCACTTTTGGAACTGGTAGAACTGGTTCTGAAAATGAAACTATCCTCATATAAAAAATGTATGACCAAAGTCGAAAAAGGACAAATGCACAATAAAAAATATTGACCTCAGGTTCTTTATGCAAAAAAAATCATTTAAAAATATTAAAATACGAATGAAAAATCTGTAAACAAAGCTCCCATATGATTAACATTAGCTTTCTTGTTTCTTTACCTTAAAGTTCCCGTCCCATCAAGTAAAGATACCAAATGATTTTTTTCTTTTTGGTAGAGATTGTAAGCTTTACCATTCTTCTGTTACTTATTCTTCTAAGATTTCATGCCATCTATTGTCACTTGTCCCATGGGTCATATCATTGCATGCGACAATCGTGGATGCTAGATGATGCCAAATCTTAGAAGAACAAGTAAGAAGAAAAGGGAAAAGCTTACAATCTCGGCCAAAAAGAAAAATGAAGAAAAAAATCATTTGGAACTGATGGTACCTCAAGATAAATGAAAATGTTTTTACAAAAAAATGGTGGGCAGAATTGTGTCTGAAATGTCAAACACAAGGTAAAATACGATTTTTATGAATTTTTAGAACATCTTAAAGGACACAGATAATTAAAAAAAAAAACAAATTTAAAAATTCTGAAAAGGTAATCATAAGAACTTTTATCACAAATGCATATATATGAAATGTATTTCAAAAGGTATATTAAATTTTATTAGATCATACAAAAGTACTTCAAAATACTCATTAATTGCTATAAGTGTTAAACATAAATTTTAAACCGGCAAAATACCTTAATTTATTTACGTTTTGACATGTTTCATTGCATCAGACGGCAACATTCTCAAGAAAATAAAATGATAAAAATATTTTCACAAAATTTGAAATTGAAAAACTAGTAAACACAAACAAAAATCCCGCGAAAACAAGCATAATGAAATTAAGCTGCAATATTAAAATGGAAATTTTTAAACATGAATTATTTTAAATTATTTCATTTCATTATCCTGACTAGCATTTCTTTCCAAATTTTAGGGACCTCCATGGAGGCTGAATCATTGCAAATATTTCTATTCCATAAAAAGATCTCTATTGGTTCTCTGATGATGGATGGCAAATAAGATCTTGATGGATAAATTATTTTACTATTTTTAAAATCCACTTTCAAAGGTTTTCTGTTATATAGTCTGGCCAGAGCTGTAGTTTTTCAGCTGTATTTGATGTCTGCCATATGTTCTTTGATCCTAGTTTTGAGCTTTCTATTTGTCATCCCTATATAAAATTGTACTGTTCCATCTTCTTTGGTGAAAGGTATTTCATATACCCCTGATAATTTATTTGGTTTTATTGGGTCTATTTTCAAATCTATTTTTTTATTTTGCGGATGGTTTTGCAACAATGGAAATATTGTATTTATTGAGTTCATATTTCAATCTTTCGAAAAAACTTGGGATTAACTTGGAATTTTGTATTTTGAAATTACCTTTCTTTTTATTCCCGAAGCTCTTAACCACTTCACCGGCTGCCCCGAGATAAGTCGGGGGTAAAAGCACTTTTCCCTATACCTGTCGCTGATGAAGTGGTTAATTGATTTATTTATTGTGCTTTCTTTATAGCCATTGTTTCTTGCGATGTCATATATCTTACTTATTTAATTGTCTAACTGCTCTGGGATACAAAAAGTGAAAGCTCTTTTGACAGAATGTCTAAATGCAGAAAATTTGTATAAAAATGGTGCTTGAGCGTTATGAGCTATAGTGGACTGATTGGTTATGGATTTTCTGTAAACAGTATGTTCTATTCCTTGGTGTGTTTTGATTAGTAATATTAGAAGTTACTTTTTTGATTAGAAATTACCTTTCTTTTTATTCCCGAAGCTGTTAATTAATTTATTTATTTATAGCCATTGTTTCTTGCGATGTCATATATCTTATTTGTTTCATTGTCTAACTGCTCCGGGATACAAAAAGTGAAAGCTCTTTTGACAGAATGTCTAAATGCAGAAAATTTGTATGAAAATGGTGCTTGAGCATTATGAGCTATAGTGGACTGATTGGCTATGGGTTTTCTATAAACAGTATGTTCTATTCCTTGGTGTGTTTTGATTAGTAATACATCTAAATAAGGTAGTGTACCATTTTGTTCTATTTCCAATGCAAATTTAATTTCAGAGTCAAGGCTATTAATCTGCATTAAGAAACTATTGACTAAGGCTTAAGGCATCTGCATGTTGCCATATGATAAAAATGTTATCTATGTATCTGATCCATGTATGGGGAGTATAATCCAATTTATTATATATATCTGTTTCTAGAGATATGGCTATAAAGAAAGCACAATAAATAAATTAAGTTTCAGGAATAAAAATAAAGATAATTTCAAAGTACAAAACTCCAAGTTATCCTCTTTGCAATATTTTCCTGTTTTTTTTTCGAAAGACTGAAATATAAACTCAATATATACAGTATTTCCATTATTGTAAAACCATCTGAAAAATTAAAAAAACATAATATATAAGAAAATAGACCCAATAGAACCAAATCAATTATCAGGGTATATGACATACCTTTCACCAAAGAAGATGGAACAGTGCAATTTTATATAGGAATGACAAATAGAAAGCTCAAAACTAGGATCAAAGAACATATGGCAGACATCAAATACAGCAAGAAAACTACAGCTCTGGCCAGACTATATTACAGAGAACCTTTGAAAGTGGATTTTAGAAATAGTAAATTAATTTATCCATCAAGATCTCATTTGCCATCCATCATCAGAGAATCAATAGAGATCTTACGCAATGGAAATATTTGCAATGATTCAGCCTCCATGGAGGTCCCTAAAATTTGGAAAGAAATGCTGGTCAGGATAATGAAATGAAATAATAATTTAAAATAATTCATGTTCGCAAATTTCCATTTTAATATTACAGTTAATTTCATTACGCGTTTACATTAGTTCGCATGATTTTTGTTTGTGTTTACTAGTTTGTCATTTTAAATTTTCATAAAAATATTTTTATCATTTTATTTTCTTAAGAATGTTGCCATCTAATGCAATGAAACATGTTGAAATGTAAATAAATAAAGGTATTTTGCCAGTTTAAAATTTATGTTTATCACTTACAGCAATAAATGAGTACTTTGATGTTTTGTAGCGATTTTTATATATAGTTTACAAAAGTACCTATTTACTTAGAAAATGAAAATGATATGTTTACTATAAAACAATAAGTGTATTTTTAAGAATAGAGTTAAAGCATTTCTTGAAAAGTATATTACGATTTTTTATAATAATAAAGTCAGTCACAGACATACATGAGTGTCTGATTTTTCAGTACAGTAATGCCTGATGGATTACAATACAATATGTAATATAAGCATTAACAAAACAACTTTTGCTTATCCTTTATCAGAATTTTCATGAATTTTTTTGTGTAAAAAGCTAAATTTTAAAGCTAACATAAAAGCATTTATAACTTTAAATTAACAACTTTAATCTTTCTAATGCATTAACAATCTTTCACTCAACTTAAGAAAAAAATTAAATTTTTAATACATTATTATTCCAATGCATTTCAAATAGCATTTTTCATTTTCTTATAAAAGTATTGCATCTTTAGTTGCAAAATTTACTTTAAAAAAACCCTTTGTATTTATAAGAAAGTGAAAAATACTATTTGATTTCTTTATGTTTTTTAAGTAATCCTGCAAATTTTGTGCATTTAAAATGTCTATGTGAATATGTCAAAAAGTAGTCAAAATTGCAGGAAAGGCTTGAAGGACAAAAGTAAAAAAGTCTGACTCAGTTTCTTTTATCACAATTTTCAAGTACTATTATGTAATGAGGTTAAAGAATTTTCATATATTGAATAGATTAATAAATGTACATTGAAAAATTTCTAAGGTAAATGAGCATAAATTCCTTTTAATTGCATGGAAGAAATGTAAATACAGTTAGAATAATATATTTTTTATACAAGACATTGTGAATAGTAGTCATTAAACAATTAACTTTTAAGTTTAAATTTAAATCTGGTTTCTACATAAATATTATTAAGTGTTCTGGAAAGAAAGAAAAAAATAAACCTAGGCTCTCCCGATTACATGCAATTTACTGCTAACAAACAATAAAGGATAAATACTTACGCTCTTTCCTTTCTGTATAATGTTCTCTGGAGTATTGCAAGGAACTAGTCTTCTTTTCATCTCTTTTCTGAGACTAAATAACAAAGGAATATTTAAATAGTGCAAATACTGGAAGGAAGATTAGAAATGACACAAAAGCACAAAGAATGGAATATACAGGGTGAATCATAAATTTGTGCAGACTTAGAAAAGTCATAATAAAAGAAGTAATGCTAAAAAAATTTTAGTTTGTGTGGATAGGATCAATAGTACAGGTGATACGGTTGAGAAAACTGCAAATCGGGATAAGAATATACAGATTGGTGAGTATCTACTTTATATTAACACAATGTATTTCAGAGGGGGGGGGGGGGGGCATCGCGTAAAGTCGTGAGAATTCAAGATGGCGGCTGTTATTCAAAATGGTGTCATTTGTGAATCTTCATACTATCCAGCATATGAATGTGTGTTTTAGGTCGATTTCGATGTTTTTAACGTCAAAAATTTTATTTTTAACACTTTTCGTCGTAGTTGAATGAGTATTTCAATTCAATTTGTCTGTTTGTTTGTTTGTCTGCTTGTCATTCTATGCTCTAACTTGCTTAAATTCACTCAGATTGTCATGTAATTTATATATGATATTGAAGTTTATAATAATATGTTCTGAATAAAAATTGAAATGTATAGCTTTTATAGTCTGTTTACAGGACCCTCAAAAGAATTCCATTACGTTATTGTCTATTAGTCCAGGTGCTTTGGTTGAAAAAACTGCAAATCATGAGAAGAATATACCGACTGGTGAGTACCTACTTTATATTAATACAATCCATATAAGAGGGGGAGGTATCACATAAAATCCTAGAAATTCAAGAGGGTGGCTGTTACTCAAAATGGCATCATTTTAATTCACAGATTTATCATCTGCTTGTCAAAGAGTCTGCAAGTATAGTCAGGAATCGCAATATTAAGAAAGTGAAATATAAGATGAAATTTTAGATCACGTTGAATGGTGGCAACTAATAATCATAATTATATTGTATATTTATAAGCTGCACTCCTAACTAAGAAAATAATCTTTACTAGTAATTACAACAGTTTGCAATTCTTTCATACTTAGTAAAATTTGAAAACGCATACTATAATTAAACTAGTTGGATGTGCCAATCCCAAAACTTCCTTCTATCCCATACATCTTAATATTTCAAAAAACAGTTACAGATGTTAATATTTCAATATTATTAGTTCAATACCATACCCACTTTGATTTTCATCTTAAATTTCTGCTTCAGTCAATTAATTGGAGTAAAAATGAGTTACTCGATCATGATATTTATCAAAATCAAAGTTTTACATTATTCTAAAGTCATCAGCTGTTTGCGAATAGCCAGCTTTGCAAGACTCAAGTTCCGTCGCTTCACAAGTCACTGATAGGTAATACAAATGCAAAAAATCAAGAAAATTATACAAAAGTTGCTATCACAGCATCCCCTTCTGGTAGGAGGACCTGCTGGCAATAGCCAAAAACATACACAAAAAATTTGGTTCAATTCCATGCTTAACTTTTACACTTTTCGATGGTACAATAATGAAAATGGCACAAAAATCACTATTACAGTGCCCTCTTCTGGCAGAATATTTCTAAATTGAAAGAGAACCTGTGCGCCACAGCCAAAAATATACTTCAAAATTTTGGCTCAATTCTATGCCTAACTTCATACACTTTTTGATGGTACAATGGCGACAGACGGACAGGCAGATATTTTGTATAAACATGTTTTTTGATATTTCTAACCCATAAAACGTGTATATCAGTCGAAAATTTTCAGGAATCCAATATTTTAATCTTGTAAAGATAGAAGAAAGTAAAAAGCACATAGGTTATAAACAGTACTGTAGCCGTTTTGTTTTTTGAACCCCTGTAAATGAACAATAATGCTATGCACATCATATTTTACAGCAAGTATATTGTACTGCACTTAACTGATGTATATCAATTTCAATATGTTTCAGAGAGTTTAACATCATTAAAACACATTAAAAATGATTTTCTCCCACAGATCATAATGTGATGGAATTCTTTTAAGTGTGTCTGTAAACGAACTATAAACGCTACACACTTCATTTTCAATATAGAGATTTTTGCTGTATACCACATTAGAGGTCTGCACAGGCCGCCATTTCCAGGCCTGGGACCGGCCCGACTCAGAGAAAAAAAAATTTGGCCTGGCCCGTACAAAATAAATATTGGCCTGGCCTGGACCGGTAAAAAAGTTAAAAGTTCGGCCCGAACCGGTATAACAGCTAAAAGTCCGGCCCGAGACCGGCCTTGCCCAAAAAAAGTTAAAATCTCGGCCCGAGTGAATTTCTATAAAACATTGATTTTTACGGCGATTTGGTTAAAAATTTGTCTTGTACAAGGAGTTCAGGCAAAAATATTTATCTTAACTTTTCTTTTCATGTTTATAATCTTCATTTAAGTATTCCGCGGCAGCGCAATACTTATTTATTTCCAATGTCACTTCTCAATGTTAATTTAACGTAGAAAAGCCTATGGAGATCATAACTTTTTGATTTTTTCTTCTCATCTTTTTGTCCCTGATGCCACTCATTTTTTATTCTTTGCTAATTTTAATAATGTTATAAATTTAAAATGTAAAAACATTTGCCTGATATCAGACAGAAAACAGATGATAAAATGCCTTTGCATATGGATGGATTATAATCCAGAAAATAGCACAGGCTATGTTTTATTTAAATTATTCAAATATTTTACTTAATAATTCCAAATTTTGCTATTTTCATTGAGAATCAATGGACGTTTTCCCATAAAATTTAACTTTATTTCTTATTGTTGCAAAAAATTCAAAAGCCGTGATAAATTTTTGTCTCCAGCAATTAATTTTCAGTTGAAAGATTTACACGTGAAAATTGGAATAAAAAATAATTTTTTTTTTTAAGAATTAAAAATAAGATGAGTATGGCATCATAGTGGAAATAAAAGTAATACAAGAAACATTAATATGAGTAAATACAGAAAGTAGGTGAATATGACGTCTAAAAATTTAAATAAATTTTACCAATACTGATTTTTAAGTAGGACTATAAGTTACATACAGATGAGCGCATAGTTTGATTAAAAAGGTGTTAACTTTGTGATTTATTTATGTTTTCTTTTATTCATTTATGGATGAAGTTTTAATTTCGTTAAGGAATATTAGCTAAAAACCAATTCTGAACTGTTTTTATTGTTTTAAGATGGCATAAAAATTGAATTTTTCCGACATTTAGAAGTTAATAAATTTTCAAATAAGGGAAATTTATTTTGCCGGTTACATCGTCAATATGATGTCAGTGTTACACAAGGTTATTTTTACTGCTTAATATATGCGTTGTTTATAGGAAATTTCTTTTTGTATCAACAAAAAATAAAAAATAATGGACCCTATCAGTGTGACATCATAGGCAACTCAACTCCACGTATGACCTGCAAATTGGATCCAAACAAACCCAGAAAGTTCAGAGTGTATAAGACATGCACTATGCGTCAAAACAGTTTACAATATGAAGACAGATATCGCTCAAATCATTCAACCCAAACAAGACGAGCACATAGAACAAGGGTTGAATTATTTGGAATGAGAGAGGTTTTCAAAGCTACCAGCAATTGTTTGGACTGAATTGTGACAGGTTTTAATTGATTTCAAGGTTACATTTTTAGCTTCATGCCGGCCATTACGTGTCCTCCCTATCTGACTCAGAACTCTGTGGTTAATTTGGATCCAATTTACGGTTGGTACATGGAATTGAATTGCCTTTGACGTCACCACTGATGGGGTCTATTATTTGTAAATTTTAAAAAGATGGGAACTTTTAACATTATGTCTATGGCATTTTTTATCTAAAATTTTCCCTCAAGGTCTTTTGTCATATTTTTTGCCTGGCACAGAAATGACTGGTGTTGCCACAAAATAAATATCTGAAGTTTAACTTAGGTAACAATTTCCTTTTATGTTTACATCGTTCCTGCGAGGAAAAGGGTAAAAAATCTTTTAAGTAAAACTGGCGTTTTTTTTTTAATGTCTTACTGTATAACAGCTATACTGATGTTAAATATTAGCATTAAAGATATAACACTATATTTGCATTCATAGCATTCCCAAGTGGAAAATGGGGGTAACTAAATTTAAGTAAATTTTGATTTTTTATGCTCAGATTAGAAGTTTTTGTTCAAACAACGACAACCTGTATTATTGCTTTCATGAACCATTTTGGATTAATCATTGGTAAATTACACCACAAATTGTGATGCGATAATCAAACCTTAATGATTTGTGCATTCTGTTAATTTTGAAATGAGTTCAGCAATGAGTTTGTCTGAATGCAGTAGTTATTAAAAAACTTGACATATTAAACAAAAACATAATTTGCAGAACAAATTAAAAAAGAAATCAATTTATTTCCTACATTGTTTAAGCCCCAGAAGGGACAGATATTAAGATGTTTAATTCAGTTAGCTTTACGTTTAATGTTACATTTTTGTAACAAATAAGTTAAACCAATTGAACATTAAAAAAATAAAATAATAAAATTCAAACAATATGATACTTTAAACACCCTAAAAAACTTGGGTTCCATTCAAATGAAAGCGAAATAAATCTTAGACTTTTTCCATTTATTAGTTGTAAATATTTGTACTACAGATTTTGTATTAGGTTTATGATGATTGTACATAAAATCATAAGGCACGTCTAAAATACAAACCTTTAAAAAAAGTCTAAGATTTATTTTGCTTTCATTTGAATGGAACCCCAAGTTTTTAGGGTGTTAAAAGTATCATATTGTTTGAATTTTATTTTTATTTTTTAAGGTTCAATTGGTTTAACTTATTCGTTACAAAAATGTAACATTAGACGTAGAGCTAACTGAATGAAACATCTTAATATCTGTCCCTTCTCGGGCTTAAACAATGTAGGAAATAAATTGTTTTCTTTTTTAATTTGTTATGCAAATTATGTTTTTGTTTAATTTTTATAGAAATGCCGCAGGGTGCAATATTTATTTTTTTAATGAATCTCTATTTCTTGTATGTAAATGTTTCAGTTATCATTAATATTATTAATCCATATTCCATGTATTGAAGTGTTAAAAATCAGAAAAATGCTATACAATAAAATAATACTATAAAATCTAAGACACAATTGGATAGAAAAAAAAAATGTGTTATAGACAAGTTCATTTCTTAGCAAGTATAAATGTATTATATATTCTTTTGTTACATAGTATAGTATATTAATTTTGCATGGATGAACACATTTTGCAGTTTAAAACAAGATTCTGTCAAGGGCAGGTTCTTTTTCACATGTTTTACTATATTTTAATTTAACAATATTTTAATGAGCGTAGAAATCTACTATTCTTTAAAAAGAATGAATTTGAATGTTTAATTCTAGAATAATGGCGATTTAAAAATGTATGCATTTTTTGAAAAAAAATTTGTGCCAAGCCTAATTTTACTGACCTTTGAACGGACCAGGCCACACCGAGACAATGATTTTCATACGGGCTGGGTCAAAACTAGGAATGAAAATTTTGGGCCGTGAAGATTAGGAACGAAACCAGTACCGGCTCTGTGCAGAAAAAATAAGTTAGGCCTGGCCCGAACCTTCAGGAAAAAAGTAAGGCCCGAGTCTGACCCGTGCAGATCTCTATACCACATATTTAAATTACATATATAAATAAAATATTTAAATTACATGGATATCCAGGTATATTTAAGTGAATTAGAAGCATGGCCAGTCAGATAGCTACATAAATAGGATTCATAAATACTTTTCAACAATGTTGGAATGTGTTACAAATGACATTTTTAACCTTAAAAGCCTGGAATTTTACATCAAACATACTTTTATACGATGAATAGTATGAAAATATCAAGGATTCCAGAAAATGATGTCATTTTTAATAACAGCCGCCATCTTGAATTCCTACGACTTTACACTATCCTCCCCCTTTTATGTGGATTGTATTACTATAAAGTAGATACTCATCAATTGGTATATTCTTCTCATGATTTACAGTTTTCTCAACTTTAGCAACCGGACTAATAGACAATAATGTAATGGAATTCTTTTGAAAGCCCCGTAAACGGACTATAAATGCTAGACACGTCGATTTTTTTTCAGAACATGTTATTGTAAACTACAATAACATACATAAATTACATGAAAATCTGAGTGAATTTAAGCGAGTTAGAGCACGGAATGACAAGCAGACAAACTGAATTCATAAACTCATTCAACTATAACAGAAAGTGTTAAAAATGAAATTTTTGACGTTAAAAACATATAAATTGACCTGAAACACACATTTATATCATAGATAATAAGAAAATTTAGAAAATGACGCCATTTTGAATATCAGCCATCTTGAATTCCCACGACTTTACGTGATGCCTCCCCCTTCTGAAAATCATTGCATTAATATAAAGTAGATACTGACCAATCGATATATTCTTATCATGATATATTCGATATATTCTTATCATCGATATATTCTTATCATCTTTTCATTTCATCGATATATTCTTATCATCTTTTCATTTTATTTTGGTCATGTAGCACTCAGACTACAGAGGAACATTGTATTTTTTTTTCCAAAAAAATGATTTAAAAAATAACCGAAAGAGAGCCATCATACTGAAATATTTTATACAAATCAGGAAAATACAAACAGACAATGAAACAAATTGCAATAATATGACACTGTGCATTTATTTTAAAGATGTTTAACATCAGCACCACCACCAGGTATTAGGCAAGTGAGGTGAGTCAATATGCCTATTACAGCTTAGCATAACATGTTGGCATTGATGCCACTGACTGTCTGTCGAATGGGCATCTTTAAGTTCTAGTAAAGTAGCTGAAGAGCCCTGATGCACACGAGACTAAGTATCCCCACAATCAAAAAATCTGCCGGATTCAAGTCTGGAGATCATGAGGGTTACTTAAACTTACAACCTCGACTTATCACTCAGTCTTCAGTGAAAATGTCCAACAGGAACATCTTGAATTCAGGTGTAAAGTAGGGCACAGGGCTGGCGCTTGAAATTTCAATGCCTGAGGCGAGCATTATTTTGCTGCCCTTATGATGTAATTGTTTTTTAACCACAACTCAAATGATTTTAATAATGAGTTAATGTGCTAACTATAACTTATTTTAATGAAAACAAATATATATGAAATTAATTTCTATTAAGAAAAATTAAAATAATCAGATTAATTAAAAGTTTTGCATCTCTTAAAAAATAACAACTGAAAATTAAGCCTCAGCTTACGGACAGATCCAATAAAACCTACAGGTACATTTAAAATGATTTTTCTCATGTTAAAAAAAAAAAAAAAAGAGTAGTGGGAGAGCAGGTAGGTAGCAGAAAAAGTCACATATTTATGGAATTTTGAGTCTTTCTTTTTTATGAAAAAAATCATTTTGAATATATCTGTCGGGTTCATTGGACCCATCTGTTAGGTGTAGGGTTAAATGAAAAAAAAATATGATCATATTCTAGTAATATTTACAAGAAAATACCATATCATGAATAAAATTTACACTTCAAAATCTCACATGCTTTTCCTTTAGAAAAAGCATTTCTTACATCGACATTATAAATACCATACACACACAAAAAAAAAAGAACTTAGTTACAGCAGTCATGGAACTTAGTCATGTAAAGAAATAGAGTTTAAAAAATAAGCATTATTGAGCTAAAATATGTCAAATAATTAAAACAGTCAAATTATGTATAAAATTTGTGCATGAAATTCAAATAGCAAAATAACAATATGAATAACAAGATATGATGCATTCTCACAATCTTTTGACTTTTCAGTCCCTGAATAATATTTTTTATTTTGGTACATGTTCTTGTTTTGTTTTTAATTTATTATACTGGAAAACATCCCATTGCATGCCTGCATAACAATATTAATGAGATAAATAAGTTTTGGGCAATTTTGGGGGTCCAAATACACCATGAAATTCCTATACCATTCCGTGTCCTGTGTCCTTGATTCTGAGTTTGGAGCTGTTTATATAAAATTGTTTCAATAAAAGTAATTCTATGTAATTTTTTTCCAAAATTAGGACTATTGTTTTATATAAATATGTAGCAAAAATATAACCTGCACACATTTTTACAGTTGTTATTATTTTTTTAACTCTGTACCTGTGTTTTAGATTCCTTACCGTCCCTCTTGTTAAAATTATACAAAAAATCACTTCAGATGCAGCCACAGAATTTTTTTCAACTTTTTTCTCATGCAGAAGTATGCTAGAGAAAGAATGGCTAAAATTCTTTGACAGGAAATCTACTGCAGAATTTAAATCAGCATTTAACACGTTGAATGCCAAGTCTATTTTGTCTGTCTTTCTGTTTAGGCCACAAAATAAGACTCCCATTACAGAATTTATAAGTATCAGTCACCAATGACTGATGCGGCATAAACGGAAAGATCAGTATCAGTCACTGGTGACTGACATGGCATTCAACGTGTTAAATATCAATTTCAAGCATTGTGGCTTTATTGGTAGTCTTATCGCCCCCAAGGTTTATTCCTGCAGTTTTTGAGGTAAATAATTTTTTAAAATTTAATCCAATGTAAATAACTGTTTCTAAGAATCAATGAACATTGTGGCTATCACTTAGTCTTAACATGATTTGCATAAAAATAGGTGGTAATTTTCCTCACCGCCCATCCTTACCATCCCTTTTTTTTCCTATACCGTCCCCTTTTTTAAAAATCTTATTGTCCCTTCTTTAACACCTCTTTAAGACAATGTTATACCAAAATTTTATACTAAAAATACTACATAGTTATTATTTCTTATTCGATTGCCCTGTGGGTACTATGCAAATTCATTATAAGTAAAAATTTAGAAGAAAATAAAAAGTTATAGTAGTAAAATGGTAAGGAAAATTAAACTCGCAAGTTTGACTTAAACCTCAGTTAAATAAAAAGAAAAAATTGCTGCTGACCATTTTTTTTAATCATTAAGGCATTTGTCTATAAGTTTAAAATGTTATTTTAGTAAGTTTAATTTCACAAGATTTTTATTCCTGAAAGTTAAAAAATTTTGAGAATGGCTCATATACCTGCATATGGGTGATAATTCTCCAATAAGTGGCTAATTTCACTCTGTGATTTAGTAAAAAATAAACATTAAATTTTAAACATTTTTTTTTTAGAAATAAGACCCATAGATATGGAGTAATGCACAACATTTTGACATGAACTTTAAATAGTATTTTTCTTTTACCTACCTACCGGCTAGGTTTTATAATTTATTTAATTCGATTTGAACAAGAAATTTATCCATACATTTATTTAAATAAAAGCCTCATAGAACTGAGTTCAATAAATATATTGAATAATTTAAAATAAAAATCCTGGTGTGTATTCTTTTAATCAAGATTGAGTAAAATTTCAACAGGGTAGTGAGCTGATGAAATTTCATTGAAAGGGGACAGTAGTGACATGGGCAGTAGTGGCGAGGAACAGTTGTGCCAAAATTAACAAAAGTGCTTCTGTGCTCATAAAAGTTAATCTTAGTAAGACTGCAATATGTTATTTTGAACTATGAACTAAGTAAAAGTGTGTTACATCATGACAAAATCATAAATAAATAAAAATAATTATATGGAAAATTAAAGTACGGGACAGTAACAAAACATATTCTTTTATTTCTTTCTATTTTGCTGCTTGTAACTGCTTTTGAAGTCCAGATAATTAAAACTTGTGACTTTCTCAGCAATAAAAATTACAGTAAAGATCTATGAGATTTAGTACTTAACACATAATAACAGTACTGAAATAGAGCAAGAATCATAAAATACAGTCAGAAATAAAAACAGATTTTAATTATTTTCTACATTTTAAAGCATTTTTCTTTATTTCCTTATTTTTATTTTGGCTAATGCTTCGAAATAACAGTTACCGTATTTTCCGAGAATAACGCCGCACCGAGTATAACGCCGCAGTTACTTAAAAAACAAAACAAAAAAACCTAGTTTAACGCCGCACCGAGTATATCGCCGCGCTGTGCATAACGTCACATACATTATAAAAATATACCAAGTGCAATTAATTAAAATTATTAATTGGCAGACATAAAATTAAACATTTTGAACTTAAATAATTTATCTTTTAATTAATTGAACAATTAATTCCATTATCAACGTTATTTATTTTAAGAAACAGAAAAAAATAATAATACAGTAGCAACGAATAATTGATGTTATACATTTGAAAACCCATCAAAATCTTTGTCCTCAGTATCACTCTGGAATAATTTTTAAATTTCAGGCGAGAAACTGTGATTGGTGTCTATGAAATCATCTGCATCATTCGTGTCACTATAAAAAAAAATGAGCCGGCAGATCGCATCTCGTTTGTTTTGGATCGGGCTTGCACGCTTGATTGTGTTTAAGATTAATCGAGCTGTTGCCAAACGTAATGCTGAAAGTAATTATGAACATAGAGCAAAATAGTTTTCCTGTAGTTTTATCGGCTCTGGCGAAGAATGAACGAGGGAGAAAGTGGGAGGAGTTATTCCTTATATGGCATGCAAGATGCCAGGTGAACTTGAGGAGGATCATTGTGATTGGATGCTATGCCCGGACAAAGTGCAATTTTTTGCTCATGAAAATTGCATTGTTTGTAAACACGTTGATACCTTCCTGCCGTGCCAGACATTGTTTTTTCTTTTCAGAAGTACAACATAAGATCATGGATTATTTTTTTTTTTAACCAGATTTAAAATTTTTAAATAATGATTGGCAGTAAATTTAGTACTATTTACAAGCCGCACCTAGTTATTGGCCGCATTTTTGTTTTCAAACCAGAAAAATCTAGTTTAACGCCACAGCGTTATTCCCGGAAAATACGGTATACTTCAAAATTAATGTTAAAGAACATACTTGATCATCTATTTTTGGAGCACAGGAAAATATATGAAGAATGAAATCTTTAGATGTATCACATGGTTGAAGGCATTTAGAACAACATATTTTAGATCCTAAAATAAAGATACTGCAATTAAGAAGGAAATTCAAATGACCAAATGATAAATAAAAAATATATAATTCAATTGAACATTACACAGTGTGATAAATCTTTTTAAATATTAAATATCTAAATACCTGTTTGAATAGAATGAGCCAACAAAATATGTTGATCTAATTTCTCTTTGCCATTAATAAAGAGCTCACAAACAGGACATTTCAGCTTCTCTTCACTTCCTTTTTCGACTACAATACTTGGCTGAAGACTAGTAGCTTGTGGGTGTTTTTTCTTTAAATGTGTCTGTAGTCTGTTTGGTTCAGAACTAATAAAATTACAATCACAAACATATATTTGAAATTGATGAACATTTTTCATATGTGTATGATGTTCTGTAAAATTTTTAGACATTTCAGAACATATGCTGCAAAATATAGATGATGTTAATTCTTTTACTTGCTGTTCTGGAACTGGCCTAACAACTCTATTATGAATTGTATGGTAGTGTGACCTAATTTCTGCCATATTTTTCAATTGGATCTCGCAAAACTTACACTCTGATTTAAGAAGTGTCTGTTCTGTGATATTAGGAGGTTCATTAATAAAAACGATGTTCTGGTTGATTTCAGCTTTAGATGACTCTGAGTCTAACTCATGGACATGAGAGTAATGTTTTTTCAAATCAAATAGACAACCGAATTTGTTCTTTGAAATGTTCTTTGATGTGCACAATAAGCATTTGTGATTGGTATCATTAGGAGAGATTACCTGTCGAAACAAAAACCTTCCTGTCAATTTGTCGCTGTTTTCAGCTTCAGCTATCGGAAGCCAGCTTTCGATTAATTGCACAGCATTAATAAGACTTTTAACATCATCACAAGTATAATCTTCTAATGAAACTGGGCCAACCAATTGTTTTTTAGCAGGTGGTTCTATCTATAAAGTTAATTAAAATACATGTAAACAAGCTTCAAATAATAACTAATAAAATAACAGCAAAAACAATAAATAGAATTGAAATGATACAAATTTTAATTAACAATTGAGCATAAAATTTTTAGGATATTCATTGTAGCAGAAATTTAAGCACAAAAAATCAAGTACAGTAACTCTCTCAAAGCCGCACAGCTTGGGACCAGAGGTTGTGCAGATTTTAGAATTTTGTGGATTTCTGGTCATTGTGCTTTGTTTACATTTTTAAATAGTAATTTGAATGAAATAATGCAATCAAAATTATAACGAATGCTTGCAATATAGTAAAATAGTAAAATAAGCAAGGAAAGTAATAAAAATTAAGATAATTTTAAAAAATATTACATTATTAAAAATAAAGGTCAAATAAATAATAATAATGTATAATTAAATATGCATAATAAAGATAGGATACATTTTCCTTGACTTATTCAATGAAACTTTCCCCATAAAGGTACCCTATTAATTCACATCAAAATCATAAAGTAAGGAAGTTTTATTTCAGGTTCAGCCAGTCTTAATAACCAAAAGCGCTTGGATTAATACATAAATATATTTGATAAAAAGCTTGCAATAACCAGTGACATCACCAATCTTGATTTTTTTCAGAAACAAATTTATACTTCCTTCAAGAAAACTACTAAAACTATAAGTTCAGTCATAATATTGAGAAATACATATTAAAATACATATGGCAGAGCGGCGCCAGAACTTTCCCAACGGTGGGGGGGGCACAGTATCCCTGACAGGGGGGCTGAATTCATAATATATATTAGAAGTCTCCATGAGTCTGGGCCTGTCCCGAACAGTGTTAAATTCAGACACTTTTCTACGGGAGGGTGGATTTCTGTGGCTCCGGGGTGGGGACATTATAGAGTTCCGGTAGGGGGGGGGGGGGGGGAGAATTGCACTTTTTGACCATTAAAAACACAAAATCTCAAATCTTCTGGGGGGATACATCTCATTGCTCTGAGGGGGAATATCCCCCCCGGGCCACCCCCTGAATTCAACACTGGTCCCGAAGTCCAAGATCGGTAAAAGTTTATTTCATTAAACTCGGTTCGGGCTTAATTTTATTTGAAAACTCGGTACGGGCTCGGGCTAAATTTTAGCTTTTGAAAAGTTGGTCTGCACCTGAACTTCATTCTTCCCGGGACACATCCGGGTCTTAAATTTTTTCTGTAGATTCGGGATGGACCGGACTGTATTCACTGGACTTCAGAATTTTTTTCTGCACGGTAGACTCTTGGTAACTTTTCTCCTTTATTAGTGGAGTAAATGAACAATAAAACGTTTCTTTTTTTCCGTTTTTTAAATAACAGATGAAATACATTGGTTAATCACGAGAAAAACATTAAATTTTTGCATATTCCGAAACGCGCAGATCTCTAACACTCACAGTGCGATTTAAATTAGAGATGAATTGCAGAGTGACAAAAGATTTTTATTCGAAATATAAATTTCAAAGCCTGTCAAAGAATATTGTAGATAAATAAAGTGAAAAAAAGCTCTTAAAGTTATTTTTGAAGCACCTCACTAGTCACCTAATCTTTATAGGCGGACGAATCCGTAAGAGAAAGTTTCTACACTTTCGAGTATTATTCGAAAGGAAAAACTCTACTTCGTACTCTTCTTCATCTTCTAGTTCTACCCAGCAACGTCCCAATAAGAGGTCATTCAATATTACAGATTTTACTTGCACATATATGGCACATACACAGCAGTGTGTGAGCGATAAAGTATGGAACAGTTCTCCGGTTATGAGTCGAACCATTGTGGACCACCTGCCCCTTAAGAAAATGCAAAGATTTAGAAACAAGAGTCCCACATCATTTAAGGTGGTAACCAATTTTTTTCGAAACGCGGTTCGTGTTCAGGCCGGGTTGACCATGTATTTTAAAGTCAGACGTAACTGAAAAAAATCAGCGGACAAATCTCTATCAAAAACGCATGAAGTGATAAAAAATTATTTTAATTTATAATTATTTAAATTTGTTAGTGAAAGTATCGTGAAAACTAGCAGTTAAACGTTAAACCTAACTAGGGTCCGTCCCTGGTAACAAATAAAATTTGCAATCCTGCAAATTTTATTTAAAACCAAACTGCAACCCGAACCGAACACAATCAAAAATATTCCGTGCACCCGCAACCCGGTCGAACCCAAAATAATTCCAAACCCAACCTCAAATCTGGAATCTGAGAAAATCGATCCAAAATATAATGCAATCATAGAAAAATAGTTTGTAATCATATCTCCAATATTAATGTTACCTTTTATGTAGAAAAATAAACATGTAAGAAGTCATTCATATTCAAATACATGTAGTTTTTCATCTGAAATACATTCCTGCGCGGGTTGTGTTATACCGGACCAAACATTCAACATAAAGTCAATCCAAAATCTACCAAAAAAATTCCATTGACCCAAAATAAGACCTGAACTCGACAACAAATTTTCTATTGACTCTAAACCGAAACACTTCAACCCGAACCCAACTCGACACAAAAAAGATATATAACATCATACAGTTATGAAAAAATAGTCTGCAATCATATCTCTAATATGAATTCTGCCTTTTATGTAGAAAATAAACATTTAAAGCAGTTTTTTTAAGCGGATTTTTTTAAGAAGCTCCGTATTCCCTCTGTTTCTCAAATGAAGCATTAGCGTATACCCAGTAGAGAAGAGACGGGCTCAGCCTGAATCCGAAAGCCTGAGCCTGACATGGGCTTGGGCTCTATTTTTATTCTAGCCTTTGGGCTCGGGCTTGTTCTTTCTGAAACCGGAAAACTATATTTATATATGTATAGAAAAGATTGAAAGAATTTTTTTCCCTGTTTAAAATTACTTTTCAAGTCTTTTCAATGTTATTTAGATAAAAAAGAAGGTGTAGCAAAAATTGTGTTTATTTATTTTAGTATTTGATTGTTGTTTCAAAAGAAAATTTTTGATGTTTTCAGATTTATGTCTATGGCATTTTCGACGACGATCAATTAATATGGCGCCAATCAAAATAAACACAAACAATGAATTTGTTTTTATTAGGATTTTCGTTTGTGACAGAAGATATTTTTTAATCCGATGGTTTATTTATTTTTTATTTAGTTATCTAACGCAAAGATAATGTTTCCTTCGATTTTTAGTAGACCAGAATTAGCTTGAGGTTTGCAAATTATTTAATCTTATATTTGCGCACAAATCATAATCGTTCTTCATATGAAAATAACTTTACTGGTTATTATATCTATATATCATATACTCTGCTCATGCTGAGAACACTGTAGTAGATTTATGAGATCACTTTGCTTCGCAAGTAAATATAATTACTTTGTTATTCCAATAGAAAGCAATCAGTCAGTGTTTCTTCTTTTAATATAAAAGCATCTGACCTTTAAGATAACGGTGTCAATTTTGTAATTTACATTCATTTTCTGGTTCACATCAATCACGGAAGACTGTTATGAGAAAGGAATCGATTATAGTTAAAGATGTATTGGTAAAGATTGGTATCAGGCTCGGGTGGTCTCGGGCTCTGATGACAAAAAATCTTTCGGGCTCGGGTGGGCCCGGGCTCCAAAAAACGAGCCTGAACTCATCTTTAAACCTAGGGCTACTAGAGATACGAGCTGAAGCATCCGCCATTAATGTGCCTTTAGGTTTGCCATATGTACCCAGCGCCCATTAACTTCTATGTAAACTCGGAGCAACGGTGCTACATTTAGAGTTATTTTTTATTAATTAAATGTTATAATTAGTTACAAAATTTATGATGGGAGGTTGCTTTGCGATGAATTGTTCAAACCATTCTAGAAAAGGACACCGGATGTTCAAATTTCCCGAAGAAAATACAAAAAGAAGAAAGTGGATAATCAACTGTCGGCGAGATAAATGGCGGGATTTATGAAAGCGCCAAATTTAAAAGTCTGTTAAAACGTGTAAAAATAACTGACGATTGCGATTCTTTTTAAATTTAATTATTTATTTATGTTTATAATATTTACACAAGTGTTTAAATATATATAAGAGACAATGATTATTTATACTCTTAATTTTTTCAAACTTTTGAGAGTTATTAATCAATATTTACGAGATTTTGAATTATTCATTTTCTTATTAATCCCATTAATTATTTATTTTTTATCACTACAAGGTCACAAATAGAGCAAAAAATTAAAAAAATTCTCCACTTCATGTATTGGAGAGGAACAGATTTTTCTTACTTTTGTTTGCTGGGGGAGGGGGGGGGGTTAGATTACATGATTTATTTTTACCATAAAACATGTATGATATATTTTATTTACATTACAGTTTTAAATATCAAACTGTTTATTGAGCCGAAGGAGAAAATCGGGAAGCTGAATTTTATGATAATTATTTTTATTTAAGGGATGCTTACATAATTTTAAGTCTTTCTGCACCTTTTTAATTCACAAATAGATTAAACAGTTTATTATTATTATTACTATTATTTTACAGATTCAGAAAATTATAATACGGAATAATTTGCTTATATATATTTTTTAAATATTTTAGGAGGGTTTCATAAATTAATCAATTATTAATATAAACAGTGAGTTAATGTAAAAAGAAGAGATATAAATGGCAAATTTCACTTAACAGCTTTAAGTGCGCAACATGTAAATACTTGTTCATCAAATAATCTGCAATCTTGCAATCTTGTTGATGTTCAGGAATTTGAGTTTAAGAGCTCTACCAGTTACCCAAAATAACTTTATGACACATTTTCTTAATCCTTTTTAAACGTAAAGACATAAAACTAACATCTCTGATTACTGAAGGGATTTTGAATCAAAATGAGATTTCAATTTTTTAATAAATAAATTATTTATCGAGTTATGAGAAATTGTGGTCACGTGGCGACTGGTTTTTCTTTTTTGCGGTGTTGCATATACTACTACCAATAACCCAATGCTCTACCAATAACCAGAAATAATAATAATAAAATTAGAAAAACCTGATGTCTTTGCTCGAAAGGTTAACGTTTTATCCATTAAAACACTGGTGTTGGAGAAAAATTTTAAAGTTTAAAAGATTTTAAACTTTTTAGGTTTAGGAAGAAGGGGAAACGGTAATTTTATTTATTTATTTTTGCGGGAGGGGAGGGGTGTGATTAGTTATTTATCGACTCACAAATGGGGCCGAAAGAAAAATTACAGTTTTGAAGACTAAGTTTTGCATGGTAGGAAAGACCGGGGGAGAGGTAATTTCAGGTTGTGGGAGGATGTTAAATGATTAGATTATTTATTGTTATTGTTACAATAAAGTAATAAATAGAGCAAAGAAAGTTTTAAAAATTACAAACGTTTGAAGATTTTTAATTTTGTGAGTAGGGGGGGGGGAATTAAGGGAGAAACAGAATTTTATGGGGGAGGGTGTAGTAAGTTGTTCATTAGATGACTTATTAACTATTGTTACTAAAGATTTAAACATACAGAAAAAAAAATTCAAAATTAAACACTTTAAAGATTTAAAATTTTTTGTGCTGGGAATAAGGGGGGGGGGGTAAAGGGAAAGCGGCCATATCAGATGGAGGGAGGATTTTTGATGATTAATTACTCATTATAAAGGATCAAACAGCAGAAAAAAGGAATACTTTTAAAGATTTTAAACTTTATGAACAGAGGGAGGGGCAAAGGGAAAGAAGATTTTTTTTTTAAAGGGGGGGGGAAGAGATTATTAGATGACTTGTTATTTATTTACTTTACTAAACATTTACACATAGAAAAAAAAT
The DNA here is from genome assembly GCA_963932465.1 of Maratus speciosus. Taxonomy (NCBI): domain Eukaryota; kingdom Metazoa; phylum Arthropoda; class Arachnida; order Araneae; family Salticidae; genus Maratus; species Maratus speciosus. Next base: position 76,038,917 of record OZ010796.1, on the reverse strand, counting down.
GGTATTTAAAGACTTTACATTTTGTGTACTTGGTATCAGGTGGGAGGGGGGGGGGAGGAGGGAACACGTGAATTTTGGTGGGGAGGGAGGAAAAAAATATATAATTCTGTGGAAAAGTATTCCCAAGCATTTTTTATTTCTATTTTTTCCATTAAACAATTTGTAAAGTCTACCTGAACTCGACAACACGATATTTTCTTTTCATTGCCGCCTTTCGGCATTTGTTTACGTTTTTACCGCCACGGTTGGATGGTTGGTAATCGCGTTTTGGTCGTGGACCATATACGGCAATTTTACTTGTGATCGCATTCGCTAGTATTCATTTTTTTTTAAAGATAAGTATTTAAATTTAATTAACATATAAAATCATCTTTTTAAGTCATTTTTATATTAAAGTAATTTTTCTAAAGTCATCGTAATATTTATTAAATGTTATTCAAATTATAAGTAAATGTTATGTATCTTCTGACTTATGCAAATTGCGTAGTCGATTCTGATTGGCCGATAGGTTTTCGTCCTGATTTAAAGGGACAGCGATTTCATGTTTTCGGTGCAAGGTGTGCGATGTCTAATAGCTGACTTATGGTACTGTCCAGTATATTTTTATGAAGTTTCAGCGAATATAGAAAGGTATATGGCTAAATACCGATATAATTGTAAGAACTTAAAGTTTATTAAGCATAATGGTTTAGTAAGAAGACGTTTCATCAGAAAAATTGTTAATTAAATCGGCGATAGAGTTGTGTATAATATATTTCAAGTTGCTTAAATATTACTTATGTCGTCGAATAATGCAGTGCTCTCGAGTTCGGGTAGACTATCGTCGCAAGTGTCCATTAATTTAATCCTGGAACGAAGTCACGTTCATGTATTTCAAGCTCCAATAAAGGAAACCTTCTTCTGTTCATCATTTTGGCTCATTACTGTAAGTACATTTTACACTTACCTTATCACTGAAACATCATATAATATATATAGGATTCATGAAGTTGCATATATTTCAACATATTCTTATTCAAAGTTATTATTTTAACAATATTTTCAAAGTTTCATATCTAACTTAAACTAATTTGTCAAGTCACTCTGCTGAATTTTGACGTGGGAGGGGCAAGCAACCTACACCCCCCCCCCCCCCCAGCAGAGGTTATGGTACCCAGAAGCACTTCAACTGCGGTAAAGCTAGAGAAAAGTATTTTAAAATGAAAATGCTGAAGCTAATTAATGAAGTGTTTTTTTTCAAGTATCTAGTGTATGAAATATTTTAATGCTTATATATATGTGCATGCAAGTTTTATTACCATTTCTATTTATATTTTATATCTATTTATTGTTTTAAGTAAAAGTATATAAATGGCTACTGCACCAGATATAGTAGTATTAAGTAGGGATAACTATCAAAGTTGGACTCGTTTTATAAAATGCACATTGCAAACTGAAGGTTTGTATACCTGGGTGAATAAAACTGAATGGCCGGATTATACAGATTTGAAACCCCTTGATAAGTTTAAGCTAAATCAGTCAAAGCAAAGGGCAGCCGGAATTATCAAAACGTATGTTAGTCCTGAAATTGGGTTAACAATAGGTCATTTGGATGATCCGTCGGAAATATGGGAAACACTAAAATTAAATCTGGAAATCCCAGGAAGAGCATTAAAATCGTTTCATGTAAATGAATTTAGGAATTTAAAAATTAATGTAGATGAAGATATCCCAACTTATTTTGCTAGGTTCGAAGAAGCTTATCGTCGCGTAGTTGATTCCGGGGAGGAAGTTGCAGAAAAGCATCGTTGTTACCAATTAATAGAAAGCCTACCAGAAAATTATGATTATTTAATTAGGGAATTAGACCGTTTGCCAGAAAAAGATTTTAAATTTAAGGATGTTAAAGAGGAGATTCTAAAGGAATGTTCAAGGAGGGATTTGAGAGAAAGATTACGAAATGAAACCCTCATGGCTGATAGAACCACTCAAATGTCTGAAAAAGTTTCCCCTAAGTCTCATTCTCGAAATAAAATAAATTTAAAGTGTGAAGTTTGTGGTAAATATGGCCATTGGGATAAAAATTGTAGGAAACAGAAAAGTGGTGATAAAAGGGACGAAGTAAATTTAGATTCATACGTCGCAGAATTAAAATGTAAAAGTAATGATTTGTGCAATGTTTCCCCCCCTTGCTGGGAATGGACAATGGATTCAGCGTCCACATCTCATGTCTGCCAAAATAAGCATTTCTTTACTTATCTAAGTGAGCCACCAGAGGGTGCAGTTGTTAGGATGGGAACAACACCTCATAAAGTTAGAGGAATAGGAAAAGTAAGTTTTAAATTAAAGGAAAAGGATAAAGTATCTATTGTAAATTTACATAATGTGTTGTATGTTCCTACCATTCATAAAAATTTAATTTCCATGTCAAAGATGGATAAAGCTGGTCTCCATGCCACAATGGACAATGGGTTTAAAGTATTTGATAAGCATTGGAAGTACTTATATACTGCCACTCTAAAAGATAATTTTTACGTTCTTAAAGCCATTAAAAGTTATGACAAAACTAAATCTAATGTTAAGAACCAATATTTAGAGCTTGCTGATCAACCATCTTTTTCTGATAAGAATAAATTAAAAGTTTCTACTTGTACTAAATCCTTAAATCAAGCCTATAACATTAATTCAAGAAGTGCTCATGTAATACAAGATAATGTCAGGGAAGTAACTAATATACAAGAGGCAAATCAAAATTACAATGTTACATTTGCCAGTGAGCGTAACAACATCATGCTCTGGCATGAAAGGCTAGGACATAGTAATGTTGATATAATTAAGAAAATGTTTCGTGAAAATTTAGTTCAAAATTGTAGACAATTACAGGGAAGAGAGACTCCGTATGAACCGTGTATTCTAGCTAAAAATACTAGGTCAACATATCCTAGATTAAAGAAAGTTCGCTCAAAAGAAATGTTAGAATTGATACATAGCGATGTATGGGGCCCGGCTCCAGGTACATCAAGGAATGGGCAACGGTACATACTTACTTTTATTGACGATTTTAGTCGAAGAGCCTTTTGCTACCCGCTACGCTCTAAAGATGAAGTTTTCCTGAAATTAAAGCACTTCATCACGTTTGTGGAACGCCAAACTAACAGAAAAGTCAAAGTCATGAGAACTGATAACGGGTTAGAATATTGCAATAAGCAAATAAGAGATATGTTAGAAAAGATGGGAATCAAGCATGAGAGGACCGCAATATATAGTCCCCAGATGAACGGCGTTGCCGAGCGATATAACAGAGTTTTATTTGAAGGAACTAGAACGTTTATGCAAGCAGCTAATCTGCCGCCTAATCTATGGGTTGAGGCAGTTATGGCAATAAATTACATTCGCAACCGAATATTTCACACAGGCATAGAAGCAATACCGTTTCAACGATGGTACGGAGCTAAACCATCCATTCGTCATTTGAAACGTTATGGATGCATTGCATATGTACATCAACCTAAAGAAAAACGAAATAAATTTCAATCAAGAGCAAAAAGAGGAGTTTTTGTAGGATATGGTATAGGATCCTGTGGATATCGCATTTATTTCCCTAAAGAAAATAAAGTAGTTGAGTCAAAGCATGTGACATTCGACGAAGCTCAACTGAACGGTTCTCCTGAATGGAAAATAATACATCGCATGTTTGTTGATTTTTCAAATGATGATAATGAATTCTTTACAGGTCCTAACAATTCACCGACAATGGAAGATGATTTGACTGTCCATCAACCGAGTAGCTCTACAACTCTGACAGAAGTTGAGAAAGTAATGCAGCAAGATGAATCTAGATCCGAAGAGAAAATGGAAGATGATGTATCAACATCTGAAGATGAATTAGAAGAGAATATTCTGAAGGAACAGGAAGAAGCAGAAGCAACATTTTATCGATTTATGAAGAAAAGAAAGAAAGGAAGAACTAAAGGGAATACATATGAAGGCCCAATTAAGCTAGATAAGGAACTGGAAAGTGAATTAGCTGAAGAAGCGCTCCTAACTGAAATAATTGTACCACAAAATGCGATACAAGCAAAACAACTTCCAGAGGCACAAAAATGGAAGGAAGCAATGGATCAAGAGATCCAAACCATGTTAGATAGACACGTTTGGACACCTGTCCCAAAAGTTGATCAAAAAGTTATAGGAACCAAATGGGTTTATACCGTAAAAGAAAATAGTGAAGGGAAGAATTGCATATTTAAAGCACGTTTAGTTGCACTAGGTAATAATCAGAGAGAAGATTTAGATTACAACGACACATTTAGTCCAGTAATAAATTTTACACTCATTCGTCTTTTCATAGCATTTTTATTAGAATATTGAATTGGGTGCATTGTCTTCTTGATGTTAAATGTGCATACTTATATGGGGATATTGATAAAGAAATTTGCATCAAACAACCCGAAGATTATACAATTCCAGGGAAAGAACACTGTGTTTTAAAGTTAAAGAAAGCAATCTATGGGCTTCACCAAGCTGGAAGATGTTGGTACCATGATTTGCATAATAAGTTAATTGCAAATGGATTCAGTGAAGTACAAGGGTTAACTTGTGTATACTCTTATAAAAGTGAAGCAATAGTTATAGTGTATGTGGATGATTTGCCTATTTTTGCGAAGAATGGTGAAGTTTTAAAAGAGGTAGTACAGTTAATTGAATCCATTTATGAAGTTAAAAATTTAGGTCCTATTTCAATGTTACTAGGTATCAATTTTAAAAGAGAAGAGGATGCAATAGTTAATATTAACTGTGAACATTATATTGAAAAGTGTTTAAAGAAGTTTGATGTCCCTGATTTTACTAATATATCTCTTCCTTCTCCTCCTGGATATAATCCTGTTCCAGTTGCTGAAGATGACGAATTTCCCGAGAACCTGCCATACCGAAACTTACTGGGATGTCTACAGTGCATTGCTCTTCAATGCCGTCCAGACATTGCTTGGCCTGTTGCTGCACTTTCACAATTTACTAAGAGCCACAACCTGTTGCACTACAAGGCACTCCTGCGAATCCTGATGTATCTCTCTTCGACAAAATCCTTGGGATTGAAGTTGGCACAATCTGACCCTCCAATCCAGCTAGCTGTCTACGTCGACGCTTCTTGGGCAAATGACACTACTGATCGAAAATCCTGGAGCGGCTACATTGCTTTCTTAAATAATATTCCAGTAACCTGGAGAGTAACTAAACAAAATTGAGTAGCCTTGAGTCCAATGGAAGCAGAAATAATAGCAGCGACAGAAGCTGTAAAAGATCTGAAGTTCTTAAACATGTCTCTAATTGAAATTCAGAAAAGTCTTAACTTGGACATCATTACTATTCAACGTCCAATGCTCTTTTGTGATAATACTGCTGCCATTTCCTTCACCAAACATAAAGCTGATACCATAAAGAATCGATATATTGATTTAAAATACAAGTTTATAAGAGACTGGTATAACAATGGCCTCTTCGACATTAAGCATGTTATGTCAAAAGAGAACTATGCAGATATTTTGACTAAATCCCTCGTAAAGGACTCCTTTCTTAGATTCAGAGAAGTTTTTTTATGGTGATGAACTTTCCACGAAAAAAAAAAAAAAACCTTTCTTTCGATCCTGCCATTATTACAAGAACTTTTGTAATGAACTTTATTGCAGAAAATCAAAATGAATGGGAAAGAGGGGCATTCTGTGGAAAAGTATTCCCAAGCATTTTTTATTTCTATTTTTTCCATTAAACAATTTGTAAAGTCTACCTGAACTCGACAACACGATATTTCCTTTTCATTGACGCCTTTCGGCGTTTGTTTACGTTTTTACCGCCACGGTTGGATGGTTGCGTATCGCGTTTTGGTCGTGGACCGTATATGGCAATTTTACTTGCGATCGCATTTGCTAGTATTCATTTTTTTTTAAAGATAAGTATTTAAATTTAATTAACATATAAAATCATCTTTTTAAGTCATTTTTATATTAAAGTAAAAAGTATATTAAATTATATTAAAGTAAAAATTTTCTAAAGTCATCGCAATATTTATTAAATGTTATTCAAATTATAAGTAAATGTTAAGTATCTTCCGACTTATGCAAATTGCGTAGTCGATTCTGATTGGCCAATAGGTTTTCGTCCTGATTTAAAGGGACAGCGATTTCATGTTTTCGGTGCAAGGTGTGCAATGTCTAATAGCTGACTTATGGTACTGTCTGGTATATTTTTATGAAGTTTCAGCGAATATAGAAAGGTATATGGCTAAATACCGATATAATTGTAAGAACTTAAAGTTTATTAAGCATAATGGTTTAGTAAGAAGACGTTTCATCAGAAAAATTGTTAATTAAATCGGCGATAGAGTTGTGTATAATATATTTCAAGTTGCTTAAATATTACTTATGTCGTCGAATAATGCAGTGCTCTCGAGTTCGGGTAGACTATCGTCGCAAGTGTCCATTAATTTAATCCTGGAACGAAGTCACGTTCATGTATTTCAAGCTCCAATAAAGGAAACCTTCTTCTGTTCATCATTTTGGCTCATTACTGTAAGTACATTTTACACTTACCTTATCACTGAAACATCATATAATATATATAGGATTCATGAAGTTGCATATATTTCAACATATTCTTATTCAAAGTTATTATTTTAACAATATTTTCAAAGTTTCACATCTAACTTAAACTAATTTGTCAAGTCACTCTGCTGAATTTTGACGTGGGAGGGGCAAGCAACCTACACCCCCCACAAATTGGTTACTTTAATAAAATGACAGATATAGCAAAAACAAAGCTTTAAAAATTTTAAACTATACTGGGTATTGTGAGAAGGGGGCAGGGGGGTAGAGAAGGAAGCAAAATTTTGGGATAGAGGAATTTAGATTAAATTTAACGAAATTTGTATTATCATATTGTTACAATAAAATAATAAATAGAGTAAAAAAGTTTTAAAAAAATAAGGATTTTTATACTTTGAGTACTTTTGAAGGAGAGGAGGGGAAGCAAAAGGGGGCGAAGAAAATTTCGAAAAGAGAGGAATTTAATTACATTTTTTTTAATCGGAAATTCACTGAAATGCAGAAGAATTTCACATCTGATTAAGAAATAAGAGTTTGAAATTAAGGACTTTTTGCAGAATTTGTATAAAAAGGACTTTAAGGACGAAAAATTATTTTTGAAAAATGTAAAGGTTTTCAAGGACCGTACAACCTTTAATAATAGAAGAACTTTTCTTTTGTGCATACACCGACTTAGTTCAAATAATATGTGATAAACAAATTTCTTGAAATCGCCAACAAGGCGCTAAAGTCGCCAAGAAGCAGGCATGTACCCAAAGTGTACCTAAATATGGCAGTGATGCTCCGGCCCATAAACTCTAGAGGCTCTATGTATACCCTAGCTATGAACGTTCATGATGTCAGCGCATACCCTCTGCCTATACCATATGCTCTCTGCTTTTTTTACGTCTACAACACTGGCTAACTTGAACTTGGCTCGTAAGTAGTGTTGTCAGGTCTAGTATCGCAAAAAAGCGGGACAGAGAGAGTAAAAATGCGAGAGAGGTGCTTGAAAATCAGGATATCCTAAACACTGTAATAAAACCTGTTAAAACGAAACCAGTGTAATGGAATAATGCTTTAAATTGAAAATTTTCGTGATATCGCTAAAACAGTACTATGCAATCATAACGGAACAATGTACTTTCTGAGATTAAAACCTGTCTAAATTGGAAAGTTCTCCCGATTCTTTGTCGTTCCATCTTAACAGGTTGCTGTATTAAACAGCTTCCTTTCTTCGTATTGAATGTATGTCAATTATATTTTATCCATAAAGGAATGGTGTGAAATTAATTAGTCGAAATTGCTAGAATTTTTTAAATAATTAACAGTAATTTTATGACAATAATGCTCACTTTATAAATACCGCGTTTTATTTTTTTCGTTATTTTGCATTTCAGTCATTTTCAAAAAAGTACATTAAGTATTTATTATGTACACTCTCAAGAAAACATTTCATCAAGCGTAAAAGGCACAGGCACAAGTTTCTATTATTTGGAAAAAACTGAACTTCAGTTCGCGAACTTTTTCTGTTTTGGAGCAAAAGAGGCATACATGCACATAAGTAAAAAATCAGTTTTTAACACAAAAAAGCAACATGCAGCACAGTTACGGGAACACTCCTGTGATTTGATGAAAATGCAACTTCAGGTAATTTTTACGTTAGATTAATGAATTTTCTGTATTTTGGGGGGGAAATGGGCAAATCAAAACAGGAATTTTCGCGTTTCAATATTAATAATAATAAAAGCAATTGAAGAAACACCTGCAACTCATGTATTTTTTTAGATTTTATATTGATCGAAACCAGCCAGCGTGGTCCTCTAACTTCTGATAAGATATGGAATTTAAATCTGAGACTAAAACTGAAATACAAAATTCTCAAGAAAAACGTAAGCTAAAGGAAAACTTGTAAAATAGCTTAGAAGGTAAAAGTTCATTATTTTAATATCAGCTCAAGCATAAAACAAAATCTTGTTGATGTAGAAAAAAAAATCTTTAAATTTATGCTTATTTTGAAACAGCCAAAGTTTTAGAGGTCTGCACGTGCCGGGCCTATTTTCATTCATGCTACCTGGGCCTGGTAACTACTCTTTCCGGGCCGGGCTTGGGCCTTACTTTTTTCTGAAGGATCGGGACGGGCCTAACTTCTTTTTTCCATACCGAGACGGGACAGGTTTCATTCTTCCTAGGTCTTCATAAACCGATATTTTCAGTCCCAGTCTAGATCTAGCCCATATGAAAATCATTGTCTCGGCATAGCCTGGTCTGTGCAAAAATCAGTAAAATTTGGCCCAGCCCAAAATTTTTTCAAAAAGTATATACATTTTTAAATCGACATTCTACAATTAAACATTAAAATTTATTCGTTTTAAAGAATAGTAGATTTCTAGGTAATAATATTAAAATATAATAAAAGTGTGAAAAAGAACCAGCCTATCACGGAATCCTGTCTTATACGGAAAAATTCATTGATCCATGCAAAATTAATATACTAATACGTGAGAAAAGAATGTAATACGTTTACACCTGCTAAGAAGGGAACATTTTTATAACGTATTTTTTTTCTTTCCGAGATGATTCCGTCTTAGAAGATTTTACAGTAAAGCAAAGCATTTTTCAGATTTTAAGTCTTCAATACATAATTTTTTGTTTAACGATATTAATAATAGCTGAAACATTTACATACAAAAAGACATTTATTTAAAAAATGTATATGGGACATTCTCACAACCTTTTGACTTTTATGTCCCTGAATAATAAGTTTTATTTTAATACATTTTTTGTGTTTTTTTTTTTATTTCATATACTGGGGAACACCCCATTGCATGATTGCATAACAATATTAACGAGATAAATAAGTTTTGGGGGGTCCAAATACCAGGAAAACTCCTATACCGTCCCGTGCCCCTGATGCTGAATTTTAAGTTTGGAGCTGTCTGTATAAAATTGTTTCAATAAAAGTAATTAGATGTATTTTTTTCCCCCTAAAGTAGGACAATCGTTTTATATAAATATGTAGCACAAAATTAACCTGCACACATTTTTACGGTTGATATTATTTTTTGAACTCTGTCCCTGGGTTTTTCATCCTTACCGTCCCTCTTGCTAAACATATCCATAAAATCACTTCAGATGCAACCACAGAATTTTTTTTCAAGTTTTTTCTCATGCGGAAGTACGCTAGAGAAAGAATGTCTAAAATTCTTTGACAGGAAATTTAATGCAGAATTTAAATCAGCATTTAAATATCAGTTTCAAGATCGTGGCTTTATTGGTAGTCTTACCGTTCCCATGGTTTATTCCTGCACTTTTCGAGGTAAATTAAAAAAAAAAAAATTAATTTAATCCAATGTTAACAAGTGTTTCTAAAAATCAATGAACATTGTGCTATCACTTAGTCTTAACATGATTTTCCTAAAAATAGGTGGCAATTTTCCTTACAGTTCCATCCTTACCGACCCTTTTTTTTTTTCAATTTCATCCCTCTTTTTAGCTCACAGGCTATCAAAGCCTGAGAGCTAATGTGCCCGCCGGTTCTGTATGTATGTATGTATGTACGTACGTATGTTTGTAACGCGATAACTCTTGATAGAAACATCCAATTTACTTCAAATTTTTTTTCTAGGTTCATTCTGATAAGGGGCTTCTCTGATTAGTTTTGGGTGTTCATTGGTTAAGTATAAAGGGCGGTTTAGTCCTCCCTCTTAATTTAGGTAAATGGGTTTTCCATGCAGAATTATTCTGACTTGCTCCAAATTTGGTATACCGATTTACTATGTTAAGGAGCTTTTCTGGTTAGTTTTGGAGGTTAGTTAGTTAAATATAAAGGGGGGAAAGGGGGCTACCCCCCCCCCCCCCTTAATTTAGATAAATGGGTTTTTCATGCAGAGTTATTCAATTTGCTCCAAATTTGGTACACCGGTTTATTATGTTAAGGAGCTGCCTTGATTAAATTTGGAGGTATATTGGTTAAGTATAAAGGGGGGGGGGAGTGGGTTAGTCCCCCCCACTTAATTTAGATAAATGGGTTTTTCGTGCAAAATTATTCGATCTGCTTCAAATTTGATATACCAGTTTATTCCGATATGGCACTTCCTTCGTTAGATTTGGAGGTTCATTGGTTAAGCATAAAAGGGGGAAAGGGGGGCAAATTCCTTCCCCTTAATTTAGATAAATGGATTTTCAAGCAGAATTATCCAATTTACTTTAATTTTTTTTTTCTATGTTCATTCTGATAAGGAGCTTTCCTGGTTAGATTTGGAGGTCCATTAGTTAAGTATAAAGGGGGAAAGGAAGTTAGATCCCCCCTTAATTTAGTGAAATGGTTTTTTCATGCAGAATTATCTGATTTGCTTCAAATTTGGTATACCGGTTTATTATATTAAGGAGCTTCCCTGATTAGATTTGGAGATTCATTGGTTAAGAATAAAAGGGGGAAACGGGGGCTAATCCCCTTTCATTTATTTTTTGAGGGGCATTATTTTTTGAAATAAGAGTATAATATACAATTAGTGTGAATAGCCTGTGAGCTCAATGCCATCAGTTTAACTGGGCACTTTTAATTTTTTTTCCTATACCGCCCCCTTCTTTTAACTTACCGTCTCTTCTTTAACACCCCTTTAAGACAATGTTATACAAAAATTCTGTATTAAAAGTACTACATTTTTATTATTTCTTATTTGAATGTCCTGTGGGTACTATGGAATTCATTATAAGTAAAAACTTAGAAGAAAATAAAAAGTTATAGTGGTAAAATGGAAAGGAAAATTAAACTCACAAGTTTAACTTAAACCTCAGTTAAATAAAAACATTTTTGCTGCTGACCATTTTTTCTTTATTTTGAATCATTAAAGGATTTGTCTATTAGATTAAAATGTTATTTTAGCAAGTTTAATTTCACCAGATTTTTATTCCCGAAAGCCAAAAGATTGTGAGAATGCCCCATATTACAACCTTTTGCGCATCTTTAAAAATGAAGATTATAAACAAGAAAAAAAAAAGCTAAAATAAGTATTTTTGGTCAGAACTCCTCTTTTTAACAAAATCAAAAAAATACATGTTTTGTAGAAATTCTGTCGGGCTGGGTCGGACTCGGGCCGAGATTTTAACAGTTTGCGGGCCAGGCTCGAGGAGAACTTTTAGCTTTAATATCGAGCTGAACTTTTAAAGTTATTAATTAAAATCTTTCAGTCTAATAATAGTGTTCACTCTAGAAAAAAAAGGGGCAGGGTGCTAGCCACAAAAAGGGCACAGTTGAAGCTGAAAGAGGGCACTTTTTTCAGCGAAAAAGGGCATTGTTTCTTCAGAAAATGTAGGACCGAAACTAGCCTTTGTTGCAACAGGGGTAAACATGGATTTTGGTGCCCCCCCCCCCACCCCCACGAAGTATATTTACAAAGAGAATTTTAATTTTCTAATAGCTGGCTTATTTTAAAATTTAAAACATGTAATACTGAACTACTTTAATCTACTTTGTCAAATATTGATTCATTAAAATCTTGAATGCGGAATTGGAAAAAAATTCCGCTTTATACAGCATCCTTATGCCATATCCTTAGATAGATTCTTCTGTGCTTTGGCATACCCCCAGACAGGACGATTTTAACAATACAGTGCTAAACATGGACGTGAGAAAAATCAACAAACAAAATCTTCATTTGCCATGGCTTCGTTCTGGCGCCTGGGGCACATGCCTCCTCTGCCCCCCCTCCTGCCCCATGTTTCGACCCTCAGAAAATGTAGATCTTCGAAACTGATATAAGAATTATACATTACTACAAACTCATCATTGTTCATGCGCACATTTAGTAACAGATTACATTTGTTTTTCTTAAATTGATATTTCAAAGATCTATATGTAAGTAATTTTGTTTCAAATAAAAAACTAAAATTTATTAGTCCCACAAACTAGCAGTTTTTAAGGGTAAAGCAGAAATTTTAAGGGGTAGTAAAATTTAGATGGGTGACCAATTAATTATTATTACAATAAATCACCAAATATAATTTAAAGATCATAAGCTTTGTGAGCTGTGGAGGTGGAGGCAAAGAGACAAAAGCAAATTTTTTCATGTTTTTTTTTTTGGGGGGGGGGGGAAGAGGTTGATTATATAATGAATTATTTACTGTTAGTAAAATTTTAACAATTGGGACAGAAAAAATATTTAAAAAGGAAAGCCTTTAAATTTGATGTGTTTGATAAGAAAGACAAGCAGAATTTAGATGATTGGTTATTTATTGTCACAATGAAGTGACAGAGTTGCAAATAAAAAAAAAAAAGAGTTTTAAAGATTTTAACCTTCGGAGAAGGAGAGAGGCCGGGGAGGGGGGTGGGGTGGGGAAAGAGAAGAGGTAGATTAGATTGGATTGGATGATTGATTAGTTATACTTCACATTTATTACAATACTTTATATTTATACTTTATTTATAATTTTTTTTTTTTTTTACTTTTTACTAAAATTTACAATTAGAATAGAAAAAATTATAATATTCTAAGAGTTCAAATTCTTTTATAATAAAATAACAAACAAAACAGAAAAAGTAATAAAGTAAATAATTTTAAATCTTTAACTGAACTGTAGGGCTGATTAACCCTTTATGCACCAATGGTACTTTAAAGTACCATTAAAATAACTTGTTGTATAATTGATTTAATAAATTGATTAATATTAATACTGTTTAGAATGAGTTATAAATACTTTACTTTATCTTATTCCAAAAGCATTATTGGTTGCACAAAATAAAAACATTTTTTAATGGCCGATTTCTTTTTCTCTTGTCTTTTGCATCTTTCCAGCTTTTTTGACATTTAAAGATGGGGGGTTAAAAGTTTCAATTCGGATATATTTCTATTGTAAGAACATTATATTTGTACATTTCCTTATTCTACAAAATAGTAAAAATAAAAAAAAAATAAATAAAAATAAAAAATAAATAAAAGATTTGAAAGGAGTTATATAAATATTGCACAATATCCCTATAAATTCAAATTTAATTAATTTTAATTGGCAAAATCTTTTTAAAATTTATTAAATGACTGTGTAACTCTTCTAATGTACTTTCAAAAATTCACGAAAAATGCTTTAGAAGATGAAATTTTTGCCAATTCATAATTTGGGACATAAAGGGTTAAGGGAAAGAAACGAAATTTCAGAAAGGGGGGGGGGGGGGGGGGTGAGTAGTAGGTACATTAAAAAAAATCTGAAATCTGCTAAAATGTGGAAGGTTGCATCCCAGATTAAGAAATAATGGAAAAGTATAAGTGAGGATTTTTGGCATAAAAATATGAACTAGAAATTACCAAAAATTTTTTGAATACAACTTATCAAAAATATGAAATCATTACCATTCCTACATGTATTTTTATCTGTTTAACTGGCTGACTCGTCCGACGGTGACTGAGCCCGTGTAAAAATCGCGAAAAATTTAAAATTTGCTGTGCGAATTCTAAATAAACTTTATTGAAAAGAGAACAAAATTTACTATATTGGGCTAAAAAATTAAAACATTTTTACTAGTGTGGGAAAATCGCCGTGAAACTTTTAAAAAATCACAGATGACAAAATTTGGTACAGTGGGCTGAAACACTGTAACTGGAATTCTTTCACAAATGTAAAAAAAATCAGTGTTTTAACATGAAAAATTGCTAAAAATTCAGAAATCACGAAGATATAATGTACTATATTACGCTAAACGTTTAAACCAAATACCTTTTACAAATATAAAAAAGGAGAAGAAAAGAAAAAAAAAAAAAAGCCGCGGAATGCAAAATAATACTAAAAATCGCAGTGAAAATAACAATAAAAATCGAAAAACTTTAAAAATTGCAGGGGACAAAAGTTAGTATATTAGGCACTTTGAAATCTAATTCTTTTTATGAGTGTCAAAACACTGCAGCTGAACGCGAAAAAACAGTAAAATCGCATTTAAAATTACTAAAAAATCGAAAATCGCACAGGACAAAATTTACTATATTAGGTTAAAAGTTTAAAACTAAATTCCTTTAACGAAAGTGAAAAAAATAAAAAAAGATGCAAATCGCTATAAATTCAGAAAAGGACAGAATTTACCATATTCGGTAAAAATTTGAATTCCTTTTACGAGTGTCAAGAAATCGCCACGGGACGTGAAAAAAATCTGAAAATCTCAGAAATCACATTAAAAATAGCTAAAAATTGAAAAATCGCAGAGAAAAATATTTACTATATTGTGCTAAAAGTTTAAAACCATAACCTTTGTGAAGGTAAAAAAATTCGCTGCGGAACGTGAAAAAGAGCTGAAAATCGCGTTAAAAATCTAATTCAAAATTGCTAATTCAAAAATCGTGTAATACAAAATTTATTATATTAGGGTGAAAGTTTGAAGTCAAATTCCTTTTACCAATGTCCCCCCCCAAAAAAATCACCGTAGATCACGGAAAAACGTTAATCACCGCATTAAAAAATTCATGAAAAATTCTCATACTAAAAAACACACTAACATAAATGGCCAAAATCTGCATGCTTCTGAATTTTCATTAAATTATATCATTGAGGTTTTAAACTACCTCTGCCATTAAAACCAAATATAATAATAAAAATATTGGTCAATATTTAGTAGAAAGAAAAATAACTTATCTTTGTTTTTAAGCAGTATTTGGCCTTGCATTTTTTGCTGACATATTTCTTTTCTTTTCCTGTATTCTTTACCTACCGCACAAGGCAACTTTTATTATCAGAGAAACGAGTGCCAAATTTGCCAGATATACAGATGTTTATAATGCTCGCATCTTCACAGCAAAGCTTCCTGATCTGTTTTCTTTTCGGTGTTCAGTCGCCTCCAGCCCTCCCCTGAAGTCTCATTGGTTTTAAAAACGTCTATTGTTGTACATATAAGATGCATGTACAAAGGGAGGGGGGACAGACAGACGGTGACAACTACCCCCAACCCGCCTCCACCGAAATACTTCCCGGTCCCAATAGATACAACTAATTAGATAGGAACTTTTCAGGGGGCATTCTCTATTCAGCAATACCGAGAGACATTTTCCCATGAGCTCTTCATCTTGCTGGGTAAGAACCGCCAAAGACTTCTCTTCTCATCAGAACCAACGGATTAGAAAAAAGCAACAAACATGACGAAGGGAAAAAAAAACTGTGGAAAATAGCCTTCTAATATCACTAGCAGGACTTGATTTTCACCTTCGCAAGAATATCGTAGCCTTCCTGATAGATTTATATAAAAATTATTTTATTAGGATTTTTTTCGAGACCGACGGAGGGTTAATTATCCTTTAAACTTCGTACAAATTTGCACAAAAAAAAATACCTAGATTAGATTCATTAAGGGATGTAGTGGAGGGTATACGTATACGCCGTATACCCTCTCTATATATTTTTTTAAGGAACACCGTATACCCTCTGTTTCTCAAGAAAGCTATGGTATATATACACTAGGGCAGGGTTGGCGAACCTATGGCACGTGTGCCAGAGTTGGCACGTAAGACAATTTCTCTGGCACGCAAAAAAATAAATTTTATAATTATTATACAGATAACATTTAATTTCTATTATAATGAATAAAATTTTGTTTCATACGGACAGACTATCACAAATAATGCAATTATTTTTTTCATGGAAACAATTTTTATTTCTTGTGATGTTATTGCGATATGTATGTTGCCTTTTTATATGATTTTATAAAGCTGTATTTTTCAAATTAATTTTTTTTAGACAATCCCTTCAGTAAGATGGCAAATGGATCTAACTTATATAATTATCAAAATATGAATCAGGTAAAGCATTTGCCATCGAACATACAACAGCAAAAATCTCATCAATGATTTATTGATACAATGTTTAATGCAACTTGGATAATTATAACTAGATGTTGAATAAATAATAATGTCAAAAATTTCTAAAATAAAATTTCGTATTTTTATTTCCTTATTATAGTGAAAATTATTACATAAATGAATTATATTTATGAATTAAAATTTCGTTTATTTAATGGCTTATTCCAATATGCAGAGTAATAGTATCTGATTTTTTAACTAGTGTTTTGTATAAATATCGTACTTCGGAAAATTATTTTATGTCAAAGTGTGGCACGTTACATTGTTGATCAATGATGTTGGTGATTTTTTGGCACACGCACGCAAAAAGGTTCGCCGATCCTGCACTAGGGTATACCCTCTGCCTTGAGCGTATACCCTCTGCTTAGAACGTATACCCTCTGTTTTGATAACGACTACACCACTGGACTCATTCGACTCAAAATTTTTGCTCTCATACAAATATTGGCAAGTTGCAAAAATATACTTAGATTCATACAATTCATAAAATTTGATGTATCTTGGACCATCTCCTACCCAATAGCGTGTCTGTGTACAAGGTGGTACTACTATTTCCGAATAGTAATCTTCTCCCTATAGCTGGCTCGTCATTCCTCTTGCCGAAATATTTTCTTTGAAAACTATTGTTACAATTATTCAGGACTGTTCAAATCCCGTTTTTATTACACAAATTAAGTTTATTTTTAGCTTATTAATTTTGTTCACATTTGAAATCATATCAAATAAGTTAATAATTGGAGTCTTGAAAGATTAAAAAAGTTTACAGCACATTTAAAAAATGGCACAATGAATTCTTAAAATAACATAGTTTATTCAGAAAAGAAATGGCACACTCAGAAAAAGACATTTGAAAAATGCCTTATTGAGGCTGATACATAAAAGTATTTTCGTACCACAATAACATCCGAATTTGGAATCTTTGCCCTGAGTATTTGAAGCGCATTGTTTAACCCTTTCCGGCACGGAGTAATTCTGTTTGTAAAATGATGAATTAACACAGGAATTTATAATCGAATTTATTAGAAAATAAAAATTTGCTACTTTTCCTGTAATTTATAAAAGGAAAATTTTAATTAAATGTTATTGGTGCCAGTGCCAGTACTCTTCAAATTAGGTGTCCTTTTTTGTGGACATCACCCGCTAAAGGGTTAAGGGGGGGGAAGACATGACTGGGAAGAGAATGTTCGAGCCTGTTTTCATTCACGACACTCGGGCCTGGTCTTCACTCTTTTCGGGTCGGGCTTGATCTTCACTCTCTTTGGGCCGGGCCTAGTCACTACTCTTTCCAGACAGCGCTGGGCTCGGGCCTTACTTTTTTCTGAAGGATCGGCCCGGGCCTAACCTATTTTTTCCAAAAAACGTACGTATTTATAAATCGCCATTACTCAACAATTAAACTTTATTCTTAAAGAATAGTAGATTTCTAGGCAATAAATTAAAATACAGTAAAACCTGTGAAAAACGAACCTGCCTATGATGGAATCCTTTTTTAAATGGAAAAATGTATTGATCCATGCAAAATGAATATAATACATTTACACCTGCTAATAAGGGAACTTGTCTATAACACATTTATATTTTTTCCCTATATAATTCCGCCTTAGGAGATTTTATTCTATAGCATTTTTCAAATTTTTAACTCTTTAATACATGGAATACGGATTAACGGTATTAATGATCACTGAAACATTTATATACAAATAGATACATTAAATAAATAAATATATATATCGTAGCCTAAGGTGCTTCTTTAAAAACAAAGATTATAATAAAATAAGTATTTTTGATCAGAACTCTTGTTAATCAATTTTTAACCACATCGAGGTAAAAATCCATGCTCTAGAAATTCAGTCGGGTCGGTCTCGTACCGAGATCCGTCGGCCTAATCGTTCGGAGTTTTTCTTCAAACTTTGGATTTCCTTGCATAAATACTGGTTAGGTTCCCTTAAAAAGACCCCCACGGAGGGCATGCCCCCTCAGGCCCATATCCCTCGTGTAGATAATTGGCCATCAGAAACAACACCAACACCTCGGGCCGAAGTTTTAATTATTTTCCGTGCCGGGTCGGTTCTCGTACCGAACTTTTAGCTTTTATACCAAAAAGGGCCAATAATATTTTTGTATGGGCATGGCCGAACTTTTAACTTTTATACTGGCCATTCCTTTTTTTTTTTTTTTTTTTTTTTTTTGTACGGGCCGAATTTTTTTTCTATGGGTTGAGCCCGTCCCGGACCTGAAATTTTGGCTCGTGCGGACATCTACTCCGGCGTCACCAAGTGTATGTTAATAAATGCATAAATTAAAAATAAAGATAAGTTGCTAATTAATTACGATAAAACTGCTGACATATCAACAAAATGCAAAATTTAATGCGTTAATTGTGTCACTTTTGCTCTACGTTGTTTATCAAAATAAGGCAAGTCTTCTTCCTTATATAAACAACTTAACAGCTGTATTTCCTACTGCATATGTCAATTTTCGATTGCGTTCAAAAGGAATGTAAAATACTTAAATCGCTAACGTGGTTTCATGTTTGTATGATGATGCAGCTTTTCTAAAATAGGCGTGACAAGACTGACAGAGTTACGGCGAGGGTGATAAGAAGTGGAAAAGCTCTTGCTCATATTTCTCCTTTGAGTCGTTTGTTTTTTCTTTGGGCAAGCAGTGTTTAGGGGGGGGGGGGATCAGGATTGAGTTCACCTAACCCAGTTTCGTAAAAGGAAATCGTGAATATTGTTTCCTATATAAAACAAAACATTTGAACAAATAGACACCTAAGTGTATTATACTTGATAAGAAAATTCTGAGTTCGGGTCTGAGTTGAAATCAAATGGAAATTTCTTATTCTGGGTTTTTAATTCAATTGTTAAAAGGTTAAAACTTTACTTATAGAGTTGCAAAACAAAGATAATTAAAAGATTATAGTTTGTTTGGCATGTTTGCATAATTCTTCGAAATCATATACTAAGCTAATAACGCAAAGTATGCAAGACTCGCACTTATAGAGACCCCCAAAAAGACTGAAATACCTTTAAATAGAAAAGGACTTCTGAAAAATGTTTGCATCTGGGTTAGTAACTAGCAACTTCCGCTTATACCCCCCCCCCCCCCTTCTCGACGAGTTAAGGTTTTTTTTCTGCTTTTTTTAAATAAAAATACAGTGCCCCGATTATTTTTTTTTCACTGGGACCTCTTTAAAAAGAAGGCCGGGTCCGACCACACAGTTATTAGTACTTCAATGCTTGTGTGGACAGGGCAGGTTTTTTTTTTTTTTTTTTTAATGCAGAGCCCCGAAATACAGAAAAATACAGGGTCATATGCTAGGTTTTTTATCTAGTAGGGAATTAAAATGTCATCATCTTAATAACTTCTTTTTCGCCTGTTTGTCTTTGTTGGTTCATGCTTGTACGGTAGTACGACCGATGCATAATCTTAACCACAGAAATTGCGTGGGAAGAGAAGTTCGGAGATAAAAAACACTTTTCTTTACTTTCTTTTTTTATTGTAAGCATTCAGAATTAGATCGCAAGAGATAGTATCTCAGTGCAAGAAGAGGGGGAATAGCTACTGGACAATGCAATTGTAACTTCCTGTAGAGTATCTTATTTGTTCTCTGTTCTTGGCGAATCCCTATTGACCACCCAGGGCTACCATCCACAAGATAAAAGGCGAAAAAGTATACGTAATTTAGCTGGAAGCTATGATGAATTGGTGGGAAGAAACAGGATGCTTTTGAAGAAGTATTTCTCAAACTTCATGGAATGAGGAAAATTATAAACGATCGCTGAGAACGACTTTGGGCACATTTGAGTATTTTTGAAACATGAAGGGCGGAGTTAGCCAATTTAAAAAATGGCAGGGCGGGTTTTACCGATTTTAAAAAGTGCAGGGCGCTGCGCCCTTCAAAAATGGCCTAGCGGGAACACTACTAATAATACAATCAAGTTTAAATTATCAAGTAAACTCGGTATTCTGATTTACACGAATTTTTTAAATTCCTAAATACGAACCTACAACCGTAAACACGAATTGTTAATTACAACCCTGCACGGTTTGAGTTATGCCCGACCCGAAATCGACAAAATATTTTTTGTCGAACCTGCAACTTGATCCTAAGCATGAAATTTAAAAAAAAAAAAAATCAATCCATAATTTAAAACAATTTAGGAAAATAGTGTGCAATCATATCTCTAAAATCAATTTTATATTTCGAAAAATGAAAGCATATGAATATGTAAATGAATACTCATTCATGTACAAGTATTTTTTTTTTTTTTTTTTTTATAATTTGAAACAATAATCTGGACTTTTCTTTGGAAAAATTTGGCGAACTCGAATCGACTCCCAAGAAAAAAAAAAAACTCTAATCTGAGATGACCTGAAAATGGAAAAACTAATCAACACGATCCGCAGCAAAATTTTAGAGTCAATGGTCAACACGTTCGGGGTAAAATCGGGTTATGTGACCCGATGCTAGATTTTAATTTTTGCTATATATACATCTTCCCACAGTTTACGATGAAGTTATCTATGTAATAATTATTTACACCTTCCATTTCTCTTCTATATATTAAATAGAGATTAATATCCATATTATTATATAATGAGATTCTACTGCATATTGAAATTAATGAACAAAGAAGGAATTTTTAGCTTGATACTAAGTTAGCTTGAATAATTTTACAAAACTCTCTTTTTATTTACTCATTCATTTATAAAAAAAATACTTACCCTACGCTTTTTAATAAGAAGATCGAAGTGAACAGATGAATTTCCATGTTCTGTCTGTTCTTGAAATCATATTTCTTTTAGGTGTCTAAGTTTGTGGTCAATCAAATAAACATTGAACAGGAGTGCACATGAGTTATAGACAAAATGTATAAGTTTTTCGATAACATCCAGCCGTTATGACGATATACTTTAACCGACATGTGGTTAAATTCTTAAATTTTCTGGTCGCAGACTAATTAATAAAATTTTAATTTAGATTAAACTCTTAAAAAAATCAGCGGCAATCTTATCCGTGTGTCAGGATTTCTACAAATTAACCTAAGAAATTCTTTAAAAAATTAACCTGCACCCGACTCGACTCGACTCGGGTCATGTGCAGGAAAAATCGGGTTACCCGACCCGATGCAGGTCTCTACACTCAAGTACAAAAAATTTCCCCGACGACGATTAAATATGCCCCTGGACCCCCCCCCCTCTGGCGCCGCCCTTGACATATGGAATGATATAAAACTAAAAATTTCTGTAATTTTGCCCCTACATCTGAACTGAAAGTTTCATTGTTTACATCTGCAATGATGTGCAGATTTTAGGGAGTCTACTGTATCATAATTTATTACCTAATATTTGTATTTCAAATTATCAGTGTTATAAGAATAGTATGGCATATACATACATACAGGTATTCTGTATACCTGTATTTCTGTGTGAAATGTTTAAACAAATAAAAATGTACAATGAAAAGGAAATAATTTCCACATGCTTTCATCCCCCCCTCCCAAAATTTTAGAAGAACACTCATTTTTAATTTCTTAAATACAATGTTGGAAGTTTGTGGCTCTTCTAAAATATAGATATATATATAAGTTCTATGAAACTATTATATAGGTAATTTTAGAATTATTTATTATGATAGAAATTATATTAGAAATTATATTATTTTAGAAACAGAAAAAACTAATAAAAATGCTGTTTTTTCACTATTCAATCAGGCACACAGGAATTTAAAAAATAGGAAATTTGCCATTCTTAACTTTTACAATGAGTTTGTACAGCTACATCCTAACTTTATTGTTATGTTAGATGTTCTTCTCATTTATAGACGGACCTTGATGTGACTGAGAAAACAGCAGTCTTGAATTTAGCAAGAAAAACGTTTTTAAAAGTACTTTCTTGAAACATTATCTTAAATTTTAAAACCTCATCAGATTGTTATATCTTTATGAAATATTTATTAATGTATCAAATGCACAAGCAATTTGTTTCAATATTTACACAATTTAATGTATACATTAAGAAGCAATTTATTTAACACATGGAAAGAAAATAAAATAACAGTTTTAAAATTCAAAATTTAAAAATTCTTAAATTATTTTTATAAATTTAAAAACAAATGCTCAAAACTAATTTTGCCCCTGATATGCCTGTTTCTCAGTCCAGCAATTATTACATAAGGTCTTCAAATTCTAATTAATTCTAAGAGGGAAAATTGCTAAAGCAAGTGCAACTCTTCTTCTGTGGTTAGATCTGCATGAGCTATTTATTCCCAGGAATTTCTTCACGGATTGGCACAGAATCAATCAAAGTTAAGTTTCCTCCCAATTGATCCCCAGGTCATCATCAGTGTTGCCAGTTGGCTACTTTTTTAAAATTCAGATTTCTTGATTGGCACCACTTTTTTGATTTAGTAAAATTTGGCTTTTTTAATGACATACTAATTAATGCAAAAACAAGAAAAATTTTACCATTTCAGAAAAATGGTGCCAATTATGAAATCTAAATTTGAAAAAGTAGCCCACTAGCAACACTGGTCATCATAGTTGCAGTGCTAAACCTGTTGCCTTCATTCATTTTGGTCAATGAGTTGTCTGGCTGCTAATTGATATTTAGTTGAGTCGAGAGCTGTAGCAGAAACTAGGAAGTTAGCTGTGGTTAAGGAAGACTTTCCAGTGACCAGGCTGACACAGGAAGAGGTGGACATAATCTCAAGAGATGTCATCAGATGTGTTGATGAGACTCCTGATGATAAGCCCTTGCCTCTTATAAATGACTCTAGGCTTGTTAATGGAGCCTTAATTTTTACTTATGAAGGAGATGCCACTGAGGACTGGATTAGGACCTCATATCAGGGTGATTCTACCGTCTTTGAGGGTATCCCCCTCAAGGTACTTGCCATGAGTGAGATGCCGAAGCCAGTCAAGGTGGCTTTCAAGACAAGGGATGTTTACACCAAAGATCCCATTGAGCTGCTCAAGAGGCTCAACAGATATAACCCGGAGTTGAAGACGGGTGACTGGTGTGTTCTGGTCCATGTTGCAGAACCCCAGTCCATCCGTTGGATCTTTGAGGTTGATGTTGTTGCCTCTGAAGCCATAAAAAGAGCTGATTACAAGGTGTATACTTGCCTTGACAAGGGATCATTCAAAATTTTGAATGATCCAAATGCTAAGAAGATGAGATAGAAGGAGGCTGAAGGCTACAGAAACTTTCTCTCAGGTAAGTGAAACAAGTAGTATTAAAGAAATTAATACTAAACTTGAAAATATTTCTGTCCAACATAATTCCCCTTCCATGTTTTTGGATGAAGTGGAACAATTGTTGGCTGAGGACTCGGACGATATGGTTACCTCTGAGGAGGACAGAGTGGTTGTTGTCATAAATAAACCAAATAAATGACCCATTTAAAAATAGTTCAGATCAACCTCCATCACAGTAAGGGTTCATCTGCCACTTTAGAAAAGATGATCTCTAAAGGGAAGGTTGATATTGCACTTATTCAGGAGCCCTGGACTGGGAATGGCAACATTCTGGGTCTAGGATGTAGAAAGGACAGGATTTACTATGATAGAACCTATTCCAGGCCGAGAGCTTGCATTTATGTCAGCCCTAGGCTAAATGCAATTAATATGGTGAACTAGCTGAGTGGTGACTGTGTTGCTGTCAAGGTGGATTTTCAGGGTCAGAATGGGCCTTATAAGATAATTATCTCGTCTTCTTATCTTCCATTTGAGAAACAGGACCCTCTTTCTAATGAGGCAAAAGCTCTCATGGGTTACTGTTCTCAGAAGGGGCACAAGTTAGTGTTTGGGTGTGATGCAAATGCACATCATACTGTTTGGGGTAGCACAGACTGCAACAAACGGGGAGATGACCTCTTAGAATATATTTTGGTTTATAACATGTATATTCTTAATAGGGGGAATGAGCCAACCTTTATTACTAAAAATAAGAGGGAGGTTCTTGATGTCACTTTTTGTAGCAGAAACTGCTATGACATCGTTAGAGATTGGAGGGTGTCAGATGTTATTTCATTATCAGATCACCAACTAATCATGTTCAATATTGCAGGGACAACTGGACCAGCAATGATGAAGAGGAATGCCAGGGAAACAAACTGGCATTCTTACTGCAGGGAACTTGAAGAAAGGATCCTGTCTTTAAAGGATAAGTTAAGTTATAATAATTCTTCGGATGTGGAATTGGCTGTTGACTCAGTGCAACAGGCTATTCTCCAATCATATTATAACAGTTGTGAACCTCCTGTTGCTAACTCCCCAAGGCCTGTGCCTTGGTGGTCTTCTGAGCTTAGCAAACTCAGGAAAATTACCCGCAGGGCTTTTAATAAAGCCAAGAAGGGTGGTGACTGGCAGCAATATAAATCTGCACTCACCACATATAATAAGGCCATCAGGAAGTCCAAGTATGACTCTTGGGAAAACTTCTGTGATGGTATTAATGATGTCTCTACTAGTGCTAAGCTTATGAGAATTATGGCTAGGGATAGTAGTTCCAGTCTGAATGCCATTAAATTGGTGAATGGGCAGTATGCTGAAACAGGAAATGAGATTTTCTCAGAGATGATGAGGATTCATTTCCCTGATTCCACCAGTGGTGACCCAGATGTAGCTCCAGGCACACCTGCTGCTTTTAGTAGCAGTAGGGAGTGCTGGGATCTTACTGATGATGATATCACTCACAACAGGATCTTGTGGGCTATCGATTCATTTGACCCTTACAAGACTCCAGGTATGGACGGAATCGTAGCTGTTTTATTACAAAAGGGGAAAACAATTTTAGTCCCAGTGCTTAGTCAGATTTACAGGGCATGTCTTTCTTTCGGGTACATTCCAAATGCATGGAGACATACCAAGGTGGTCTTTATCCCCAAACATGGGAAAGGCACATATTTTGAAGCAAAATCTTTCTGACAAATTAGTTTAACATCATTCATACTTAAGACGTTGGAAAAGTTAATGGATAGGCACATCAGGGAACAGATCTTGAGTGTAAAGCCACTCTTGAGCTCCCAGCATGTATCAGACTGGCAGGTCAACTGACACTGCTCTTTATAATCTTTCCTTTGTTCTTGAGAAAAGTTTTAAGGCAAATGAAACTGGTTTTGCAGTCTTTCTTGATATTGAGGGTGCCTTTGATAAGGTATCCACGGATGTTATCCTTAGGGCATTGGCCAACAGGGGTGCGGATGAAGTAACTCTGAATTGGATCAACTGTCTGCTCAGGGATAGGTCTATCCATGCTGAGTTGTTGGGGGATACAATTCATGTTAAGGCAAAGAAGGGCTGCCCACAGGATGGGGTACTTTCTCCTGTACTCTGGTGTTTGGTAGTGGATGGACTCCTTGTTGAGATACATCTGCAAGGTGCATACTGTATTGGGTATGCTGATGATATTGTCATCATCATTAGAGGCAAGTTTAAAAATATTCTTTCCGACATCCTCAATAATATCCTTAAGAAGGTAGAGCAGTGGTGCAGGGATATTGGTCTTTCTATTAACCCAGAAAAGACGACTCTTGTTGCTTTCACTGGGAAAAAATCAATCAAATTCAATGAGATTGTGTTTTATGGGCGCACTTTGAGTTGCTCAAAGGAGGTGAAGTATCTGGGTGTCTATTTCGATGAGAGATTGTGTTGGAAGAGGCACATGGATTACTGCATCAATATGGCCAAAAAGATTTTCTGGTCATGCAGAAATGCTATTGGCAAAACATGGGGACTCAGCACAAAAGTGATCTGGTGGATATACAATATGGTGATCTGCCCTATGATCAATTATGGCAGCATAGCTTGGTGGTCAAGAACAATGACTGACATTGCCAAGTCAGAATTAGCAAAACTGCAGAGGATGATCTGCTTGTCCATGACAGGTATACTTAAGACAACTCCTGCATCTGCTATGGAGTTGCTGTTGGGTATGTACCCACTGCATATGATTATTGAGGCAGAAGTATTGCTCTGCTCTTATAGACTCATTTTGCATGGGCAGTGGCAGAGTTACTCAAGGTATGTTACTTGGGGCAGGCTTAACTCTAAAATCAGTAAGCACCCAGTCTTTATCATGAAGTGTGACGGCATGCCTTTAAAGCATGTATTTGATAAGTCGTTCAGAGTTAGTCTTCACTCTAGAGATGAATGGGAGACTCTTTCTGTAATGGAGCTTAAGACTGGTATGATCTGGTTTACTGATGGTTCCAAGATGAATACTGGTATGGGAGCTAGGCTGCCCAGCTGATGGTACATCCTTCTCTTACCCACTGGGTAGTTATGTCACTGTCTTTCAGGCAGAGGTCTATGCAATACTCATGTGTTGTTACATTTGCATTGAGAGGGGGCATAGTGGCCTGTCTGTCAATATTTACTCTGACAGTCAGGCAGCATTGCTTGCCTTACAGAAACATACAATTACTTCTAGGATTGTTTGGGAGTGTTACTGCTCTTTGAACAGGCTTGCCAGTAATGGTAATGATGTTGCTATACATTGGGTATTTGGTCATACTGGCATCCTGGGTAATGAGCTTGCTGATAGTCTAGCAAGGAAAAGGTTGGTTACTCCATTTATTGGACCAGAACTAGCTATTGGCATTTCTAAGGACTGCATTAGAACTACTGTTTTTAGAATTTTAAGAGAGCAGCAGTATAAAGAATGGCTTGACTCAAGTGGACAGAGACAAGCGAAAGAGCTCAATAGCGGATGCCCTAGTAAAAAGGCAAAGGATCTCATTGGGCTCAGAAGGAATACTAGATTAATTTTAACACAATTATTCTAATTGGTAAATAAATCATATTAGATGTAAATTTCCAACTGGGCAAAAACTGTCTGGACCAGGATTCGAACCAGGGATCTCCTGACTGAAGCCACCAGTGCTCTATCATCTGAGCTATCCCAGACAAATCTGGTGGAACTTTCTCACTCAGCTAACCTTAATGATTATAGCATCTGGTCTGAAACCTGGTTCAGCTCAACAGAATAAATCTCAGGTAATGGAACTCCAGAAAATGCTGGATATGAAATTACACTAGATTAATTTTAACACAATTAATCTAATTGGTAAATAAATCATATTAGATGTAAATTTCTAACTGGGCGAAAAATGTCCGGACCTAATTCAAATCCTGGGATCAACTCTCTATTTATAGTTTGTACCATGTTAGAATTCAATACTTTTTCATTATCATTTTTCAAATTGGTGTACATTTTACCAACATAACTAATGTCATTGTCACCTTCAGATGTGACATTTTTGTCATCAGAGATAATTTTGGTATTACTGGTATTAGAAATATTATTTATAACATTAGCATAATCAAAGTTTGTATCAGTGGGAAAATAATTAGGAAACTGAGTAAAAACTTGAGCATGACCTTCTAAATTTCTGATGTTGAGATTCGCATTCATAAAGGAATTATCATAATTCATAGCAGTATTAGCAACAGTATTTATAAACAAACTATTATTTGGAAAACTGTAATTGCAAGGATAGTTTTCATAATTATTTACCAAATACAAATAATTATCACCAAAATTTCCATTCACATTATCAAAATAAGTACCATTATTTGTGTTAATTGACATAGAATTTTCATAAATAGGCACATTGTTGGCATCAAAAGAATATGGCACTGTTATATTGTCATTAGTATACTGGGAATTCAAATAAAAACTGGTAGGAGACTCTTTTTGAATGTTAAAAGGTATATGTTTATCTTTAATTAATATAGATTTAAACATTGGAGAGATGATTATAGAATGCTTGTTTATAAACTCAAAACCAAGTATGGCTTCAAAATTAACATTCTTTATATCAGTGAGGTAAAAGTCGTGATGGAAAAAGAATTTATCTATTTTGAATGCAATCTTGATACATCCTTTAAAGAAAACTTTAGAATTTATAGTTGATACAGAAACATTTCTAGATAAAAATTTATAATGGATTTTGGATTTAATGCTATTAAAGCATTCATGATCCAACAAACTTAAAGTTGAGACTGTATCAATGAGAGTTGATATCTCGTTATGTTGTACATTCATAATTATACATGGAAGTGAATAAGTGTTGTCAAATAGTAAAAATTATGTGTCGTTGTACACAATCATGAATTTCAGAAGGACACAGGTAGGTTCCCGTCCATGGAAAAGTGCTGACTAATGACAGGAAGGAGCAAGAAGGGATTGCAGAATACAACAGCAGAGCAGTGACAGACAGACAGGAAGGGAGGGGGTGTTAAGGCTTGATAACATGTATCATCAGTTGTGCATCGGATGTTAACAAGTGTGGACATTATTTGCTAAGTCACCTTTTCCCTTGAAAATGAACGCATGTGTGTTCAAAAGATCTTGGGATATATTAACATCTTTTTAAATTTTAGCACATTTTAAGTAATTTTATGCTTGTTTTTAACTTTTTATATGCATGTTTTCACTCTTTTATCTTGTGCAACTTTACATATTTGTGCAATCATTTATTAATAAACAGTAAAATAAGCTTTGCTCATTTTTTTATGGATTAGGTTCACGTATTATGTTAATGTTTTAATATTTTGAAACTGCATGTACTGTATATACAAAACTTATCTTAAAATGTGTAATATGTGTTTTTAATATTGTGGCGAGGGGAGGGCAGGAAGTGAGTAAATATTCATAGAACTCCGGCCTATCTGACTTTTTTGTTATCTGGCCCACCCTTCTGCCAAATTAGGCCGGATAGTCGGGAGTTTACTGTATAAGTTTTTTTTCTTTCTAAGGATGCAAAAAATTAATTTTCTGAAATATAGTACATGCGCTAGAAGAAAAACAAAAAGTCACAAAAATTAAATTAAGAAAACTCCTAGTCAAATTCTGAAAAAAAGAAATCGCTTCAAGGTGCAGAAATTCTGATCTAAATTTTGTAACTCTAGGTGCAGCTGTTTGTACATAACTTAGCAAGCAAGCAAACAAACACATATTATACACAGACTTTTCTTATATGTAGAAATAAATTGAATAAGCAAATTATTAAAAACAATTGTATACCTTTGGATCAAGATGATTTAATGATTTAACTTCCGGTTGTATGTCTTTGCAAAACTTTACAGAATATTGCTTTTGTGCTGAAAGAAACAACAAATGTTTACAATAGTAAAAATAAAAGTATAGACTGGAATTAATTAAAAATAAAATATAATCTACAAAAGGTAATAATTTTTTTTATCTGTTTAAATCATAGGATTTCCCCTCCCAACAGTAAAGTCTTTCATTTAAATGTTGTCTGTATATAACCATAAATCAAATTAATATTCTCTTAAAAAAAGAGGGAGAAAGAGAGAATAAAATATTTTTTTCTTGCAAATATTTTATAAGCCTACTCTAGACAAAGTGTTAAAATTAAAATTCGAAATATTGATAGAATAAAGATTAATTCAAAATTACGATTAATAATAGCCTTTAAGAAAATGGTATATCTGAAAATTGAATGGTTTATAAAATTCTATAGCTCACACGGAATAGCCTATAAGATCTCAGAACTTAAAGGTGTTGGTCAATCAGATCTCAAATCCTTCTTGCTAATTTATGCATTCATGATTTTTTGATATCTCACTAGGAAATTAATATTTAACTTTTTTTTTTTTTTTTTTTTTTTTTTTACATACTCTTCTTAAAAAAAATTATCTTTTTTTTTTAACTGATTCTTAAAATATATATTTAATTTTATTTAAAGTGTTAAAATCTTACTTACAGCACACCAGCTTCACTAAGATTTCAACACAAAAAAAGCTCACATTAGTCATGCAGAAAAACTTGAACACTGATGTTAAACCTATGGGAGAAATCTTTACAGATTTCTTGTTTGCATTTTAATATTTTTAAACAATGTTTTTGCATAGGCTATCTGAGGTCAATATCTATTTTTGTGCATTTGTAATTTTTGGATTTTGATTAGTTTTTTCTATATGAAGATCGCTACACCTTCAGAACCAGTTGGAAATGGTTCTAAAAGTGAAAGAATCTGCATATAAATAAACTATAACTAAAATCAAAAAAGTGCATATGCACAACATTAGATATTGACCTCAGGTATTCTACGCAAAAATATCTAAAAATATTAAAATACAAGTGACAAATCTGTCCATAGATTTAACATTAGCATTCTTGTTTCTTCGTGTGAATATGGTAGGCTCTTAAAAGAAACTAGTTGTTGGGGGCCACTGTAATACTTATCCCATCATGGATATGCATAATATAAAATATGAAAATAAAACATGTGTAAACTATTTATAAAATGCATTGCATTTCTAAAAAGTATAGTTTAAACATATATTTAAATATTTTTAATACATAGTAATGTTCTATTACTGAATTGTGGGTACTACTTGATTATCCCGTCGACCAATTTCGACAAATTATATAAATTGCCAAAATACTTGCAAAATTATACAAGTTGGCACAATTTTTATTTTAAATAAGAAAAAAAAATAAAATAATAAAATAAAATAAATTAGTAAAAAATTAATAAAAATACAAATAAAAATTGTATTAAAAATCACTTGATGATGTAACAAACATGTGTAATGTGTTTAATGTCAAGTGAATGAGACATTTATGATAAGTCATTATTGGCATTTAATCTTACAGTTTGGCAATAGTTTTTTGGAAGATGGGATAATCGAGTAGTACCAAATTCCATAAAAGAAACATCCCTATAACTCCAAATATAATAATATTATTAACAATTTACTTCGTCGGATTAAACATCTCATTTCCAATTAAAATATATATTTGAACTGAAATTTGAATGAAATACAGGGTCATGAAAAATCGAAAAGTGTGAAAAGTTTGAATACAAATATCTCGGCAATTGATTATCTGATTTACTTCATTCTTTATGCAAAATTTATGTTTCTTTACTGTCTTTTACATTCACTCCTTATAATAAACAATTGCAAAATTTTTTATATACCTTTTATCAGAATGAATATTTCGAGAGTCCGAAAAAAATACTCCTGGATAATCGAGGTTACTGATATACCATAGGCTTGTTTCCATTATTACATACTAAGTACACACCAAATTTCAAGTCTGTATCTCAATTTGTTTGAAAGATAGAGGGTTTACAGATACAAACACACACATATGGACAGCAAATGTTTCTTTTAAAAAAATATGTTTTTTGGAGTCTCCAGTGTATGAAACATGTAAATCTGTCATAAAAAAATTTTTCGATTTTTAAATTGATTACAAGACTGTATACTATGTATGATGGATAAGTAAAATGGGCCATAATTTTAAATGTAAGTGTTATAAATTTATTTCTTATAGAATAATTCTTTTGAAAGTTTCATTAAGGGGCTGACTTTGATGATAGATCCTTTAAAAAAAAATATTCAATCACATATTTGACTTTAAATAAATTAATAGATAAAATGAATAACAGCCTACCTTCTTCAAGGGGAATGGTTTTCTTTTCTCCATTTTCATCGTAAGAAGATACACTTATGGCATCATCAAATGAAGACAGGTCACTTGTATGAACTGAGGAAATTTCAGATTCAGTATCGCTTTTACCTGTTTTTATAAAGAAAAGTGTTGATCGTGCAACAATAATGACTTGTAAAAAAAGTTAATGAAACAAATTCCGTAATATATCAAAAATTAAAAATATAATTAATAATATAAATTGCAGCATTTCTCTTATTAATACATTAAACAATCATCAGAAGGGGTAACATAAATTACAAAACCAGAAAAAAAGTTGATTTTTTAAACTAGGAGCTCAGATACCTACGAACTATGCTAGCCAACCCCCATTCATACAGTGTAAGCTCTAAAAACATGCTAATTTGTTCTGTTTTAACAATATTATAGAAGATTGACGTATCATTGAAAGTCCAGTGGTGATCTTCTGAAATCAGGTTGTCAAAAGATTTATTTTTATTAACTTGTTAAGATGCTATGTTTAAACTTAATGATGATATATTTTCCTTAATTAATCTTATTTGAGATATTTTCTCATGATTTATTTAGCCATCTAATTTGTGAGAAGAATCTATGGAATGAAATGTAGATCAATTATGTAGCGACAATTAAAACATTTGGCTACTGAATTAGTTGAAATTTTGGATTTTTAGTGAAACTGCTTTGATTGATATTTTATTAAGTTTCTTAAGGTTCCCGTACTTTCACATGAAACACTCACGATCTAATGTTAAACCCACGGGAAGATTCCTTTCAAATATCTCATTTGCATTTCGATATTTTTAAATGTATATAATTATTATATTTGCATTGGATAGCTGAAGTCTATCTCTACATTTGCCCCTTTTCTATTTTTTTTTTTTTTTTTGTTCCATGCTTTTTATGAGAACACTTTCACTTTCGGAACTGGTTCCAAAAGTGAAAGTAACTTAATAAAAAAAAAATATGCAACCAAAATCGGGAGGGGGGGGGGGAGGAACGGGGATGCAAATGTAGAGATTGACATCAGCTATCCAATTGGAAAAAAAATTATTTAAAAATATCGAAATGCAAATGAGATATTTGAAAAGAACCTTACCATAGGTATAACATTAGCTCTAGAATGTATTTGCGTGAAAGAATGGGAGCCTTAAGTTAACAGAAAGTAGAAGTTTGATCACAATTTTTCATTTTGACATGGTATCTAGGTTATATATATTTTTAAAACACAACACAAACTGGTATTAATTGAGAGAACAATAGAAGATTATTTAAATTAACCATAATATTTTTAAATATAATTATAATCTTAATATTAAATATTAAAATAATATTAATGCGAACTACAGTAAAATAAATTAAAATTATTATTGGCAATTTATAACACTATTTAACTTGTAATTTTATTTAATCTGTAACTCTTTAATCAAAAACAATTTAGATTTAATATTTTTTCAATTCAGTAATTTGAAAATTAACTGCAAAATGTTTATGCTAAGGATAAAATTTTCAAACTTGAAATCTCTATATAATAAAAGCCAGTGTAACGCAGGACGGGGCGAATCCATCAATCTTACCAGTCTCCCAGGAAGAGACTAAAGGGGAAAAGGATCCATTCTCCCATTGGTTGACAAGAAACATGAATCCCGCGATCACTTCTCAAGGTTACAATTCCTGATAATTGAGCAGTGGTAGACATTTCTTCCTAACAAATCAGTGCAATGCACATCGCATTACACCATCAAAATAAATCACCAAATGTCATTTGAGATTATTTTAAGTATTAAGTTGCAATCATATTAAATTTTCTTTGCGACATGTAAGGAATTTTAATTTATTTCTCATATAAAGTGATTCACGGAAAACAATGATATGGTATTTTTAAAAATATCCTTTTTTTTCCTGCAAAAAGTTGATAAAACCAGGGTGAGTAGCAACATTTTAGTTTTAAAAATAAGCACCTGTAAGCACTTTATAAGCACATTTTTAGGGAAAAATAAGGATGTGCTTATTTTTCCCTATTTTATTTATGTGCACAAACGCATCATTATCTATTCAATATTGAAGAAAAACACTTAGCACAATCATTTTTTTTATTCGAGGTTATTCAGATCTGCCAACCTTTCAGTATGATAAACAGTAGCATGCCAATTCTTTAAGGTGGAGGTTTATTACTAGAGCCTTATCAAATCATTTGCTTTATTTAAATGGTATAAGAACCATATTTTAACTTAAGTAATTTCTTGTGACCGATTGCAGAGATCAGTGATCGGCTGAATTTCCAAGCCTATTTGATGTAATTTAATCATTTTTTTTTCAACAAATTTTTAAAATGTAATTTTTCCAATGATCATTTATTTGATGAAAATAGTTTTTATTTTGCTCAATTGTTTGATGAATTTTGCAATTTTTTTTTTTTTTTTGCCCCTACAGATTGCTGAAATTAGGGGTTTTTTTTAAATTAATGAAATTCTGCAATTCCGTGTCATTTGACTAAATTCGCTATTTTTTACTGCAGCCAACAGACGAAATTCGCGATGGTCTTCACGATCATTTAGCGAAATTAGTGTTTCTCGCATGATTGTTTCAGTTTAACTAAATTGGCGACGTTTTTGTAACGATCATTTGACTAAATTCACGACATTTTTCACGAATCGTTTGACGAATTTCACTGTTTTGATCGATCCAGGCGTGATTCTGAATAGAAAAAAAATTCTGAAATTCCTAACAAATTTTCTGAAAGGTTACAGCAGAGGGGGGAGGGTGTGTGGAATCCACTCCTGGCACTAACTATGCATGTTTCCCGCGGGCCTTTGCGAAATTCGTGTTTTTTTTGTGATCTTTTGATGAAATTTACGAATTTTCCGCCATTCTTTGAAGAAATCTGCATTTTTTTCGCAATTGTTTGACAAAATTCGTGTATTTTGCGATCTTTTGAAGAAATTTTCGGGTTTTTTTGCGATCTTTTGACGAAATTTGTCGGTTTTTTCACGATCCTTTGAAGAAATTTGTTTTTTTTTTCACGATTCTTTGAAGAAATTTGTGATTTTCTGCAATTATCTGACAAAATCTGCATTTTTTCGAGATCCTTTGACAAAATTGGCGTTTATTTCGCGATCCTTTGAAGAAATTAGAGGGTTTTTTTGCGATCTTTTGATGAAATTCTGAGTTTCTGAGATCCTTTGAAGAAATTTCCGTTTTTTCGCGATTCTTTGAAGAAATTGGCGTTTTTTCAACAATTCTTTGAAGAAATTGGCGTTTTTTCAACAGTTCTTTGAAGAAATTGGCATTTTTCAACAATTCTTTGAAGAAATTGGTGTTTTTTCGCGATCTTTGGACGAATTTTTCGCGATCCTTTGAAGAAATTTGCATTTTTTTCACGATTCTTTGAAGACATTTGTGTTTTTCCGCAGTTATTTGACAAAATCCGTGTTTATTTTGCGATCCTTTGATGGAATTAGAGAGTTTTTTTGTGATCTTTTGACGAAATTCTGAGTTTTTCGCGATTTTTAGAAGTTTGCATTTTTTCGCAATTTTGACGAAATTCATGATTATTTTCAGTGACTGACTAGCAAAATTTCCTATTTCCGGGAATTTGACAAAATTCCCGTTTTTTAAATAATCATTTGACGAAATTCGCAAACTTTTTCC
Organism: Maratus speciosus; assembly: GCA_963932465.1. Lineage (NCBI taxonomy): Eukaryota > Metazoa > Arthropoda > Arachnida > Araneae > Salticidae > Maratus > Maratus speciosus. Next base: position 76,003,420 of record OZ010796.1, on the reverse strand, counting down.
ATATCCGATTGATAAAAATAGCGATAATTTTCACAATCGGTTAACCAAATTCGTGATTATTATTTTCAGTGACTTACTGCCAAAATTCTGCTCTTTTAACAAAAATCGCGATTTTTTTCCAGCGATCTTTTGACAAAATTTGTGATTTTCTTGCGCAACCGATTGCAAAATTCTGGTTTTGTTTTCAGCCGCCGACTGACGAAATTATCTATTTCCACGATGTTTCGACGTCGTGATATTATTTTCAAATTCGCGATTTTTTCTGCGAATTTTGACAGGCACCAAAAATAAGCACCTTGTAAGGACATTACAAACTTTTTTTCGCATGTAAGCACCCGCTACGCACCCTGTAAAACTGACTTTCTTTTAAAAATGTAATCAATTTAAATATTTTAGGCTTATTAATTTGTAACTTATTTTTAAACTACACATTACTTATATTTTTCTTTTCTATATACAGGTGTATGTAAATTTAAACTTAAAAAAAAAAACATATTCAATATTTTAAAAGTTAAAAATTAACATTTATACGAAAAGTAAAATTAATAATGTTTTATTTATAGCTTCGCACAGGAGGACAGAAGCTTAGGGGGTTAGACACCCCCCCCCCCCCCCCCCCGAAATAATATCCTGGCATTTTGTAACTTATTTTTAAATTACACATTACTTATATTTTCCTTTTCTATATACAGGTGTATGTAAATTTAAACTTAAAAAAAAATAATAAAAACACATATCCCATATTTTAAAAATAAAAAATTAATATTTATACGAAAAGTAAAATTAATAATTTTTGATTTATAGATTTGCATCAGGAGGACAGAAGCTTAGGGGATTAGACGGTTGGGATTCAACCCAAGATACTTATTTATTAATCAATATACATATTTAAAAAAATTTGGAGAGGGGAAGGAGGGGGGGGGGAAACGATAAAATACAATTTCAAAGTGTTATTAAAAAAAATAGTATTATTTCAATAGTTGCAGCAGATTGTTTTAATTACACACTTTTATTGCATATTTATTAAATTTTTGTTTTATTAAGAAATCTTAAATTTGTTATAGTATATTAGCCGGTACACCTGGTTTACCCAGAAATATTGTAAATGTTAATTGTGTGTTTATTAGAACATAAACTAGCCAAACTTTGCTCATCTAAACGCTTCCATATTGTCAATTATTTTTTTTTATCAGTTTTTCAAATTTTAAGTGAAAAACACAATTTTTACCCACCGTCCTAGGACAGGCATTTACACTAATTTATAAATGATTTTTTAAGTAATGAGTTGTGTAAGACACATCGTAAGTAAAAGGGACATATGTTTCATACTCTCTTTCCATGATAAAATTCAAGCACCTTTCCAGAAATAAAAATTTTAATGTTACAAAATACCACACTACAAAAGTATCTAGAGAAAAAAAAAATATTTTTCATTTCACATATGTTTTTAGGCGAATGGCAGACATAACATACAGTAGTGAAGGCTTAAATGTGAAATGTTAAGAGATATTCTTCAAAAAATAAAGAAAATCATTTTGCATTCTACTTTGAAAGTCATTTGTGCTAACACTAGACAAAGTAGACACTTGATAATTTTGCATTGTTATGATATTAATCAGAGGTGATTGAGTAAAAAAAAAATTCTGAAATTCACAGCAAATTTTCTGAAAAGTTACAGCAGGGGGAGGACCCACTCCTGGCACTAACTAAGCATATATTCTGCGACACTTTAACAAAATTTGCAATCTTTTAACAATTTTTTTTTTCCCCGATTTCTTGATGAAATTTGCGTTTTTTGTGATCTTTAGACAAAATTTGCGGTTTTTTCATGATCTTTTGGCAAAATTTGCGTTTTTTTTTTTTTTTTGCGATCTTTTGACGAAATTTGTGGTTTTTTTTCGTGATCTTTTCACAAAATTTGTGGTTTTTTTCATGATCTTTTCACGAAATTCGCAGTTTTCTTCACGATCTCTTGACAAAATTTGTGTTTTTTTGTGATCTTTGGGTGAAATTTGTGGTTATTTCGTGATCTTTTTATCGAATATGCTGGTTTCTTTTGTGATATTTACGGGGTTTTTCACAATCTTTTGACAAAATTTATGGGGGGGTTTCATGATATTTTGATAAACTTTACAGGGGGTTTTGTGATCTTTTGACAAAATTTATGTGGTTTTCGCGATCTTTCGATGAAATTTGTGGTTTATTTCACAATCTTTTGACAAAATTTTTGGGGTTTTTTCGCGATTCTTGGACAAAATTTTTGATTTTTTCCACGATTCTTGGATGAAATTTGCATTTTTTCTGCAATACCTTAACAAAATTTGCATATTTTCTGTGATTCTTTGACGAATTTTGAGTTTTTCCACAATTATTTGACAAAATTTGAGTTTTTCCTGCGATCCTTTATCAAAATTCATGATTTGTCTGCAAATGATTGACAAAATTATTTTTTGTTGGCGACCATTTGTCGAAATTCACTATATCTTTTTATGTCCGAATTTTTGGAGTAATTGGCAGTCTGTAAAAACATGGCTGAACAGAGTTACGGTGGTTAATGTGGAAGACTTCATTTCAAAACACCAGTTATAAAACAACTTTATTTATTGAAGCGAGATGACATGATAGACTACACAAAACAGCGTTACTTCGCCATTAAATTATAAGAAAAACTAAAATAAAATCTTAATGCAGCTACATAATGATCGATGATATAGGCATACAAAATATTTCTCAAAACTACTTATCTACAATCTGTCCTGACATTTATACACCAGGAACAGCAATTATTTTGCATAAAAACCGTTGCCAATCAGTAAGTACAAACTTATGGAAACACATCTGAAACGCCACTTACGCAAACACATCTGTAACGCCATTGGCTACAAACTATGACGTTGCAAGTCAACCACTCACGGCAAAAGACGTGATCCAGAAATCACTGTTACTGACAGTTATTCAGTAATGGCACTTGCCTCTGGAGCTAATGCTACGGAACTGCCGGTCGTTTTGGATATGTAAACAAGAACAAGAGAAGGTGAAAAATAAATGTGCATCAATAGCAAAAGTAAATACTTTAAAACTTTATTTAAACTTTCCTGGCTACTTAATTAAGGCTTAAAAGGTAATTGATGCATAACATTAATGACCTATTTTAAAATTTTCAGAAATGAAGGATTACCTTAAATTTTCGAAACAGAATCACCCCTATAAATACACAATTTTAAATTTTATAAAACCTAAATGATTTTTTTCACAACTTGCCTTAATTTGAAAATATCCACCAAATCCTTTTCAAAAAGGTATATTAAACATCTTATAACATATATACAGCATTAACATATATAAAGCATCTTTTTCACTTCTGCATTTATCAAAACTTCACTAAAAATGGTTATTCAATGGGTGTGGGCTCATAACCACTGCTTTATTTAATAGCTTAAAACTTCATCTTAAACAGCAGAGATCAGTGAAAGTCTGAAAATAACATGAAGTTGTGTGGAAGACTTAGTGAAGAAGCAGAAAAATTCTAATAACTTATTTATTGATGACAATAACTTGATGATATTTACAAGATGAAAAACCAACAAGCATAACTTCGCTTGAACTAAACAAACTTAAAATAAAAACTAAATAAAGTTTAATGAAACATTGCTAGCATTTATCGTAGCTAATTGCTACTATGCCATAATAAAAATACATGAGTTGCTAACAAACATGCATCTATGGCAAAGGCAAAATTCATCAATTTCGTTCAGTTATTTCTTCTTCTTCTTTTTCTCATAAACTCTTTATGAGAAAGACTTTTGTAATGTATATGGCGCATAGCGCCATTTATACTAACATGATCTTTAAACAGTTTTTACGATATCTTTGGTTTGCAAGCTCCGATCGTCCACAGAATAGGTACAAAAATGAAATTTATCTTACATGTAGGTAGGACATGCAGTATGGATGATCTGTAAAAATTTTGCTAAATGTAACATAAAAGTCTTATTCGTAGCCACCCTTTCGAACAGTTCATCATAAGTACAATCCTGGGGGATATTGAAGTTTCTCCAAAGTTTGTTCTTGGAGCCAGCAAACATTTGGCAATAGAAAATTAAATGTTCTTCATTTTGTTTACAATTTGTGCAATATCGACAATTCGAATTTGACATACGTTTGAACTTATTCAATCTGTCCTTATTTAATACTGTTCTTGTTAAAAATCTACTATAAATAGTGCCTTTGCTTCTAGGTAACTTATGGTGAAAATAATCCTTAGTGTAACTGCCATAATGTCTATTTTTATCAGACTTATACGTTCCCCAATTTTGTAATTCCTCTAAATTAGTGCTATACTTGATATTCTGAATCCAGTCTTCTGGTGCTATCCAGGGAATGTTAATGGTAAATTCGCTTGTGGATGCGGCAATTCAATCAGCTATTTCGTTAACACTAATATTACTGTGGCCTGGTATCCACCATATTTGTATATGAATATTTTCTCTTTCTTTTTGTGTCATAAGATGTTTAATTTGGCTGATTATCGCTGGAGATTTTTTATTTATATTCCGTAAAGCTTGAATTACACTCAGAGAATCGGTAAATATATGATAGAGGCCTTCATTCCCGGTGTATAATTTGACACAAATGTAAATCACAATTGCTTCAGCTGTGAAGATGGAATTAATGGGAGGAATTTGAAATCTTTGCGTTGCATTCATGTTTTTGTTTACGATACCGACAGTAGTGGCAGATTGACTTTTGGAACCATCGGAACCCAAGATGATATAATTTTTTCCCAATTCTTCGATAGTGCCATTAATATGTTTAGCTATCATGACATTGTCAATATTGCGTGTACCGATAGGCCAGAAATGTGAAAATGACTGATGATTATTTTCATCCTGAGTATTCCATTCATAGTGAATTATTTCATTAACATTGGAGTTGTACTGATGTAATTTATTAGCTTCAATGCTAATTGTCATATGATTGATATTAGTTTGATACTTTTTGTATTTGAGACTTGTAATATTCTGCTTAATTGCTAAGTAATTTAACACCGATATAATCTTTGTGACTTGCTCTCATGGAGTAGCACAGGAATAGGACACCATTTATTAAGACCTGTTGCCCAACGGATACCTTTGTTATGCAGGATTTGCATTCTATCCAGCTCTTGTTTTGTGGCTTCTGATAAAATACGAGGATTTCCTTCAAGGATACTTTGTCCAAGGCTATGGTATAAATGTAGTAGATGTTTGGTATTTGCTTCCCTCGCTGTAGTAGCGATAATTTTTAAATAGTTTAATTGGAAATTAATTTTGTTTTGTAGCATGCTAATGTGATTTACGTTATTTAGCTTATTGTTAATGATGTATCCTAGGATTCGTATATGCTTTTTGGATGATATGTCTTTTCCACCAATTTCCCATATAGGTTCATCTATTTCAGGTGTTGTGTTGATATGTAAGATATTGCTTTTACTAGGATTGATAGTTAGACCCCAATAATGGAACCACTGCACAAGCCGATCTATATTGTCTTGGATGAGTGAAAGGATGTATTGTAAATTGTCATGATAACCATAGAGAAAAATATCATCTGCATAGATCACGCATGTTATATTTGTGTCAAAAATTTCGAAGATGTCCACCAGATAAATAGTAAAAAGGATCGCCGATAGTATACTAACCTGCAATAGACCATGATGGAGCTTAAAGGGGGAGGAAAAGGTTCCTCTCCACAGGACCCGAGCTTGTTGATCTTCTATTAAGTTCTTGAGAATGTATAGAATCTTCCCTGTAATACCTAACTGTACTAATTTGTAAATTAATGCATCCCACGCAACATTATTATAGGCACATTCAATGTCAAAAGCGACAATGAAACCTTTTTTATTTGAGAGCTTTGCACGTTTAGCATCATGAAAAATTTTTATTACTGCTTGATTGCAATCTTTGAAAGGAATGAAGCCAAAATGATTTTTGTGAAAAATATTTTTTTTCATACATATATCTAAGATGTGTTGAAGTAGCATTTTTTCAAAAAATTTTTTTGCATCTACGGTGAGGGAAATGGGTCTGTAATTATAGGGATTATTAGCAGATTTTCCAGGATTTTTAATAGGTAGAATGGTGACCTCTTTCCAATTATTAGGAATGATTCCCATGTTCAAAACTTCGTTATATTTTGTGAGCATCCACTGTTTAGTTCTAAGTTTCATTTTTTAATAAAAGTTGCCATTGATACCATCGTAACCAGGGGTTTTTATTTTGCTATTTTTAGTTGCTTGATTGAGGTCGTCCATCCGAAACTGAAAGTTGTCTTCTATATTTGGACTCATATCATAAGGAATGTACTGATCAAGAAATTTATTTTGAAAAACTGTACTTGGGAGAGTAGCCTGATGTCTCTTATCAATATCGCAACCGCTAAAGTAGAGACTGCTATTATGTACCTCATAGCTTTTGCTTTTCAAATGTTTAATTATTGTGAAAAGTTTCTCCCCCTTACTGATGTCGGAGGTAATTTTGTTCCAATTGTTCTGATTATCTTTTTTTATGCTTTTTTTCATTCTTGCATCTATTTTTTTATACTCTATCCATTTTTCGACATTGAAGGTATTTCTAGCTTTGTTATATGTTCTCCTTTTTTGTGCGATTAGCTTTTTAGTGTTTATAGGCCACCATGAGGGGAACTTCGTCTGCTGTTGCTTGAGGGATATGGTATGTTGATCTTTAATCATCTGAATTTGAGAGTAGGCTTCGTTTAAATCTTTTATTTCATTATTTCAGATTTTTTCTTCTATTATTGCATTCACTTTTTCCCACTGAACAAACTTTTGAGTAAAAGGAAGATCTGCTTTGTATTGATGAGATTTGATCTTTAACTGTATAGGATGATGATCCGACCTGAAACTATCTGGAAATACAGAATACTCTAAGTTATGATACATATTATGGGACAGCAGGTTAATATCAAGGAGGGATTGCTGACTATTGGAGTAACGGGTAGGGTTTTCCGAATTTAAAAGAATTCCGTTAGAATCTTGAACCCAGGACACAAGTTTTTCCAGCCTGTTGTTCCTTTGGATAGTATTAAGCTCTAATAAATTTATATTGAAATCTCCTATAATTATGCAATATTGATCCAGTTTGCTAGTTTCTTTTCGAAGCCATGACCAATCCTGGAAAGGCCGTAGAGAATATATGTTTAAGAGTGTAATCCATGTTTTATGCCACCAAATTTTAATACCTTGGACTTCTACATTTGTATGGGGAGGGTCAAGATAATAATCTATTGCTGGAATTTTGTTGTTAACTGCTACTAATAATCTGCCACCTCTGCTGGAAACTCTGTCCTTACGAAAAATGATTTTATTTGTTATGTGTATCTTATCGGTAGGTAACGACATCTGAAGCACTGCATGAAAAGAAAAGTTACGTAGTGGATTTCTCATTTGGAAAGGGCTTTGTAAGGTCGGCAATTTCTCAAAATATCGTGTTATGCCTCGAATAATAAGATGAAATGCTTGCCACCAAGTGTTGGAATTCGATAGAGGCAGTATCGTTGCCTATCGAGAGTGTGGATTATGGTTCCGTGATATCGCCCGTTGCACTGATCCAAATCCAACCACTGTCATGCAAATGTCTTTGCAGTCAAACAAGAAGTCACTGTGTGTGTATCTTACAGATACGAGGAAGTAATCGAGCATTAAAAACAAAAGTTAATGAATATCATTCACAGTCATCTCTTCCACGCATATATAGTGCCTGACTTCCTACTTAGCCAAAATTCTGAAGAGATTAGCTAAGGTGTCACTATACACAAATATGGGACTAACAAGAAAGACAAGTGTGATGCATAACAAATATATATATTATTGAATTGATCTAAAAAGTATTAAATAAATTTTTTTACCATTTAACTCCGACGATTTTGGCAGGTAAAAGAGATTTAGTCCCTTCAACCCCTGCGCCCGCATTTTTCGGTGTGGCATGGACATGTGACTGAAAAATGAAAGTTAATAAGCTACTTTTACAGTCAACTCTTCCGCACCGGATTTCCGATTTAGCCGAAATCAACTTGAGATTAGCTGTGGTGTTACTGTGCATTAACATACTTCTGCAATGACAATCTTGGAATTGACTATGAGAGAAATTTAAAAAATCCTTAAATTAAACTACTTTTAGATTTGTTGAATTTATTTGTAGGTTTCTTGAACTGAGCATATATGTTTTCATTTATCGAGTAAAACAGGGATGGAGCTATTTTTGAGTAATTTGAAAATGGATTTTGTGGTCTCAAGTAAATTTGGTCGCAGGACTGAGTAGGATATTGGATTAACGAGAAAAACAAATTCGTGGCATGCCAGAAAATAAAACAAATTTATCTGAAAAAGAAGGAATATCAGCCCTTTTTTCATTTCACTGCGATCTCTTCAGAGGTGGAATGGAGCTGTAACCTCATAATCTCTGTTCCCATTAATTTCTTTGTTGTACGCTGAGGCATCACTGTGCACTAATTTTTCGGACTAACCAGAATAGCTGTGTCGCAGAAAAAAAAAATAGAATTTAATCTCAAAAGAAAGAAAAAAACAGGAGTTTTTTTTTTTCATTACATATTTTATTATTTCGAAAGGGGCCTGTAACCCCATCAGCCTCTTCTCCTCATTGGGTATATTGTGGTATAACTGTGCACTGATATCAGACTAGCCAGAACGTCTAGCTCGTTGTACTGCAGAAAACAATTGTATTACAAATTTATCTCAAACAAAAAGAAAAATATCAGAACTTTTTTAAATTTCATTTTCGATAATTTTGGGAGGGGGCTGTAACCCCATCACCTCCTTTCTACTTCTTTGGGTATAATGTGGTGTCACTGTGCACTAATATGGAATTAAATAGAAGAGAGCGGCTAGTCTGTTGAATGAGGGGGGCGAATACAAATTTATCTCAAACGGAAAGAAAAAAAGCAATATTTTTTAATTTCATTTTCGACTATTTCAGGAGGTGTGGGCTGTAATTCCATCAGCCACCCCCCACCCCCCAATCTTTAGGTATGCTGTGATGTTAATGTGGACTAATATGGTGTTAACGAGAATGGCTATTTCGCTGCATGGCACAAGAAAAATTACAAATTTATCTCAAACAAGAAGAAAAAAATCAGCCTTTTTTTTCATTTCATTTTCGACTATTTAGAAAGGGGGTACCCCATTAGCCCTTTCACCTCTTTGGGTATAATGTGGTGTCACTGCGCACTAGTATGGAACTAAAGAGAAGTGAGCGACTAGTCTGTTGAATGATAGGGAAAAAATACAAATTTATCTCAAACAAAAAGGAAAATATCAGCACTTTTTCATTTCATGTTCAATTTTTTGGGAAAGGACGGTAGCTCCATTAGCTCCCTTCTACCTTTTTGGGTATAATGTTGTCTCACTGTACACTAATATGGAACTACAGCAAAGGGAGCAGCTAGTCCGTTAAATGATAGGGGGGAAAATGCAAATTTATCTCAAATAGACAGAAAAAAATCAGCACTATCTTTTCATTTCATTTTCGACTATTTCGAGAGGAGGGAGCTATAATTCCATCAGCCCCCTCCCCATCTTTGGGTATGCTGTGATGTCAATGTGAACTAATATGGTGTTAACGAGAATGGCTATTTTGCTGTATGACAGAAGAAAAAATTACAGATTTATCTTAAAAAAGTAAGGAAAAAACACTTTTTCATTTAATTTTTCGACTATTTCTGGCTGGAGGGGGGGGGGGTATAACCCCATCAACCCTCTTTCTCTTCTTTGGTGAAATATGGACTAATATGGAACTAATGCGAAGGAAGCGCATAGTCTGTTGAGCGATAGGAAGAAAATGCAATTTTATCTTAAACAGACAGAAAAAATAAGGTCTATTTTTTCATTTCATTTTCGACCATTTCGAGAGGAGGGGGCTGAAATTCCATCAGCGCCCTAACTAATATAACCTGGATAATATGGTGTTAACGAGAATGGCTATTTTGCTGCATGGCAGAAGAAAAAAAATACAGATTCATCTTAAATACGTAAGGAAAAAACACTTTTTCATTTAATTTTTAGACTATTTCGGGAGGAGGAGGTGGGGGGGCTATAACCCCATCAACCCCCTTTCTCTTCTTTGTTGTCAATGTGGACTAATATGGGACTAATGAGAATAGGTTTTTTCCCGCTCTTTGATTGAAAAAAATTAAAAAAATTTCCAAAAAAGAGAGACGAAAAATAAGCACTTTTTCATATCACTTTCGAAAATTTCGGGGTGGGGGGGGGGCAGTAGCCCCATCAGCCCCCCCCTTTGCGTAAGCCCATGGTATGACACTTTCTCTGTGGAAAGTTCTGAAATCAATGAATTGGAAATATCATTCTGGATAACTGGTTCCATACTATATTACGATAATTTTTTCTCCAACCCCATTTTCGCTGTAAGAGTTGGCCCTATCAAAAACTTGTCAATATAAAAGTTGTACATAATATTTAGAAGATCTATAATAAATTTAAATGGATTTGATATCTTTTGAATTAACGAAGTTATGAATTTTTTACTTCTTCAACCGCACCTCCTTTTATGTTTTTTTTTGTTGTTGTTTGTTTTATTTCCAGTAAGAGTTGGTCTTATCAAAAAATTGTCAATATAAAAGTTTTAGATAGTATTAAGAAGATTTATAATAAGTTTAAATGAAATTGATATCTTGAGAATTGATGAAGTTATGAATTTTTTTCTCCCTAAAACCTTAGTGTTTTTGCCCCTTGAGCCCATGTTTAATTTTATTAAAAATCTGTGATACATAAATTTGTTACCCTTTTCCTAGAAGTAATAACTTTAAGACTGATTTGATATGTATTTTAATTAAGAAGTTATAGGATTTTTTCAATTTTCACAAAATCCCTCCCTATTTCCACACCCTTAGTTCAATTTTGCCCATTAATGAACTTGACCGAAATTTTCTACCACTTGATTTTATGTATCAGTTTGAAAGAGTGAAAAAATGATATAGATAGATAGATACAGTATAGGATCCATTATCCGGAATCCTTGGGACCTGAGGCATTCCGGATAAGGGGTTTTTCCGTAATTCGGAACACTACCACAAATATTTTCTAATGTACATAAATATGAAATACTGGTTAGCATAAATAATATTAAAAATACTGTATTACACATTTGTTGAATTAATTCAATAAAACACAATTAAGGAAAAGTTTAATTTTTATTTACAAAAAAAAAAAAAAAAAAAAAAAAGTTAAGTAATAATTTTAAATTATAATAAAACTTACAAATGAACAAGATCAAAAATAAAATTTAGTTTTGGGGTTCAGATGCAGATGTTTGGGAATTAGTTTTTTGGAAAAATCCTTTTAAAGTTGGCTGCTTGTAACGTTTCTCTTTTACAACCTGGTCTTGAATTTTATATAAGGACATTATTTGTTGTTCATGGAAATTACTTATTTTGTTCCATGCCTTGAATTTATTGTTGAGTGTAAAATATCATTTGTTCATTAGATATTTTTTCTACCTCCTCATTCTTGTCATCATCATCACTACGATCATCAGATGCATCTTTAGTCATCATTTCACAAATTTCACTGTATGTCATCTGATGACTAAGTGGAGCATTATTATCTATATTGAAACAAACTTGAACTGCATCTTCATCCAATAATTGGGGAGGGAGGGAGGGAGGGGAATATATTGAAAGTTGACTTTTTATTTATTTTTTTTGTTTATGAATTTATCGCATGGAAAGCGGACAGAAAAATATAAGAGGCAAAATTATCAACACTTTAAATGCAGATTTCCGCAAATTCGCGGAGATAAAGAAATGCATAATTACTGTAATATTCCATTAACCCACCCTCGCCTATTTTGTAAACAAATTTGATATTTAAAAAAAATCCCACGAAAGCCCCCCCCCCTCCCTTTCCAAAAAAAAAAAAAAAAAAATATCGCGCGAAGCGCCGTACCACCTTTCTGTCTTATCCGATTCCGAATCTCTGCTTTTCTACTGTTCGATGGACGCAGCTGAAAACGGTAAAACGAACGTTTCTCTCATTCTCCTAATTGGCCGAATAGATGACGTCAAAGGTCAGAGCTTGCTAACAGTTTTCGACCGCGGAAAATGCATTCAAATTCTAAGTGATGTTTCGAAAATATTTTTTTTCAAAAGGTTAAAATTAAATTTTTTTATAATGGATTTTAGCATTTGAAGCAGAATATACGAAATTTAAGAATATGTAGTTAGTTCTCCCATATTTCTAAAGGTTACGCCGATGCGAAGTCATAAATATGATCAAAAAGAGAACTTATGTGCGATGATTGCGTACATTCAATTATCTTTCACGGGAGCGTCATAGTGGGATCGTAGGGAGAGAGTACGCTTTTAAGTTCGCGCTTTTTCTGTTTTTTAATTATCTCTGTTAACAAAAAAAAAAAAAAAAAAAAAAAAAAATCTGAATATCAGGGCAGGCTTTGGACTATTCTTATAAACATTTTCGGATTTCAACAGGCGGTAGATTTTGATAGCCACTTTTAATCCGTGTAAGCGGCCTCTCCGATTACTTTACGATTTTTTGCCGCATTTGGAGGGGGGGGGGGGGAGGAAATTAAGGGGATATTACGGTACCTGAGGTGTATGAGAAAAAGTTTAAAATATTTAAAATATCGATTTATAAAGCATGTTAACTCTTCAATAAAATATGAAAAAAAAAAAAAAAAACTGCAATTTTTTATGAAATGAAAGTTTTCACTAAGTTTTGGTTTTGGATCGTTTACCGTTCTGGTTTTTAGAGCATTCCGGATATCAGGACGCCGGATAATAGATCCTATACTGTATATAAAGTTTTGAACTGGCAATGGTTTGGGGTTCTAGGGTAGGGGTCATGATCATTGTAGATCTGCAAATAAATTTCAGAAATTCTAACCTTGGGGGAGAATGTAATAGGTAGTAATTTTACGAAATCTACATAAAGGTTGGGCTGACATTGTTACAATGTAGGTAGAAAAAACTTTTCTGTTTGGCTCAAGATGGATAAAATATCATCATCAGATTAATATCCTTCTTAACACAATACTAAACTTAATACGAATAGGAAGCTAAGTTTCAGAATTTAGTTTTAAATTGGTGAATAAAAATATTATACAATACACATAAACATAATAGATACAGATAGAGCATTAAAAATGAGGAGAAGGAAGAATGGGTTAGAAAGAGAGGTACTTTACTTACAGGGTACTTCTTTTTTCACAATGGTGGTTTTCTGAATAATCTTTGTAGGAGCTGCAGATGACTGTTTAGATCTAGAGCTACTCACGGTTTTGGTTTTTGGCACTTTTTCTGGTTTGGTTTGGCACTTTTTTGGGTTTTTTTTAGTCATCTTAGCAATAGGTGGCTAAAAAACAAATACAGAAAATTATTAATACTTTATAACTCAAGAACACAGATTTGAAAATTATTTATTTAAATGTTAGAAAGCTTCATTTTAAGCATGTAAAAAGTAATTTTAAAAAATCAGAAAATAAAAATTAAAAGATGATTGACTAAAGGGTACTTTTGTCACATCTGCAATAAACAGAAAATTATATATATTTCATAAATATTGTCAATTTTCTAATACAAAATTGTAAAATATATGAACTTACCTTTGCAAAAAATCTATTTTTGGATGTCTCCAGCCATTACAAAATTTATTAAGTTAATTTTAGCAATAACAATTTGACACTCCTCAAATGCTAAATAAAACTTTGCCATGAAAAATTAACTTGGTATTGCAATCTGCTCTGTTGAGAATTCTATGAACAATTTATATTAACTGCTGTGTCAGACGATAGCAGCAATAGCATATATTTCTGTGTATAAGCCGAGCATACGACTTTTCAGTGAAAAATTATATAAAATCGGAAACCCGATGATGTTAAAAAAAGGTGATAGCGAACGAAAACTTAGCACTTTTTTGTGTATACCTAATAGAAAAAAATGCTCTCTTCTAAATTATTGATCTTTCTTATTTTGTCCTCGCATGCTGCCAAATCTGTTTAATTAGGCTCCACTCATCCTGTTATGATTTCCTTGTATATAAAAACCAATCTTCCCATAGCTGCCAACCTTTCACTAATCTTCCGTAATGTCCGGATTAATTTGACCCAGGTAACAATATTCCGAACCAGAAAATTTATTTCATGAATGCTTATTTATTTAATTCCAGGTTTCTGCGTGGAACATATTTAATTTTCTTTCTTAAAAAAATTTCTGGTTTGAAATGTGTTAAACCAGGGTCAAATTAACGCAAGTATTACGGAAGATTAGTTTGAGGTTGACACCTATGTCTTCCTATATTTATAAATTTGGAAAATTTTTCTCTATTTCACATGACTCGTAAGGAAAGATGGCATAAAAGCACACGGCTTATAAATGTGGGTTTTAAATTAAAAGTAATCAATTTTACAGAGCAGTTGATAACTCAGTGGTTCTTCATCATTTCACAATCAATGAAAAACAAGTGTAAGAACAGAGAAAGGAAAAAGATGAAATCTCAAAAATTCTAAAAGTAATGGAAGCTGCAAGGAATGTTGACGCAGACAATCATTTCCTGCATTTGAAGAAAAACACGTCGACTGGAGCAAGTTCAGAATCCTCACGATGGGCATAGATTGTCATTTAATTTTGGCAATGTGATAGCGATTTTAGAAGTATTGACACATATGAGATAGAAGAAAGTTTTGGGACTGCCACATCCAACTAGTTTGTAATCAATTGATTTAAATCAACAAACCCTAATTGTTATTATTTGTTTCTATATACAATTTACTTCTGTTTGCATATAAAAGTAGACAAATGGCCTTTTTATATTAAATAAATTGTTTAAATATTGAAAAAATTACTTGTGCATATGAGATAAGAATAGGTTACCAAAAAATATGCATGAAAATTTCCTTTTTTTGCCAAGACCATTATTTCTATTTCGCCAAGGAAAAGTACCGAAAAATCATGCATCAAGCATAGATTATGAAAAACTTTGAAATTTCCAGAATACTGTCACAAAACTTCACCACTTAAAAAGGTAAAAGAAGATATCTTGGTAAACAATTTAGAAAATGCATAACACATTTGAAACCCACCCCAACTTCAGCAGTTATCATCTATAGTCATAAGGTACTTCAATTCCTTTGTGTAGCCCTTTATACGATCAATAGATTTGTATATAAACAACATAATTCAGTCCAGCTAAAAACACATAACACTATTGAAAAGTCACTTTTGGCAATTTCTGCTAATAGATGGAAATGTACTTTTTCTTTTTTTTCTTTTTTTTTTTTTTTTGGGGGGGGGGGGGGGTTAACCTTGTATGTTATCCACAGATTTTCATAAGTACCATATATTAAGCTGAACTTTAATTCAAGTAAAAAACACATAAAAGAGCCAAAAATGCTCTTCCAGCAATTACCATCCATACATAGCAATGTATTCAGTTCTTTATGTAATCTTGTACATAAATTTACTTTTTCACTATTGACATCTTTCAGTGTACTACATATAGTAATTCCACAATTAAAAACCACCATTAAGGAACTCATGCCCATAGACAGTACTGCTTTCGAATTCTTTTGTGTAGCAGTGCATTCTGGATATCAGACTTAGAATGTATAACTGTCTGTGAACTCAAATAATTTCTTTAAAATTTTCTGCAAAAAGACGCCACGCCCCTCTCGAGTCCTATATCGCCGCCAACAGCAAAAATGAAAAGTTATATACAAGCACATAAACATTCGCTAAAATTTCCAACCAAATAAACTTTATTTAAAAAGAGATCAACATTTAACATTTATTTTTTAACACAAAATTTATTTTTAATCTGTTAAATTAATCTGCAAAGCCTAACATAATCTGCAGCACCCGCTTCGGTGCTGCACTGTTTCTGCTACAGGCCCTGGCAGGAGTGAAAAAAAAAACGGAATTGTACCAGCTGTTCCGGCATAAGCACCACACTTACAATATTTTTAAGTTTTTAACTCGCATGAGCTGCAGCGCTTCTTCCAAAATATACTGTACTATGGTACATGGCAAATATTTTCTAGCAAACTTTTTTTTTCTCCAGTTGAAAAAGTCTATAGACCTTGTCAATAGTCTGCAACATGCATTACACCAATTCTCCGCCTGGGGTCTTGAAAATTTCTTTTTTTAAATAAAGAAACTTCTTAAAAAACCCCATCTAAACTGTCTGCAAACTTCTTTGAAAACTTTCTGCAAACGGCGTTAGCATGTTCGTCTATATTATCTGACTCTGCTGAATATAATATATAGAATTTATACGCATCTTAAACTAAGTGAAAAATTAGATAAGATTAAAAATGCAAAACAAAGTTGAAAACACACTTCTTATAATTATCATCCATAGGCAGCACTGCAACCGAATTCTTTTCTGGGCATTTGTAAATGAACAATAAATGCTATGTCTTCTGAAATATAGGTAGCATATTTCATGCTAACCTATATCACATTTAACACCAGGTAACACGTTTATGTATTTAATTAAACGCACGTGGAATAGCTGTCATGATGTTTTTGACGATATAAGCTGGCCTCTAAATAACTGATATGCAGAACATAAAAGAAAAAGTTCAATAAAAAGATAAAATGTCTATTTTCTTGAAAGGATAACAGCGAAAATAAAAATCCAGCATTTATTGAATCAAAAGGAAAGTTCTTCAGATAAAAGTTGATCAAACACAATGTAGATATAGACAAAACATTTTTAAACATCATTAATTCCAGGTACTATGGCAAAGATGAAAAATTTAACTGTTACTTTAAAAGAGATCACTAATTAATTTCAAAACTGAGAGAATTATGTTTGCCATAATGAGATTAAATTTTCCTGAAAAGATTACTACTTTAATTAAAACATTTGAGGAAAGCATAGAACACTTTCTCTATTTCATGAAAGGTTCGGGTTTAAAGCCTTTAAAACAAGCGAAGACTGAATGGAATATGTAGCTATTTATACTACCAATGATCGTACATGTGCTACGACAGCACCCTCATTCTAGAACAATCAGGAATAATCCAATACAGAAAAGCGGTGATGGGAATGACACGATCCGTGGCGAAAACGGCACGATCACAATGCCATCTATGAGCATATCGGCGTACTACGTCATAATAGAAGAAAAATTTACAGAGATAGGATCGTTTTTAGAAGACTACTGAAAACGGCAATTCGATATTTACGTTACAGAACAAATGAAAACAAGTTTAAATAAAAACGGAGCCTGATTAAGGTAAGTTTTACTTTAACAGATATTTGAATAAAGTGTGATTTAATGATTAAATAAAAGTAAAATAACAAATATTAGAAGATATATTATAGGACTTTAATGAGGCAATCAGACAAGAAATGGGTTTAAAGCTCGTTTAAACAACAAAGCACCCCTCCCATTGTCTCATGTCAAAGACCATTAAAGAAAATGCCAAAGAATGTTTTTAGTCTGACAAACGCAAAAGGGTTAAATAACCCATAGAAACCTACTATATCTAAACCTTAAACTATTAAAACATTTAAAACTGAAATCCCATAATTTAGATTCAATAATTCAATTTTGATACTAATTCAAACTTTAAAGATTTAAAAAAAAACCTAAGTTCCAAACGAAATTAAACACCTGGATTTACTTTTATATAAAAGTTACATTAAAAGGAATTAATTGATAAATACAATTAATCTAAATAGTTATCCAGTTGATAAAAAAGCAAAACTTAACCCAACCTCTCAACATCCCTGACAACAATGCAATTAAACTCCATAACATTTCCAGAGAATGCAAACAACTCCAAACAACTTGAATAAATTTAAATAACATTAGTAAATTTAACAGTTAAATGCCTGATAAAGTTACAACAGGACTTTAAACTTTAACCCACCAAGCCAAAAAGAACAAATCATCGTTAAACCCATACAAAAATTTTGAAGAAAAATCCATAGTTACTGGACTTACAATAAATTCAATATACGAACAATCATATTTAAATACAATGACTATAACAATAAATACATACCATTACAAGAATATTAGACCCTTCAGTTTGAAGGACTAATCCAACTTACACTTCAAACCAACTTGACCCTTCAGTTTGAAGGACTAATCCAACTTACACTTCAAACCAACTTGACCTCTACAGTTCATTATAATTATCAAAAATTTAAACTTTAAATACAATATTTCATTATAAAATACAATAACAAGATTTTATTTTTCTTTATCAATCTTATTCGTTGCTCAATCCAACTAAATGGAAAAACTGCTCTAATGAAAAATGACATCTGAATTTAGAGATGATCACAAAATGGCTCAATTTCTCAAACTTGCAGCATGGCAATCACGCAGCCATTTTCTCCTCCCAGCACTAGGATTCATTCCAAGTACTCACATTTAAGTATTTCAGATGCCTGTTAAAGAAATAAATATTAACACAATACAAAACAAGAGTATATTAAATGCAAATCGTAACTCCAGGAATTAATCTAATAGATTTTCCTTCAAAATCGATTAAACTAGAAACATTTATTTAAACAAGTCATCTTAAAAATTATAGCTATCCTCAATAATCCACGCTTATGTCAGTTATTTCCATTAAAAATTTGCTCAAGTCCTTGAGTCTTTTGTGTTTACACTCTCATACTTATGAGAGGTCTAACGATATAACACTGGTCAAAGCAACGCACAAGGATTAAATTCAAAGATGCCACATTAATAAATTAACTTTAAAGAAATGAGGTCAAGCGGTATAATGCTGGTAAAGCCAACATGCAAGGATTAACATCAAAAACACCATATTAACATGTTAACCTTTTAAAATATCAGGGAAAAGATTGGTATGCACATTAGGTATAAACACTTTATAAACAGTTTAAGAATCTGTATTAAAAATACTATTAACAAATTTTAATAAATCAGATTTGGTCAAGGGCTTGGTAAACACGTCCGTGAGATTACATCTGCTACGTACAAAATTTAACTGAAAAGCCTATTAACTGAAAAGCCTCGTATTTTCTCATTTCTTTTCACAACCGTGTTAACATTAATATTGTTCCTATTTTTATGTGTTAAGGGTAAGGGGGTATATATTAAAAACACTATCATTGTTAATCACTAAAACAAAGTAAAAACTGGTTTTCTATAAAACAGTAAAATTTGATTAAACTACAACATATGGATGCTAGAAAAATGTTTAACTAATTATTTTTATATAGCTTATATGAATACAAAAGTTGAAAATACAAAAATCACAAACAAAGAATACAAAAATTAAAATAATATCTTGAATTAAAATCAGGCCTCCTAACTCGTTAAATTTTTAAAATCAGGCCTCCTAACTCGACCGAGTGTTACATCAGAGTACCATAAATTAATGGCTTTTTGTGGATTGAAATTATCTAATGTTGGTGCATACAGTTTTATTAAAAGAATGTCATTGATCAAATTCAGTGACAAACGATTCCTTGTGTTTGTCTTAATAAGATTAAGTTGGCTGAAACCCCTTTCACATTCAGCAATCCTCAAGGGAAGAACCATAACAAATTCCAAAATTTTCCTGATGTTATAAAAACTCGTATTAGATTTGGATTCTGTGATTAATCGCTGCCAAGCAGCTTTGCATGGAATATTTAACTTATCTTTAGTCCACATTTTATAGTCAGAGAATTCCTCGATTAATGCATCTTTATTAATGTTTTTTCTTACATTGTGTGGAAGATTATTTATGAGTTCTTCTAATTGATTATTAACTTTGTTCTCATCATCTTCTTTCAATTCATAAAGGGAGCATGGGTCAAATATTTTTAAATTTGCAAAGATGGTTTCATTTGTCATATTATAGAACCGTTTATTTAAAGATTCTATTATTTCAGTTATAAGCTTTCTCTGGTCTTCTTCAAACAAATGTAAATTCGAATCATTCCGAGACAGTGTTATATCTTTATACTTTACTTCAGTACCTTGAAAACTCTGGGCATTTTTAAACTCCTGAAGGCTTTTTGCATCTTCAGAAATCATTTTTGAAAGTCTTTCTTTACTAGATTCAAACTTTACAAAAAAATCGCTCAGAAGCAAGAACTTTTGCTGAAAAGTTTCAGAAAGTCTTGCAAGAATGTGAGAAATATCTTCATATAAATGAAGGAAATTCAAAAATCTTTCACATTTCAAGGTTTTTAAATATCCTCTTAATTTTGCACATTCTGTCTTTTCTTTTTCAGCAGCAACAACCTGTTCCATATGAATTATAACTGCATGCCAGTTCTTAATAAGAACCTGAACAGCTCGATGCCGTGATTGCAACCATCGAATGCCATGCAAACCAACAGGCCGCAAAACTTTTTCATCAAGGATTTCGGAGAGCGATTTAAGTTCCCTTGTACGTTTGGCACTGTTGTGGTAAAAGGAATAAATTCCTTTAATTGTGTCTTCAACATTAGTAACATACCTCACACATTTTAGTGCATCAGCTAAAGCTAGCTCTAATCTGTGTGCTACACAGTGAACTGTTGCTAAATCTCCACAGTCGTCCTCCATTAATTTGACAATACCAGAAACAGGTCCCATGTGTACGCTAGCACCATCAAAACTGACTGCAACCAGTTTTTCCTTCCAATCTGGTATAAATTCTTGTACAGCAGTTTCTATTGTGGATTTTATTCCAGAAGCACATTCATTTTCGCATTCTTTCAAACCAATAAAAGTACATCTTACATCTCCTTCATACAAATAATAAACATATATTATTTCTGATGATATTGTTGCCCTGTCAGTGGATCCATCAGCCATCATAGAAAAAAAATCAATTGAAGAAAACTGTTCTTTAATTTCTGATCTCATGTTTTCTGCAATATATTTAACGAATTGTTTAGCTGCTTTATCATTCACATATGTGTTGCCAAACTTTATTCCATTTTTTTGTTGGAGTGCACATAAACTGGGAAAGTCATCAAAAGCATAATCCTCTTTAGCAATTAGATATGCTGTATTGAATAGCTTTTCCATATTCGAAAGTAATTGGGAATCCATTTTCTTAACTGCAGACATCAGTGGTGCTTTAGATGGATTATCTTTGGCTAATTTTGCTTTGCAAGAATTATAATGCGTAGCAGACATACTATGCTTTTTTACCTGAAAAAAAATAATATTTTAATACAAACTCAAAATAAAATTCATTAATTTTTTAAAAAAGGCCAGAACTTTTTAATTAAATATTTTTTATGTGCTGTAAAAATGATGAAAAATTTAAAAATGACTTAATTTTTCTTATTAATTTTAAGTTATTTATTCACCTACATAGAGATGTTGCAAAACAAAATAAAATTACAGTATGCTACTTATCCCTCTCTCCCCCCTAAAAAAGTAAATCTTTTATTAAATTATACATTAAAATATATATATATATATATATATATATTCCTCTTGGTAGAATTTTAATCCAAAACTAATGAGGATATAAAATTTGTACTATTGATTATTCAATTACTGGAAATATTATCAATTTTTTGGTAGTATATTATTCTAGGCCGAATGTTCTGACACAATAATAATTAGAAATCGACCGACCGAAACTTTCATTTCATTTTCGGCCTAAAATCCAAGTTTTGCCGAAAATGAAATCGGACCAAAACTCGACAGAGATTGTGTATTCCAAATCTTCTTTCGAATATTTTCAACTTTACTCACGGCTGAAATGAGACTATTGCTATGAATTCCATTGTTTATAATTATCAGTCATGACTGACTCAGACGTGAATGCAAATTATAAAGCAAGCAACACATATTTGCCTAAACTGTTTTACGCGCTCATTAAAAGCTGCAGCCTTAAAAAAAAATAGAGAATTTTTAGTTTGAAACTACAGAACTGTTTTGAATATTCTTTCAGAAAGTTCTAGTATAACATATAATCATTTACAAACAGTATTATAAAAAATAAACCTACATTGTATGTATACCTAAAATCAAAATATTTTTAAAGTATAAATAAAATTCTTGTAATTAGAAAATATTTCTGTATTCGTTGATAAATTAATTACGTTTTATTTTATATGGAATTATAATTTTTTTATTTATATCCCAAAATAAAAAATTTTGGGACTAAGGCACTCAGAGCCAATTTTGGCCACACTTATAATTAATAGTTATAAATATTTAATAAGCATGTATAATTAATAATTATATAAATTTAATAAAAACATATAATTAATAATTATGTATGTATTGATTACTGATTACTTTAAAAAAAGTTCCAATGTTTTTGTTTTCGGCCGAAAAGAGAAAGAACGCCGAAATTCCGTTTCCATCAATTCAATCCTTAATAATTACGGCTATTGCCAATTATCCTGCATGCTTACCAGATAACGGATGTTTTTAAAATAGAATACGAAAAAAAAAAAAAAAAAAAAAATCTCCACACAGTTTCTTTCTGCATAATAAAATGTTATCCATCCAAAGCAGATCATCTTATTTTGATAACGTTTCCAACCTCACGGTGTTTAAGTAAACAAAACAAACCCGCATTGGTTCTTCTTTAGATTTGTTCTATAGTGAGTGATTTTTGTAGAGGCTCTAATTTTCTAATCACTTATTACATTATAATAAAAATTTGTTTCACTGCGTAATTTACCATGTTTGCAACTTGCTGAAAATTTCAAGAAAATCCCTCCATTAACAACGAAGATATCTTTTTTTTTTTTTTTTTTTTTTTTTTTTAATAGTAAGGAAAAGCACAAGCAGAGCTGGCTTTTCATTTATTTTTCTTTTGTATACTTATTCTGTTTGCTTGCAGTGCAATAATTTCTTTTTTCCGCTGAAACATTTGCAGAGTTCTTTTTATATGTGAGGTTGAATATGAATAGAATTTGAATAGTTGCTCTCGCTTTAAAGAGGGAAAAAGAAATTATAATGAGGCTACTTGTGCACGGCTGTTCTAAGATCCAAAGTTACTTTCTAAATTAAATTAGTTTTTGTTTAAGAATGCATGAAATTGGGAGTTGATTTCTTACCATGAAACTAATGTAATCGAATAGCGTTTTCCATATTTGGTAAATACATCTTTTAGAAATTATTTTCAAATTTAATTATTTTTTTATTTATTTTAAAATATTTAAAATTTTTTTAGGGCATTTTATTTTAAATATTTATGAACATATCGCGTAAAGTAACAATTTATTTCTGATAGGTGGTTCTGATGAGTTTTTCGTTTTTGGGAAATAAATTATTTATCGCGATTCGTGTCACATGACGACACTTTTCGACTTTCCCGAATTGCGACGTCGGAAATTAGGTTCAAAATGCCGCATTTGATAGTATTTCTGAATAATCAACTTAGGAAAAAAAATATGCAAAGTAGATAATATTGTGAGTGAAATTTGAAATTAATTTCAATTCGCATTATCGGCGATAAAGCTAAGTAATAGGTTCAAGTAATTGATAGTTCCCGATTTTGCAATTTACTCAGTGGAGAGATGAGTGACAGTGAATATTATTTTATAAAAGAAAAATAATAACAGAACAAATTATTCTTAGAATGAAATTACTTACCATTTCATATCTCAATGCTGGACATCCATTAACAAAGTTTGTCTCTTCCGGTTTAGCATATTCTTTACATAGGGTACATAGCATCAAATTTTCTTCTTGAATGAGCCATGGGTGCTCTTTTTTCCATTTTAGGAATGTTGAATTGCTGACTTCTTTGCGAATTAATTTAGAATTCTCATTGTTAGAATCTAGCGGTTCTTTATTTTCGATTTTTAAATGTTTATTTGGAAATGGTAAGGAAAAAAACGAAGTTATATCGCGTTTCGCCATTTTTAAACACTCGTGTCATTTAGAAGCTATACTGAACTGAAATATCAATTTTAAACCATGCTTTCAAACAAGTAGTGCAATAATTTTAAGGGTGTGGTTTTTAAGGTAAGTTTTATTAGTTATTGGTTAAAATCAAGTTAGCTTAGAGGTGATTGACAGGTGCATAGCAGTTTTAAACCAGGCTTTTGAACTAAGTGCGCAAGCTTTTTAGAGACAGGTGTCTCTCTGGTCAGTTTTATCAGTTATTGGTTAAAAAGAAGTCAGCTAGGAGGTGATTGACAAATCCTATTGAACCCCCCCCCCCCCACCCCCCACTGCACGCACGTGAAGAACACCTGTTTTCCATAAAAGAATGGACAGTAGCATGTGTTTGAAAAAGAAGGAAAAAAAAGAATAACAAAGAAAGAAACAGGCTATTTCAGACGTGACAAAACGACTATGTAAAAAAAAAAAAAAAAAAAAAAAAACCTTGCACTAAAGAATGAGAGCGTTTTTTAAACAAAAATTAAAGTGG
Source organism: Maratus speciosus (assembly GCA_963932465.1). NCBI lineage: Eukaryota > Metazoa > Arthropoda > Arachnida > Araneae > Salticidae > Maratus > Maratus speciosus. The sequence goes on along the minus strand of OZ010796.1, from coordinate 75,979,051 downwards.
GAAAAAGCTAGTCGTCAAATTTGACGACTAGGTATAATTGTCTAGTCGTCAAATGCAATAATTTAGTTGCATTTGGCGACTAACGACCGCTAATTTCTAACCCTGCTTTTACACAAGCAGTTCAAAAATATTTTGATAAATCTCAAATAAGTATACGACTCTGTCAAGTTCGACCTTCTACTTCAAAAAAAAAAAAAAATAATAATAATAATAAAAATAATAATCTGCCATATCTGTAATCATAGCAAATATTTTTAAAAAGAGTAATATTAACCCTTACAGTGCTAAGATCAAAATATTACTTAAATGCCTAAGATTAAAAAAGGGCTGACCCTATAGATAGGTAATTTGGCCCCTCTCCCCTCTAAGTAATTATAATGTCCATACCATGTGACAATTTATTTCATTGAATAGCAAAATTTACACACCACTGAACACCAGAACAAAGAAATAACGAAATGAAGGAGGGGCTTACACTCGTTTGCATGGTAATGTTGCACCCACAGCAAACTACATTTGGCAGGTTGCCAAAAATTATCTTTCTCTCTCTTGAAATGTGATATATGATAGAAAGCTTTCATTTATTCCCAGATTGCATAAGATAAGGTCCCTGTGACCCCATTCGCAATTTTTACAAATAAACACGAAACTTACTAAGTAGATAAAATTGAAAGAGACCTTTAAAGGATAAACCTAAGAAAATAATTTTATCATACATATTCTAAATGAGGAAAAAACTGCAAAATGTCCATATGGGGTCAAATTGACCCCATCTTAGTACTGCGAGAGTTAATATATATATATATATTTTTGTTTGAAAGAATAATAATAAAAAGGCTGTTCCTGTTTTCATATCATCTGCATCTGTTTTCGCTTCTATGATCTGTAATAGTCATAATGTCAAATGTCTACTGTTATAAAGGAAGCAGCATTGACAAATCGCTTTTATAAACAAATTTTACAGTTTGAATTTTATTTATGGTGCACCTTACACAGGGCTCGAAATGGAAAAATCCACAAACCGGAACACTATTTCAAAATTATTGTAGACTTTTTTTTTTTTTTAATTTACAGTAAAGTCCCGATTATCCGAGTTATTTTCTTCTAATGGACTTGATGGCTTCCATTATTATGAAACAGCCGCTTCCATTATTATGAAGCAGCCATTATAAATGAAGTGTTAGGTGAGGATGAAGGAGCAGTCGTAAAAATTATGGCTATTCTTTTCCCCCATTCTGACCAGAAAATCAGAGTTCTAAATTTTTATGGCTGTTCTTTCATCTTCACCTAACACTTGATTTATAATGGCTGTTTCCTAATAATGGAAGCCATCAGTCCATCTTAAGAAAATGATCCATTTCAAAGGTATAAGTTCGATTGAAAAAAACAAATTCATTCCCGGTATTTCTTACAACAGAAATGAACATCAAAGAGATGTTCCTAATACCATAAAAATGAATGAATGAAGCAAAAATTTATATTCCTTCACCTTAGTGGATGACGATTTGGTAAATCCAGTTTATACGAGTTTTTTGCTTATCTAAGGTAAGCTGGGTCCATATTAACTCTGATAATTGGGACTTTACTGTATAGCAAATTTATATTTAACCATAGAATAATGAATTAAAAAAATGCATTCAAGATTCTAAATAATTAGAAAAAAACGTTACACAGAGCATAGTAAGCTATATGTTTGACACTGTAATAATATTTTTTAATAATTGCACGAACCGGAACAATATTTGTCACAATTTCATGAATTGGAACATCGTTCTGGTTTGCTCCTGTACATTTTGAGCCCTGACCTTACGTTACATAAAGACAATAAATGAAAGAATGTTATTTTGCGTGTACTGTACCTGTTCAGGTGGAAGAGCAGACCCACCTGCAGTCATTTCTGCGACGACAGAATCACTTAATTTTTCTAGTTCTATCACCGCTTCTTTATCACATATGGAATGAGGATCAGATGGAAATGATTTTGTCTTTGGTGAAGACAATTTCAATTTTTTCTTTGACTGAAAAATACAAAAAAGATAATTCTTTTAATGTTGTTTCACTCATAGAAATGCAGAAATTTAGAACTGACTCGAAGCATGCAGCATTTCCTGATCTTTTTTCAATCTGAAATTCAACCAGTAATTGCCAACCAGTCGCAGAGAAAACAAGAAGTCTCATGCTCAAATAACTGAATGTTCATTAAAAAAATAACAGGATATTTAACATACAAACTGGCAGGGTTCATTGATATATATCAATGGATATGGATATATGTCATGGTATATGGGGCATTCTCACAATATTTTGACTTTTATGCCCCTGAATAATAATTTTTATTTTAATACACTTTTTTGTGTTTTTTTTATTTCATATACTGGGGAACATCCCATTGCATGATTGCATAACAATATTAACGAGATAAATAAGTTTTGGACAATATTGGGGGTACAAATACCAGGAAAACACCTATACTGTTCCATGTCCCTGATGCTGATTTTTAAGTTTGGAGCTGTCTGTATAAAATTGTTTCAATAAAAGTAATTCAATATAATTTTTTTTCCGAAACTGGGACAATTTTTTTATATAAATATGTAGCAAAAGATTAACCTGTGCACATTTTTACGGTTAATATTATTTTTTGAGCTCTGTCCCTGGGTTTTTCATCCTTACCATCCCTCTTGCTAAACTTATACAGAAAATCACTGCAGATGCAGCCACAGAATTTTTTTCAAGTTTTTTCTCATGCAGAAATATGCTAGAGAAAGAATGTCTAAAATTCTTTGACAGGAAATTTGCTGCAGAATTTAAATCAGCATTTAAATATCAATTTCAAGATTGTGGCTTTATTGGTAGTCTTACCGTCCCCAAGGTTTATTCCTGCACTTTTCGAGGTAAATTAGAAATATATATACATTTAATCCAATGTTAACAACTGTTTCTAAAAATCAATGAACATTGTGGCTATCACTTAGTCTTAACATGATTTGCCTAAAAATAGGTGGTAATTTTCCTTCCCGTTCCTTCTTTTCCCATTTCATTCCTTTTTTCCTATACCGTTCCCTTTTTTTACCTTGACGTCCCATCTTTAACACCCCTTTAAGACAATGTTATACAAAAATTCTGTATGAAAAGTACTACATTTTTATTATTTCTTATTTGAATATCCTGTGGGTACTATGCAAATTCATTATAAGTAAAAATTTAGAAGAAAGTAAAAAGTTATAGAAGTAAAATGGTTTCTTATTTGAATGTCCTGTGGGTACTATGCAAATTCATTAAAAGTAAAAATTTAGAAGAAAATAAAAAGTTATAGTGGTAAAATGGTAAGGAAAATTAAAGTCACAAGTTTAACTTAAACCTCAGTTAAATAAAAATATTTTCGCTGTTGACCTGTTTTTCTTTATTTTGAATCATTAAGGCATTCATCTATTAGATTAAAATGTTCTTTTAGCAAGTTTAATTTCACCAGATTTTTATTCCCAAAAGTCAAAAGATTGTGAGAATGCCCCATATACCTTGATATATATTGAATATTTATTTTTAAAATATCAAGACTTTTGATACTTTCGATATTTTTCTATACTTGATATTTATTTTTAAAACATCAAGGTTTTTCATATTTTCATACACTTGATATTTATTTTTGATATTTTCATATACTTGTTGATATTTTGTAGATTTGATATTTTTTTTTTACAATACCACTGTGCAAGATAATTTTGATATTTTCAGTTGAAACAAGTGTAAATGAAATTTGAAGTAGTATACTGACAGAAGCAGTGGGGTGCTCCAATTCTATATTTGTTTAAAAGTGTAAAATCTTACAAATTCGAGAGTATTCGCTGACAGGATTCATACACATTTTCCAAGAAAAAATCCCCTGAGAATCCCCTGATGTATTTTTCAGGAGATACAATTTTTCCATGTCAACAATTAATGACATTTTTTAAACCAGTACCATGACACTCACCTTTTAGAAATAAAATAAAAGCAAGATAATCTCAAAAATAAAGTTTATATATCATCTATATAAACAATATGAAAAAAACTTTAAAGAAAAAACATTAATTTGTGTAAAATAGATGAAGTCTGTATGCCTTGTAGGGCTGTACTTAAAAACTTGGTAGCTTGGCTGCAAGAAGTTAATTTCCACTTCACAATTTTCTTACTTCTTCAAAAGCATTATGAATGAATAATATGAATGCTGCAAGTGTCAATTTCAAATTTAAAACGTCCTTTACTTTTTTAAAGTTCCTCTTGAATTGTTATCAAACCTCACGATGTTAGAAGGTGAATCTAGTGAATGAATGGATGTAGACAAGACAGATGTGATATCATAAAGCACACGAACAACAGCAATTGCCCTTAATTTCCCAGATTAACCTGTCATTTTACCAGGTTTTGGGAATTTTTTGCATTAGGGGAAGACGGGGTACAATGAAACATTACTTGTAAAATCAGTCAAATTTGTCATAGAGAGTTGCAGTTTATATATATGTTATACAACTATATGTTCCAATTACTGATGTGATTTGGATACATTCACACTTCTACAACAGTAGCAATAGAAGATTATTGCTTTTACGCCATTGAAAGTAACTTTCTTTACTAAAAGTAAATTTGTTTATTTTTCCTTGTTGTTATATGTAATAATTATTTTTTCTATACATTGTTTTCTTTGGGTTGTTGTCTTCATACCTCCAAAACCAAACTAAAAAAAATAAATATTAGAAGTTTGAAAATAAATTTTTATTTAGTAACCTCAATGTGGGGTACAATGAAACACTTGCAGACGGGGTACAATGAAACATGTTTTATTATAGTAATAAAAGTAGTAAATAGAATATATTAGAAGTAAGAGTAGGAAAACAGAAAAAAAAAAGAGTTTTGTTCTAACCAGGTCAGTAAAAAATGCTCTTGTTAAGCAATTAAAAAACAGAAAGAGAAAAAAAGCTGAGAAGGGATTGTTTTCTAAACAAACTCTGCCTGCTACAGACTCTGATGATGATCCAGATTTTTTTCCAGGCCCAGCTGGTCATCGAGGTACTAAGAATCAGATATTCACACACAACATGTATGGCACAACCAGTATCCGTATAAATGAAAACATAAAGAAATATATACTGTTGGAGAAATCATACATTTAAATGAAGTCAAATGTGAAATACTTGATATAAAGACTCCAACCTAGGTTTTTTTTTTTTTTTTAGAAACTTACATAAAAAAAAAAAAAAAAAAAACTCATTCTGTTGAAACTACCACCCCATATTCCTTCAGGATCAACTGAAATATAAACAGAAATGCTAATTTTTGAAACTGACTTGCACCAATTTAATGTAAAATGAAAGGTATTTCTTAAACTAATAGAATTTTCTTATTTTTCATCTTAGACTATACTATTTTTATCAATTTCCTTATTAATCAAGTTTTGTTTTTGTATTTATCTCATTTTTCATAAAATAAACTATACTGGGTGAAAATTGCTTCTATCATTTGGAGTGTTTCATTGTACCCCGGCATACGGGTACAATGAAACACTGTAAGACATTTATTTTTTGTTATTTTTCAAGCATAAAGATATTGTTTAGAACCTAATAAAAATTTATTTAGATGGGGAAAATACAAGATTAAAAATATGCATTAATTATATTTTTGTGCATGCAAAATTGTGGATAGGAAAAAAAAATTAGTAAATTTTGTTTCATTGTACCCCGTCTTCCCCTATCTCTTGAGATTCCCCTGATTTTTACAACCCCAAATTTATCCCCTGATTTTCCCATGAATCCCATATTTCCCTGATGAGTATGAACCCTGGCTGACACAGGCACTGGGGGGCCCCAATTTTAGGATTATTTAAAAATAGAATTTTGGGGGTATATGCTGCCAAAGGTAATGGGGCTCCAACTATAGGTTCATTTGGATAATTTTCATTTTAAAATGTAAAATACAAATTTAAAAGTGTACGCTGTCAGAGGCAGCGGGGTGCCCAATTCTGCATTCATAGAAAATCTTAAAAATTCGAGAGTGTTTGCTGATAAAGGCAGTGGGTGCTGCATAATTCTAAGGTTCTTTTCAAAATAGAAAATTATACAAATTCGATGATGTACGTTGATGAAAGCAGTATGGTTCCCCTATTCTAGGTTTCTTCAAAAACATAAAATCTTACAATTTCGAGACTGTACATTGTCGAATGCAGTGGGGCACCCCAAACACAGGTTTGTTAAAAAATATATAAAATTATGGATGTACGTTGTCGATAGCAGTGCCCCCCACCCCCCTCCCACACACACAATTCCAGGTTCGTTTAAAAATCTAATATCACACAAATTCAAGGGTGAATGCAGACAAAAGACAATGAGGCCTCTGACTTTTAGGTTCATTTGGACAATTTTAGCTGAAGAATGAAATTGTAATCGACTCAGAGAGGAAGGAAAATAACATAATGCAAAGAGTATAATAGGACATTACTAATTAGAAAATATTTAATAATTTTAAATAAGTTTTGCCAATGTTTTAACTCTTTATGTACTGAATTATGAAAATTTTATATTGTAAAGCATTTTACGTGAATTTTTGAAACTACATTAGAAGATTTACATAATCATTTAATAAATTTTAGAAGGACTGAAGGATTAATTAAATTTGAATTTATATGGATTTTGTGCAATATTTATAACCCGACTCAAACCTTTTATTTTAAATATTTTTCTTAGTATCTTGTAAAATTAGGAAATGTACAAATATAATGTTCTTGTTCTTACAATAGAAATATTTCCAAATTAAAAAATTCCCCCCCCCCTCCCCAACTGTAAGAAAACTGAAAAGATGCATAGGCAAAAGAAATCATCCTTTTAAAAATACTTTTGTTTTGTGTAACCCATAAAACTTTTGGAACAAGATAGTAAAGTAATGCATCTATGACTCATTCTAAACTGCATTACTACTCATCGATATATTAAATGAATTTTATAACAAGTTATTTTAATGGTTCTTATACAAACCATCAGCAGATTAGATAAAGGGTTAATAAAATCTTTAATAGATATTTTTTTTAATTCTTAGAAGGGAAAAATACAGCACCAAATAATACAATTTTTGAACAAAAGTGAAATTAACGAACGATTATGAGTTTATCGAATGTCTGTGCGTGTGGGGGCTGTAGCAACATCCCATGCACCCCTGTAGCTATGTCCCTGATTCTACAGCAGTTGTTCTACCCGACATTTGTTGCCTAGTCAACTGCTTTTAAATTAAACAAGTAATTTCTGAGTCAGCACATTTACATTCACAATTTCATGAATTGGAACATCATTCTGGTTTGCTCATGTACATTTTGAGCCCTGACCTTACGTTACATAAAGACAAAGACAATAAAGAAAGAATGTTATTTTGCGTGTACTGTACCTGTTCAGGTGGAAGAGCAGACCCACCTGCAGTCATTTCAGCGACAACAGAATCACTTAATTTTTCTAGTTCTATCACCGCTTCTTTATTACAAATGAAATGAGTATTAGATGGACATGATTTTGTCTTTGGTGAGGACAATTTCAATTTTTTCTTTGACTTAAAAATACAAAAAAAGATAATTCTTTTAATGTTGTTTCACTCATAGAAATGCAGAAATTTAGAACTGACTCGAAGCATGCAGCATTTCCTGATCTTTTTTCAATCTGAAATTCAACCAGTAATTGCCAACCAGTCGCAGAGAAAACAAGAAGTTTCATGCTCAAATAATTGAATGTTCATTAAAAAAATAACAGGATATTTAGCATACAAACTGGCAGGGTTCATTGATATATATCAATGGATATGGATATATGTCATGGTATATGGGGCATTCTCACAATACTCCCCTCTTTCGCGATCTTCTGGGGGAAATTCGCGCGTTTTTCGCGATCTTCTGGGGGAAATTCGCGCGTTTTTCGCGATCTTCTGGGGGGAAATTCGTGTGTTTTTTGCGATTTTCTGGGGGAAATTTGTGTGTTTTTTCGCGAACTTCTGGAACAAATTTGTGTGCTTTTCGCGATCTTTTAATGGAATTTGTGTTTTATTTCGATCATTTGACGAAACTGACGTTTTTCTCGCGATCACTTGATGGAAACCGCGTGTTTTTCGCGATCCTTTGACGAAATTCGCGTCTTTTTCGCGATCCTTTGACGAAATTCGCTTCTGTTTCGCGATCTTCTGGGGGAAATTCGCGTGTTTTTTGCGATCTTCTGGGGAAATTCGTGTGTTTTTCGCGATCTTCTGGGAGAAATCCGCGATCTTTTAATGGAATTCGCGTTTTATTTCGATCATTCGACGAAACTGACGTTTTACTCGCGATTATTTGATGGAAACCGCGTGTTTCTCGCGATCCTTTGACGAAATTCGCTTGATTTTCGCGATCTTCTGAGGGAAATTTGCGTTTTTTCGCGATCTTCTGAGGGAAATTCGCGTTTTTTCGTAATTTTCTGAAGGAAATTCGCATTTTTTCGCGATCAACTGAAGGAAATTCGCATTTTTTCGCGATCAACTGAAGGAAATTCGCGTTTTTTCGCGATCAACTGAAGGAAATTCGCGTTTTTTCGCGATCAACTGAAGGAAATTCGCATTTTTTCGCAATCAACTGAAGGAAATTCGCGTTTTTTCGCGATCTTCTGAAGGAAATTCGTGCTTTTTCGCGATCTTCTGAAGCAAATTCGCGTTTTTTCGCGATCTTCTGAAGGAAATTCGCCTTTTTTCGCGATCTTCTGAGGGAAATTCGCCTTTTTTCGCGATCTTCTGAGGGAAATTCGCGTTTTTTCGCGATCTTCTGAGGGAAATTCGCGTTTTTTCGCGATCTTCTGAGGGAAATTCACCTTTTTTCGTGATCTTCTGAGGGAAATTCGCGTTTTTTCGCGATCTTTTAATGGAATTCGCGTTTCATTTCGATCGTTTGACGAAACTGACGTTTTTTCGCGATCCATTGACGAAATTTGTGTGTTTTTTCCGATCTTCTGGGGAAAATTCGCGTCCTTTCACGATCTTCTGGCAGAAATTTGCGTCTTTTTGCGATCTTCTGGCAGAAATTCGCGATTTTTCATGATGATCTGGGAGAAATTCGCGTTTCTTTCGCGATCTTTTCATGGAATTCGCGTTTTACTTCGATCGTTTGACGAAACTGACGTTTTTTTCGGGATCTTTTGATGGAAACCGCGTGTTTTTCGCAATCCTTTGACGAAATTTGCGTATTTTTAGCGATCTTTCGAGGAAATTCGCGTGTTTTTAGCGATCTTTTGAGGAAATTCGCATGTGTTTCGCGATCTGTTGAGGAAATTCGCATGTGTTTCGCGATCTTTTGAGGAAATTCGCATGTGTTTCGCGATCTGTTGAGGAAATTCGCATGTGTTTCGCGATCTTCTGGGGGAAATTCGCATGTGTTTCGCGATATTTTAATAGAATTCGCGTTTTATTACTATCGTTTGACGAAATTGACGTTTTTTGCGATCTTTTGATGGAAACCGCGTGTTTTTCGCGATCGTTTGACGAAATTGACATTTTTTGCGATCTTTTGATGGAAACCACGTGTTTTTCGCGATCGTTTGACGAAATTGACATTTTTTGCGATCTTTTGATGGAAACCGCGTGTTTTTCGCGATCGTTTGACGAAATTCGTGTGTTTTTCGCGATTTTTTGAGGAAATTCACGTATTTTTTGCGATCTTTCTAGGAAATTCGCATTTTTTGCGATCTTTTGAGGAAATTCGCGTGTGTTTTGCGATCTTCTGGGGGAAATTCGCGTGGGTTTCGCGATATTTTAATAGAATTCGCGTTTTATTTCTATCGTTTGACGAAATTGACGTTTTTTTGCGATCTTTTGATGGAAACCGCGTGTTTGTCGCGATCGTTTGACGAAATTGACATTTTTTGCGATCTTTTGATGGAAACCGCGTGTTTTTCGCGATCGTTTGACGAAATCACGATTTTTTTCCGCGATCTATTGACGAAATTTGACAGTATTTTTTGAGACATATTTGCGAAAAAACGCGATTTTTCCGTGATTCTTGGCTAATTGCCAAACATCGATGAAATTTAAAATAAAGATCGGTTAATAGTGTTGAAAAACGGACTTTACGAACCTAATAATTGAAAAAAGGACCTAGTGGGAGCCCTGCTATAAGATTATCCTAACCAATCAATGCTGTGCTTCATAAATAACGGGCATAAAGGATTTACCGTGCGTTTTACAATCGCGATTTTTTTTTTTCCTCGGCAGCAATACCGCTTGCGCCCGAAGCCGCAATACAATTTAAGGAGTTTCTAAGGAGTGGTTTGCTTATCTAAGTAGTTCTAAGTACTACTTGGGAGTGTTTTCATTTCCAAGGAGTTTCCAAGGAGTCTAAGGAGTCTGTGCGAACCCTGTAAATGACATCCTATGTGTAAAAAGCTATTTTTCTTTAATGAAAAATTTTACCTCTCCAATATTTTTCTGTTTGAAGTATACATATGGAGCAATGTTTTTAGCAAGTTTGAAAAAAATTTATGATGGGCCATTTTTTTTATGGCCCATTACAGTAAGCCAATTTTTGAGGGTGATATTTTCTGTTTAAATGTAATAAACAGTATTAAAATAAAAATTTACCATTGTTTTAATATCATATACGCATTCTTTATATAAATAGCTTTAAATTGGTACCAGAAATATAAAATTTGAATCATTAGTTGTCAAGTTATGGACATTTATAGACATTGGGATAGCATCCAAGATGGCCGCCATTTGGTAAAAATGACCATTTTTTAAAAGGGTATATCTCAGTGAATATTGCGCAAATTAGTTTTAAATTTCAGATTTGAGGGTTTCACTACTATGTCTGTCTACAAAAAAAATTTAAAAAAAATCTGTGACTATGGTGCAACACCCATTGGTTGAATTCGTGTGGAATGACCCATATACTATATATGTATATTATATATATGTACAGTCGTGGAAAAAAAATGTAAACACCTTCTACTAATCCTCAACAAATTTCGTAGAAGAAAGTTACTGGTACTGAACAATTGGAAATAAAGTCTACTTTTAAATGATGTATATAAAATTTACTTAGGGGGCCATCTACATATTAAAACTAACCATAACTTTGTTTTTTTCAATAGCAGTACATAATTCTGACAGCATAAATGAACTCTACACCCTTCAATTAGTCTAAAAACAAATTTTTATACAATTCGTACCATATGTTTCCCAGAAATTAATTATTTTAAAACGAGTGTATTTTAAGGGCTATATCCAAATTGAAGTTCGGTACTCAATTGTTAACCAAGACAGCTTCCTTTTTGATCAAGGCACCTTAAGCAGTCAATTAAGCCTGTTAGATTACAGGATAACATATAAAATTTCAAAATATTTAGTCACTTCTATCATAGTCGGCCCCTTAAACCATCATTCTGCCGTTTTTTAAGCATAATTTGAAAACTACTTGGAAGAAAAATGTGAAATTTTGGATTTCCATAAAGCAGGACTTAATAGATCTGAATCCATCAAAAAAATTGTAGGTTGCAATTCATAATTTTTTTTTAATATTAATTTCATAATTGATAATTTATATCAGAAAATTATAAAAATTGCTAATTCAACGTATTTATGTTTGGGTATATTAGTATTATTGCTACACAAAAATTTAGCACATTAGGAGCATAATTTCAAGAGATATAAATAAAAATATGAAAACGTAATTTAACATTAGAAGCACTAAATTTTGAATGATTATAATTCAAAAACTTATCATTCAAATGACTTGAAATTTTGTGTCTAGGCATAGTTTGAACCAAAGATTTCAAATATCTTGTTAAAATTGGGTATTGCTACTGAAAAAAATTAAGTTTGGATTCGTTTTAATATGTAGATGTCCCCCTAAGCAAATTTTATATACATCATTTAAAAGTAGACTTTATATCCAATCGTTCGGTACCAGTAACTTTTGTCTACGATAATTTGTTGAGGACTTAGTAGGGGTTGTTTACTTTTTTTTTTCCACAACTGTACACACAGGTATATATATATATATATATATATATATATATATGTACACACATATGTACACCTAACCTCATATTATGTGCACATCAGCATTTTTTTCCCTTATTACCCAACTACTCAGTACTCGGTACTTGGCTGAGTAGTCAGTGGCTGAGTACTTGGTACTCGGTACACCTCTACTAGGTACTCCTACGTAGACTACAGACCCAAAAGGTTTTAAATGTTGAACTGATGGTTTTACACCACCATACAACTCAAACGGAATTTTCTCCAAAGCCCGTGGACAAACGTGGTTCCAAGTGTACACATAATATTTCATGGCCTCTGGCCAAAATTTAGGATCAAGCTTACTTTCACATAAAATTGTTCTCGCGCCGTTAACTACAGTTTGCATAAACCTCTCAACTACTCCATTCTGTTCTGGCGTAAACGGGTTAGATAATTCATGTTTTATCCCCCTTTCCTCAAAAAAATTCCTGAAACTATCATTGACAAGCTCTCCCCCATTATCCGTATGTACACTCTTAACTCTCTTTCCAAGAAAATTCTCAGCACGAGTTATGTGAGCTTTCATAATATCGAAAGTATTGGACTTAAGCTTCATAGGATAAAGGGACACGCACCAAGAGAAGTCGTCAATTATAGACAGGAAATAACGTTCACCTTGCCTACCTTCGGTCCTACACGGACCCCAAAGATCGGCATATAACAGTTTTAATGGTTGAGAAGATCTGTTGTTGTCAAGAGAATGAAATGAAACACATTTAAAGTGATTTAATTTACATAATTCACATTTAAAGTTTAAATCTTTTAAGTCAGGTAACCCCCGAACCCCCCTCTTACAGCATGTATGAACTAAAAGAGCTGGACTTACATGGCCAAAATGGCAATGCCACAGCTTCATATTTTCAACATTATTTGCAGAAATAGAAACATGCTTGCTTTTTACGAGAATTAGAAATTTGAGGGGAAACCTGATAAACTCCATTTTTAAGATAAGCGCTAAATAGGTACTCGCCCTCTCGAGACACTTTCACCTCATCTTTTTGTCCAATTGTGGACCAGAAATTAAATTTCACCTTAAACGGCTTGAAAAGATTACGTTGGTTAAAGTTACAATTCTCTGACCCAAATGAAGTTTCACTTCACCTTTCCCTTCGATCTGGAACGAAATCCCCCTGACAGCATCGGTCATCTTTTCATTAATAAAAGTTCAAATTTAACAAAAAAACATTTGACAAAAAGGATGAGACGCACCTGAATCAAAGATCCAGGTGGCCCCATTACCAACATTATATAAATTAACTTGAGAAACATAATACAAAGATGACTTACGTACATCGTCACTGGGACTTTGGGATTTAGGACGACGAACATTAGGACTATGTTTAGAATCAGGTCCATTCAGTCGATGACTGCCTTGATCAGGATACATCTTCTGGTCACAAGATGGTCTGGAACAAGCTGATGGAGAATTGTCGCCAGGTTGACAAACAGGATCTCTGTATCCATGCTTTCGATTTTCAGGAGAATCACCATAAGAACTCTGGTCATCGGTAGAAGAATGTCGGCTCGATGAAGAAAAACCATTTGTAGATTTCGATGGATAGCGACTACTGAACTTCTCTTCCTGCCATGATTTCTGCTTAACAGGACACTCACACCGAGATTTGTAATGGCCTAAACGGTTACAATTCCAACATTTAATATGCTTACGAGCTTTTACAAACTTTTTCACATTTGACATCTGAACTTCAGGTACCGCTTTACCACTATCCAACTCTCTAACCCTCAATTGGATTTCTTCAGCTACAAGTTCAGTCACTATCTTATTGAAAATGAACTTATCATCACTCCATCATAGAATATTTTGAACTATGCTATCAAAACTTCGTGGTAAATACCGCAACATCTGAAAGCTTGTATACTTTTCTTTAAAGGAAGAATCAATGGATTTAATTTCTGTTGAAATGCATAGTAAATGAGAAGCAAATAAATTAATTGCCTCATTTTCTGCTATTCTACACTCCATTAAATCACTAAACACCTTCATATGGTAAGACCTCGAATGTGGACAGAAATTTAACTTTAACTTCTTCCAGGCACTAACTGGATCAGGACAACCCTCAATTATCCTTCTGTAATCAGCTTCGATATTTAAATATATTATCGACAGTACTTGATTAGCCATTTGGTTGAATGCTGCAATGCCAGCGTCAGACACAATTGTGCTCTTTTCTAGCTTACTCTTCGATGTCGCAATTGTATCCCATAAATTCTTCTCTAAAAGTAGATATTTCATATCCATACACCAGTTGGTGTAATTATGAGTGTTCAATTTCTCGATTGAAAAAGTAGCCATTTTATTTCACGATCCGACAACCAGGAAATTAAAAAAATTTCATATATTTTTAAAAGAGATCACCATTAAAAACTTTAATCAGGATAAAAAATTTCTTTCATAAAAAAATTTTCATTTTTCAGGAACAAACCATTTATTTCTGCAAAATTTCATATCTATCTACTGCCCCCCCCCCCCCACTTTTGAACTCGTACATTCCTTAAAAAGGTAAGAGCCGTAGAATACCACTTTACATTAATGAAATTTAACTTCACTGGGCTTGCTTACAATAAGCCAAAAACCATCATTGCTCATAACCTCTTGTGTGTGCATAGGACTTTAATGAGGCAATAAGAGAAGAAATGGGTTTAAAGCTTGTTTAAACAATACTATGCACTCCATATTATAGAATCAGTACTTATTATATCATCAAGAAATTAAAGTACAACTCCAGTGGCATTCTGATGCACCGTACCTTTTAACCAATTTAACTTGATATTACTTTTATGTTCAGCATAAAAAAAATATGATTCTTGTTTACAGATTTTAATGTGGGACAAAAGTGTAGTCTGTTGATCATCTTTTTCAATTTGACCAGACAATCAATTGCCAAAAGTGGTAACATTATCACATATATCCACTGTTGAAGTAGATTTAAAAAAAATTATGCTTGAGCTCTATACATTTAAAACAAATTTCATTCGAAAGTAATCCCCCCCACTCCCTACTTGATATGTCGTGTAGGAGCAATAAAACAATTGCTATACATTTCGTAAAATATCAACCATGTTTGGCAGTTGTCTAAAAGTAACCTATGAAATTAGAGTGATACAAAAAAGTGTGTAGCAAAAAAAATAGGACTTTGTCACTAATAAAAAATGAAAGGTACTGACCTTAGAAGAGCTTGATATCTTATTTTTCTGATTTTGTTTTACAGTTCCCGTTTTTTTTCCATTCCTCTTGTTCTTTACAACTTTTTTTTCTGGTATTGGTGATTTTGGTTTTCCAACATTTTTCACATGTATTTTCGTAACTTTTTTCACATCTTTAATTGCAGTCTTTTTAGATGTTTTGGCTGGATCAATAGTATGTTGTGAAGTTTGTGATTTCAAAGCTGAAAAAAAAAATAGCAATTTTAAAAAGTTACAAATTAGAAAATTTTCGAAAAAACACGTTGGATCATGTTAAAAAAAAAAAAAAAAAAAAAAAAAAATCTTAAAAATAAATAAAGAAAGAAAGAAAGAAAAAAGGCTTGTTATAAAAAATGCAAAAACTACTTCGTATATGGTACAAAGTCAGAACTCAAGAAACAGCAGGGTTTAACTGATTCTGGATTCTGTGTTTTATAAATTCAGGATTTTGTGTTTAATCTTGTCAATAAAGTTATTTTTACAAGTAAGACATCACATCATGCTAAATTGAGGATGCTCTACACTATTATAATCGACATTTTGTTGCTATCACTCACATATTTCAAGATAGGGTCAACAATTTACACATTTCACCACTAGCAGGCACTGCAGTCACTCTGATATAACAGCACATAGTTAGTGCTGTGGTCATAAAAATACCAGAGAGTATACACTAGAATGATGTAAGTTCATGGATAAAGTATATGCTATAGCTTTATTTGAGAAACAGAGGGTATACAGAGGTTCTTAAGAGAATCCAGAAAGTATATGGCATAAACTTCCGTATACCTTCCACTAGACGCTTGCAGAGATATCCGAGTGTATCTGGACATTACTTTTCACTTGCCAGGACCTTCTAGTAGGGTTACAAAAAAAAAAAGCTAAAATTAAAAGCCACGCCGCACAGTTGATCAAAGTATAGGCGATGTCGAACATAGGATTATCGCGATAGTATAAGCCTATATATATATATGATGTTTTTTTATATTTAGTTTAAATGAGTAAAATAAATGATACTGAAAGTATCTGCATGTTTTTTAAGAACAACTTTGCATTTTTTGTCGCAAACAAGAAGTATAGGGAGCTGATGCATAACTAAAATAAACTGGAAAAACAAAGCATGCAGTTTTTACTTATATCCAAATGACATTTGTGGAATATTTAAAACATTTGTTTAATTTTTAATTGGCAACATATGCAATATTTACATAACTCTTTAAAACCGTTCCACAAAACTGTAACATTTTAGAACTGATTTCAGTGCATATTTGTTATTATTGGGTTTGAGTTTTTTAAAATTATCATGTATTAATATTAGCATATTTCTTTTTTATTTCAAACAAGATTATTTCATTTTGTCTTTTTTTTTATATTCTTTTCAAATATGATAACAAACGGAAATTTGTTTCTGTTTCTGAAGAATTTAAATAATGGTTTTAGTTATGAAAAATCAATGCTTAGTTTTGTAAGTAAACAGTGTGGACTAATTGCCTCAGAAATTGATGAAGAAAATTTAAGAAGCGTTTACGTATGTTTTGTGTAAATTCAAAAGATAGCTGGCTGAAATCTGAATGAAAATTAGATCGATTCAATATTAAAAACTATTCTTCACTTCAATGTTCCTTTAAAGTTGGTAATGAGCTTAAACCATTTGCCATTGAAAATTTGCAGAAATGAATATCATGAAAATGTTTTTCAGACATAACTGAAACTCATGAAAGAAGACAAACTCAATGTATCAGAGAGGATACTGCTGGAGAAGCTACAATAAGAAGAATCAAAGGGAAAAGTTCAACGCGAATTCAGAAAAGAATTGGGTTTGCTAATAGATATTGTTAAACAGGGAAGTGATTTGACACACAATGAAACACTGCAAGGACATTTTTTGCTGAGTTTGAAAAGACAGCTGAGATCACTGTATTGGATAAATAACTTATTAAACATATACTGTATGCTACATTTTAGAAAAGCCCAAATACTTTTTTTTTATTATTATTATTGAAGTTATTAATCTCTAAGATTATTATAATTGAAGCAATTGTAAAACTGATGTAAAAAGCTTTTCTAATTATTGCTATATTTAGAAATTAATAGAAAAATGCACTTAATCTGTACAACAAAATTAAAACTTGGTAACTTCTTAGCAAAACAAAAACAAAATTTTATCCAGTAGGGGAAGGTGGAGCCAGTGGTGTAGTCGTAAAAAAAAAAAACAGAGGGTATACGTTCTAAGCAGAGGGTATACGCTCAAGGCAGAGGGTAAAAATTTGGAAATTTCACACTGGGAACGGCTAAAAACTGTGCCTCAAAGTACGGTTGGTATTATATGCCAGCTTCTGTACCTAAATTACAAACTCATGGAAAAGATATGATTACAAATTTTGCTGTTCCAATTGGATAATTATTGGAAGAAGCTAGCGAAGCTTGAAATAAAGAGTTTCAAAGGTACCGGGAGTCCCATAAGAGAAAAATAAGTCAAAGAGCATGTAACAAAGACTTATTGCACTATTTGCTAATAACATGCAATTTCCAGTATTAGACACAAAATAGAAAATGTTCAAAGGAACAGAAAATTTCTAGAAGCATTGAAACTTTTACTTAAAAATATAACACTTTATCACTGACACAGCAGTGCATCTATTTATTAGAGTACATTTAACCCTCTGAGAGCCTTTGTGCTTTTCAGCATTTTCATGTAAATGTTTATATAACCCAAGATATGAGTATATTAAATTTAATTTCACAGTTTAATGTTAAATTAGTTTTTTACATCATTTGATCCTAGAAATTTCTTACAGTATAATCTTATTTTAAAAATATTTTTGTGTACAGTCAATTTAACATGTTTTCTGGAAATGGAAAGTTATGCAATAGCCGCTTCAAGTCTATTTATTTTGAAAATGTGCAGGTTTGTGCAAAAAATCCTCTATACCACATTAAAGTATAGGTTTTCAGGAATACCAACATGTGTTTGAAATTTCAAACAACTTTAAACAATTTAAGTTACGTAATTTTGAAGATTATGACATCGTTAATTCTATATATGTTGTTCATAATGTAGAATGAGACATAAAATTCAATCAAAATGTAGTCAGTGGTGGTTTAAAATGTGTTTTAAGAAATTAATAATGATATTTCAAATGAGTTATTAGTAGAGGTTACTTAAGTTCATTTCTGAGCACAACAAAAATGTTGCTAAAATTCGCAGAAAAATTCCTCTGCTGAAAGGTGTGTATTCCGAGCTATACAAATATGATATAATTTTGAAAAATTAAAAAAATAAACATATATTTGTATTTTATAGATATTCCTTTAAAATATTTCATTGCAAAAAATTAGTTATTTAATGATTATTTTTTGGCTCTATGCTCGCATTTTCTTAAGGATTGATCCTCTGTGTGTCGGTGCCTTTTATACAGTGAAGCACATGGTTTGTTGATGTATATCAATGGATAACTTGAAACTGAATCCTATAGTTTGCTTTTGTTATAAGTGTGTGTATAAAGCAAATTGTATCTTTTTTTAATTTTGTTCCAAGTGAAAGAAAAAAAAAGGGGGGTAAAGAGAAATGCATTTTTAGAATATTGTTTAAGCTTTCATGTTAAGTGCAATATTTATATTCTAATTAATATTATGCTTGAAAATATTTATTTTCAGCAGCAAGTTTATTATTTTGAAAATATTGGATACATATCAAAATATCCGATATTTTTGATATTTTCGAAAATATCATGATATTTACGAACCCTGGTGCAGCATTTCAATAAGTAAGCTACACATTTTTAAGTTCTTTTTCATTAGTTTTAATGACATTTAATTGACTTAGAATTTAATAAATAACCCAATTTCTCAATAATGAAGACATAAATGCTGGAATAACACATAAATGGAGCTGCTAGTGATTTGAAGTCAGAATTACAAATATGTCAGACTGCTTTACCTGATTTATACAGACCTTTCATCCCACAGTTTTTTTCCATTTTTACTGCTTTATAAAATTAAAGAGGACAATGGTTACTTAGTTATATGTTTTATTTCTTCACTAATTTTAAGAGCTATTAATATTAATATTAATGTCCTATTTTATTTCTCATAAACATTTAAAATCATACACAAAGTCATATAATAAAAACACCATTTCTCACTATTAAAAACATTATTATTATGAATAACATATACATGAATTTATGCATGAATATGCACTATTTTAAATAGCAATTTGGCCTCCCCTAGGCCAGTTTACATAGAATGACCAATAGGGTGTTCGAAAAAAAAATTTTTTTGAAAAGTGACATGCATAGGGGCTTAAATTGTGAGCAATTATTATATAAACACACCGTAAAAATTTGAAGTTTTTCTTTTAATAACAACTGACCTCTCAAGAAAGTTAAAAATTTCATAATATATCCTTTAAGCTTGTCATTATACCATAGAAATAATTGCAATAACGCATTAATTTACCTCATAATTTCATTTAGCTGAGACACCACACAGTACCCAGTGGAAATATAGTTTTTTTAAATCTTTATCATAAATCACATAAAGTGAAGTGAAGAATAAATGTGCAAAAATGAAAGTGAAGTGAGATATCAACTAATTTCTAAGAATAGGTGTTATTTACATGTTGCAGGTTGCAAATTGCAAAGAGTACAAAGATAATTGATTAAATCCTTTATTATAAATCACATAAATTAAAACAAAGAAGAAAAATTTACAAAATGCAGTGAATGAAGTGTCTAGTATTTTTAGAAAAGGAATATCACTTATTTTATGTTGGTGCACGTTCTGAAATCCCAGTTATGATATTCCATTTTTAATATTTTCATTATAATGTTTCCTCACACTTAATGTGAAAATTAATGAAATTGTTGTATCAAATACAAATTTAAGCAACTTATTTTGTCAAAGAAGATGAGTGACATATCGCCAGCAGAAAAAACAAAAGTAATAAATAATGTGGTTATCCCATCCGGTTTCCATTTTTGATACAGAACATTATAACCAGTTACCAGCTATTAGTCAAACATTGTGTAATTTGTTTTTGGTTTAAAATACAAAATACCTTTGTCAGTAAGCTATTTGAATACAATTAATGAAGCGTATCTGTGTGTGTATTTGAGCAAGTTGCAGCAACTCAAACGTCAAATGCTGTTGCAAAATTTAAAAAAAAGTCTATCAAAAACGTGTAAGAATTGGAAAAAACAAGACTAGAATAGCAGAAATTCTATCAGAAATGGAAAATGAGTTTTGAGTCAATTAGAAAATATGTATGATATATCACATTCAAATTCCTGGAATCTTGTTAAAATTTATTCAGATTGGGTTTTTAGGATCAACTAGAAGCACAGAAAATGATTGTTTCGTGAGGGATAATATGTTTGCACAGTATGAAGCATCAGTTTAGAAGCATCATAACTTCAAAATTCTAGTTTCTGCTGTATTTGACTTATTTTTCACTTCACCAGGTCCTCAAAGCACCATTTTTTGTAGAATTGAAGACTACTTGCATAATAAATATTGCCAATTATGCAGTAATTTATAAGGATACTGATAGTTGTGTTTTAACCGAAGATGAAAAACACTGGCTACAACTAAACAGAAGTGTTATTGTAGCCTTCCTTTATAAACAGACAGAGAGAAATATTCAATCTTGTGATGATTACTTAGAGTTCATAAAACTAATACTGTTTATTTTGTATGAAAATACATCACAATTTCTTAAATTGCAAAATTTCACAAAAATCACTTAATTTTCTTAAATCACAATTTCTTTTGCAAAGTTATATTCAGTCCTCCTGGTGCATACTATCATGCACAGTGGATGGCGAAAGGATTCTACTGCCTTAAAATATTTTGCTTTCATGAGCAATTCAAAAATATGGGCTATGTGCATTAAAAAACATCTGTCTATTTATAGCAATAACTTATATGAAAGCATTGTTTTCTGCACCTTCAAGCTGTAGTACAGTGCCTAGCAGTGATAGAAATTGGGAAGTAAAAGGTAGGCGTCAAATGAGGACTACTATAAAAATCTTAGGTGTCAAATTAAAATTTTTAGTTGCAATTTCTAAAATTCGTTTTTAACAGTACTATAATACTGTATGCTACTTTTTAGAAAAGCCCAAATACTTTTTTATTATTATTATTATTAAAGTTATTAATCTCTAAGATTATTATAATTGAAGCAATTGTAAAACTGATGTAAAAAGCTTTTCTAATTATTGCTATATTTAGAAATTAATAGAAAAATGCACTTAATCTGTACAACAAAATTAAAACTTGGTAACTTCTTAGAAAAACAAAAACAAAATTTTATCCAGTAGGGGAAGGTGGGGCACGTTGGGACATCTCAATTGTGCAGTTAAAAATTAGCACATATAAGTGCCAATATATGATACTACAATCTACTCTTCCATGTGTTTTGGAATCACTGGTGTTTGCTGGCAACAAATAATACCATTATTTTTGTTTTGAATGAGATTGAGTAACATTTATGTGTGTTTTGAAAAATAAATTTTTTATTAAAGAAATGAAATAATTCAAGTGGGGGCATGTTGTGATGAAAAAACATTGATTTATTGTATTTTAAGGGTAAAAAATAGACTGCAATGCTAAGCTTAACTGATTTAAAGTTTTTGTTACTTAATGTGCGAGGTGGGGCAGGTTGGGACACTCAGTTGTGGGGCACCTTGGAACATGTCCAAAAAATGCTGTACAGACCAAATGCAGCTTACTGAAGGAAAAAAAAAAGTACACAACCAATTAGAATTTTCATCAAGCAGGGAGGATGAGACAATTGCGCTAGCAAAATTGGTAAAAATTACCACTGGCAGGAAAACAAATATATATGATTTGTGTAATGGCAGTAGTGATGAATTCAGCTGTTTATGTGGTGCTGATTTTCCTACACATTGCAAACTTACTTAAGATAAGTCCAGAAACTTAAAGGATAAAGGTAAACCAACTGTGGGATAGTGTACATTGGCAAAGTTTGCAGGAAAAAAAAGCATTGTTGTATTTGTGTTCAAAATGTTGAGGACAGCAGCGAGTATGAGATATCTATTTTGAGAACACGAGATCTAGGGTCAGGTGGGGTAAAGTGGTCAGGCGGGGTAAAGTGGTCATAATTGATAAAAAGGGCTAAAATCCTGACTAATACAGATATTTGAATAATTTTCTTTTAATTTTAGATTTAGTAAGTATTGATGAAAGTTTCTCACTCAAAAAAACATTTGTAGTAACATGTTTGAGGCACTGAGCACTCATTTTGTCTGTCTTTGTTACAACTTATTCTTTTAACTCTTTAATTAACTTTTCCATTGCATTTTGTTTGTTCCAAATTTTGTTAAATTGATGGTTCAGAAAGCGTTACACATATCTCAAGAACATATTTTCATTTATAGCCAAGTTATATTTATTACAGATTTTATTTCATAATAGTTTTAGTTACATGGGGTAAAGTAGTCATAGGGTTAGGCTTAACTTATAGATATTTGATCTGAGTTAAATTACTCATTATATACAATGCCAGTTTATTAAATACTAATAATTATTAAAAACTAAACTGCTAATAATTATTATTTAATAATAGTTTATAATATGGGAGTTAAAAAAGGTTAGGTTTAATTTTTAATAGGTTCAGATTAGTGTTATTTACCGATTGATATTTTGGAGAACTTTTAAAACGTAAGTATGTTTTGTAGTTTCAACATGCCTAGAACATATGTGGGGAATAATCATGACAATTACTCCATGCTAGTTTTCAATAAACATTGCAGTCAGTATATGCTACTGCAGCATAAAAATTCAGGAAAAGAATTAGGAAAGTCATTAGAAGAATTTTGTATTGTTGAAAGCTTGAATTTTCTTGCACAATATGGATGTCTATTTAATAGTTCTGATATATCAAACTTAATTTACACATATTTTAACTATTTAAATAACAGAGAAAGTTCTTTTGGAAGAAAACCACCAGGATCTGATTATCTCAAGAAATTTGAAAAATGTTAAGCAAATGAATTAACTAAACGTAAACCCGAATTTCTTACAAAGGTTACAGCAACTAATTTTAACAACCGACACAGTAACTACTTTTCTAATACCTATACATGTATTATATAAAAAAATGGCCCACAAGAAAGTCCTGAAAGAATTTTTAATATTAATGAGGTCGGAATGGATGTGAATAGCCAAAATAGTCCAGTTTAAAAAATTTTACGCAATGCATTATATAAAATTCAGCAACCAAAGGAAAGATAATGTTCAGTGTTCTTTTTGGTATATCAGCTATTGGTTATTACATTCTTCCATTCGCAGTTTATGAGTGAGCTCATATATATGAATCATGGGCAAAAGGTGGTCCTACAGGAGCAATGTATGAATCAAGGAATCTGGATGGATGTAGGATTCTATACTTGAATCTTGGATGGATCATTTTATTAAGTAGTACTACACCAAAAGCTTACAAAAGCCTGCCCTTTTATTTATGTTTGTGATGGACATAATGGAATTATGTCACTGTGAAGAAAAGCTATCAACAATCACATTATAATACTCTGCCTACTCACTCATACTAGCCATAGTCTACAACCATTAGATCTAGGTGTATTTTTCCCATTAAAAAACGACTGGAAAGGAATTTTAAAGAAACAGAATAAAGAAAGCCGACTGCAAAATATGTAAAAAAAAATTAAAATAAGCTACATTGACAACATTATCTGCACCCATTTCAGATGGGAATAGAATTGTTAGATGTAGTTTTAAAAGAAAAAGGAAAAGTGTCCAGGCCAAGATCGGGGGAGTATTGACAGAAATAAAAAAGAAAAGTGCCCAGCTAAACTGATGGCAATGAGCTCACAGACTATTCACACTAATTGTATACTATACTCTTATTTTAAAGAATAATGCCACTCAAAAAAATAAGTGAAGGGGAATTAGCCCTCGTTTCCCCCTTTATACTTAACCAGTGAACCTCCAAATCTAATCAGGGAAGCTCCTTATCATAATAAACCGGTATACCAAATTTGGAGCAAATCGAATAATCTTGCAAAAAAAAAAATTATCTAAATTAAGGGGGTGGACTAACCCCCCTTTATCCTTAACCAATGAATCACCAAAATGAATCAGGGAAGCTCCTTAACATAATAAACCGGTATACCAACTTCGGAACAAATCGAATCATTCTGCATGAAAAACCCATTTATCTAAATTAAGAGGGGCGGGCTAACCTCCCTTTTCCCCCTTTAACCTTAACCAATGAACCCCAAAATTAATCAGGGAAGTTCCTTAACATAATAAACCGGTATACCAAATTCGGAGCAAATCGAATCATTCTGCATGAAAACAGATTTATCTGAATTAAGGGGGGTGGACTAACCCTGTTTTCCCCCCTTTATCCTTAACCAGTGAACCCCCAAAACTAATCAGGGAAGTTCCTTAACATAATAAACCGGTATACCAAATACGGAGCAAATTGAATGATTCTGCATGAAAAACCCATTTTTCTGAATTAAGGGGGGTGGACTAACCCTGTTTTCCCCCCTTTATCCTTAACCAGTGAACCCCCAAAACTAATCAGGGAAGTTCCTTAACATAATAAACCGGTATACCAAATACGGAGCAAATCGAATGATTCTGCATGAAAAACCCATTTATCTGAATTAAGGGGGTGGACTCACCCCCTTTTCCCCCCTTTATCCTTAACCAATGAACCCCCAAAACTAATCAGGGAAGTTCCTTAACATAATAAACCGGTATACCAATTCGGAGCAAATTGAATAATTCTGCATGAAAAACACATTAATCAGAATTAAGGGGGGTGGCCTAACCTCGTTTTTCCCCCTTTAATCTTAACCAATGAACCCCAAAACTAATCAGGGAAGTTCCTTAACATAATAAACCGGTATACCAAATTGGGAGCAAATCGAATCATTCTGCATGAAAAACCCATTTATCTGAATTAAGGGGGGGTGGACTAACCCTGTTTTTCCCCACTTTATCCTTAACCAATGAACCCCCAAAACTAATCAGGGAAGTTCCTTAACATAATAAACTGGTATACCAAATTCGGAGCAAATCGAATCATTCTGCATGAAAAACACATTTATCTGAATTAAGGGGGGTGGACCAACCCCGTGTTTCCCCCTTTATCCTTAACCAGTGAACCCCTAAAACTAATCAGGGAAGTTCCTTAATATAATATACTGGTATACCAAATACGGAGCAAATCGAATGATACTGCATGAAAAACCCATTTATCTAAATTAAGGGGGTGGACTAACCCCCCTTTATCCTTAAACAATGAATCGCCAAAACGAATCAGGGAAGTTCCTTAACATAATAAACCGGTATACGAAATTCGGAGCAAATCGAATGATTCTGCATGAAAAACCCATTTATCTGAATTAAGGGGGTGGACTAACCCCCTTTTCCCCCCTTTATCCTTAACCAATGAACCCCCAAAACTAATCAGGGAAGTTCCTTAACATAATAAACCGGTACACCAAATTCGGAGCAAATCGAATCATTCTGCATGAAAAACCCATTTATCTGAATTAAGGGTGGTGGACTAACCCTGTTTTTTCCCCTTTATCCTTAACCAATGAACCCCGAAAACTAATCAGGGAAGTTCCTTAACATAATAAACCGGTATACCAAATACGGAGCAAATCGAATGATTCTGCATGAAAAACCCATTTATCTGAATTAAGGGGGGTGGACTAACCCTATTTTCCCCCCTTTATCCTTAACCAATGAACCCCCAAAACTAATCAGGAAAGTTCCTTAACATAATAAACCGGTATACCAAATACGGAGCAAATCGAATGATTCTGCATGAAAAACCCATTTATCTGAATTAAGGGGCTGGACTAACCCCCTTTTCCCCCCTATATCCTTAACCAATGAACCCCCAAAACTAATCAGGGAAGTTCCTTAACATAATAAACCGGTATACCAAATTCGGAGCAAATCGAATCATTCTGCATGAAAAACCCATTTATCTGAATTAAGGGGGGGGACTAACCCCTTTTTCCCCCTGTATCCTTAACCAATGAACCCCCAAAACTAATCAGGGAAGTTCCTTAACATAATAAACCGGTATACCAATTCGGAGCAAATTGAATAATTCTGCATGAAAAACACATTAATCTGAATTAAGGGGGGTGGACTAACCCCGTTTTTCCCCCTTTAACCTTAACCAATGAACTCCCAAAACTAATCAGGGAAGTTCCTTAACATAATAAACCGGTATACCAAATTCGGAGCAAATCGAATCATTCTGCATGAAAACAGATTTATCTGAATTAAGGGGGGTGGACTAACCCTGTTTTCCCCCCTTTATCCTTAACCAGTGAACCCCCAAAACTAATCAGGGAAGTTCCTTAACATAATAAACCGGTATACCAAATACGGAGCAAATTGAATGATTCTGCATGAAAAACCCATTTTTCTGAATTAAGGGGGGTGGACTAACCCTGTTTTCCCCCCTTTATCCTTAACCAGTGAACCCCCAAAACTAATCAGGGAAGTTCCTTAACATAATAAACCGGTATACCAAATACGGAGCAAATCGAATGATTCTGCATGAAAAACCCATTTATCTGAATTAAGGGGGTGGACTCACCCCCTTTTCCCCCCTTTATCCTTAACCAATGAACCCCCAAAACTAATCAGGGAAGTTCCTTAACATAATAAACCGGTATACCAATTCGGAGCAAATTGAATAATTCTGCATGAAAAACACATTAATCAGAATTAAGGGGGGTGGCCTAACCTCGTTTTTCCCCCTTTAATCTTAACCAATGAACCCCAAAACTAATCAGGGAAGTTCCTTAACATAATAAACCGGTATACCAAATTGGGAGCAAATCGAATCATTCTGCATGAAAAACCCATTTATCTGAATTAAGGGGGGGTGGACTAACCCTGTTTTTCCCCACTTTATCCTTAACCAATGAACCCCCAAAACTAATCAGGGAAGTTCCTTAACATAATAAACCGGTATACCAAATTCGGAGCAAATCGAATCATTCTGCATGAAAAACACATTTATCTGAATTAAGGGGGGTGGACCAACCCCGTGTTTCCCCCTTTATCCTTAACCAGTGAACCCCTAAAACTAATCAGGGAAGTTCCTTAATATAATATACTGGTATACCAAATACGGAGCAAATCGAATGATACTGCATGAAAAACCCATTTATCTAAATTAAGGGGGTGGACTAACCCCCCTTTATCCTTAAACAATGAATCGCCAAAACGAATCAGGGAAGTTCCTTAACATAATAAACCGGTATACGAAATTCGGAGCAAATCGAATGATTCTGCATGAAAAACCCATTTATCTGAATTAAGGGGGTGGACTAACCCCCTTTTCCCCCCTTTATCCTTAACCAATGAACCCCCAAAACTAATCAGGGAAGTTCCTTAACATAATAAACCGGTACACCAAATTCGGAGCAAATCGAATCATTCTGCATGAAAAACCCATTTATCTGAATTAAGGGTGGTGGACTAACCCTGTTTTTTCCCCTTTATCCTTAACCAATGAACCCCGAAAACTAATCAGGGAAGTTCCTTAACATAATAAACCGGTATACCAAATACGGAGCAAATCGAATGATTCTGCATGAAAAACCCATTTATCTGAATTAAGGGGGGTGGACTAACCCTATTTTCCCCCCTTTATCCTTAACCAATGAACCCCCAAAACTAATCAGGAAAGTTCCTTAACATAATAAACCGGTATACCAAATACGGAGCAAATCGAATGATTCTGCATGAAAAACCCATTTATCTGAATTAAGGGGCTGGACTAACCCCCCTTTCCCCCCTATATCCTTAACCAATGAACCCCCAAAACTAATCAGGGAAGTTCCTTAACATAATAAACCGGTATACCAAATTCGGAGCAAATCGAATCATTCTGCATGAAAAACCCATTTATCTGAATTAAGGGGGGGGGGACTAACCCCCTTTTCCCCCTGTATCCTTAACCAATGAACCCCCAAAACTAATCAGGGAAGTTCCTTAACATAATAAACCGGTATACCAATTCGGAGCAAATTGAATAATTCTGCATGAAAAACACATTAATCTGAATTAAGGGGGGTGGACTAACCCCGTTTTTCCCCCTTAAACCTTAACCAATGAACTCCCAAAACTAATCAGGGAAGTTCCTTAACATAATAAACCGGTATACCAAATTGGGAGCAAATCGAATCATTCTGCATGAAAAACCCATTTATCTGAATTAAGGGGGGGGGGGGTGGACTAACCCCGTTTTTCCCCCTTTATCCTTAACCAATGAACCCCCAAAACTAATCAGGGAAGTTCCTTAACATAATAAACCGGTATACCAAATTCGGAGCAAATCGAATCATTCTGCATGAAAAACACATTTATCTGAATTAAGGGGGGTGGACTAACCTCGTTTTTCCCCCTTTATCCTTAACCAATGAACCCCCAAAACTAATCAGGGAAGTTCCTCAACATAATAAACCGGTATACCAAATTCGGAGCAAATCGAATCATCCTGCATGAAAAACACATTTATCTGAATTAAGGGGGGTGGACTAACCTCGTTTTTCCCCTTTTATCCTTAACCAATGAACCCCCAAAACTAATCAGGGAAGTTCCTTAACATAATATACCGGTATACCAAATACGGAGCAAATCGAATGATACTGCATGAAAAACCCATTTACCTGAATTAAGGGGGGTGGACTAACCCCGTTTTTCCCCCTTTATCCTTAACCAATGAACTCCCATAACTAATCAGGGAAGTTCCTTAACATAATAAACTGGTATACCAAATTCGGAGCAAATCGAATCATTCTGCATGAAAAACCCATTTATCTGAATTAAGGGGGGGGGGGGGTGGACTAACCCCGTTTTCCCCCCTTTATCCTTAACCAATGAACTCCCATAACTAATCAGGGAAGTTCCTTAACATAATAAACTGGTATACCAAATTCGGAGCAAATCGAATGATTCTGCATGAAAAACCCATTTATCTGAATTAAGGGGTTGGACTAACCCCCCTTTTCCCCCTTTATCCTTAACCAATGAACCCCCAAAACTAATCAGGGAAGTTCCTTAACATAATAAACCGGTATACCAAATTCGGAGCAAATTGAATAATTCTGCATTAAAAACCCATTTATTTGAATTAAAGGGGGTGGACTAACCCCGTTTTTCCCCCTTTACCCTTAACCAATGAACCCCCAAAACTAATCAGGGAAGTTCCTTAACATAATAATCCGCTATACCAAATTCGGAACAAATTGAATAATTCTGCATGAAAAACCCATTTATCTGAATTAAGGAGGGGGGGGTGGTGGACTAACCCCGTTTTTCCCCCTTTATCCTTAACCAATGAACTCCCAAAACTAATCAGGGAAGCACCTTATCACAGTGAACCTAGGAAAAAATTTTGAAGCAAATCGGATGTTTCTATCAACAGTTATCGCGTTACGTACATACATACGTACGTACGTACGTACATACATACATACATACATACATACATACAGAACGGGCAGGCACATTAGCTCTAACAGTTGCATTACATCTGCAAAAAGAACAAGTGGAATGAGATATTTAAAAGTTGAATAAATTTCAAACAGGAAAAAAACAAAAAAAATATCCCTAGTCAACATCTTTTTTTGAATTCATTTACAATCGCCAAAGATGACACGATATCTCAAACCATATCTGTAGGATCTTGTGTGTTGGTAAAATAATGAAATAAAGACAACAATAAAGCAACTTATTATTGGGAAAAGGACTGATTAAAATAGGGATTTTATTTCTTAAAGTATGTTTAAAAAATCCAAATTTGGCAATCATTATACTTTTCCAGAATCAGATGCGATTAAAATCCTTGAAGAACCAAATTTTAACAACAAACAATTTTAACACTAGAAATTTACACTTTAATAAAATAAAAGGACAGATAAAAGTTATTATAAAGGTTGTTTAAAATGTTTGTAAATAATAAAATGTCACTTTTAACTCATTAGTTTATTTTTTATTACACTTTTTCAATGTGACCACTTTACCCCATGCACTACTCACTTTACCCCGCCCCCTGGGGTAAAGTGGTCATAAAAATAGGCCTGAAGAAATAAGTTGTAAAAAGGTGTTATTCCCCTAAAATATTTCTGAAAAGGATATGGATGTACTCTAGAGTAATGTAATATAACACTTAAAATTTTAGGATACATTACAGAAATTCTGATGTTTATATCCTCTGAAAGTTAGAAAAGCCTGTTTTTATGAGCACTTTCCCCCACCTGACCCTAGAGTTTTTTTTTTAAATCCTGATAAACATGATAGCTCATTTGTGTATCAAACTGATATTCTTTTAAAACTTGGCACTCCTGAAAACAAAATAGGTCAAAGATGTGTTTTATTAGAATTTGATGAACACCATTTTTTTCCACATCAAGCACAAGATCTATTAATGAAAACATGTTACAATTCAAATTATTAAAGTGTTTCAATGCTTAAATTATTTCATGCTCAACTAAAGCTTTATAAATAAAGCTTTGTTCATCAATTAAATATAAAATGTTACATGTATTTTTGATTAAAAGTAGAGTCCCAACCAGCCCCACCACATTTTAAAGGCTTTTTTGTTTTGTTTTCACTCTTTTCCTATGTGAGATATTAGATTATTATGAGGTTTATTTGATGCAGAAATGTTTATACTCTATGTCTAATTGATTCTAAAATAAGAATAAATATTAATAAAATTTAGAAAAATTATTTACTGAAAAATGTCCCAAGGTACCCCATCTTCCCCTACTGATAATTATGCAAAAAAAAAACAAAAAAAAAAAAAAACATTTGAATCAGGGAGTGATTCTGAGTAAAATAAAAATCTGAAATTCACAGAATTTCTGAAAGGTTTCAGCAGAGGGGGAAAGGTTGGGTATCGCCCCCCCCCCCCCCCATCATAGTTATGTGTTTCTTCCGCGATCTTTTTGGCGAAATTTGCATTTTTTTTCATGATCAGTCGACGAAATTTGAGTTTTTTCCGGGATTCTTTGGCAAAATTTGCGTTTTTTACGCGATTCTTTGATGAAATTAGCATTTCTTTTTACAATCCTTTGAATAAATTTGCGTTTTTCCACGATCCTTTGAAGAAATTTGTGTTCTTTTCCGCGATCCTATGACGAAATTTGCATTTTCCACGATCCTTTCACGGAATTCGCGTTTTTTCTGTGATTCTTTTAAGAAACTTGCATTTTTTTCAGATTATTTGACGAAATTCGCGTTTTTTCCGCGATCCTTTGGGGAAATTCGTGTTTTCCGCGATCCTTTTGCAAATTTCGCATTTTTTCCGCGATCCTTTTGCAAATTTCACGTTTTTTCCGCGATACTTTGGCGAAATTCGTGTTTTTTTCGCAAACCTTTGAAGAAATTTGTTTTTTGGCGATCCTTTGAAGAGATTTGTGTTTTTCTAGCGATCTTATGACGAAATCCTCGTTTTTATGCATTCCTTTGATGGAATTTGCGTTTTTGTCTGTGATCCTTTGAAGAAATTTGCGTTTTTTTTCGACTCTTTAACGAAATTTCTATTTTTCCGCGATTCTTTGGTGAAATTGCTATTTTTCCCGCGATTCTTTGACGAAATTCGCGCTTTTTTGCGATCCTATGCCGAAATTTGCATTCTTTCCGCAATACTTTGGCGAAATTAGCCTTTTATCTGAGATTTTTGGCGAAATTCGTGTTTTTCTGCATTTCTTTGACGCCAATCCCGAAAGATTGTTATGAGAAAGGAATTGGTTATAGTTAAAAATGTGCACCTTTTTTTAGAAAATTGATAAATCTTGTTCCATTATTCGCTAGATAAATAGTAATTTCTACAAATTTCATGCATTTATTCATGAAACACACTTCATTAACATACACATAAGATTTTCTTATTAAAAGAGAAAAAGTAAGAGAATCCTTTTAAGTATGAAGTAAATTTTATTTGATACCAAACTTTTCTTTTGATAATATTAAATTTAAATTTTCTTTTAACAGTCATTTCTATGTAAAAAGAAGTTTACAAATGATAATTACATTTGAAACATTTTTTTAAATATTATGCAACTTTTTACTATAGCATATTTTCGGTATCAGGCTCGAGTGGCCTCAGATTTAAAGTTGTCGGGCTGGGGCGAGTCCGGGCTCTGAAAGAAGAGCCTGAACTCATCTCTAATACAGACTCTACCTGATACCACATGTTTTAAAAATTTCTGAATTGTGTAGAATTTATATCATAGTCTGAAAAGGAATGCAGAAAATGACTAAGGAAATTTTTTACTCACATAAAATCATTGGGGAAAATTTCATATCCCTATGAATCACAAAATTTGCAAACTTCTTGATGTGTTGTCTATGTTTATGGGCTGATTATCTTGTGACCGATTGAATTTCACGATTTTTTCCCCCAACGATTTGATGAAATTCGCGATTTTCTTCCGTGATCGATTCACGAAATTCAAAATTTTTTCTGTGACCATTTGTCAAAATTCATGATATTTTTTGCAACGATTAACGAATTTCGCTATTTCTATTCGAGATATTTTGACGAAATTTGCGATTCTTTTCTACGATCATTTGTTGAAATTCGTTTTTTTTTTCTCGCAGCCGACTGACAAAATTTGTGATTGCTTTGCGCGATCGTTTGACGAAATTTTTGAATTTTTTGCGTGATTCTTTGACTAAATTCGTGATTTTTATCTGAAACCTTTGACAAAATTCTTTTTTTTTTTTCCCTTAATATATATTCGAAATTCACAATTTTTTTTTGCACGACTTATAAGCAAATTTGATTTTTTTTTTTGGCGACCGAATGTTGAAATCTGTTTTTTTTTTTTTTGCAACCGATTGGCAATAATCGCTGTTTGTTTCCACGATCTTTGCAATATATTTTCACGGTCCTTTTAGGAAGTAATATTTTTTCCGCAACTAATTTGCCAAATTGACTATTTTTTCCAAGTCCAATTTGCAAAATTTAAGATTTTTTCCGAGGTCGAATGGCGAGTTGATTTCACATAGCTCCGAAAAAAAAAAATATATATATAAACTGCAGTCTTCCACGAAAATTAAATGTTCCTGGAAGAACCTCATGGTTTTAAAAGACGTTAAGAGGGCAAAATCCCGTATGCTGTTACAAGCCTTTCCCCTCAAAGAAAACTTTGTTCCCCCCTCCAAGAACCTCTTGAAATGGTAATGAAAAATGTTAATTTGGCTAATCTGTTGCAAGAGTAAAATGGGTCATTCCATGTCAAATCAACACAAAAAAGTGCAATTTTTTCCCTCACCATCTCCAAATTTTACAAAACTTGGGGCACTAATTAGAATAGTTGAGAAAGTAAAAAATCTGCTTTTTCAGATTTCTGAGCCTATTAGTTTTTTAATTATTGGCATTTCAAAATGGCCGACTAAGACAAATTTACTGTCAGATGGCAACATTAAAATCATCATAACTCTTGTTCTAATTAACGTACAGACATGGACCTGGTATCATTTTAAAGCATTTAAAACGACCTTTAATATGATATCAAACACAAGATGTTTTTGAAAAAAAAAGCTACACGGTCATGGCACTTGACCTTTGACCTTGAATTACTAAAAATACGAATTCTTCAATTTTCACAGTTTTTTTTTTTTTTTCTGAATGCTAAAATGCCTTAACTAGATGTGTACAAAGTTTCAAAATGGGATGACAATGGGATCATATATAAAAAAATAAATAAATAACAAAATACGAAATGTTCACATTTGAATTATGTATTCATGTATTAATGAGTTCGTGAACTCATGTAATTTTATCAATATATACAAATAGAAATTGAAATAAAAAGTAAATATATAATACAAATTAATTTGAATAAAAAACATAATAGAAATTGAAATAAAAAGTAAATATATAATACAAATTAGTTTGAAAAAAAAACACAATAGAAATTGAAATAAAATATACAGAATTTAACATATGAATATATTTGTGTGATAACAGTTATACATAATGGAATTGTTAACATATAGACATAATATTTTACAACATAGATCATGTAAATTGTTAAGACAGTTTTCGTACATTCAGTTTTACATTTTTTGCTGTAGTTTCTTTTTCGGTGATATTATAAACTCCACCTGTTGCTGTTGTTGGATTAACAACTGTTAATATATCGTACATGGGCACTAAAAGTATATCTGGCTTACTTGGAAAGCTGTATGATGGAGAAGGTTCTGATGGATGAAGAAAGCTTTAATTTAACTTGCACATTTTCTTCATCGGTATCAATCACACAAGCTATCCACCACTTTTTATCATATATAGCAGCGACAAATTTTTTGATATCACCGATTGAAAGTTCGCCTTCTAATTTTGTTACTAATTCCACATTTGAAAAAAGTGCAGCATAATACACTTTAGTACAAATTTTACTTTTTGTTATTGGAATGAAGGAGTGAAGTTTTTGAGTACCAACAACTGTATGAGATTGTTTGAATAGTTCTTTAATTGTTTGCTCTTCCATCAAATAGTCATTTATTGTGCTGTATTTCAATGATACAGAAGGAATATTAAGGACTGCCCATTCATACAACTGATCAGGGGTCACAATCTGTTCATCACATGACTTTTGTAGGCTAGCACGGGCAGCTGATCTTTTCAAAGTTCCTCCAATCCCATCACAAGCCCCTTTCCCATGTGCTGTCGCAGTGAAGTACCATTCAGCAAATATGTCAAAATCTTCTTCGTGATAACAGAAATTTATAAAATTCTTTCGGTTTTTGTAATGTGCTGCTGCCCCATCCGAAAAGTAAAATATCTTTTTAACTATCGTTGGATACATTACATCTTACTTTTGAGAAAAATTATTCAGTGTCTCTGAAATAAGTGAACTGCAATGGTATCATGAGTTAAACACTCTGAAATGATTACAAAACTAACATGCTACAGAATAGCTTCATTATCATTAAAATTTGCAACAAATGGATGGATAGTTAGCTGGGAATTATTCCAGTGGTATCCTTGGATTTCGTCTTGAAGTAGGAAAGAATAATTCTCTGAAAAGTCACATATAACCAAAAACTCTCCTGTTTGCAGCATTAATTTTAGCTCTGCTTGAAATAGGGATTGTTGTTTGGCAATAATTTTTGTAACTGTTTCAAGTGTACACCTATCTACAGATACCCACTGTTTATATGTTACTGTATCCACCATATTCTCATTCATCAAGTTTCTTAATCGCTCTTTTAGGATTAACATATAATCAGCTTTCCCACATTCTTTACAGTCTCCTAGGTAACATGCCGGCTGTAAGATACAAATCACTACAGCAATACAGTCTTTATGGGTTTTTAAAGGAACATCATCTTTTGCTGTTAATTCAGCAATTTTTCTGCCTATCATCATTAACTTAAAATTTTGGTGGGTGGTGCATACACAAACAGAATGTATTCCACTTGCACCAGCAAGAATACAGTCAGTGATGGAGCAGTATGGACCTTATTTTGGAGCAGCAAAATGTCATTTTGGCATTCTTTCACAAAATTAGTGTTTTTTCTGCAATTTTTTGACGAAATTCACATTTTTCCTGCAATTCTTTAACAAAATTAGAGTTTTTTCCACGACTCTTTCACAAAATTTGTATTTTTTTTTTTTTTTTTTTTTTTTTTTGCAACCCTTTGATGAAATTTGCATGTTTTTGGTGATCTTTTGACCAAATTTGCATATTGTTTGCAATCTTTTGACAAAATTTGCATGTTTGAACCAGTGGTGTAGTCCTGGAAGAAAAAGTGGGGGGGGACGCTCATAGTTTCGAACATTAGGGTCTGTATCACCTATAGGGCAAGCTTGATTTTGAATCCTGCTTTCATTTTCAATGCATGGAAAAGGAAATGAAAAATTAAATTTAAACATTTAAATGTAATTAAAATTAATTTAATGAAAGTTTTTTTTTGTCTGACATTAAATAGCTTACTGTAGAATTAAAAAAACAAAAACTTTTTTCATGTCTGAACAAAAGTAATTTTCGGTCGTGTTAGTGAACTTAACGTGCGGAATTCAACCCGCTTGCCAATGTTAATCCTATGGAAGATTTTTTTAAAGAAATATCTCTTTTGCATGTCTATATTTTTAAATGATTTTTATTTGCATTGGATAGCCAGAGTCCATTTCAACAATGCCCGTTTTTAAATTTTTCGATTTTGTTCGTAGTCTTTTTTTTTCTTTAAATTTATTTATGAGGATACATCGGCTTTCGAAACTTTCGACTTTCGATAGTGAAATTATTCAAACCGAAAAAAAAGTGCAAAGAAAATCTAAAAAGCAAAAGAAACTGCTTTTGTAGAGATAGACCTGAGCTATCTAATGAAAAAAAAATCATTTAAAAACATTGAAAGTCAAATAAGATATTTAAAAACAATTTCTTCCATAGGATTAACATTAGAAAGCGGGTGTTTTCGCGTAAGTGGAGTAGCCTGTTAAAACACAAAATCTTTAGTATATAATCATGTTATTTTATAAATACCACGCAGTAAAATTAAAAGTCTGACAAAGAGGAAAACGTATAAAACCACAAAAAAAAAAAAAAAGGTTTTCTAGCAATTACCATTCATTGACGACAGTATTTGTGTATCCATATATTTTATACAGTCCTATATATGAATTTATTTGTATTATATTCACACAGTAAAACTTAGTTGTGCTAAAAATAAATAGCACTCTTGAAATGCATTTTCCTTAAATCCCGCCCACACAAATTAAATAATTCGAACTGTTGCACTAAATATGATTTATAGAATTCCTTCTACATAATGTAATAAAAATTAGCTAAGATTGAAAACGTACATCCTGCAATGTTGCTCATAAACTGTTAAAAAAAAATTGATATGATACATTGCCTATGTTTTCTGTGGTTGACGTTATCTCCCTCCTTAATAACGTATATCAATTTCACAAAACGCTTTTCAAACAATTACTGTATACCATGAGTAATGCTATGTAATTTCTTTGTGTATCCCTGTAAATAAACGATAGAAGCTACACAATACATATTCTATATTAAGCGTGTTGTTGTGCACTTCAGTGATCTATATCAATTTCATTATGTTTGAAGTAGTGTAACATCATTAAAATAGAATGTAAAGAATTTTCTTTCCGTAGGGTATAATGTAACGGAATAGTTTTATGTGTGCCTGTAAACCAACTTCAAGTGCTACACACTTCATTTTTCATTAAAGGATCTCCACAGTAAATAGTAAATCATAATAATGTATATAACTAGTGTGACAATCTGAGTTTATTTACGGGCAATCGGAAAGACAAACCAAAGTCATAACACTTTTCAACTATATTAGAAAGTTAAAGGTATATATAAATATTATACAGCCATCCATTATATATAGACATACCTACAATAAATACAATAAACCCAACTGGAGTGAAAAATTAGCCAGAGCCAGGAATCGAACCCGGAACCACAGTATACAAGACTGCTGCTCTAACCACTGAGCTACTCCGGCCGATACCTGGGTCTGCAATTTCTCACTAAAAAACCATGTTGGGTGAGCAGCAGTGGTTGGATTGAACTTTAGATCTTCAATTGTAGTCGATAATATCGTATCTGTTTCTGTAAAAACATTTGGGAAGAAATTATAAAACTTTCCAGTTTTGGCTGCATATATTGTTTCATTTCATTGTTATTTTATCCTTCAAAAATTGAAATTTTGATGCAAAATACCTACGGCTAGAATTTAAAAAAGAGATACTTCAGAGATACTCACTCGAATTCAAACTAATCCAATGCTTGTAGTTTTTTCCTGCCTAAAGAGGTAATCCTTGAATCTAATCAGGAAATAATTGTCAATGTGAATGTCTAAACGAAGATGGGAGAAGGGGGATAATAGTTTTGGAAGACTTTTGCACTGCGAAGTGTCAGGAGTTGTCGGTCTGCATTGATGTTCCTTTTGTTGATTTATTCTGTATTCGACTGCAAACACTATAAGGGCTCCCACAAGGTCCGTGTTTTGGGGAACTGGTTCTTTTTTTGCTTCAAGTCCGTATTGGTCCGTTTTTTCATTACTAGGTCCATCATAAAGTCAGTTTTTTGCGAATTTCGTCTAAGGAGCACGAAAAAAAAACGCGAATTCCTCAAAAGATCGCAAAAAATACACAAACTGTGCCAAAGGTTCGCGAAAAACATGCAAGTTTCATTCGGAAGATCACAAAAAACACACGGATCAAAATAAAACACAGATTTCGTACGATGATTGCGAAAAAAACGTGAATTTCTTTAAGACATCGCGAAAAAGAAAGCGAATTTCCACCAAAAGATCGCGGAAAAAACGCAAATTTCCCCAACAGATCACAGGAAGAATGCGAACTTCCTCAAAAGATCGTGGAAAAAATGCAAATTTTCCCAATAGATCGCGGCAAATATGCAAAATTCCCCAAAACATCATGTACAACTACCGATTCGTGTTAAAAAATCTTAAAATAGAGCGCGAATATAGTCAAAAGATCTCTAAATAAAGCACGAATTTCGTCAAAAGATCTTTAAATAAAGCACGAGTTTCGTTAAAAGATCTTTAGATAAAACGCGAATTTCGTCAAAAAGTCTCGAAGTGAAATGCGAATTTCATCAAAATATCACGAAAAAAAATCAAATTTCATCATAAGATCTAAAAAAAATTCTAATGTTACGCTCCATAGGGGTAAGAAAATTTTCATTATTGATTTTTTGTAAATAATAATAAAAAAAAATTCAATAATAATTTTTTGTCTTCTTCTTCAGGCTGTGACTTAAAATCCATACAAATCAGAAATCTACTGAGCCTTTTATCTCAGAATCCAACATTGGGTAGATTGACACTGCTTTTTTTAGTTGTGGGCGAGTCGGCTTTAATTGTTTCAAGTTTTTGCATGATTGCAATTTGTTGTATGGAGAATTCTTTACATTTCAGAAAAAAAAAAATATCGAAATCGTTTTGAAACACAAAAATCCCCCAAAATCACAAGGAACGAAATTTACTGCATTGGGCTAAAATATTGAAATGAGGTTTCTTGTATGAATGTCAACAAATCAGCACAAAACAAGGATAAACTCTAAAATTGAATAAAATTTACAAAAGAGAAAATTTGAGATATTGAACTGAAAAATTGAAATGGGATTCCTTTTATTATTGTCAAAAAATCACTACAAAACACGAAAGAATTATAAAAATCAAATAAAAAGCTGTAGGAATTTAGAATAAATTTTATCTAAAAGAGAACAAAATTTAATATATTCGGCTAAAACATTGCAACCTGATCCCTTTAGCTAATGTGGAAAAATTGCTGCGAAGAAGCGCATAAAGAAATAAGAAAATCTAATTAAAAAACTTGCTTGGAGGTGCATATCTTCAGGCATACAGGTACCTTCTTGCCAAAAGCACGGCCAAACTCAATCACCTGCCTCATAAGGGATCGAGTTTGGCTGTGGCCAAATGTTACAACTGGGTCATTCCACATGAATTCAACCAATGGGTGTTGCACCATAGTCACAGATTTTTTTTTTAATTTTTATCATAGACAGACACAGTAATGAAACCCTCAAATCTGAAATTTAAATATAATTTTCGCAATATTGGCTGAGATATAGCCATTTTAAAATTGTTCATTTTTACCAAATGGCGGCCATCTTGGAATCTTATCAATGTCTGTAAATGGCCATAACTTGATAACTAATGGCTCTAGTACCAATGTTTCTGGTACCAATTTGAAGCTATTTGTACAAAGAATGCATATTTCACTTTAATAATAACTGC
This sequence comes from Maratus speciosus, assembly GCA_963932465.1. Lineage (NCBI taxonomy): Eukaryota > Metazoa > Arthropoda > Arachnida > Araneae > Salticidae > Maratus > Maratus speciosus. The sequence continues at coordinate 75,938,983 of OZ010796.1, read as the reverse complement.
CTTTAATAATAACTGGAAACATTTTTTTAAAGTTTTGTTTTTTCCAAAATAAAAATTAAAAACTGAAAAAGGGATCAAGTCTCCCCTACATAGAACCTATTTAAGACCTTTTTCCCACTTAAAAAATTAAATTTATATGGCCAAATTTTTACTTCTCACTTTACAAATTTTCTACTTATAAAGTTTAATATTAGTGTGTGATCCTTTACAGTAGAAAACTTCTACTGTATATATATACAGGGTGATTCAGCTCGTCGGTGACAAACTTTAAGGATCGATAGAGCACACCTAGACGAACATTTTTGAATAGGGAATGTAGGGTCCCTGACGCGATGGTAAGGCGCTAGGCGCTTTCGAAAATTTGGGTGCCGAAATTCGAAACGTCATAAAAACTAGGGAAATGGTTAGATTTTCTTGCTTGTTGCGTCGAAATGATTCTGTTTGTTTAGACTTTCTTCAGTACCAATTTGATAAGCGTATCTCTTAAAACATGGATAGGGGGCGCTGCAGACTTTGGAGAGCTAGACAACAACTTTAAGCCCATTATTTTGATAATTTAACACATGCTCGCCAAAGTTTATACTCTAACTTAAAGTTTGAACCCAAAAGTAGAGCCCTGCAAAAAGCGTAAGAGCCGGAATAAAATGTCAAAGTACAGGGTGGTCGAAACTCGAAGGCTCCTAGGAGATAAACAAACAGATTTCTTGACTTATGGCATGCATTTTCATGATTCTGTTTGCTGGGGCTCTCTGAAACTCAGTTGAACGGTACAAAAAGAAACATCGATAGGGGGCGCTTTGGGCAAAAAACATAATTCGTTGACATTTCGGACGCTAACTGGAAACGGGGCGCTACGATCAGTTAGTAATAATGAAAACACATTTTCTACCTCTGCTCAACACTTCTGAATAAATTTAGACCAAAAACATCAATGATACTGGAAATTTATTTACAAAAAATAACACTACAGAAGATGCTCGAAATTTCGACCTTGGGCCATGATGCAGGCTTCGCACCTCCGTCGCATTGAGGAGTGTGTGTTTCCAACAATGCCAGGAGTATCTCTGATCTGCCCTGCAGCTGCCACAATGCGCGCCACAAGTTCTTCAGCATTGCTGACAAGTGTATGGTATACCTCGGCCTTCAGGTAACCCCAAAGGAAGAAATCCAAGCAGGTGAGGTCTGGTGATCGGGCAGGCCAGTGAACTGGACCCCCACGCCCGATCCACCGCTGGCCATACCTTGCGTTTAGATGGAGACGCACGTCGTTCGTGTAATGGGCCGGAGCTCCATCGTGCTGGAACCACATCTGGCGACGCGAACCTTCGGGTACGTGCGCCTCATCCAGAAGCTGCGGCAGCACTTGATCCAGGAAAATCAGGTAATTTCCACCTGTCAGCCGTTCAGGTAACAAATAAGGGCCAATGAGGCAATCCCCCAGAATGCCGGCCCACACATTTACTGAGAAACGCTCCTGGGCTGCTCGGCTTCTGGTTTCATGTGGATTTTCATCACACCACACATGACTGTTGTGGGCGTTCCACATTCCCTCCCGGCTGAAGGTGGACTCGTCCGTAAACAAAATGCTGTTTACAAAACGGGGATCCCTGGATCTCATCGCCAAGTACCATCTTGAGAATTCCACTCGAGGGCCAAAATCCTGCTCTCTGAGCAACTGCACCCGCTGGATGTGGTAGGGGTGCAGATTCCGGGAACGTAAGATGCGCCACGCAGTTGCTTGCGAAATGCCAACATGTCTGGCGATATCTCTCGTGCTAAGACCTGGGTTGTCCTCAACCAGGTTAAGCACAGCCTCTTCGTTGTCGGGGGTGCTCACTGATCGCTCCCGTTCAGGCCTGCCTCCGTCGAAAGATCCCGTTGTGGACAACCTCTGGTGTACTCGAGCGAAGAAGGCATGGCAGGGGATTTGCCTGTTGGGGTAACGCTCGGCGTACAACCGCTGAGCGGCTCGTCCATTACAACCAGCAGCGCCATACGCCAAATGCATGTCAGCCAATTCAGAGTTTGTGTACCGTTCCATCCTACTACTGATCTGCAGACAAGTAACCCGAAGCTTAAGTAGGTACCGCACGTTCAAAAGACGTGTCTGCGCATACAACTACGTCATCTCGCGTTGTCGTCTACGCATTACGTATCTTTTGCATATCGATATGGTACGATATCTTTTGCATAAATCAGCAAAAAGCACCTTATGTAAATTTTATTGCGCGCATTGTGCATGATTGAAACCAGCTATGTTTGTTAAAAAAAACAAACAAACTGCAGTTTTAATAGCTTCTTATGATAAGTAAATTACTCTCTTGTTTTGTTTCTAACTGATCGTAGCGCCCCGTTTCCAGTTAGCGTCCGAAATGTCAACGAATTATGTTTTTTGCCCAAAGCGCCCCCTATCGATGTTTCTTTTTGTACCGTTCAACTGAGTTTCAGAGAGCCCCAGCAAACAGAATCATGAAAATGCATGCCATAAGTCAAGAAATCTGTTTGTTTATCTCCTAGGAGCCTTCGAGTTTCGACCACCCTGTACTTTGACATTTTATTCCGGCTCTTACGCTTTTTGCAGGGCTCTACTTTTGGGTTCAAACTTTAAGTTAGAGTATAAACTTTGGCGAGCATGTGTTAAATTATCAAAATAACGGGCTTAAAGTTGTTGTCTAGCTCTCCAAAGTCTGCAGCGCCCCCTATCCATGTTTTAAGAGATACGCTTATCAAATTGGTACTGAAGAAAGTCTAAACAAACAGAATCATTTCGACGCAACAAGCAAGAAAATCTAACCATTTCCCTAGTTTTTATGACGTTTCGAATTTCGGCACCCAAATTTTCGAAAGCGCCTAGCGCCTTACCATCGCGTCAGGGACCCTACATTCCCTATTCAAAAATGTTCGTCTAGGTGTGCTCTATCGATCCTTAAAGTTTGTCACCGACGAGCTGAATCACCCTGTATATATATATATTTAAATCATTCAGAATGCATTAAATGTTCAGATGTAAGTATGTCAGTGTATAATTTTTATTTCAGTATATTTAGTATAACTGGACTTGCTTATAAAACTGATTAAATCCTTGGTAGTTTAAATCTGAAGAAAAAAACTATTATATTATAAAGTTATATGCATGTAAGTAAATATTTTGTTCTTATTTTGTCTAGATTTGTTCCATGTGTAAGTTTAAACTTAGGCTTATTTCTCATCACATTCGATGTTTTGCCCTAGATTTGTATTATATTAATTTTTTTTTTTGTCTCACTGTATCTAGATTTTTGTTCATATAAATTGTAACTCAGTGTGAACTAAAAAGATCAAATGTCAACTCAATTAACTCATTTATTTATTTTATTTAAATTACACAATTGAATAAATTCAACTGTAATTAACAACTAGTATTTTTTCCATAATTTCAGGAGAAAATATTATGTGGCTTTTTTTTTTTTTTAATGTAGTCCATTATAGTAAGGGATTTAATATTTATGTAATTATGTTTTGAGAATTACATTCTCACATTTTAAATGAAATAAAAAGTACTGTAGAAACGAAAATTTACTAGTATTTTAATACAATATATGAATTAGTATAAATAGCTGCAAATTGATGTTTCTTTATTTAATTATATAATATACACACAATACATTAATTCAGATGTTAGAAAATATTATTTTAACCATTATTTCTTAAATTAGGAATACTTATAGATTCTAAAATGATCATTATTTAGTTAATGACACCCTATGTGTAAAAAACCATTTATTTTAAAACAACAAATTTTACCTCTCCAATTTTTTTTTTATTTAAAGCACACAGTTGGGGCAATGTTTTTACCAAGTTTCAGAAAAATTCATGATGATTCATTTTTTTTTTTATCGACCATTACAGTAAGCACTTTTTTTGAATGATATTTTCAGTTTGCACATAATAAAAAGTAAAGAAATGAAACTTTACTATTGTTTTGATGTGAAATATGCATTCTTTGTACAAATAGCTTCAAATTGGTACCAGAAACATAGAATTTGAGCCATTAGTTTCAAGTTATGGCCATTTACAGACATTGATAAGATTCCAAGATGGCCGCCATTTGGTAAAAATGACCAATTTTAAAATGGCTATATCTCAGCCAATATTGCGAAAATTATATTTAAATTTCAGATTTGAGGGTTTCATTACTGTGTCTGCCTATGATAAAAATTTAAAAAAAAATCTGTGACTATGGTGCAACACTTTTTCTTTAAATTGGTTGATTTCACGTGGAATGACCCAACTCTGTGCGATGTGGTCTCTTCAGAAAACAGCACACACACAAACGTCTATTTTTATTATATTTATAATTAAAATAATTCTAATATTGGAAAGAGAAGACTGGGGTGAACTTGGGAAACAAGGATGAGGTATGTATGTAGTTCAAATAAAGCAGTACCAATATTAGGTTTTTAATTTATGCCAATAACAATGGCTTTAAAATAATGAATTTCAGAATTAAATGAATTTGGATAAGAGCAAACGTTTTCTTTACAACAAATTATACTTCGTACATTTATAAATACGTGACAAATAAAGGGCAGGCAGGTTTCTGTGTTTATTTTACTTCGTGACTTGCTGAAATAGGTCCCTTTTTCCATTTTTTACTACAAAAGTTGAGTGGGAGCCCCACATACCGGCCATCTGAAGACCCCTACTAACTAACAGTATGTGAAAGCTACCACAATTACCTTGAATATCTTTAAAGACCTTATGTACTGACTAATGGAAACATGCTGTTGTTAATTGTCATGTAAGAAAAACATGACCAACTGAAACATCTGAATATTTTTAAACTGAGACTGTGGTGTATAAAGATCTTTTTCGGAGAGTTTGTGCGGTCTTTCTGTACAGGAGGGGGATAATAGTTTTCGATTAGAGAATTCCAAGTAAAAGTAATGTATGCATCTGAAGGAACTAATGTTAGCGCGGTATTTCACTACTGGTAATTATGATGAAACAGCAAATAAACATCCCTTTCTTCCCAATGCCTTTCAGTTTGTTTTTTGAATGCCCGTTGTTAGGAAAACTAAAATAGTTTAAAAAATCAATTCTTTACTTCATAAAATTGTTAATTTATTAAAGTGTTTTTATATTTTAAACATTTAATAAATCAGGAAGGTCTGTGTTCTTGAAATAAAAAAGTACGGGGACACTTGAAATAAAATAAAAAAGTGGGGGGACGCCGTCCCCCTGCTTCCTCCCTCGACTACACCACTGGTTTGAACCCTTTGTTGAAATCAGTACATTTTTCGCTATCTTTTGACAAAATTAGCATGTTTTTAAAAATCTTTTGATGAAATATGCAGTTTTTTGAGCTCTTTTAACGAAATTTGCTTTTTTAAACAATGTTTTGACATCGTTATGTTCGTTTTTTGATGAAATTAGCTTTTCTTTGACAAAATTCACATTTTTTTTTGTGATCCTTTGAAAAATTCACATGTTTTTTGCGACCTTATGATAAATTTGCGGGGTTTTTTTAGTGACATTTTAACAAAAGTAGCATTTCTTCATGATCTTTTGACTCTGTTTTGTTTGTTTTTTGATGAAATTAGCAGTCCTTTGGCAAAATTCACTTTTTTACGTGATCCTTTTATGAAATTTGCGTGTTTTTTGCAATCTTTTGCGTATTATTTGCAATCTTTTAACGAAATCGCGTTTTTTTTCACGAAATTTTGACCGCATTTTGTTTGCTTTTTGATGAAGTTAGAGCTCCTTTGAAAAAATTCACGTTCTTTTTGCAATCCTTTGACGAAATTCACGTGTTATTCGCAATTTTTTGATGAAATTTTCATGTTTTTCGCGATCTTTTGATGAAATTTGTGTTTTTTTCCCCCTCTTTCTTTTAAATAAATTAGTGTTTTTTCATGATCTTTTGACCGTGTTTTATTCGTTTTTTAACATAATTAGGAATCCTTTGACAAAAGTCACATTTTTCTCGCAATCTTTTGACAAAATTCGCATGTTTTTCACAATTGTTTGATGAAATTTGCATGTTTTTTGTGATCTTTTGACAAAAATCTTGTGTTTTTTGCAATTTTTGACCAAATTTGAGACCTTTTGATGAAATTTGCAGGTTTTTCTCTATCTTTTAAATAAATTAGCGTTTTTTCATGATCTTTTGGCCATGTTTTGTTCGTTTTTGACAAAATTAGCGATCCTCTGCCAAAAGTCACAGTTTTCTCTTGATCTTTTGACGAAATTCACATGTTTTTAGTGATCTTTAGACAAAATTTGTGTCTTTTTCGCGATCTTTCAACAAAATTTGCGTGTTTTTCACAATCTTCTGACAAAATTTGCGATTTTTTAACGAAATCAAGTTTTTTCTGTGATCATTTAGCCGCATTTTGTTCGTTTCTTGAAAAAATTAGCGATCCTTTGTTAAAATTCAAGTTTTTTTCCTGTGATCATTTGACAAACATTGAGTGTTTTTTGCGATCTTTTGGTGAAATTCGGGTAAAAAATGATCGATTTGACTCAAGATTTATCATCAAATTGGCACAGTTTGGCGCAATTTTCTTGGAAAATGATCGTTTTGGCACAGAAATGTGCAGCATTATCGATTTGGCGCAGCTGTTCCATCACTGATACAATATTTTGGTCAAAGTTCTGCAAACTTTGAAAATCCAATTTTATTGTCTGAATGCTTTTGCTTAAATAAAACATAAGCTTCTTTAAGATTGCATAAAATAAGCTTTTTCTGCTTCTGAATACAATTTCTACTTAAATCTTTTACTGACACATAATCCTTCTGACCAGGCATCATTCTACTACTCATGTCACTTTCATAAAATTCTCTCACAGTATTAATCACGTTTTCAGGCAATGACTTTCCAGGTTTAAAATTAGGTGATGATAGAATTCCTTTTACTTTTACTAACTGTTTGGCTTTCCTCACCATAAAATTTGGAGCTTCAAACTCCTTTTCAATTTTTCTAATGCTCCAACTTTTTGATAGAATTCTTAGTATTTGTACCTTTTCACTACGGCTAGTAGATGCACAAAATTTATCTTTTAGCTGGCATATTATTTCGCTTTCTGCAGACTGTATAATTTCATCATCATCGACAGAATTATCTGTTTCAAATGAATTCTGAACAGCAGTCTCTACCTTCTGAAATTTTTCTTTTGGATATTTCTGCAGTTTAAGTTTTTTCTTACTTATCGGCAACTCTCTCAGGATATTCAAACTACTGTTTAGAGAATCTAGTGCTTCATTAATAGTCAAATTCATTTAATTGTTCTTCATAATCTTGTTGACTACTTGTTCCAGGAAATACTTCAAAAGTACATTCAGGTTCTAGATTGTTTCTTAATGAATAAACATCTTTCCTATACCGGTCCCATTTCGATAGGCATCCATTTAGTAACAGGACAAAGAGTTTTCCTTTTAGCCAAATGTTTTGCTTTCCCAAGAGGATTACAGCATCTATTTAACCACTGTCTATTCATCTTATCAAATTCAATATATATACATTGGAGAGGGGGGCACATGTGAGCATGGGGTACATGTGAACAATAGATATTTCACTCGGTTAATTTGAAATAAAAAAATTACCAATTGATGGTAGTACTGGTGCCATCTTTTGACTGAATTTTCAGAACAATAGGTCATTTTGATTTCTGGTAGTTGTAATTTGTTTGTTTTAGAAAGTGTGAAGTAAAAAACTCTTCAAAGTTATTGAAGTAAAAATTCATTCAAGACACTTTTTAAAGTAGAATATCAGCATTGCATTCTATAGTGGCATTAATTAAGTCAGTCTACAAAAAGTTTTGTTTTGTTATTTCAATTAAAAAAATCTTTTTTTAAGTTAGACTTAGGTTGGTAGATAGGGCACTTGTGAACAGAACACATGGGGGCAGATGTGAACAGTTCACAAGTGTATTTTTTAAGTCTGTGAATGCATTCTGTTTTTGTTTTTAAAATTTAATTACTCTTGTCAAACATTGAGTGATAAATTCAATGTTTTTAGGCTTACTTCACAGTTTTAATTTACTGAAAGTTAGATCACAATTAAAAGTGGTGACTTTCTGTAAAAAAACAATATGTTTATTTGTTATTTTAAAATAATTTTCAGTTTTAAACGTATTTATTTTTTTAACCCATATTAAAGTATTTGTAAGCTTTTTATTTTATGAAAGTAAAATTTATTCAGCCAGAAAATGTGCTAAGTAGTACTGTGATAATTATCACCAATTTTTTGTATTGCAATTTTACCAATTTTTAAAACGATGATGCACAATTTTGTTATACACATTGCACAATATTTAGAAAAAAAATAAAAACACAATAGCAGAATTATTCAATAACTTATTTTAAAAGTAACGTAGTTTTGCTATGCTTGACTCAAAAGGAGTAGGCATATTAGTGTATAATTTTACAAATAATTTTTTGTATCTGTGTTGAAACATTTACTTATTTATTCACACAACTAGAAAGAGGGCATCTAATTAGTTTTTATCACAGTTTTTATCCACAAAAATTATTTTTTTCTTATTTATGCATGTGTTCACATGTGCCCCAGGTATGTTCACAACTACCCCTCTACCGGGGCACATGTGAACAAATTTAGACAATTTTTAGAATGATGATGATATCACTTAGAAATTCTTGATAAATGGACCCAAAAGCTTCACCAAAAGAACAAACACAGTGTAAATATTCATATAAATCAATTTTTGTTTCAATAGCTCATAACAATTTTGAGAAATTTTCAAAAATGTAAAAATTGTTCACATGTTCCCCCCCTCTCACCTATATATATTTCTTTCTTTATTTATTAAGAAATTAGAAAAAAATCTTTAACACATCTTTTAGCAAAGCACAAATTTAAAATGTAGCAATTTACTTTTATATACAGCCAATGTGTACATTAGCTATTAAACTGAAACCTAAATTACTGTTTTCCAAGCTACTGAATAAAATTTAAACTCAAACCAAAACCATCTGAATTAAACAATCAACTCTAATTAAAATCTAAACTCAAACCAAAACTATCTGAAACAACCAATCAGCTCTGATCAAAACCTAAACTGATTTTTTTACTTTTGGTTTGTAATTGATTCTAAGGTAGTTAGACATAAAATATCAGTGAAGTTAATCTAAAATTGAAATAATTAAATCCATATTGCTATATGCATATAATATAACAAGAAATTTAAGAACTGATTATACTTGATATATTTTGTCATGTAAGTTTATTAAAAAAATAAACAGACAATACAATTTTTATAAAATATCCTAAGTTCATAGTAATATCTGTATGTTAACTGTATAACATTTAATTCCCCAAACCTGCATGTCATTATTAAAAACATCACTTCTATCATCTTAAATAAATGTCTGGTGCACTATTCGCTAAATATTAAACAGTTATTTTTTGACAATAATTTTATTTTGCATGATCTCATTAATAAAAGCTGGCATAGGTGTACAAATATTAAGAATAAGTATAAAATTTTAACAAAAATCCATTTTTATATACTTATAGGATGAGTTCGTGAACTCATTATATATGAATACATAATTTAATGCGAACATTTTGTATTTTGTTATTTATTATTATTTTTTTATATATGATCCCATTGTCATCCCATTTTGAAACTTTGTACACATCTAGTTAATGCATTTTAGCACTCAGAAAAAAAAATTATGAAAATTGAAGAATTCGTTTTTTAGTATTTCAAGGTCAAAGGTCAAGTGCCATGACCTTGTAACTTTATATTTTCAAAAAGATCTTGTGTTTGGCATCATATTAAAGGTCATTTCAAATGCTTTAAAATGATACCAGGCCCATGTCTGTACATTAATTAGAACAGGAGTTATGATGATTTTAGTGTTGCCAACTGACAATTTGCCTTAGTCAGCCATCTTTAATTGGCTATAATTAAAAAACTAATAGCCTTAGAAATCTGAAATTGCAGATTAATCAGTCTAACCAGTTCCCTGAATTTCGTAAAATTCGGAGGTGGTGAGGGAAACAGCTGTGTTGATTTGACATGGAATGACCCAAATGCAAGATTTGACAATCAGTCAAATACTGTGAAATTCGGTAATCGGCCGTGGGGGGGTGGGGGAAATAATAAAATTTGTCATTGCGCCGTGGGAAAAAAAACACAAAATTTGTCTATAAAAAATCATGAAATTTGTCATTCAGTTGCAGGAAAAAATCGTGAAATTCTTCAGTTAATCAAAAAAGGAAAAAAACGCAAATTTCTTCAGCTTATTGAAGAAGTAAAAAAAAAAAACGAAATTCGCTCATCAGTCATGTGAAAAAAATGTTTCAACATAATTTTACTTAATCTTACAGAACCACTTTACATTTATTATTATCTAATTTTTTTAACTATTAGTTTTGCTTCACTTAATTAGGTTATATTATAATTGAAATGTAGTTATATTTTTATGCATTAATCAGCAAGAACCCTATTTTTTCAACATTTGTAATGCACATAAGAAAATTGAAACATGCTATACTGCAGACAATTTTTATTCCACTGAATTGCTGTTGCAGGTACAGTCAAAACTTTCTGCTACTGGGAAAGTTGTACTGGATATTTGCAATAAGTAAGGATTCTGATATCATAAGTAATAAGATGGCAAACTTCATGATTTGATCATTTTCTTGCGACTATGAAATAGTGAGCTTTACAGAGGGACTCCTGGTGATCCAACTATTACTTCTGACTTTTGATGTCTTTACAAAGCCTCTGTTCTCATCATTGTCACCCTTTTATTATGCTTTATCCTACTTTCATCTTTATTTCATTTTTTTATTTATTTTAATAAAATACTTTATTTTATTAAAACATTCTTACCTTTCTTTCTTTAAAGTCTCTTGAATTCAGTTTCCGACTTCATACTTTTTCCCTTTTTCATTCGTGCAAAACAGCTTCGAGTTCTCACAGTTTTGCCGTAGTTCTCGTCAGTGCTGATATTGGAAAAAAATATTTGTGGGAACTGTCTTTTCCGTAAAGTAGATGTTGATGCTACCGGATTTTTGCTATGTCAAAAGTACGTTTTTAAAAATTAATAGTTATTATTTATGGCTCGTACCAGGATTGTCAACTCTTAGCCAGGTCAAAAAAAGCAAGCTGTTTTTTTTTTTTTTTTTTTTTTTCCCTGTTTACAGCAAATTCATATTACATTTACTTTTATAATTCAGCTGACATATTTATAATTCTGACTACAAATCACTAGCAGCACCATCTATGTGTTATTCCAGCATTAATATCTTCGTTATTGATAAACCGAGTTAATCACTTGAGGTAATTCCTGGTAAAAAATCAATACCATCAAATTATTATAAAAACTATTAAAAGTGTTCTCAAATATTTTGCAGAATAAGCACCATTTGATTTTTATATAGTACACCATTATATAGTATATGCATTTATAACTGAAACAATTTTTTTAAACGACTAGGAATTACCTCACAATTAGTTTGACTTGCTTATATGAAAGTGTTTAGTATAGTATAAGAAAATTTTATAATAACTTTTAAAAATTTTGGTATGTCGTAATTGAACTGAAATGAAAATAAATTAATTCATACTTTAAGAATGACACAGATCTTTCTAAAGTGTAAAAATCAAGATCAATGTTTAGCAGAAATTTCTGTAGCAATTATATATATATATATATTTTTTTTTTTCAAAATTAACTTTTAACTAAAGAAATAATTAAGGTAAAGCACATTTCAAAGCAGAGGGTTCAAAGTATCCTTTGAGATTTTTTACAGCTACAATTTTTTAATTTTTTTTTTTTATAACAATAAAAATTACCAAGAACTCCCTAGAAACTCAGTGACCAAGAATTACTCCATATGACTTATATTCCAAGTCAATTGACTGTCATTAAAATTAATTAAAAGACATTTCAAACTATGCAGTTTATAATTAAAATGCTTTACTGCATAAAAGCCAATTATAGACAAAAAAAAAAAAGGCTAATTTTACCCCCTTCCCTCAATAAAAAATAAAGTTAAAATCAATAATAATGAATAAAAAAATAAACAGATAAAATCAATAAAAGTCACTGATGTGGCTTTTTTTTTTTTTTTTTTTTTTTTTGCAACCTTGGTTCATACTCGATTTGAATAACAAAATCTGTAACTTTTCTAAGTTCTCCAGACCCTACTTTATACCAGAGTTGGCATGGTTTAAACCAAATGATTTTTTTCTCAAAAAAAAAAAAAAGTAGAAATTAATGACATTTTCTCATTTTTCTTTACAATTTAAGTATTTGACATTATTGGATATAAATAATTTCTACTTTTAAAACTTTATTTCAGCAATAAGCATTAGATAAAAAAATGACCTAGACCCATTATATGTATAGGATGAAAATTAGTATGTGTAGAAAAAGCTTAAAACATGTGAATTTATCAAAGATAATAGACTTCAAAATTTAATATAAAATATTATCATTTAAAAAAATGCAAATTATTTAAAGCTATCTGTTTAACGTGTATGGTGATTTTGAATATGGAGCCACATAACTGCACATAATGATTTTTAAGATTTTAGTCAAGCTGTAAAAAAAATTCTTGATTGGGGAAGATTATCTTGAAGTATTAAAATCAAAATATGAAGTTGAATAAGTGCATTTAAAAAATGAGTGCTAGTTATAACATTTTAATATTATTTTATTTTTTCTGTTCTGTTGTTGAATCTAATGACCAAAATGACTTCAAATTGTCACTCGAAACTCAAGAAGCATTTCACATATGTTGGAGAGGGCTAAAGCTACCCCATTTAATCTATAAAAAAGTGTGAGTCTCTGTATTCTAAAAAAAAAAATAATAATGCTGCTGCCATAATTAAATTTATTAGACCTTTTTACTTTCTCAGCTTACATTGCAAAAACATGAGCCAGTTTTATAGAGAAATGAATGATAAATGCACTGAAGAAGACATTTTTTAAATCAAAGAGATATTTAATGTTGAAATCAGTCAAAATAGTTCAATTATAGAAGTTTTATAATATCAAAAACAATAGGTACATCAAGGCCGTAGCCAGAAAAAATATTTCGGAGGGGGATGTGTAGACTTAAAATTTTATTCTTATCTTATTTTAGATTCAATTTTTACTGATTGAATAGAAGTGAGTTTTAAAAGGTTTATTAAGTTCTACTGTGAATTAATTAAATAATATAATTACTGAGACTTAATTTATAATCTCATTTGTGTTGATACTAGTGTAATCAAATTAATGTTTTCTGAAGTACAGTTTTTTAAAATGTTTATTATCAAATGTCTTGCCAGGAGCATGCAAAGGAACTAGAGATGCGTTCATGCTCTTTTTCTTCTTTCTGAGCCCAATACCAAAATTACACAGTAGAAAATTACTCCAAAATTGTTTCAAGATCAATTTTCTCATTTAAAAATCTCTTCTTACACAGAGATAAGTATTAATCCTAAATCCTCCTTCAAAAGTAATAAAAATTACATCACGCAAGAGGAGAAACAGTAATGCATTTTTCAGTAAAACAATATGAAACCAAAATATAATTTTGGAAATGTTATATTTAATAAAAATATATATTTCGTATGATTTCGACATGATGAAACAATAATAAAAGATTAATTACGGTAACGTAATACAGATGGCGCCAATACTAAATAACACCAGTGCCGTTCAGTAGGTCTATTGACCGGTTAGAGACCGGTCACTTACCGTGACGTCATGTCACCGGTGAGATCGGTCACTTTGGTGAGGTCTACTGGACGCGCCCTATGTGTGGCTATGTAAAAAAAACACGTTTGTTTTCATCGAATAAAGATAAGGCAGCTGACGTCACGGTCAGAACGGTGGTTTCAAGCAATCCGATTGGTCGAAATATCCCCTTTCTTGATAAGGGAAAACTGAATGGAGTAGAGTAAAAGCCATAATCCAGATAGATTTTCGCTGTTAGCAAAAAGAGATTGACCAATCAGAAGCCTGTATTTCTGTGTTTACTTCAAACTGCAAAAAGTATGCAAAAAAGCACGCTTCTTATTAGTAAATCTCAAAACACATATGGATGCCAGCCAATATTTCATTTCGCGTGTGATTTAAGGAAAAAAAAAAAGGCAGTGGTTTTGAGATTTTATGAGATTTTATTTTTTTTACAGTAACAATTAACAAACCAAATATTTCTGGGAACGGCGTTCCCACGCGTTCCCCCCCAACCTCAGCACTGGTTCTCGTAGAAAACATCAGATGGCATCGTATGTCCAGAGCATCGGCAATCGTTGCCATGGTTATGCCTTCACGTGCTTCTTCCTGGAAGCCGGTTGGGAGTCTAACAGACATGCATGGTTGCTGTATTTCGGTTCATCCATTTCGAATAAATCGCCATGCTCTGAAGTCATTCTTGGCCAGTTCTGTTTGTCTCTGTTCGGGGAAGGTGGAAATAGTTCTTTCATAATGCTTCATCATTTTATCATCTGTTTAAATAGTTTTGCTCATCTGCTTTTACGATTACGATAATCCTTCTTCAACTGCAACTTATTTTAGAGGAGAGTCATCTTGTTTTGAGTGTTTGTTTTTTGGAAGACTAAAATGGCGTTTCGTTTAAAGTTGTCTTTGTAGTATACAAGACACCATGTTAACATAGCAGTTTTTCCTGAAATTACCTTTCTAGCTTTTTGATGATGTCGTCCTCGGAACAAATATTTTTCATCGTGAAGCTCGGGCATTTTTAAAGTAAAGTAGTGTCAACCCTTTCCGGAATGTGTTCGACTGTTTTTCAATGGTTTCTTCGTAAGAGAATAGAGACGTTTATTTGTCGAATATGAATTGACTTTTTGTGTCGAGTCTTCAAAAGGACATACTTACGTTTTTCAAGCCCTCGCTACACTATTGGGAATATAAGGATGTCATAATTTATATATCAGGTAGTCATGTTATATTTCAAAGTAAATGCCTTTACTATTTGCTGTGATGTTTGTAATTAAAGTTTCAGATAAGTCTTTTCCATTTTTACATTTGTTGATAAGCTGATATTTAAGAGATGTCATGATTTGCTTCTACATTAATATGTCTTTTGAGTTTAATAAATTATTTGTGTTTTTAAAATATCTGTCATTATTTTCCACCATATTATTTTTGGAATTATATTTTACTTTTCAGATGTTATAGTTTATCTAGCTTAATGTAACTCTTAATAATAATTTTTCTTTGGGGTTTAAACCAGCATTACGCTCCATTGCATATTTATTATTCTCTGCTGCTCACTTTAACCCCTAAGCACTATTTTATAGTGCTTATCAAAAGGTTATGGGCTCTTAGTGATTGAATTAATTGTTTTGAAATATAGAGCTTTAATTTTATCCAAAAATTCAAATTTTTTTTTTGCAGAGTTTGCCTGAAGCGTGCTGGTATTGTTACAGTTTATTTTAAAAGCTATGTTTTTTTTTAAGTAAAGTTAATATAAGTAAAGGTAATATAATATGAAATAAGATTTAAAGTTAAAAATTTTAAATTTTTTTTGGCTTTTCCCGATGTTTTCGTCGGGGGGGGGGGGGGGGATCCTTAGTCAACTTTAATGCTTTAAATAAAGTTTTTCTTAAAATTTTAAGCTGTTTAATTATAATAAATGGTAAATTAAACAAAAATGAATTGCTTACGCTTAATATTCATGGCATTTAGTTATTTTTCATTGCATTTTTAAAAATTTTTTTGAATTTGAAATTTTCCTTCTGAACCCTTTTTTTGAGGAAGTTCAATTTGAAGTAAAGCAGTGTATTTTCATATGTAAATTTGATATTTGTGATGAAGTATAATTGTATTTATGGTCAGCGTTCTTCTACAAGGTTATATGGAAGTCATTTAAGTGGCATGTGATATATAAAATATTAGCTTGTGTACTCCATGCTTGTAATGAGTTTTTTGATTGAAGGGAGCATGCTGGAGCCCTCCTTTTGGAGTTAAGGACTTTCAATTTGTTTGATATCTTAAGTATGAACTGCTGACTTTTACAATTTTTAAAATGATGAAAAATTTCCATTAAGTCTACGGACGCCTTCCCGGTGATTTTTACAAAGTTGTTATCCGGTCATTGTTTTTAAAGTTGATCTACATTTGTCTCAGATATTGCCATTACCCCATCATTTTATTTCTCCCATATATTTATATTATTATGTTATCTTGTTTTATATTTGCATATGTCTAATGAATTAAAACAGTAATTGGTAAAGAGCTGTGGAGTATTTTGTCCAAAAATCCGGTGTTGAATTTATATAATTGAATTTGGAGGAATGTAGTAATATATGCAGTCTAGCTGTTTAAGCGAGTTTAAATCAGTTGGGTTTAATCTAGAGTTGATAAAATCAGAGTTTAACTTCTGTTGTAATGTTAAATATTGATACATTTTTATGATAAAAGCTTTTGGTTTGAAAATTTAAGGGCTTTTAAGATTTAAATTTTCTTAAATTAAATTGGGGGATTCTCTTTGAATTTTTAATATTGATCTTATTTAAATTATTATTATAGAATGTTTAACTGAAGATAGTTTGATTGGAGATTTAAATAGATGATACAAGTTCTTTTTATTTTGCAGAGGTTAAATATAAGCGATTTTTTTTGTTATAATGAAAAGGCATTGAAATAGAATTTTACTGTGAGATTAATCATTCAAAAGGCCTTTAATTTGTTTTGGAAGTTCGAGAAAAACAATTTTGTTTTTGAGGTATACTCATTGCCCAAAATGAAAGTGGCTTTAATGAATTGAATTTCTTTTATCTGCTTCTTGGTATCTGGAACACCACCTTTTCTTTGTGTGTGAATGCTTCCTGCTAGCGGGAGACCTAGCGGGGGGGGGGGGGGGGGGGGGGTAATCCTTAGTCAACTTTAATGCTTTAAATAAAGTTTTTCTTAAAATTTTAAGCTGTTTAATTATAATAAATGGTAAATTAAACAAAAATGAATTGCTTACGCTTAATATTCATGGCATTTAGTTATTTTTCATTGCATTTTTAAAAATTTTTTTGAATTTGAAATTTTCCTTCTGAACCCTTTTTTTGAGGAAGTTCAATTTGAAGTAAAGCAGTGTATTTTCATATGTAAATTTGATATTTGTGATGAAGTATAATTGTATTTATGGTCAGCGTTCTTCTTTTTTTTGTTATAATGAAAAGGCATTGAAATAGAATTTTACTGTGAGATTAATCATTCAAAAGGCCTTTAATTTGTTTTGGAAGTTCGAGAAAAACAATTTTGTTTTTGAGGTATACTCATTGCCCAAAATGAAAGTGGCTTTAATGAATTGAATTTCTTTTATCTGCTTCTTGGTATCTGGAACACCACCTTTTCTTTGTGTGTGAATGCTTCCTGCTAGCGGGAGACTACTGTAAGGTGTGTGTGTGTCCCTTATTCACCCTAGTGGTGGATATATTACGAATGAATTTGACTATAAGAGCCGTTGTGCTGTCATTTGTTTCAAGATGCCAGGAATGGAATCTTTAACCCTCTCACTGTCTTGGAAAAGGGCAAAATTGTAATGTTGTTTTCTCTTCATTTTGTTTTAAATGCTAAAAAAAAAAAATGATTCTTTGAACATTTTATAAAAAAACTTAATAACGAATATGAATGCAATCCTTGGAAGCTTTAATCATTGTTCAATGTATTAAAAATACATTAAATCAATAGAATTATATTACTTTAAATATTGCTTGTATTGCAGCGAAACCTGGAGCTTAGTAAACGTATTAACACAGGCTTGTCAGTGAGGGGGTTAAATGTTTAACAGTTTTAAAATAATTAAATTTTGGCCTATAAATTTAAATTTTTGGCTTTACTATTTAATAGTTTTATCTTTATTGACTTTAACTATGTAATTGATAGCATGTTTGTATTCGACCATTGTCTAATTTTTTTTAGATGTATCTGTAGAAGATATCCAGATACTGTGTTAGTGGGTTGTCTAAACAACCAGGTGGTCGAGTTCATTACGTACTTTCAATTTTTAAAGTTTAATCCTAGTTTTTCAAGAGAATTGCTCCACTATATTGATGTGTTAATTATATATTTAAATTAATCTGCTGTTACTATACTACATGAATTTTCTCTCTAGTCCTTGATATGGCCAAACATTTTTTAGTTTTAGATAATTTTTTTTTATTACCTATGTTTAAAGTATAAATTTTTAAAATATTCATTCTATGGAATTCTATTTTGGAGTAATTGTTTTAATGCATTCATAGCAGTAGCAGCATCAATTTTCAATAAGTTTAAGATGTGTTACTTACTTTATTGCAAATATTTCTCCTTTTCTATGAGTTCTGTCAGTGTGAATATTATACATATATTCTTTTATGTTTTATTTAAATGAAGAAAAAGGTTTATCTATTCTGCTCATTACACTTATTAATACTTTTCAATGAGGTTGTAAGCAGTTTAAATGTCCATGAGTTTCTCATGTTTTAAGTTTCTCTTGTAGTTTGCTATACATAGTATAGTTTTTCACATTAAGTGTGTTGAGGGGGGAAACGTTAACTAGCAACCTATTTTTGATATGTTCTACAGTTTTATATGATCTCAAGTGAGAGTATAGATCTTTTACTGCTGTGAGTAATGAAGTTAATGTGCAAAAATATTTTACTTTAAAATTTTTTTTTTTAGTATTAGTAATGGATAAAATGGTATAATTGTTTTTGCATTTATCATTTTAATTATATATGTATTTATGATTTTATATGTTGTTAAAAATGTTAAGTTTTGGCCATTCTTGATGACATATGGGATTGAACAAGTGGTTTGGGACGTTTGCTCTGCAGTTTTTAAAAGAAAAAAAAAAACAGGTTTTACATAAGTGGTACTAAGATACCTGGTTAATTTATCCTTAAAATTGATTTGAAGTTTTAAATAATGTTCTTCTAGACGTAAATTGGGAGTTTGAAACTTTTGAGATAGAGCAGCAGATTTAACTTAATGTTCAGAAAAGGTTGGCTGGTTAAAGGTTGGTTAAATTTTTTTTAAGTTGTTGGATGAATTTGAGTCATACTTGACCAAAAATTGTAAGGTTAAGTAGAAGTTGGCTTGTTTAGTTCCAGCATAGGATCTTCGCTTGGTAGAAGAGATGTCTGACCTTTTAACTTATATGGCCATTGCTGTTTCCTGAAGTGGATATAGGAGTTGGAGATTAAGATTTGAAGGACTATTAAGCTGTCTATTTCTCAATTTAAACTTATCTCCCTGGATTATCTTATTAGATAATTGGTAAATTTTTGACAAATATTGGTGGTTTCTTTTAAAGGAGTGAAAAAAAGAAGTATTCATATATTTATATATATCCCCTTGTTAAACTTTTGGATGTGGAATCTTTTAAGATGTTGGGTTTCGGTGAAGGAGAGGGGGCCCGCCATTATTGGAACTTGACTGATAACTTTTAAATACAAATGGTTATTTTCCTACCTGTTGGTAGATAGAATAAGTACATGACTTTTTGCAATTTTCTGGCTATTCCTTTCTGGAAAAGAAATGTTTTGCTTCCTAGTTGATGATGATATGGTCTAAGGATAAATTTGTGCATGCTGCTTACATCTACGTTGAGGATTATTATGAGAGAATGACTTTAGTAAGCCTTAATGTTGTTTGAAGATGTTGGCATCCCCGGGTTGAAAGTTTAGTGTCCGGAATGACTCTTGACCTTGGGATCTCAGTATTCATGTAAGACGTGTATGTGTGATGTACCAATATATTTTTATTTCTTTTCTCGACTTTGAGAATTTAGATTAATTTTTGTATTGTCCCACGTATCTGGTTTCCTAGATGTTGTTGCAGCTGGAATGAAGTTGATAGAGGAAATTTTTTTTTAATGCCTTTCTGTTTAGAGTAACCTTCATCCATAAGACTAGGAATTGCAGTTCTGTCAGCCAGTATGTAAATTGTTTTATGATATGTCATGTTGCACAGTTTGATTAGAATTAAAGAGTGGGGTGCTTTTAATTAAGGAATACCATCATTTTATTGTCATGTTTTGAATTTATCTTGTTAAAAGTAGATGAATATGAAGATTGAATTATTGATCCAAGTTATATTCATGAACTTTATGAACTAATGAATTTAATGAACTTTAATTGTTTTTAAACTTGGTTTCCTGGTGCAATAATATGATAAATTTATAGTTGTTAAAATTGTTGAACCTATTTTATCTGTTGAAGTTATTTATTTATCTGATTGTTGAATTACTTATATAAGCAATATATTTAAATTGTAAGTTTTTGGGGGAAATGTAATCTTTTAAGATGGGGGGAAATTTTTTATCGTTATGTCTGAATTCAAATTGATCTGTAATTCAGTTGAGATCATACTTTTAAAGTAGTCAACAGGTGCATACATTATCTTTTAAAGAAATATCAAGTATGTAAATGCATTTTTTTTTTACTTAATATACTGATTGGGATAACATACTTGTGTGTTGTATATTTATTATGTCTTTAATAGTTTTTTTTCTAAACCATTAGTGTTCCGGGGCTCACCTTTTTTTTTTTTACAGTTTAACTACTTTTTTTTTAAGTTCTTCATGTTTATTTCTAGTGATCGTAGGTAGCTATTTTTAGATTGCAAGAATTTAAGATCTTTTAGGAGGCGTCTATTTTTAGTCCTTTGGATGTTCAGACTTTTAGTGTCTGTGTGCAGTCTTTTAGAACTGCTGGTTATTTTCTTTTGGGCATAACCCTTCATGGTGTACAATTGATGAGAGGGGGGGTATTTGATGTCTTTACAAAGCCTCTGTTCTCATCATTGTCACCCTTTTATTATGCTTTATCCTACTTTCATCTTTATTTCATGTCTTTATTTATTTTAATAAAATACTTTATTTTATTAAAACATTCTTACCTTTCTTTCTTAAAAGTCTCTTGAATTCAGTTTCCGACTTCATACTTTTTCCCTTTTTCATTCGTGCAAAACAGCTTCGAGTTCTCGCAGTTTTGTCATAGTTCTCACAGAGAACATCAGATGGCATCGTATGTCAAGAGCATTGGCAATCATTGCCATGGTTACGCCTTCACGTGCTTCTTCCTGGAAGCCGGTTGGGAGTCTAACAGACATGCGTGGTTGCCGTATTTTGGTTCATCCATTTCGAATAAATCGCCATGCTCTGAAGTCATTCTTGGCCAGTTGTATTTGTCTCTGTTCGGGGAAGGTGGAAATAATTCTTTCATAATGCTTCATCGTTTTATCATCTGTTTAAATAGTTTTGCTCATCTGCTTTACGATTACGATAATCCTTCTTCAACGGCAACTTATTTTAGAGGAGAGTCATCTTGTTTTGAGTGTTTGTTTTTCGGAAGACTGAAATGGCGTTTCGTTTAAAGTTGTCTTTGTAGTATACAAGACACCATGTTAATGTAGCAGTTTTTCCTGAAATTACCTTTCTACCTTTTTGATGATGTCGTCCTCGGAACAAATGTTTTTCATCATGAAGCTTGGGCATTTTTAAAGTAAAGTAGTGTCAACCCTTTCTGGAATGTGTTCGACTATTTTTCAATGGTTTCTTCGTAAGAGAATAGAGACGTTTATTTGTCGAATACGAATTGACTTTTTGTGTCGAGTCTTCAAAAGGACATACTTACGTTTTTCAAGCCCTCGCTACACTATTGGGAATATAAGGATGTCATAATTTATATATCAGGTAGTCATGTTATATTTCAAAGTAAATGCCTTTACTATTTGCTGTGATGTTTGTAATTAAAGTTTCAGATAAGTCTTTTCCATTTTTACATTTGTTGATAAGCTGATATTTAAGAGATGTCATGATTTGCTTCTACATTAATATGTCTTTTAAGTTTAATAAATTGTGTTTTTAAAATATCTGTCATTATTTTCCACCATATTATTTTTGGAATTTTATTTTACTTTTCAGATGTTATAGTTTATCTAGCTTAACGTAACTCTTAATAATCATTTTTCTTTGGGGTTTAAACCAGCATTACGCTCCATTGCATATTTAATATTCTCTGCTACCCACTTTAACCCTTAAGCACTATTTTATAGTGCTTATCAACTTTGACAGTTTGAAGATATTCATCTTAGACCTATATATCTCTGGTAGTGATTTCACCAAAATTTAAGGGAGTTCGAGCAAGAACCATATCCAAAGTAGGCCACGTGGTGACCCTGTTATAAGTGCATCATTTAAGCAAAAATTTCAGAAGGGATGCATGAAAATAAAAACATTGTGATGGGTCCTTCTGGTTGCATCATTTTTTTTTGAAGGATTATAAAAGAGGCATCTTTGAATATATTGAATCTGTCTGTTTTCTAAATTGACACACTTTTGTAACAAAACAACAACAAAAAAAAGGTGAGGGAGGGGACCTAGTTCTTTGGAAGCAGAGTTTATTCTAGGCGTTTTTCGCGGGGCGGGCCGTCCTGCCTTCCCTTCTTTACAAAATTTGCCCCCCTGATGCCGCCATTGCCCTAAAGCCCCGCCCTGTGAGCCCTATCACTCGAAAAATTGGCCGAAAAAAAAGCCCTTTAAATAAATTTCATCCCAGCAAACTGTCAACTATTTGTAAACATCAACGATCTCCCGGACATACTAAAATGTGCAAATTACGCAAAAAATCGGAGACGGCACGCAAAAAATAGCTCTTAATCGCCCCGTGAGACGTGTAATTTCGCTGAAAAAAACCGAATTTTGCCAAAGAATCTCAAAAAAAGTGGCACATTTCATCACAATACCATGGAAAAAACACTATTTTTGTAACAGGGTTGCAAAAAAATAGCGAATTTCGTCAAAGAATTGTGAAAACAAAGAGGATTTCGTCAAAAAATCGTGGAAAAAGCCGAATTTCCTCAAAGGATCAGGAAAAAAGCATAAATTTTGGCAAAATATCACAAAAAAATGCAATTTTCATAACAGGGCCATGGAAAAACGTGGATTTCATCAAAGAATCGCGAAAAAATAACGAATTTCGTCAAAAAAATCACGAAAAAGTAGCGAATTTTGTCAAAAAATCGCGAGAAAACACGATTTTGGTAAAAGGGTCACGAAAAAAATAGCGGATTTCGTCAAAGGATTGTACAGGGGTGATTCTGTTCCGAATTTTCCGAAAAATTGAGGTAATCATTTCCGAAAATTAAAACAAATCGGTCATACAACAAACGTAAAATGTATCACGAATTTTGACTAATGATCACCGAAAAAGATCAATTTCGTCAATCGTTCGAAGAAAAATCGGCAATTTCGTCAAAGGATCGCGAATTTCGTCCAGGGATCACGAAAAAATCTAATTTCGTCAATGAATCGCAGAAAAAACGCAAATTTCATAAAAGATCGCGAAAAACTGCAATTTTTGTCAAAGGATAAAAAAAAACGGCAAATTTCATCGAAAAATAGCGAAATTATGTCATAAGATCGCGAAAAAGCAGCAAATTTCGTCAAAAGATCGCAAAAAAAAAAAGCAAAATTCGTCAATAGATCGCGGAAAAAAGGCACTTTTCGTCAAAAGATTGCGAAAAAATGGCAAATTCCGTAAAAAGATCACGAAAAAACAGCAAATTTCGTAAAAAGGGCGCGAAGAAAAACACATAATGTCGGTAGTGAATTCTCTGTTGGAAATTTTCAGAAAATTTGCTGTGAATTTCAGAATTTTTTTTTTCAGAATCACCCCTATAGCCTGTAGAATGTCTGCTATATGTATCCAATTTACTTCATTCTTTATGCAAAATTTATGTTTCTTTACTGTCTTTTACATTCACTCCTTATAATAAACAATTGCAAAATTTTTTATATACCTTTTATCAGAATGAATATTTCGAGAGTCCAAAAAAAATACTCCTGGATAATCGAGGTTACTGATATACCATAGGCTTGTTCCCATTATTACATACTAAGTACACACCAAATTTCAAGTCTGTATCTCAATTTGTTTGAAAGATAGAGCGTTTACAGATACATACACACACATATGGACAACAAATGTTTCTTTAAAAAAAATATGTTTTTTGGAGTCTCCAGTGTATGAAACATGTAAATCTGTCATAAAATTTTTTTCGATTTTTAAATCGATTACAAGACCGTATACTATGTATGATGGATAAGTAAAATGGGCCATAATTTTAAATGTAAGTGTTATAAATTTATTTCTTACAGAAAAATTCTTTTGAAAGTTTCATTAAGGGGGCTGACTTTGATGATAGATCCTTTAAAAAAAACTATTCAATCACATATTTGACTTTAAATAAATTAATAGATAAAATGAATAACAGCCTACCTTCTTTAAGGGGAATGGTTTTCTTTTCCCCATTTTCATCGTAAGAAGATAAACTAATGGCATCATCAAATGATGACAGGTCACTTGTATGAACAGAGGAAATTTCAGATTCAGCATCGCTTTCACCTGTTTTTATAAAGAAAAGTGTTGATCGTGCAACAATAATGACTAGTAAAAAAAGTTAATGAAACAAATTCTGTAATATATCAAAAATTAAAAATATAATTAATAATATAAATTGCAGCATTTCACTTATTAATACATTAAACAATCATCAGAAGGGGTAACATAAATTACAAAACCAGAAAAAAAGTTGATTTTTTAAACTAGGAGCTCAGATACCTACGAACTATGCTAGCCAACCCCCATTCATACAGTGTAAGCTCTAAAAACATGCTAATTTGTTCTGTTTTAACAATATTATAGAAAATTGACGTATCATTGAAAGTCCAGTGGTGATCTTCTGAAATCAGGATGTCAAAAGATTTATTTTTATTAACTTGTTAAGATGCTATGTTTAAACTTAATGATGACATATTTTCCTTAATTAATCTTATTTGAGATATTTTCTCATGATTTCTTTAGCCATCTAATTTGTGAGAAGAATCTATGGAAAGAAATGTAGATCAATTATGTAGCGACAATTAAAACATTTGGCTACTGAATTAGTTGAAATTTTGGATTTTTAGTGAAACTGCTTTGATTGATATTTTATTAAGTTTCTTAAGGTTCCCATACTTTGACATGAAACATTGACGATCTAATGTTAAACCCACGGGAGGATTCCTTTCAAATATCTCATTTGCATTTCGATATTTTTAAATATGTATAATTATTATTATTATTTGCATTAGATAGCTGAAGTCTATGTCTATATTTGCCCCTTTTCTATTTTTTTTTATTTTTGTTCCAAGTTTTTTATGAGAACACTTTCACTTTCGGAACTGGTTCCAAAAATAAAAGTAACTTAATAAAAAAAAATATGCAACCAAAATCGGGAGGAGGGGGAGGGGAGGGACGGGGGTGCAAATGTAGAGATTGACATCAGCTATCCAATTGGAAAAAAAATACAGTAGAAGATCTTTATAACGCAATTCTATATAACGCAATTCTCCATATAACGCACAACTTCTCAGATGTAAACAATGATTTTTGCAGTTAAAAAGCACCAGCACTTTCACATTGTAAAATATTGCTACTCTCTAGAGGACTAAATTTGATACATTAGTTCAACTTTATCTTCTAATTTAAGACATTTTTACTGAAAAAATGCTATTATTACAATAAACATGTTGGAAAATGTCTAATATAAGGGATGGTTGTGTCAGTTATATTTGGATCATGTTTATAAAGTAAATTTTACAATGTCTGACCTATATTATGCAAAAATTTATAAATTAGATAACTCTTGGTAACAAGGAAATACAGTATAAAGATATTCTAATGTATTTTGATGTGTTTCAGACATATTTGGCCATGTTTACAAGGTGAATTTAATGATGTGATCCATATAATGCAAAATTCTATATAACGCACAACCTTGCGTTTTTAGGTTTGCGTTATAAAGATCTTCTACTGTATATTTAAAAATATCGAAATGCAAACGAGATATTTGAAAAGAACCTTACCATAGGTATAACATTAGCTCTAGAATGTATTTGCGTGAAAGAATGGGAGCCTTAAGTTAACAGAAAGTAGAAGTTTGATCACAATTTTTCATTTTGACATGGTATCTAGGTTATATATATTTTTAAAACACAACACAAACTGGTATTAATTGAGAGAACAATAGAAGATTATTTAAATTAACCATAATTTTATTTAAATATCATTATAATCTTAATATTAAATATTAAAATAATATTAATGCAAACTACAGTAAAATAAATTAAAATTATTATTGGCAATTTATAACACTATTTAACTTGAAATTTTATTTAATCTGTAACTCTTTAATCAAAAACAATTTAGATTTAATATTTTTTCAATTCAGTAATTTGAAAATTAACTGCAAAATGTTTATGCTAAGGATAAAATTTTCAAAGTTGAAATTTATAAATGATTTTTTAAGTAATGAGTTGTGTAAGACACATTGTAAGTAAAAGGGACATATGTTTCATACTCTCTTTCCATGATAAAATTCAAGCACCTTTCCAGAAATAAAAATTTTAATGTTACAAAATACCACACTACAAAAGTATCTAGAGAAAAAAAAAATTTTTATTTCACATATGTTTTTAGGCGAATGGCAGACATAACATACAGTAGTGAAGGCTTAAATGTGAAATGTTAAGAGAAAGTCTTCAAAAAATAAAGAAAATCGTTTTGCATTCTACTTTGAAAGTCGTTTGTGCTAACACTAGACAAAGTAGACACTTGATAATTTTGCATTGTTATGATATTAATCAGAGGTGATTGAGTAAAAAAAAAAATTCTGAAATTCACAGCAAATTTTCTGAAAAGTTACAGCAGGGGGAGGACCACTCCCGGCACTAAGTATGCATATTTTCTGCAGCCCTTTAAAAAAATTTGCAATCTTTTAACAATTTTTTTTTTTTTTTTTTTTTTTTTTTTTTTTGCGATTCCTTGACAAAATTTGCATTTTTTGTGATCTTTTGACAAAATTTGCGGTTTTTTCATGATCTTTTGGCGAAATTTGCATTTTTTTTTGCGATCTTTTGACGAAATTTGTGGTTTTTTTCGTGATCTTTTCACAAAATTTGTGTTTTTTTTCGTGATCTTTTCACGAAATTTGCGGTTTTCTTCGTGATCTCTTGACAAAATTTGCATTTTTTTGTGATCTTTGGATGAAATTTGTGGTTATTCCGTGATCTTTTTATGGAATATGCGGGAAGTTTTTTTGTGATATTTATGGGGGTTTTCAAAATCTTTTGACAAAATTTACGGGGGGAGGGGGGGGGGGTTCATGATCTTTTGATAAACTTTACAGGGGGTTTTGTGATCTTTTGACAAAATTTATGTGGTTTACGCGATCTTTTGATGAAATTTGTGGTTTATTTCACAATCTTTTGACAAAATTTGTGGGGTTTTTTTGCGATTCTTGGACGAAATTTTTGGTTTTTCCACAATTTTTGGATGAAATTTGCATTTTTTCTGTGATTCTTTGACGAATTTTGAGTTTTTCCACAATTATTTGACAAAATTTGAGTTTTTCCTGCAATCCTTTATCAAAATTCATGATTTTTCTGCAAATGATTGACAATTTTTTTTTTTTTTTTTTTTTTTTGCGACCATTTGTCTAAATTCACTATACTTTTTTATGTCCGAATTTTTGGATTAATTGTCAGTCTGTAAAAACATGGCTGAACAGAGTTATGGTGGTTAATGTGGAAGACTTCATTTCAAAACACCAGTTATAAAACAACTTATTTATTGAAGCAAGATGACATGATAGACTACACAAAACAGCATTACTTTGACATTAAATTATAAGAAAAACTAAAATAAAATCTTAATGCAGCTACATAATGATCGATGATATAAGCATAGAAAATATTTCTCGAAGCTACTTATCTAAAATCTGTCCCGACATTTATACACCAGGAACAGCCATTGTTTTGCATAAAAACCGTTGCCAATCAGTAAGTACAAACTTATGCAAACACATCTGAAACGCCACTTACGCAAACACATCTGAAACGCCATTGGCTACAAACTATGACGTTGCAAGTCAACCACTCACGGCGAAAGACGTGATCCTGAAATCACTGTTACTAACAGTTATTCAGTAACGGCACTTGCCTCTGGAGCTAATGATACGAAACTGCCGGTCATTTCGGATATGTAAACAAGAACAAGAGAAGGTGAAAAATAGATGTGCATCAATAGCAAAAGTAAATACTTTAAAACTTTATTTAAACTTTCCTGGCTACTTAATTAAGGCTTAAAAGGTAATTGATGCGTAACATTAATGACCTTAAATTTTCGAAACAGAGTCACCCCTATAAATACACAATTTTAAATTTTATAAAACTTAAATGATTTTTTTCACAGCTTGCCTTAATTTAAAAATATCCACTAAATCCTTTTCAAAAAGGTATATTAAACATCTTATAACATATATACAGCATTAACATATATAAAGCATCTTTTTCACTTCCGCATTTATCAAAACTTCACTAAAAATGGTTATTCAATGTGTGTGGGCCCATAACCACTGCTTTATTTAATAGCTTAAAACTTCATCTTAAACAGCAGAGATCAGTGAAATTCTGAAAATAACATGAAGTTGTGTGGAAGACTTAGTGAAGAAGCAGAAAAATTCTAATAACTTATTTATTGATGACAATAACTTGAGGATATTTACAAGATGAAAAACCAACAAGCATAACTTCGCTTGAACTAAACAAACTTAAAATAAAAACTAAATAAAGTTTAATGAAACATTGCTAGCATTTATCGTAGCTAATTGCTACTATGCCATAATAAAATTACATGAGTTGCTAACAAACATGCAGCTATGGCAAAGGCAAAATTCATCAATTTCGTTCAGTTATTTCTTCTTCTTCTTTTTCTCATAAACTCTTTATGAGAAAGACTTTTGTAATGTATATGGCGCATAGCGCCATTTATACTAACATGATCTTTAAACAGTTTTTACGATATCCTTGGTTTGCAAGCTCGGATCGTCCACAGAAAAGGTACAAAAATGAAATTTATCTTACATGTAGGTAGGACACGCAGTATGGATGATCTTTAAAAATTTTGCTAAATGTAACATAAAAGTCCTATTCATAGCCGCCCTTTCGATCAGTTCGCCATAAATACAATCCTGGGGGATATTGAAGTTTCTCCAAAGTTTGTTCCTGGAGCCAGCAAACATTTGGCAATGGAAAATTAAATGTTCTTCATTTTGTTTACAATTTGTGCAATATCGACAATTCGAATTTGACATACGTTTGAACTTATTCAATCTGTCCTTAGTTAATACTGTTCTTGTTAAAAATCTACTATAAATAGTGCCTTTGCATCTAGGTAACTTATGGTGAAAATAATCCTCAGTGTAACCGCCATAATGTCTATTTTTATCAGACTTATAAGTTTCCCAATCTTGTAATTCCTCTAAGTTAGTGCTATACTTGATAGTCTGAATCCAGTCTTCTGGTGCTATCCAGGCAATGTTAATGGTAAATTCGCTTGTGGATGCAGCAATTCTATCAGCTATTTCGTTAACACTAATATTACTGTGGCCTGGTATCCACCATATTTGTATATGAATATTTTCTCTTTCTTTTTGTGTCATAAGATGTTTAATTTGGCTGATTATCGCTGGAGATTTTTTATTTATATTCCGTAAAGCTTAAATTACACTCAGAGAATCGGTAAATATATGATAGAGGCCTTTGTTGCTGGTGTAAAATTTGATACAAATGTAAATCGCAATTGCTTCAGCTGTGAAGAGTGAATAAATGGGAGGAATTTGAAATCTTTGTGTTGCATTCATGTTTTTGTTTACGATACCGACAGTAGCGGCAGATTGACTTTTGGAAGCATCGGAAGCTAAGATGATATAATTTTTTCCCAATTCTTTGATAGCGCCATTAATATGTTTAGCTATCATGACATTGTCAATGTTGCATGTACCGATATGCCAGAAACATGAAAATGGCTGATGATTATTTTCATCCTGAGTATTCCATTCATAGTGAATTATTTCATTAACATTGGAGTTGTACCGATGTAATTTATTAGCTTCAATGCTAATTGTTGTATGATTGATATTAGTTTGATACTTTTTGTATTTGAGACTTGTAATATTCTGCTTAATTGCTAAGTAATTTAAGCGCCGATATAATCTTTGTGATTTGCTCTCATGGAGTAGCACAGGAATAGGACGCCATTTATTAAGACCTGTTGCCCAACGGAGACCTTTTTTATGTAGGATTTGCATTCTATCCAGCTCTTGTTTTGTGGCTTCTGATAAAATACGAGGATTTCCTTCAAGGATACTTTGTCCAAGGCTATGGTATAAACGTAGTAGATGTTTGGTATTTTCTCCCTTCACTGTAGTAGCGATAATTTTTAAATAGTTTAATTGGAGATTAATTTTGTTTTGTAGCATGCTAATGTGATTTACGTTATTTAGCTCATTGTTAATGATGTATCCTAGGATTCGTATATGCTTTTTAGATGATATGTCTTGTTCACCAATTTTCAGTATAGGTTCGTCTATTTCGGTTGTTGTGTTGATATGTAAGATATTGCTTTTACAAGGATTGATAGTTAGACCCCAATAATGGAACCACTGCACAAGCTGATCTATATTGTCTTGGATGAGTGAAAGGATGTATTGTAGATTGTCATGATAACCATGGAGAAAAATATCATCAGCATAGATAACGCATGTTATATTTATGTCAAAACTTTCGAAGATGCCCACCAGATAAATAGTAAAAAGAATCGCCGATAGTATACTACCCTGCAATAGACCATGATTGAGCTTAAAGGGGGAGGAAAAGGTTCCTCTCCACAGGACCCGAGCTTGTTGATCTTCTATTAAGGTCTTGAGAATGTATAGAATCTTCCCTGTAATACCTAACTGTGCTAATTTGTAAATTAATGCATCCCATACAACATTATTATAGGCACCTTCGATGTCAAAAGCAACAATGAAACCTTTTTTATTTGAGAGCTTTGCACGTTTAGCATCATGAAAAATTTTATATACTAATTGATTGCAATCTTTGAAAGGAATGAAGCCAAAATGATTTTTGTGAAAAATATTTTTTTTCATGCATATATCTAAGATGTGTTGAAGTAGCATTAAAAAAAAAATTTTTTTTGCATCTACGGTGAGGGAAATGGGTCTGTAATTATGGGGATTATTAGCAGATTTTCCAGGTTTTTTAATAGGTAGAATGGTGACCTCTTTCCAATTATTAGGAATGATTCTCATGTTCAAAACTTCGTTATATTTTGTGAGCATCTACTGTTTAGTTCTAAGTTTCATTTTTTTATAAAAGTTGCCATTGATACCATCATAACCATGGGTTTTTATTTTGCTATTTTTAATTGCTTGATCGAGGTCGTCCATCAGAAACTGAAAGTTGTCTTCTATATTCGGTCTCATATCATAAGGAATGTACTGATCAACAAATTTATTTTGAAAAACTGTACTTAGGAGATTAGCCTGATGACTCTTATCAATATCACAACCGCTAAAGTAGAGATTGCTATTATGTACCTCATAGCTTTTGCTTTTCAAATGTTTAATTATTGTGAAAAGTTTCTCCCCCTTACTGATGTCGGAGGTAATTTTGTTCCAATTGTTCTGATTATCTTTTTTTATGCTTTTTTTCATTCTTGCATCTATTTTTTTATACTCTATCCATTTTTCGACATTGAAGGTATTTCTAGCTTTGTTATATGTTCTCCTTTTTTGTGCGATTAGCTTTTTAGTGTTTATAGGCCACCATGAGGGGAACTTCGTCTGCTGTTGCTTGAGGGATATGGTATGTTGATCTTTAATCATCTGAATTTGAGAGTAGGCTTCGTTTAAATCTTTTATTTCATTATTTCAGATTTTTTCTTCTATTATTGCATTCACTTTTTCCCACTGAACAAACTTTTGAGTAAAAGGAAGATCTGCTTTGTATTGATGAGATTTGATCTTTAACTGTATAGGATGATGATCCGACCTGAAACTATCTGGAAATACAGAATACTCTAAGTTATGATACATATTATGGGAGAGCAGGTTAATATCAAGGAGGGATTGCTGACTATTGGAGTAACGGGTAGGGTTTTCCGAATTTAAAAGAATTCCGTTAGAATCTTGAACCCAGGACACAAGTTTTTCCAGCCTGTTGTTCCTTTGGATAGTATTAAGCTCTAATAAATTTATATTGAAATCTCCTATAATTATGCAATATTGATCCAGTTTGCTAGTTTCTTTTCGAAGCCATGACCAATCCTGGAAAGGCCGTAGAGAATATATGTTTAAGAGTGTAGTCCATGTTTTATGCCACCAAATTTTAATACCTTGGACTTCTACATTTGTATGGGGAGGGTCAAGATAATAATCTATTGCTGGAATTTTGTTGTTAACTGCTACTAATAATCTGCCACCTCTGCTGGAAACTCTGTCCTTACGAAAAATGATTTTATTTGTTATGCGTATCTTATCGGTAGGTAACGACATCTGAAGCACTGCATGAAAAGAAAAGTTATGTAGTGGATTTCTCATTTGGAAAGGGCTTTGTAAGGTCGGCAATTTCTCAAAATATCGTGTTATGCCTCGAATAATAAGATGAAATGCTTGCCACCAAGTGTTGGAATTCGATAGAGGCAGTATCGTTGCCTATCGAGAGTGTGGATTATGGTTCCGTGATATCGCCCGTTGCACTGATCCAAATCCAACCACTGTCATGCAAATATAGAATCAATGGATTGCTGAGAGTCATACTGAACGGCATGCAGGATCTTGACGCCCTTCCATGACTAACACCCCAGAAGACAGACATATTGTGAGATCGACACTGCAAAACCGTACAACCACATCATGGACCATTAGTCAGGAAATGGGCATGTTTGCAGCACGCCCAGTATCCGCTCGTACAATGTGACGACGACATTTGCAGCAGTGTGGACTGTCAGCACGGCGACCAGTACTGCGGCTTTCCCTGACAATACAGCATAGAGTGAGTCAGTGACTCTGGTGTACTGAACGACAAAGCTGGATGCAGGACTGGCACAATGTCATCTTTTTAGACGAGTCCCGGTTCTATGTGCACAATTCAGATGGATGTATACGTGTCAGGAGGCTTCAAGAAAAACACCTGTTGCCTGCTTGCATTCGATATCGGCATAGCGGCCCTGCACCTGATGGGATGGTTTAGGCAGCCATTGGGTACACGACCTGCACATCTCTAGTTTGGATTGACAGTAAATTGAACACAGATCAGTACATTTTTGACATCTTATGTCCAGTGGTTGTGCCCTGTCTTCGAGGCCCGCCAAACACCATCGTCCAGCAAGATAATGCAAGACTGCATGTTGCATGTCAGGTTCTGACCTTCCTCGATACACTGGGTATTCAATTACTGTCCTGACCTGCATGGTCTCCAGATCTTTCGCCCATTGAAAACATCTGGTCATGAATTGCTTAGAAGCTATCCCGCCACCCTTCTTCAGCTAATACGGTTGATGAAATGAGGCATAGACTTGAAGCAGCATGGAATGAGTTGCCCGTTTCAGTCCTCCATGCCCAGTTCAACTTCATGCCTAACCGAGTAAGGGCCGTTTTAGCTGCCAGGGGAGCAGCTGTTTCTACCACTTTCACACCAATTAAACCCCCAAACTGTTTACAACCCAAACTATATACAAATTTAATCATTTTGCTTTCATTCCATACTGTTTACGTACAATAAATATCTCTTTTGTATTTTCAATCTTTCATGGTGTTGCAATTTTAATGGCCAGCAGTGTAGTTTCATGTTGAATAGTTATCCCTTGGAATAATTCTAACATGTGTTTTTGATCTTCGGTCATCTTTCTTGTTTCATAAAATGCATGTTGGTTTAACATATTGATGGCTTTATGAAACTTTGTTACAATTACTGAAGTAGTTAAAGTAGATGTAAATCACTCTGGAGCTAATCTTCTCAATTCCCTTTGTTTTTATTTTGCTTTATGGTTAATGTTTTTTTTTTTTGCTATTACTAAAGTAATTTAACACGTTCACGCCGGCGCGGTGGGTCACACTTGACTGTCTCAGAGTTGTCAAGTTGTGCTTTTTGCACAACCACTATTGTTTTAGAGAAAATGTTGTTCCTTTAAATCGCCCAATTGTTCTAATTAAATAAAACAATATTTTCTGTATTAAAATACTGGTATCCAGAAATCCAGAGAATTTGCAGCTCTGAGACGGTTGAGTGCAACCCACCGTGCTGGCGTGAACGTGTTAAAGTGTAAGTAAAGTAACTAAAGTGGCTTTTTAGTACTGAATGACACTGGTTTGAATTTCTCATGTCTAAATTTTGACAACAAGGTGATAGATTATCTGATGAAAATTCTTAATATTTTAAAAGTAGTTTAGCTTCCTAACTGCTTATAAAAGTAAGTTATACCCTTGACATAACCCATTCACCCTATCACAGAGAACACTTGTTATTTTTACACCATTGCTGGCTTGTTTACAAGATTCTCTGGCATTCAAGTTTAGATGTTTTGTGGTTGTTTATGAGAGGAAAACTTCCATTTTGATTGCTTATAGGTGGTGCTGGAGGTTTGCAGATGCATGACATAGGCTGCACCATGACTAATCCAGATAAGTGACTTCATTTCATGTGTTTTATGCAAATATCTTTTTTCTAGATGAATATATATACGTGTTCCCTTTACAGATGGTTATGCTGGCTTGCATGCATGCTTTCCCTGTTATGTTCTTACGATGAATAATTGTCATGTTTCAGGAGTTACCTGACATTTTTATAGAGAAAGTATGTTTAGCTGTAGTAGGGCTCTTAGATTTTGGTTATGTTTAATATTAGTTTAATTTTTTAATAAATGATAATTACCATTTTAAACTTTTGTCATCGCTTTAAGAAATTCTTACACCATCTTGCATTTTTTTCAGATGTTAATTTTAAAATAAGGTAAATGTGTTACGTTAGCCATGTTATGGCAAGCATAGTTTATGGGCCACATTTTTTTGCCCTATTAGTGAGGACTGTTAGGAGTTAATTTTGAGATGATGTTAAGTTATAAGTGCTTTAAGAAGCTGAAAGACAGGGGGGCTGTAAATTGAAACCAACTGTTAAAATGGATGTTAATGAAAAATTATGCTGACTGGAAGGACATTTTAAGCTGAACGAAGCTCAGGAGCACTGTTGTAAAAATGGTCTACCTAAAGCAAAATTTTGTCATTGATTGATAATTGCCATGCACAATCAGAATTTACTTACTGCCCCTAATGTAACATTATTTTTGCCACCTAATACTACATCACTAATCCAGTCAATGGATCAAGGCATAATAAATAGACTGAAATGCAACTATTAGGTTGGTAAGAAAGTCTTGAAACACATAGCACGTGTAAAAACATTTTATTTTAACAACAAAAGATTATACAGTAATGTAGGATGCCTCTGCATCTATAACTCTAACATCTATATTGCAGTTCTCTTCATCATCTACACTTGACTTCCTGCCATACCTAGATTCGACTCCTAAAGATATACTATCACCAGAACAAAAATGCTGATACAAACGGGATACCGTTGAATAATGAACTATGTCAGCCTTGAACGCGCTGCACACATTAGCTGCTGTGGCACTTGCAAGAACTCGTAATAATCAATCGCTCAAAGTGTCCTTTGATCTATTGTTGCTCATACTGCCTGCACGGAACAACTGAATCTCTTTTATACCCTGCAGCATGGAAGGTTCTAGACTAGTCTTGCGTTTACTACTCTTGAATATTCTCAAACTTCGTCATTTGAAAAAATATTTCAAAAGGTATTGCAAGACTTTCTTACCAACCTAATATAAAAGTGCTTTTCTTTGGAGACTCCTGAATTCTGATTTTCATCCTAATATGTGTCAAGTCTGTTACTGTCTGTCAATTTCATTACCAATCACATGGTAACAGATTTGACAAGTAACGGATTTGACATTCAAATCAAACCATCAGAAATAACTTAGGCTGTATAATTTCTAACTTAGATAACAATACGCATACCTTCTAGAATTATTTAGTGAACAATATTTAAATACAAAAGTGTAAAAAGTTTTATTTTAATATTAAAAATTATGGTAACGAACTTGACAATGAAAAAAAATACCAACTTTGAAGAAAGCCGGTTCTTGCCAGTATTGCAATGTTTTTCAATTGAATAATAAAAAATGGCAAAGAGTAGTTGCTTGAATAGTTTAACAATGCCACTGAATATGTACTGCCAACTTTTTGCAGAATTAGAAACCTATTTTGACTAAAATAATCATAAGGTAACGGACTTGACGCAAAGTGAGGGACAAAATATTTCTGTTGATTTGCTAAAGAAAAAAACTTTGGCAATTATTTTTTTTCACTAATATAGTACACTAATGGTTCATATTTTAAATAATTAAAGCTTTTTATTTAAAAAAATCTAAATTAGATTTAAAAAAAATAAAAGTTAATTACATAACTCTTGGAATGGGACAAGCATTTTTGCTTAGAATTGCAATTTTAAAGATTTATATCTCAAAAATTTGTATTTTTTTTTTCTAATGTTAGAAATACTTAATATAGTCTTCTTTATATAATGCATAGCTCAATTTAAACTTTCAAAGTTAATTTATATTTAAACTTTCAAAGTTAATTTATATTTGAATTTTCTTTTCTCTTGGACAGCATATGTAAGCGAATTTTGAAAATGGCCAAAACCATAGTCTTTTCTTAGTTTTAACTAAACATTGAGTTTTTATTAAACTAAGTTTAGCTGACCTATTTTTATGAATAAAAGTTTGAGCTGCACTGGTTTTTCTTAACTTTTCTACAATTTTTATATATCAAGTAAATATTTTTATGAATTGCAAACATTACATTATACATTTATATTCAAATTACATTTATAGATCAGTTATAAATTCTTTTATCTTCAATAATGCTTAAAAAATGAAATTCTTACAACTACTCAGGTATTGGCTGAGTACTGAGCCAAAATTTACCAGAGTCCTTGGCAAATTAGCTGAGTATGCTGAGTATCAAGTACATACCGAGTACTTGGTATGGCCCTATGTAAAACATTAGAAAAATCAGGAGCTGAGATGTGACCTTGAAAGTCTTAAGAAAGTAATGGATAAACGAATAGCAATGAGCTCTAAGCAGTTTGAAAGAAATGCAAGATTTGATGTAAAATCTGCATTCAAACAGTTAAAAGCTACCAATCACATTTTCAGAGATAAAAGAGGAAAAAAAACATCCCTGTAATTATGAGTGGGATCCAAGATAGATTTTTCATCTTTACCTCTCCCTACTGACTCCACCTTCTAACAAACATCATTCATGTTCTTTTTTTCAGGTACTTACTGCTTTAAGAACCTGAATGCTTGCTGGAATATAAATTAACTTGAATAAGTCATGTCTTGACAAATAGATTAAAAATTAAACTTTGAAGCATTATTCTACAGATGCTCTGCCGCAAAAAATGAAAAATGCTACAAGTTGTGTTTAAAAAAACATTTGCCTTAACTCAGCAAAATTTAAAACCTAAAACTCTAAAATGTATTGATCATATATCTGATTTGGCAGGACATGTCTGATTTGGTCTCCCCCTCTCGTTTCAAAACCCATGGCTGGTTGGTTGCAAAAGGTTTTATGGCACAATGTCCTTTAGGATCACAAATTAGAGCAAAAAACCAGATAGCCTTCATTCCTCAAAAAGGTATGTTAAAACATTTCATTACAATAAATACAATAAAAAATAAAAAACAAAGCTCAGGTGCTGAATAGTGAGATGCACAAAGTGGCAGTGAGGACACATATGCACATCATCCCAAAGTAAAAAGTGTTTATGAGTTATTCTTGAATGCCAGATTCGCAAACGAGCAAGCAGAATATCACTTTTTCTTGGGTAATTCATAGGCCAAATTGTGATCCTGTGTTTAATATGATATAACTTGTTATTGCGTTCAGTTATCCCAACTTTTCTGCTATTTATTCTAAATAAAGAATTTTAGTGCATATTTAGCATCTAGGAATGGAATATGATTTTATAATGGTTTAAGCAGGAGTGATTCTCAGTTTAAAAAAAAAAAAAAATTCTAAAATCAACAACAAATTTTCTGAAAAGTTACAGAAGAAGAGGGGGAAGGGGGGGGAGGGAGGGAACCCCTCTGACACTAAATATGTGCTTTTTCTACAGCCCTTTGACAAAATTCTCATTTTTTTCTGGATCCTTTGATAAAATTCGCGTTTTTCGGCAATCCTTAGACGAAAATCACATTTTTTCTGCGATCCTTTGACGAAACACGATTTTTCACAAAATAAAACACAAAACAAAACAACGAAAGACAAAATAAAAAATTTAACCTTTTTTTTTTTGATGAAATTCATGATTTTTCAGCGATTCTTTGACGAAATTGTTGTTTTTTTTCCGTGATGCTTTGACGAAATTTCAATTTTTTCCCTGCGATACTTTGAAGAAATGTGCGTTTTTTTTAAGAGATTATTTCATTAAATTGAGTTTCTTGATTAAATTGAGTCCTTATGTTTCCTTTGCTTAAATTCAAAATGTCAAATATCTAACTAAATAAATATGCCTTTATTTCAAATACTAGATGTTGGCATCAAGTCATACCATGCATATTGTATTCTTTCGAGCAATGCTCATGTCAAACTGAAACTGTATGACACATTGGCGTACCCAGGATTTTATTTGGGGGGGGGGGGGGGGCTGACTTAAATGTTCATAATGTTCTAAATCTTGCGATACACGTTGAATTGAGTTATAAACATAAATCATTTTTGTCAAAACGCCAGAGGGGGGGGGGGGGGGGGAGGAGATGGGCATGGGCAACTTTGTTCCGAAAATTTGAAAAATTCGGTCATCATTCCGAAAATTTGGACTTAAAAAAAATGCGATTTTTGACAAATTGTCACAGAAAAAAAATCAATTTCGTCAATCGTTCGCAAAAAAAAATCTCCAATTTTTTTAAAGATCAAGGAAAAAAAACCCAGAATTTTGTCATAGGGCGCACATAAAATGCAAAGTTTGTCAAAGGATCGCAAAAAAAAAGTCAAATTTCATCAAATTATCCCAGAGAAAATGCTAATTTCGTCAAATCAGAAAAAAAAAACGAATGTCGTCAGAAGGCCGCAGAAAAAATGCGAATTTCATCAAAAGATTGTGGAAAAAACGCAAATTTAAAAAAATATATATCGCTAAAAACACGCGTTCCGTCAAAGGGTTGTGAAAAAGAAGCTAATTTTGTAAAGGAACGCAAAAAACACGAATTTCGTCAAACAGACATGGAAAAATGTGAATTTCATCAAAAGGCCGCAGAAAAATGCAAATTTCATAAAAAAAATCGAGTAAAAGAGCAAATTTCATCAAAAAGCCACGAAAAAACTCAAATTTTGACGAAGGATTGAGAAAAAGACATGAATTTCGTCAAATGACAACAGAAAAAACGTGAATTTCATCAAAGGGCCACAGAAAAACGAGAATTTCGTCAAAAGGACACAGAAAAACATGAATTTCGTCAAAAGGCTGCAGAAAAATACAAATTTCGTCAAAAGGACACAGAAAAACGTGAATTTTGTCAAAAGGCTGCAGAAAAATGCAAATTTCATCAAAAAAGACGAGAAAAGAACGCATATTTTGTAAAGGAGACATTGAAAAAACACAAATTTCAACGAAGGATTGCATAAAAAATACCCGCGAATTTCGGGAAATGACCACAGAAAAAACGCGAATTTTGACAAAGGATCGCTAAAAAAACATGCATTCCGTCAAAGGGAAGCAGGAAAAAACGCGAATTTTGTTAAAGGATCACAAAAAAGAGAGAAAGCACAGTCACAAAGAAGGCCCACAGCAAAACGTGAATTTCGTCAAAAGGCTGCAGAAAAAAGCGCAGTTAGTCAAAAAGCCGCAAAAAACCCACTAATTTCCTCAAAAATCCGGGGAATAAAGCAAACTTCGACAAAGGATCTTGAAAAAAACGCTAATTTCTTCAAAGGGCCACAGAAAAAATGCAAATTTTATCAAAAGGCCGTGGAAAAACGCAACGAAAAAAAGATTGCTAATAAAACACATATTCCATCAAAGGGCTGCGAAAAAAAGGCTAATTTAAAAAAGGATCGCAAAACAACGCAAATTTTGACAAAGGACACGGAAAAACGTGAATTTTGTCAAAAGGCCGCCGAAAAACGCAAATTTCATTAAAAAAAAACGCGAATTTTGTCAAAAATCTGCAGAAAAAACACTAATTTCGACGAAGGATTGCGTAAAAAAATGCGAATTTTGGCAAATAAAGAAGAAGCAAGGTCACAAAGAAGAGCCTCAGAAAAATGTGAATTTTGGCAAAAGACTGCTGAAAGATGCGAATTTCATCAAACAGCAGCGAAAAAACAAAAAAAACGACCATTTTCATCAAAAAAACGTGAATTTCGTCAAAGAGCCAACACGAATTTCATGAAAAAGACAAGAAACAGCGAATTTTGTCAAAAAGACATGGAAAAAATGCAAATTTCGACGAAGGATTTCGTAAAAAAAACCCCACGAATTTCGGCAAAAATCCACAAAAAAAAGCTCGAATTTCATCAAAAACTCGCGGATAAAAGCTCAAATTTCATCAAAAAGCCATGGAAAAAAGACAAATTTCGACAAAGGATCATGAAAAAAACGCGAATTTCGTCAAAAGTTCGTGGAAAAAATCTGATTTCGTCAAAATATGCAGGAAAATGCAAATTTCGTGAAAGCATCGTGATAAAAACCTGAATTTCATCAAAGGATCATGATAAAAACCTGAATTTCATCAAAGGATCGTGTTAAAAACACATACAAATAATCTATGTTTATTATTATATGTATAGTTTTTAAACTGAAATAATATACTGAACTAACTTTTTAGAAATCTGGTTAAACCGAACCCAACTTGCAGGAATCTACACTCAGCCTGAAATGAAAACAGAGTTAACACAAACTACAAGAAAAATAATTAGCGGCAGGACGGGATTTCCTCTCCTCCCCCCGCCTCCCCCTCTGCTGTTACCTTTCAGAAAATTTGCCGTTAATTTCAGATTTTTTTTTTTACTCAGAATCAAATCTGGGGGGGAAGGGGGTGGGCACGGGAGGGGGGGGCAGTAGCCCCATCAGCCCCCCCCCTTGCGTAAGCCCATGGTATGACACTTTCTCTGTGAAAGTTCTGAAATCAATGAATTGGAAATATCATTCTGGATAACTGGTTCCATACTATATTACGATAATTTTTTCTCCAACCCCATTTTCGCTGTAAGAGTTGGCCCTATCAAAAACTTGTCAATATAAAAGTTGTACATAATATTTAGAAGATCTATAATAAATTTAAATGGATTTGATATCTTGTGAATTAACGAAGTTATGAATTTTTTACTTCTTCAACCGCACCTCCTTTTGTGTTTTTTTGTTGTTGTTGT
Organism: Maratus speciosus; assembly: GCA_963932465.1. Taxonomy (NCBI): domain Eukaryota; kingdom Metazoa; phylum Arthropoda; class Arachnida; order Araneae; family Salticidae; genus Maratus; species Maratus speciosus. The sequence goes on along the minus strand of OZ010796.1, from coordinate 75,897,627 downwards.
TTGTTTTTTTTTCCAGTAAGAGTTGGTCCTATCAAAAAATTGTCAATATAAAAGTTTTAGATAGTATTAAGAAGATTTATAATAAGTTTAAATGAAATTGATATCTTGAGAATTGATGAAGTTATGAATTTTTTTCTCCCTAAAACCTTATTGTTTTTCCCCTTGAGCCCATGTTTAATTTTATTAAAAATCTGTGATACATAAATTTGTTACCCTTTTCCTAGAAGTAATAACTTTAAGACTGATTTGATATGTATTTTAATTAAGAAGTTATAGGATTTTTTCAGTTTTCACAAAATCCCTCCCTATTTCCACACCCTTAGTTCAATTTTGCCCATTAATGAACTTGGCCGAAATTTTCTACCACTTGATTTTATGTATCAGTTTGAAAGAGTGAAAAAATGATATAGATAGATAGATATATAAAGTTTTGAACTGGCAATGGTTTGGGGTTCTAGGGTAGGGGTCATGACTTAAATGTTCATAATGTTCTAAATCTTGCGATACATGTTGAATTGAGTTATAAACATAAATCATTTTTGTCAATAACGCCAGAGGGGGGGGGGAAGGAGATGGGCATGGGCGACTTTGTTCCGAAAATTTGAAAAATTCGGTCATCAGTCCGAAAATTTGGACTTAAAAAAAAACACGATTTTTGACAAATGGTCGTAGAAAACAATCAATTTCGTCAATCGTTCGCAAAAAAAATCTCCAATTTTTTTAAAGATCAAGGAAAAAAACCCCGGAATTTTGTCATAGGTCGCAGATAAAATGCGAAGTTTGTCAAAGGATCGCAAAAAAAACGTCAAATTTCATCAAATTATCCCAGAGGAAATGCTAATTTCATCAAATCAGAAAAAAAAAAACGAATGTCGTCAGAAGGCCGCAGAAAAAATGCGAATTTCATCAAAAGATCGCGGAAAAAACGCAAATTAAAAAAAAATATATATCACTAAAAACACGCATTCCGTCAAAGGGTTGCGTAAAAGAAGCTAATTTTGTAAAGGATCGCAAAAAACACGAATTTCGTCAAAGAGACACGGAAAAACGTGAATTTCATCAAAAGGCCGCAGAAAAATGCAAATTTCATAAAAAAAATAGAGTAAAAGAGCAAATTTCATCAAAAAGCCGCGAAAAAACTCAAATTTTGACGAAGGATTGAGAAAAAAACATGAATTTCGTCAAATGACTACAGAAAAAACGCGAATTTCATCAAAGGGCCACAGAAAAACGCGAATTTCGTCAAAAGGACACAGAAAAACGTGAATTTCGTCAAAAGGCTGCAGAAAAATGCAAATTTCATCAAAAAAGATGAGAAAAGAACGCATATTTCGTAAAGGAGACACGGAAAAAATGCAAATTTCAATGAAGGATTGCATAAAAAATACCCGCGAATTTTGGGAAAGGACCACAGAAAAATCGTGAATTTTGACAAAGGATCGCTAAAAAAACATGCATTCCGTCAAAGGGAAGCGGGAAAAAACGCGAATTTTGTTAAAGGATCACAAAAAAGAGAGAAAGCACGGTCACAAAGAAGGCCCACAGCAAAACGTAAATTTCGTCAAAAGGCTGCGGAAAAAAGCGCAGTTCGTCAAAAAGCCGCAAAAAAACCCACTAATTTCATCAAAAATCCGGGGAATAAAGCAAATTTCGACAAAGGATCTTGAAAAAAACGCTAATTTCTTCAAAGGGCCACAGAAAAAACGCGAATTTTATCAAAAGGCCACGGAAAAACGCGACGAAAAAAAGATTGCTAATAACACGCATATTCAATCAAAGGGCTGCGAAAAAAAGGCTAATTTAAAATAAGATCGCAAAACAACGTGAATTTCGACAAAGGACACGGAAAAACGTGAATTTTGTCAAAAGGCCGCCGAAAAACGCAAATTTCATTAAAAAAACCCGCGAATTTTGTCAAAAATCTGCGGAAAAAAACCCAAATTTTGACGAAGGATTGCGTAAAAAAATGTGAATTTCAGCAAATAAAGAAGAAGCAAGGTCACAAAGAAGAGCCTCAGAAAAATGTGAATTTTGGCAAAAGACTGCGGAAAGATGCGAATTTCGTCAAACAGCAGCAAAAAAACAAAAAAACACGACCATTTTCGTCAAAAAAACGTGAATTTCGTCAAAGAGCCAACACGAATTTCATGAAAAAGACGAGAAACAGCGAATTTTGTCAAAAAGCCGCGGAAAAAATGCAAATTTTGACGAAGGATTTCGTAAAAAAAAAACACGAATTTCGGCAAAAATCCAAGAAAAAAAACTTGAATTTCATCAAAAACTCACGGATAAAAGCTCAAATTTCGTCAAAAAGCCGTGGAAAAAAAGACAAATTTCGACAAAGGATCCCGAAAAAAACGTGAATTTCGTCAAAAGGTCGTGGGAAAAATCTGATTTCGTCAAAATATGCAGGAAAATGCAAATTTTGTCAAAGCATCGTGATAAAAACCTGAATTTCATCAAAGAATCGCGTTAAAAACACATACAAATAATCTATGTTTATTATTATATGTATAGTTTTTAAACTGAAATAATATACTGAACTAACTTTTTAGAAATCTGGTTAACCCGAACCCAACTTGCAGGAATCTACACTCAGCCTGAAATGAAAACAGAGTTAACACAAACTACAAGAAAAATAATTAGCGGCAGGAAGGGATTTCCTCTCCTCCCCCCGCCTCCCCCTCTGCTGTTACCTTTCAGAAAATTTGCCGTGAATTTCAGATTTTTTTTTTTAAAACTCAGAATCAAATCTGGGGGGGGAAGGGGGTGGGCACGGGTCTGATCCTGAGACCGTCCCACATTGAAATATGTTGAAAAGTGTTACTGGGATTTTTTTATATACTTTCATTTAAATGAAAGTCGTTATAACTTAAAAACTATAAAATTGTTCTTCCAACCCCCGAAACTAAATTCTGGCTACAGTTCTTGTTTAACAATAAATTAATATTCTAATAATTATATTTGTGCATTACACAAGTAATAATAAGGACTTTAAACCATTCCAGATGAAAATTACTGGCTGCAAAGTTAAGACAGGATAGGAAGATAAGTGGAGGGGGGTGCTACTGAACTCCAAAGATGTCTTTGCAGTCAAACAAGAAGTCACTGTGTGTGTATCTTACAGATACGAGGAAGTAATCGAGCATTAAAAACAAAAGTTAATGAATATCATTCACAGTCATCTCTTCCACGCATATATAGTGCCTGACTTCCGACTTAGCCAAAATTCTGAAGAGATTAGCTAAGGTGTCACTATACACAAATATGGGACTAACAAGAAAGACAAGTGTGATGCATAACAAATATATATATTATTGAATTGATCTAAAAAGTATTAAATAAATTTTTTTACCATTTAACTCCGACGATTTTGGCAGGTAAAAGAGATTTAGTCCCTTCAACCCCTGCGCCCGCATTTTTCGGTGTGGCATGGAGATGTGACTGAAAAATGAAAGTTAATAAGCTACTTTTACAGTCAACTCTTCCGCACCGGATTTCCGATTTAGCCGAAATCAACTTGAGATTAGCTGTGGTGTTACTGTGCATTAACATACTTCTGCAATGACAATCTTGGAATTGACTATGAGAGAAATTTAAAAAATCCTTAAATTAAACTACTTTTAGATTTGTTGAATTTATTTGTAGGTTTCTTGAACTGAGCATATATGTTTTCATTTATCGAGTAAAACAGGGATGGAGCTATTTTTGAGTAATTTGAAAATGGATTTTGTGATCTCAAGTAAATTTGGTCGCAGGACTGAGTAGGATATTGGATTAACGAGAAAAACAAATTCGTGGCATGCCAGAAAATAAAACAAATTTATCTGAAAAAGAAGGAATATCAGCCCTTTTTTCATTTCACTGCGATCTCTTCAGAGGTGGAATGGAGCTGTAACCTCATAATCTCTGTTCCCATTAATTTCTTTGTTGTACGCTGAGGCATCACTGTGCACTAATTTTTCGGACTAACCAGAATAGCTGTGTCGCAGAAAAAAAAAATAGAATTTAATCTCAAAAGAAAGAAAAAAACAGGAGTTTTTTTTTTCATTACATATTTTATTATTTTGAAAGGGGCCTGTAACCCCATCAGCCTCTTCTCCTCATTGGGTATATTGTGGTATAACTGTGCACTGATATCAGACTAGCCAGAACGTCTAGCTCATTGTACTGCAGAAAACAATTGTATTACAAATTTATCTCAAACAAAAAGAAAAATATCAGAACTTTTTTAAATTTCATTTTCGATAATTTTGGGAGGGGGCTGTAACCCCATCACCTCCTTTCTACTTCTTTGGGTATAATGTGGTGTCACTGTGCACTAATATGGAATTAAATAGAAGAGAGCGGCTAGTCTGTTGAATGAGGGGGGGGGAATACAAATTTATCTCAAACGGAAAGAAAAAAAGCAATATTTTTTAATTTCATTTTCGACTATTTCAGGAGGTGTGGGCTGTAATTCCATCAGCCACCCCCCACCCCCCAATCTTTAGGTATGCTGTGATGTTAATGTGGACTAATATGGTGTTAACGAGAATGGCTATTTCGCTGCATGGCACAAGAAAAATTACAAATTTATCTCAAACAAGAAGAAAAAAATCAGCCTTTTTTTTCATTTCATTTTCGACTATTTAGAAAGGGGGTATTCCATTAGCCCTTTCACCTCTTTGGGTATAATGTGGTGTCACTGTGCACTAGTATGGAACTAAAGAGAAGTGAGCGACTAGTCTGTTGAATGATAGGGAAAAAATACAAATTTATCTCAAACAAAAAGGAAAATATCAGCACTTTTTCATTTCATGTTCAATTTTTTGGGAAAGGACGGTAGCTCCATTAGCTCCCTTCTACCTTTTTGGGTATAATGTTGTCTCACTGTACACTAATATGGAACTACAGCAAAGGGAGCAGCTAGTCCGTTAAATGATAGGGGGGAAAATGCAAATTTATCTCAAATAGACAGAAAAAAATCAGCACTATCTTTTCATTTCATTTTCGACTATTTCGAGAGGAGGGAGCTATAATTCCATCAGCCCCCTCCCCATCTTTGGGTATGCTGTGATGTCAATGTGAACTAATATGGTGTTAACGAGAATGGCTATTTTGCTGTATGACAGAAGAAAAAATTACAGATTTATCTTAAAAAAGTAAGGAAAAAACACTTTTTCATTTAATTTTTCGACTATTTCTGGCTGGAGGGGGGGTATAACCCCATCAACCCTCTTTCTCTTCTTTGGTGAAATATGGACTAATATGGAACTAATGCGAAGGAAGCGCATAGTCTGTTGAGCGATAGGAAGAAAATGCAATTTTATCTTAAACAGACAGAAAAAATAAGGTCTATTTTTTCATTTCATTTTCGACCATTTCGAGAGGAGGGTGCTGAAATTCCATCAGCGCCCTAACTAATATAACCTGGATAATATGGTGTTAACGAGAATGGCTATTTTGCTGCATGGCAGAAGAAAAAAAATACAGATTCATCTTAAATACGTAAGGAAAAAACACTTTTTCATTTAATTTTTAGACTATTTCGGGAGGAGGAGGTGGGGGGGCTATAACCCCATCAACCCCCTTTCTCTTCTTTGTTGTCAATGTGGACTAATATGGGACTAATGAGAATAGGTTTTTTCCCGCTCTTTGATTGAAAAAAATTAAAAAAATTTCCAAAAAAGAGAGACGAAAAATAAGCACTTTTTCATATCACTTTCGAAAATTTCGGGGGGGGGGGGGGGCAGTAGCCCCATCAGCCCCCCCCTTTGCGTAAGCCCATGGTATGACACTTTCTCTGTGGAAAGTTCTGAAATCAATGAATTGGAAATATCATTCTGGATAACTGGTTCCATACTATATTACGATAATTTTTTCTCCAACCCCATTTTCGCTGTAAGAGTTGGCCCTATCAAAAACTTGTCAATATAAAAGTTGTACATAATATTTAGAAGATCTATAATAAATTTAAATGGATTTGATATCTTTTGAATTAACGAAGTTATGAATTTTTTACTTCTTCAACCGCACCTCCTTTTATGTTTTTTTTTTGTTGTTGTTTGTTTTATTTCCAGTAAGAGTTGGTCTTATCAAAAAATTGTCAATATAAAAGTTTTAGATAGTATTAAGAAGATTTATAATAAGTTTAAATGAAATTGATATCTTGAGAATTGATGAAGTTATGAATTTTTTTCTCCCTAAAACCTTAGTGTTTTTGCCCCTTGAGCCCATGTTTAATTTTATTAAAAATCTGTGATACATAAATTTGTTACCCTTTTCCTAGAAGTAATAACTTTAAGACTGATTTGATATGTATTTTAATTAAGAAGTTATAGGATTTTTTCAATTTTCACAAAATCCCTCCCTATTTCCACACCCTTAGTTCAATTTTGCCCATTAATGAACTTGACCGAAATTTTCTACCACTTGATTTTATGTATCAGTTTGAAAGAGTGAAAAAATGATATAGATAGATAGATACAGTATAGGATCCATTATCCGGAATCCTTGGGACCTGAGGCATTCCGGATAAGGGGTTTTTCCGTAATTCGGAACACTACCACAAATATTTTCTAATGTACATAAATATGAAATACTGGTTAGCATAAATAATATTAAAAATACTGTATTACACATTTGTTGAATTAATTCAATAAAGCACAATTAAGGAAAAGTTTAATTTTTATTTACAAAAAAAAAAAAAAAAAAAAAAAAAAAAGTTAAGTAATAATTTTAAATTATAATAAAACTTACAAATGAACAAGATCAAAAATAAAATTTAGTTTTGGGGTTCAGATGCAGATGTTTGGGAATTAGTTTTTTGGAAAAATCCTTTTAAAGTTGGCTGCTTGTAACGTTACTCTTTTACAACCTGGTCTTGAATTTTATATAAGGACATTATTTGTTGTTCATGGAAATTACTTATTTTGTTCCATGCCTTGAATTTATTGTTGAGTGTAAAATATCATTTGTTCATTAGATATTTTTTCTACCTCCTCATTCTTGTCATCATCATCACTACGATCATCAGATGCATCTTTAGTCATCATTTCACAAATTTCACTGTATGTCATCTGATGACTAAGTGGAGCATTATTATCTATATTGAAACAAACTTGAACTGCATCTTCATCCAATAATTGGGGAGGGAGGGAGGGAGGGGAATATATTGAAAGTTGACTTTTTATTTATTTTTGTTTTGTTTATGAATTTATCGCATGGAAAGCGGACAGAAAAATATAAGAGGCAAAATTATCAACACTTTAAATGCAGATTTCCGCAAATTCGCGGAGATAAAGAAATGCATAATTACTGTAATATTCCATTAACCCACCCTCCCCTATTTTGTAAACAAATTTGATATTTAAAAAAAATCCCACGAAAGCCCCCCCCCCCCCCCTCCCTTTCCAAAAAAAAAAAAAAAAATATCGCGCGAAGCGCCGTACCACCTTTCTGTCTTATCCGATTCCGAATCTCTGCTTTTCTACTGTTCGATGGACGCAGCTGAAAACGGTAAAATGAACGTTTCTCTCATTCTCCTAATTGGCCGAATAGATGACGTCAAAGGTCAGAGCTTGCTAACAGTTTTCGACCGCGGAAAATGCATTCAAATTCTAAGTGATGTTTCGAAAATATTTTTTTTCAAAAGGTTAAAATTAAATTTTTTTATAATGGATTTTAGCATTTGAAGCAGAATATATGAAATTTAAGAATATGTAGTTAGTTCTCCCATATTTCTAAAGGTTACGCCGATGCGAAGTCGTAAATATGATCAAAAAGAGAACTTATGTGCGATGATTGCGTACATTCAATTATCTTTCACGGGAGCGTCATAGTGGGATCGTAGGGAGAGAGTACGCTTTTAAGTTCGCGCTTTTTCTGTTTTTTAATTATCTCTGTTAACAAAAAAAAAAAAAAAAAAAAAAAGAAAAATCTGAATATCAGGGCAGGCTTTGGACTATTCTTATAAACATTTTCGGATTTCAACAGGCGGTAGATTTTGATAGCCACTTTTAATCCGTGTAAGCGGCCTCTCCGATTACTTTACGATTTTTTGCCGCATTTGGAGGGGGGGGGGGGAGGAAATTAAGGGGATATTACGGTACCTGAGGTGTATGAGAAAAAGTTTAAAATATCGATTTATAAAGCATGTTAACTCTTCAATAAAATATGAAAAAAAAAAAAAAACTGCAATTTTTTATGAAATGAAAGTTTTCACTAAGTTTTGGTTTTGGATCGTTTACCGTTCTGGTTTTTAGAGCGTTCCGGATATCGGGACGCCGGATAATAGATCCTATACTGTATATAAAGTTTTGAACTGGCAATGGTTTGGGGTTCTAGGGTAGGGGTCATGATCATTGTAGATCTGCAAATAAATTTCAGAAATTCTAACCTTGGGGGAGAATGTAATAGGTAGTAATTTTACGAAATCTACATAAAGGTTGGGCTGACATTGTTACAATGTAGGTAGAAAAAACTTTTCTGTTTGGTTCAAGATGGATAAAATATCATCATCAGATTAATATCCTTCTTAACACAATACTAAACTTAATACGAATAGGAAGCTAAGTTTCAGAATTTAGTTTTAAATTGGTGAATAAAAATATTATACAATACACATAAACATAATAGATATAGATAGAGCATTAAAAATGAGGAGAAGGAAGAATGGGTTAGAAAGAGAGGTACTTTACTTACAGGGAACTTCTTTTTTCACAATGGTGGTTTTCTGAATAATCTTTGTAGGAGCTGCAGATGACTGTTTAGATCTAGAGCTACTCACGGTTTTGGTTTTTGGCACTTTTTCTGGTTTGGTTTGGCACTTTTTTGGGTTTTTTTTAGTCATCTTAGCAATAGGTGGCTAAAAAACAAATACAGAAAATTATTAATACTTTATAACTCAAGAACACAGATTTGAAAATTATTTATTCAAATGTTAGAAAGCTTCATTTTAAGCATGTAAAAAGTAATTTTAAAAAATCAGAACATAAAAATTAAAAGATGATTGACTAAAGGGTACTTTTGTCACATCTGCAATAAACAGAAAATTATATATATTTCATAAATATTGTCAATTTTCTAATACAAAATTGTAAAATATATGAACTTACCTTTGCAAAAAATCTATTTTTGGATGTCTCGAGCCATTACAAAATTTATTAAGTTAATTTTAGCAATAACAATTTGACACTCCTCAAATGCTAAATAAAACTTTGCCATGAAAAATTAACTTGGAATTGCAATCTGATCTGTTGAGAATTCTATGAACAATGTATATTAACTGCTGTGTCAGACGATAGCAGCAATAGCATATATTTCTGTGTATAAGCCGAGCATACGACTTTTCAGTGAAAAATTATATAAAATCGGAAACCCGATGATGTTAAAAAAAGGTGATAGCGAACGAAAACTTAGCACTTTTTTGTGTATACCTAATAGAAAAAAATGCTCTCTTCTAAATTATTGATCTTTCTTATTTTGTCCTCGCATGCTGCCAAATCTGTTTAATTAGGCTCCACTCATCCTGTTATGATTTCCTTGTATATAAAAACCAATCTTCCTATAGCTGCCAACCTTTCACTAATCTTCCGTAATGTCCGGATTAATTTGACCCAGGTAACAATATTCCGAACCAGAAAATTTATTTCATGAATGCTTATTTATTTAATTCCAGGTTTCTGCGTGGAACATATTTAATTTTCTTTCTTAAAAAAATTTCTGGTTTGAAATGTGTTAAACCAGGGTCAAATTAACGCAAGTATTACGGAAGATTAGTTTGAGGTTGACACCTATGTCTTCCTATATTTATAAATTTGGAAAATTTTTCTCTATTTCACATGACTCGAAAGGAAAGATGGCATAAAAGCACACGGCTTATAAATGTGGGTTTTAAATTAAAAGTAATCAATTTTACAGAGCAGTTGATAACTCAGTGGTTCTTCATCATTTCACAATCAATGAAAAACAAGTGTAAGAACAGAGAAAGGAAAAAGATGAAATCTCAAAAATTCTAAAAGTAATGGAAGCTGCAAGGAATGTTGACGCAGACAATCATTACCTGCATTTGAAGAAAAACACGTCGACTGGAGCAAGTTCAGAATCCTCACGATGGGCATAGATTGTCATTTAATTTTGGCAATGTGATAGCGATTTTAGAAGTATTGACACATATGAGATAGAAGAAAGTTTTGGGACTGCCACATCCAACTAGTTTGTAATCAATTGATTTAAATCAACAAACCCTAATTGTTATTATTTGTTTCTATATACAATTTACTTCTGTTTGCATATAAAAGTAGACAAATGGCCTTTTTATATTAAATAAATTGTTTAAATATTGAAAAAATTACTTGTGCATATGAGAAGAATAGGTTACCAAAAAATATGCATGAAAATTTCCTTTTTTTGCCAAGACCATTATTTCTATTTCGCCAAGGAAAAGTACCGAAAAATCATGCATCAAGCATAGATTATGAAAAACTTTGAAATTTCCAGAATACTGTCACAAAACTTCACCACTTAAAAAGGTAAAAGAAGATATCTTGGTAAACAATTTAGAAAATGCATAACACATTTGAAACCCACCCCAACTTCAGCAGTTATCATCTATAGTCATAAGGTACTTCAATTCCTTTGTGTAGCCCTTTATACGATCAATAGATTTGTATATAAACAACATAATTCAGTCCAGCTAAAAACACATAACACTATTGAAAAGTCACTTTTGGCAATTTCTGCTAATAGATGGAAATGTACTTTTTCTTTCTTTTTTTTTTTTTTTTGGGGGGGGGGGGGTTAACCTTGTATGTTATCCACAGATTTTCATAAGTACCATATATTAAGCTGAACTTTAATTCAAGTAAAAAACACATAAAAGAGCCAAAAATGCTCTTCCAGCAATTACCATCCATACATAGCAATGTATTCAGTTCTTTATGTAATCTTGTATATAAATTTACTTTTTCACTATTGACATCTTTCAGTGTACTACATATAGTAATTCCACAATTAAAAACCACCATTAAGGAACTCATGCCCATAGACAGTACTGCTTTCGAATTCTTTTGTGTAGCAGTGCATTCTGGATATCAGACTTAGAATGTATAACTGTCTGCGAACTCAAATAATTTCTTTAAAATTTTCTGCAAAAAGACGCCACGCCCCTCTCGAGTCCTATATCGCCGCCAACAGCAAAAATGAAAAGTTATATACAAGCACATAAACATTCGCTAAAATTTCCAACCAAATAAACTTTATTTAAAAAGAGATCAACATTTAACATTTATTTTTTAACACAAAATTTATTTTTAATCTGTTAAATTAATCTGCAAAGCCTAACATAATCTGCAGCACCCGCTTCGGTGCTGCACTGTTTCTGCTACAGGCCCTGGCAGGAGTGAAAAAAAAAACGGAATTGTACCAGCTGTTCCGGCATAAGCACCACACTTACAATATTTTTAAGTTTTTAACTCGCATGAGCTGCAGCGCTTCTTCCAAAATATACTGTACTATGGTACATGGCAAATATTTTCTAGCAAACTTTTTTTTTCTCCAGTTGAAAAAGTCTATAGACCTTGTCAATAGTCTGCAACATGCATTACACCAATTCTCCGCCTGGGGTCTTGAAAATTTCTTTTTTTAAATAAAGAAACTTCTTAAAAAACCCCATCTAAACTGTCTGCAAACTTCTTTGAAAACTTTCTGCAAACGGCGTTAGCATGTTCGTCTATATTATCTGACTCTGCTGAATATAATATATAGAATTTATACACATCTTAAACTAAGTGAAAAATTAGATAAGATTAAAAATGCAAAACAAAGTTGAAAACACACTTCTTATAATTATCATCCATAGGCAGCACTGCAACCGAATTCTTTTCTGGGCATTTGTAAATGAACAATAAATGCTATGTCTTCTGAAATATAGGTAGCATATTCCATGCTAACCTATATCACATTTAACACCAGGTAACACGTTTATGTATTTAATTAAACGCACGTGGAATAGCTGTCATGATGTTTTTGACGATATAAGCTGGCCTCTAAATAACTGATATGCAGAACATAAAAGAAAAAGTTCAATAAAAAGATAAAATGTCTATTTTCTTGAAAGGATAACAGCGAAAATAAAAATCCAGCATTTATTGAATCAAAAGGAAAGTTCTTCAGATAAAAGTTGATCAAACACAATGTAGATATAGACGAAACATTTTTAAACATCATTAATTCCAGGTACTATGGCAAAGATGAAAAATTTAACTGTTACTTTAAAAGAGATCACTAATTAATTTCAAAACTGAGAGAAATATGTTTGCCATAATGAGATTAAATTTTCCTGAAAAGATTACTACTTTAATTAAAACATTTGAGGAAAGCATAGAACACTTTCTCTATTTCATGAAAGGTTCGGGTTTAAAGCCTTTAAAACAAGCGAAGACTGAATGGAATATGTAGCTATTTATACTACCAATGATCGTACATGTGCTACGACAGCACCCTCATTCTAGAACAATCAGGAATAATCCAATACAGAAAAGTGGTGATGGGAATGACACGATCCGTGGTGAAAACGGCACGATCACAATGCCATCTATGAGCATATCGGCGTACTACGTCATAATAGAAGAAAAATTTACAGAGATAGGATCGTTTTTAGAAGACTACTGAAAACGGCAATTCGATATTTACGTTACAGAACAAATGAAAACAAGTTTAAATAAAAACGGAACCTGATTAAGGTAAGTTTTACTTTAACAGATATTTGAATAAAGTGTGATTTAATGATTAAATAAAAGTAAAATAACAAATATTAGAAGATATATTATAGGACTTTAATGAGGCAATCAGACAAGAAATGGGTTTAAAACTCGTTTAAACAACAAAGCACCCCTCCCATTGTCTCATGTCAAAGACCATTAAAGAAAATGCCAAAGAATGTTTTTAGTCTGACAAACGCAAAAGGGTTAAATAACCCATAGAAACCTACTATATCTAAACCTTAAACTATTAAAACATTTAAAACTGAAATCCCATAATTTAGATTCAATAATTCAATTTTGATACTAATTCAAACTTTAAAGATTTAAAAAAAAACCTAAGTTCCAAACGAAATTAAACACCTGGATTTACTTTTATATAAAAGTTACATTAAAAGGAATTAATTGATAAATACAATTAATCTAAATAGTTATCCAGTTGATAAAAAAGCAAAACTTAACCCAACCTCTCAACATCCCTGACGACAATGCAATTAAACTCCATAACATTTCCAGAGAATGCAAACAACTCCAAACAACTTGAATAAATTTAAATAACATTAGTAAATTTAACAGTTAAATGCCTGATAAAGTTACAACAGGACTTTAAACTTTAACCCACCAAGCCAAAAAGAACAAATCATCGTTAAACCCATACAAAAATTTTGAAGAAAAATCCATAGTTACTGGACTTACAATAAATTCAATATACGAACAATCATATTTAAATACAATGACTATAACAATAAATGCATACCATTACAAGAATATTAGACCCTTCAGTTTGAAGGACTAATCCAACTTACACTTCAAACCAACTTGACCCTTCAGTTTGAAGGACTAATCCAACTTACACTTAAACCAACTTGACCTCTACAGTTCATTATAATTATCAAAAATTTAAACTTTAAATACAATATTTCATTATAAAATACAATAACAAGATTTTATTTTTCTTTATCTTTATCAATCTTATTCGTTGCTCAATCCAACTAAATGGAAAAACTGCTCTAATGAAAAATGACATCTGAATTTAGAGATGATCACAAAATGTCTCAATTTCTCAAACTTGCAGCATGGCAATCACGCAGCCATTTTCTCCTCCCAGCACTAGGATTCATTCCAAGTACTCACATTTAAGTATTTCAGATGCCTGTTAAAGAAATAAATATTAACACAATACAAAACAAGAGTATATTAAATGCAAATCGTAACTCCAGGAATTAATCTAATAGATTTTCCTTCAAAATCGATTAAACTAGAAACATTTATTTAAACAAGTCATCTTAAAAATTATAGCTATCCTCAATAATCCACGCTTATGTCAGTTATTTCCATTAAAAATTTGCTCAAGTCCTTGAGTCTTTTGTGTTTACACTCTCATACTTATGAGAGGTCTAACGATATAACACTGGTCAAAGCAACGCACAAGGATTAAATTCAAAGATGCCACATTAATAAATTAACTTTAAAGAAATGAGGTCAAGCGGTATAATGCTGGTAAAGCCAACATGCAAGGATTAACATCAAAAACACCATATTAACATGTTAACCTTTTAAAATATCAGGGAAAAGATTGGTATGCACATTAGGTATAAACACTTTATAAACAGTTTAAGAATCTGTATTAAAAATACTATTAACAAATTTTAATAAATCAGATTTGGTCAAGGGCTTGGTAAACACGTCCGTGAGATTACATCTGCTACGTACAAAATTTAACTGAAAAGCCTCCCAATATATCAAATCTCTTATGAAAAATAACTTAACGTCAATATGTTTACTACAATAATTCTTGATTGGAGATTTTAGAAAATCTATAGCCGCCTGGCTATCTACGTTAAGTGTCGAACTAATGCTAACATCACGAGAGATCTGCTTACTCTGGCATTCCTGCACAATCCGGTCAAACCAAACCAGATTTTTGGCAGCCTCAATCATAGCGACGAACTCGGATTTCATCGTTGACAGGCTAACGCACTTTTCTTTGAAAGTACTCCAGTCAACGGGAGAGTTGTCTAACATGACTATTTGGCCACCAACAGGTGTTCGGTCATCGCAGTTCGCAGCAAAATCTACGTCAGAGTAAGCGACCAAAGTCCCCTGGTTACAATGCAACTGAAGATGGTAATGCCGAGTTAACATAACCAAGCAGCCTAAGCAAACCATTCCAATGAGAAAGACCAGGATTTGACTGGACCTGACTGAAAACATTAACAGCGTAGCAAATATCCGTAAGGGACCTATTAGCGAGAAATGACAAGCAATCGAGAACATTATGATAGGGAAACTTCAACATGCGACTAATATCTTCATCTGAAGCAGGGCAATCAACTTTGGAAAATACCACACCTTTAGTAATGGTGAGAGATGATAAAGGAATATATAACTTTTTAAAATGTTCACAAACTTCGTCAACATAACTAGACTGATGAATTTCCAGTGAACCATCCTCTTCAACAAACTCAACCCCTAAAAGTTTCCTTGTCTTTCCAAGAATTTTTAAATCAAAATGACTGCCCAACAAACTTAAAATCCTATCAATATTACATTTACGTTTGCCAAAGATAACAATATCATCGACATACAAAAGTAATACAAATTCAGAATTAAAAACATAGACGCAATTGCAAGCCGCCAACTTTACAAATCCAATTTTCAGCAAGATCTTATTTATCTCGAAAAACCATACTCTCCCACTTTGGTGGAAGCTGTACAGCATGCGATCCAGCTTACAGAAAAGATGATTTTTACCAGGGACTTTGAACCCAGGAGGTTGGGACACATAAACGTCTTCCCTCAGCAGGGCGTACAGGTAGGCGCTTGTGACATTGCATTGAATATGGTGCCACTTGCAATACGAAACCAAGAGAGAGAAAAATAGTCAGATCACCCCAAAGTTGACCACAGGGCTAAAGGTCTCGTCATAAGACTCCCCTTTCACCTGTTTAAAACCCTAGGCAACAAGCCGAGCTTTGTATCAGGCAATCCTCCCAAACTCATCTCTCTTGATCGTATGAACCCACCAACACCCCACTGGGATCATGTTAGCGGGCAATTTTGCTAAATGCCAAGCCCCCTGTTTGGACATCACCTATACTTCTTTATTCACTGCATCAAGCCACATTTCTTGCTGTTGCAACCTGCACGCCTGCTTATATGTCCTCGGAATCTCCAGACCGTCTAGTCACGCATGCGGCTGTAAATGGCAAGATCCTGGATCATCTGAATCATTATCCGATACTACATTCAGTGGAACTATACCTGAAAATGCATTAGATGATTTAAAGTCAAAAAGATTAGGATCCTAATGAATATTCTTTCTATTACAGTATTTATCTACATCCGGCAACGATCTTAAATGACTGGGTTCACCCTCTTCATAATAATAAATATTTGTTTTATTCGAATTGAATATTTCCAACTGAGCGAAAAAATGCCCAGGCCGGGAATCGAACCCAGATCCTTGGCTTACAAGGCCAATGCTTTTCCATTTAAGCTAACTGGGCCGACAGCCAGCCAGGGCTGGCCATATTTCTGCCATATTTCAAAAAAATATGTTTTATGGCTCTTTTTCCTCCTAAATATTTTCCATTATGTATATTTTTTTGAGAATTATACATATTATCATTTTATATGAAATAAAAAGTATTGAAATGAAAATTTACTGTTATTTTAACATGTATGTGTTTTTAGTATAATTAACTGCTGATTGGTATTTCTAAATTGAATTATTTATATATTGATGCTCATACATTAATTCATATGCCAGAAAAAAATATTTTTAACCATTATTTGTTAAACCAAAGATACTTACGTGTTCAGGATTCATACTCATTTTTCAAGAAAAAATCCCCTGAGAATCCCCTGATGTATTTTTCGGGAGATTCAATTTTTTCATGTCAACAATTAATGATATTTTTTAAACCAGTACCATGACACTCACCTTTTAGAAATAAAATAAAAACAAGATAACACAATAACTTGGAAATTTGTCACAATAACTGGAAATTTGTTACAATAACAGATTACAATGTTTTTTATTATTGAACACACTCTAAAAATTTTTTTTTGTTATTACAAATATGCTTTCTTTTTATAAAAATATGGTAAATGTGTTTCATTAACATTTTCCTATTTAATTTCAGTTGGTGTTTATTATAAAAGCACAGCAAATACATGAACAGATAATATTTAACAACAATCAAAATTTATTATTTTGATGTTAAGTTTATTATTTTGATGAAAAGTATTTTTTAATGCTTTTTTCAAATGCAATCCCATTATGCCCTTTACAAAAATAAGAATTCTACTAATAACTAGAATTCTATAAACATTTAGTTTATAGATAGGTTTTAATTCTTTGCTAAATTTTGACAAATTTAGTTAAATGAGCAATGTCATTTCTCATTGAACTAAAAGCTAAAACTGTAAATATTTGTTGGCTGTTTTCTTTTACACAGGGTTAGAAATTGGGATTTTTAAGTAAGGCGTCAAATGACGCCTACAATTTATTTTCTAGGCGCCAAACTGCATTTCATGGTTGCAATTTTACGTTGTATCGTATTTTCTCATTTCTTTTCACAACCGTGTTAACATTAATATTGTTCCCATTTTTATGTGTTAAGGGTAAGGGGGTATATATTAAAAACACTATCATTGTTAATCACTAAAACAAAGTAAAAACTGGTTTTCTATAAAACAGTAAAATTTGATTAAACTACAACATATGGATGCTAGAAAAATGTTTAACTAATTATTTTTATATAGCTTATATGAATACAAAAATCACAAACAAAGAATACAAAAATTAAAATAATATCGTGAATTAAAATCAGGCCTCCTAACTCGTTAAATTTTTAAAATCAGGCCTCCTAACTCGACCGAGTGTTACATCAGAGTACCATAAATTAATGGCTTTTTGTGGATTGAAATTATCTAATGTTGGTCCATACAGTTTTATTAAAAGAATGTCATTGATCAAATTCAGTGACAAACGATTCCTTGTGTTTGTCTTAATAAGATTAAGTTGGCTGAAACCCCTTTCACATTCAGCAATGCTCAAGGGAAGAACCATAACAAATTCCAAAATTTTCCTGATGTTATAAAAACTCGTATTAGATTTGGATTCTGCGATTAATCGCTGCCAAGCAGCTTTGCATGGAATATTTAACTTATCTTTAGTCCACATTTTATAGTCAGAGAATTCCTCGATTAATGCATCTTTATTAATGTTTTTTCTTACATTGTGTGGAAGATTATTTATGAGTTCTTCTAATTGATTATTAACTTTGTTCTCATCATCTTCTTTCAATTCATAAAGGGAGCATGGGTCAAATATTTTTAAATTTGCAAAGATGGTTTCATTTGTCATATTATAGAACCGTTTATTTAAAGATTCTATTATTTCAGTTATAAGCTTTCTCCGGTCTTCTTCAAACAAACGTAAATTCGAATCATTCCGAGACAGTGTTATATCTTTATACTTTACTTCAGTACCTTGAAAACTCTGGGCATTTTTAAACTCCTGAAGGCTTTTTGCATCTTCAGAAATCATTTTTGAAAGTCTTTCTTTACTAGATTCAAACTTTACAAAAAAATCGCTCAGAAGCAAGAACTTTTGCTGAAAAGTTTCAGAAAGTCTTGCAAGAATGTGAGAAATATCTTCATATAAATGAAGGAAATTCAAAAATCTTTCACATTTCAAGGTTTTTAAATATCCTCTTAATTTTGCACATTCTGTCTTTTCTTTTTCAGCAGCAACAACCTGTTCCATATGAATTATAACTGCATGCCAGTTCTTAATAAGAACCTGAACAGCTCGATGCCGTGATTGCAACCATCGAATGCCATGCAAACCAACAGGCCGCAAAACTTTTTCATCAAGGATTTCGGAGAGCGATTTAAGTTCCCTTGTACATTTGGCACTGTTGTGGTAAAAGGAATAAATTCCTTTAATTGTGTCTTCAACATTAGTAACATACCTCACACATTTTAGTGCATCAGCTAAAGCTAGCTCTAATCTGTGTGCTACACAGTGAACTGTTGCTAAATCTCCACAGTCGTCCTCCATTAATTTGACAATACCAGAAACAGGTCCCATGTTTACGCTAGCACCATCAAAACTGACTGCAACCAGTTTTTCCTTCCAATCTGGTATAAATTCTTGTACAGCAGTTTCTATTGTGGATTTTATTCCAGAAGCACATTCATTTTCGCATTCTTTCAAACCAATAAAAGTACATCTTACATCTCCTTCATACAAATAATAAACATATATTATTTCTGATGATATTGTTGCCCTGTCAGTGGATCCATCAGCCATCATAGAAAAAAAATCAATTGAAGAAAACTGTTCTTTAATTTCTGATCTCATGCTTTCTGCAATATATTTAACGAATTGTTTAGCTGCTTTATCATTCACATATGTGTTGCCAAACTTTATTCCATTTTTTTGTTGGAGTGCACATAAACTGGGAAAGTCATCAAAAGCATAATCCTCTTTAGCAATTAGATATGCTGTATTGAAGAGCTTTTCCATATTCGAAAGTAATTGGGAATCCATTTTCTTAACTGCAGACATCAGTGGTGCTTTAGATGGATTATCTTTGGCTAATTTTGCTTTGCAAGAATTATAATGCGTAGCAGACATACTATGCTTTTTTACCTGAAAAAAAAATAATATTTTAATACAAACTCAAAATAAAATTCATTAATTTTTTTAAAAAGGCCAGAACTTTTTAATTAAATATTTTTTATGCGCTGTAAAAATGATGAAAAATTTAAAAATGACTTAATTTTTCTTATTAATTTTAAGTTATTTATTCACCTACATAGAGATGTTGCAAAACAAAATAAAATTACAGTATGCTACTTATCCCTCTCTCCCCCCTAAAAAAGTAAATCTTTTATTAAATTATACATTAAAAAATATATATATATATATATATATTTCTCTTGGTAGAATTTTAATCCAAAACTAATGAGGATATAAAATTTGTACTATTGATTATTCAATTACTGGAAATATTATCAATTTTTTGGTAGTATATTATTCTAGGCCGAATGTTCTGACACAATAATAATTAGAAATCGACCGGCCGAAACTTTCATTTCATTTTCGGCCTAAAATCCAAGTTTTGCCGAAAATGAAATCGGACCAAAACTCGACAGAGATTGTGTATTCCAAATCTTCTTTCGAATATTTTCAACTTTACTCACGGCTGAAATGAGACTATTGCTATGAATTCCATTGTTTATAATTATCAGTCATGACTGACTCAGACGTGAATGCAAATTATAAAGCAAGCAACACATATTTGCCTAAACTGTTTTACGCGCTCATTAAAAGCTGCAGCCTTAAAAAAAAATAGAGAATTTTTAGTTTGAAACTACAGAACTGTTTTGAATATTCTTTGAGAAAGTTCTAGTATAACATATAATCATTTACAAACAGTATTATAAAAAATAAACCTACATTGTATGTATACCTAAAATCAAAATATTTTTAAAGTATAAATAAAATTCTTGTAATTAGAAAATATTTCTGTATTCGTTGATAAATTAATTACGTTTTATTTTATATGGAATTATAATTTTTTTATTTATATCCCAAAATAAAAAATTTTGGGACTAAGGCACTCAGAGCCAATTTTGGCCACACTTATAATTAATAGTTATAAATATTTAATAAGCATGTATAATTAATAATTATATAAATTTAATAAAAACATATAATTAATAATTATGTATGTATTGATTACTGATTACTTTAAAAAAAGTTCCAATGTTTTTGTTTTCGGCCGAAAAGAGAAAGAACGCCGAAATTCCGTTTCCATCAATTCAATCCTTAATAATTACGGCTATTGCCAATTATCCTGCATGCTTAACAGATAATGGATGTTTTTAAAATAGAATACGAAAAAAAAAAAAAAAAAAAAAAAAATCTCCACACAGTTTCTTTCTGCATAATAAAATGTTATCCATCCAAAGCAGATCATCTTATTTTGATAACGTTTCCAACCTCACGGTGTTTAAGTAAACAAAACAAACCGCATTGGTTCTTCTTTAGATTTGTTCTATAGTGGGTGATTTTTGTAGAGGCTCTAATTTTCTAATCACTTATTACATTATAATAAAAATTTGTTTCACTGCGTAATTTACTATGTTTGCAACTTGCTGAAAATTTCAAGAAAATCCCTCCATTAACAACGAAGATATCTTTTTTTTTTTTTTTTTTTTTAATAGTAAGGAAAAGCACAAGCAGAGCTGGCTTTTCATTTATTTTTCTTTTGTATACTTATTTTGTTTGCTTGCAGTGCAATAATTTCTTTTTTCCGCTGAAACATTTGCAGAGTTCTTTTTATATGTGAGGTTGAATATGAATAGAATTTCAATAGTTGCTCTCGCTTTAAAGAGGGAAAAACAAATTATAATGAGGCTACTTGTGCACGGCTGTTCTAAGATACAAAGTTACTTTCTAAATTAAATTAGTTTTTGTTTAAGAATGCATGAAATTGGGAGTTGATTTCTTACCAAGAAACTAATGTAATCGAATAGCGTTTTCCATATTTGGTAAATACATCTTTTAGAAATTATTTTCAAATTTAATTATTTTTTTATTTATTTTAAAATATTTAAAATTTTTTTAGGGCATTTTATTTTAAATATTTACGAACATATCACGTAAAGTAACAATTTATTTCTGATAGGTGGTTCCGATGAGTTTTTCGTTTTTGGGAAATAAATTATTTATCGCGATTCGTGTCACATGACGACACTTTTCGACTTTCCCGAATTGCGACGTCGGAAATTAGGTTCAAAATGCCGCATTTGATAGTATTTCTGAATAATCAACTTAGGAAAAAAAATATGCAAAGTAGATAATATTGTGAGTGAAATTTGAAATTAATTTCAATTCACATTATCGGCGATAAAGCTAAGTAATAGGTTCAAGTAATTGATAGTTCCCGATTTTGCAATTTACTCAGTGGAGAGATGAGTGACAGTGAATATTATTTTATAAAAGAAAAATAATAACAGAACAAATTATTCTTAGAATGAAATTACTTACCATTTCATATCTCAATGCTGGACATCCATTAACAAAGTTTGTCTCTTCCGGTTTAGCATATTCTTTACATAGGGTACATAGCATCAAATTTTCTTCTTGAATGAGCCATGGGTGCTCTTTTTTCCATTTTAGGAATGTTGAATTGCTGACTTCTTTGCAAATTAATTTAGAATTCTCATTGTTAGAATCTAGCGGTTCTTTATTTTCGATTTTCAAATGTTTATTTGGAAATGGTAAGGAAAAAAACGAAGTTATATCGCGTTTCGCCATTTTTAAACACTCGTGTCATTTAGAAGCTATACTGAACTCAAATATCAATTTTAAACCATGCTTTCAAACAAGTAGTGCAATAATTTTAAGGGTGTGGTTTTTAAGGTAAGTTTTATTAGTTATTGGTTAAAATCAAGTTAGCTTAGAGGTGATTGACAGGTGCATAGCAGTTTTAAACCAGGCTTTTGAACTAAGTGCGCAAGCTTTTTAGAGACAGGTGTCACTCTGGTCAGTTTTATCAGTTACTGGTTAAAAAGAAGTCAGCTAGGAGGTGATTGACAAATCCTATTGAACCCCCCACCCCCCCCCACTGCACGCACGTGAAGAACACCTGTTTTCCATAAAAGAATGGACAGTAGCATGTGTTTGAAAAAGAAGGAAAAAAAAGAATAACAAAGAAAGAAACAGGCTATTTCAGACGTGACAAAACGACTATGTAAAAAAAAAAAAAAAAAAAAAACCCTTGCGCTAAAGAATGAGAGCGTTTTTTAAACAAAAATTAAAGTGGGAAAAAGCTAGTCGTCAAATTTGACGACTAGGTATAATTGTCTAGTCATCAAATGCAATAATTTAGTTGCATTTGGCGACTAACGACCGCTAATTTCTAACCCTGCTTTTACACAAGCAGTTCAAAAATATTTTGATAAATCTCAAATAAGTATACGACTCTGTCAAGTTCGACCTTCTACTTCAAAAAAAAAAAAATAATAATAATAATAATAATAAAAATAATAATCTGCCATATCTGTAATCATAGCAAATATTTTTAAAAAGAGTAATATTAACCCTTACAGTGCTAAGATCAAAATATTACTTAAATGCCTAAGATTAAAAAAGGGCTGACCCTATAGATAGGTAATTTGGCCCCTCTCCCCTCTAAGTAATTATAATGTCCATACCATGTGACAATTTATTTCATTGAATAGCGAAATTTACACACAACTGAACACCAGAACAAAGAAATAACGAAATGAAGGAGGGGCTTACACTCGTTTGCATGGTAATGTTGCACCCACAGCAAACTACATTTGGCAGGTTGCCAAAAATTATCTTTCTCTCTCTTGAAATGTGATATATGATAGAAAGCTTTCATTTATTCCCAGATTGCATAAGATAAGGTCCCTGTGACCCCATTCGCAATTTTTACAAATAAACAGGAAACTTACTAAGTAGATAAAATTGAAAGAGACCTTTAAAGGATAAACCTAAGAAAATAATTTTATCATACATATTCTAAATGAGGAAAAAACTGCAAAATGTCCATATGGGGTCAAATTGACCCCATCTTAGTACTGCGAGAGTTAATATATATATATATATTTTTTTGTTTGAAAGAATAATAATAAAAAGGCTGTTCCTGTTTTCATATCATCTGCATCTGTTTTCGCTTCTATGATCTGTAATAGTCATAATGTCAAATGTCTACTGTTATAAAGGAAGCAGCATTGACAAATCGCTTTTATAAACAAATTTTACAGTTTGAATTTTATTTATGGTGCACCTTACACAGGGCTCGAAATGGAAAAATCCACAAACCGGAACACTATTTCAAAATTATTGTAGACTTTTTTTTTTTTTTTAATTTACAGTAAAGTCCCGATTATCCGAGTTATTTTCTTCTGATGGACTTGATGGCTTCCATTATTATGAAACAGCTGCTTCCATTATTATGAAGCAGCCATTATAAATCAAGTGTTAGATGAGGATGAAAGAGCAGTCGTAAAAATTATGGCTATTCTTTTCCCCCATTCTGACCAGAAAATCAGAGTTCTAAATTTTTATGGCTGTTCTTTCATCTTCACCTAACACTTGATTTATAATGGCTGTTTCCTAATAATGGAAGCCATCAGACCATCTTAAGAAAATGATCCATTTCAAAGGTATAAGTTCGATTGAAAAAAACAAATTCATTCCCGGTATTTCTTACAACAGAAATGAACATCAAAGAGATGTTCCTAATACCATAAAAATGAATGAATGAAGCAAAAATTTATATTCCTTCACCTTAGTGGGTGACGATTTGGTAAATCCAGTTTATACGAGTTTTTTGCTTATCTAAGGTAAGCTGGGTCCATATTAACTCTGATAATTGGGACTTTACTGTATAGCAAATTTATATTTAACCATAGAAAAATGAATTAAAAAAATGCATTCAAGATTCTAAATAATTAGAAAAAAAATGTTACACAGAGCATAGTAAGCTATATGTTTGACACTGTAATAATATTTTTTAATAATTGCATGAACCAGAACAATATTTTCTATACTTTCACGAACCGGAACAATATTTGTCACAATTTCATGAATTGGAACATCGTTCTGGTTTGCTCCTGTACATTTTGAGCCCTGACCTTACGTTACATAAAGACAATAAATGAAAGAATGTTATTTTGCGTGTACTGTACCTGTTCAGGTGGAAGAGCAGATCCACCTGCAGTCATTTCTGCAACGACAGAATCACTTAATTTTTCTAGTTCTATCACCGCTTCTTTATCACATATGGAATGAGGATCAGATGGAAATGATTTTGTCTTTGGTGAAGACAATTTCAATTTTTTCTTTGACTGAAAAATACAAAAAAGATAATTCTTTTAATGTTGTTTCACTCATAGAAATGCAGAAATTTAGAACTGACTCGAAGCATGCAGCATTTCCTGATCTTTTTTCAATCTGAAATTCAACCAGTAATTGCCAACCAGTCGCAGAGAAAACAAGAAGTCTCATGCTCAAATAACTGAATGTTCATTAAAAAAATAACAGGATATTTAACATACAGACTGGCAGGGTTCATTGATATATATCAATGGATATGGATATATGTCATGGTATATGGGGCATTCTCACAATATTTTGACTTTTATGCCCCTGAATAATAATTTTTATTTTAATACACTTTTTTGTGTTTTTTTTATTTCATATACTGGGGAACATCCCATTGCATGATTGCATAACAATATTAACGAGATAAATAAGTTTTGGACGATATTGGGGGTACAAATACCAGGAAAACACCTATACCGTTCCATGTCCCTGATGCTGATTTTTAAGTTTGGAGCTGTCTGTATAAAATTGTTTCAATAAAAGTAATTCAATATAATTTTTTTTCCGAAACTGGGACAATTTTTTTATATAAATATGTAGCAAAAGATTAACCTGCGCACATTTTTACGGTTAATATTATTTTTTGAGCTCTGTCCCTGGGTTTTTCATAATTACCATCCCTCTTGCTAAACTTATACAGAAAATCACTACAGATGCAGCCACAGAATTTTTTTCAAGTTTTTTCTCATGCAGAAATATGCTAGAGAAAGAATGTCTAAAATTCTTTGACAGGAAATTTGCTGCAGAATTTAAATCAGCATTTAAATATCAATTTCAAGATTGTGGCTTTATTGGTAGTCTTACCGTCCCCAAGGTTTATTCCTGCACTTTTCGAGATAAATTAAAAATATATATACATTTAATCCAATGTTAACAACTGTTTCTAAAAATCAATGAACATTGTGGCTATCACTTAGTCTTAACATGATTTGCCTAAAAATAGGTGGTAATTTTCCTTACCGTTCCTTCTTTTCCCATTTCATTCCTTTTTTCCTATACCGTTCCCTTTTTTTACCTTGACGTCCCATCTTTAACACCCCTTTAAGACAATGTTATACAAAAATTCTGTATGAAAAGTACTACATTTTTATTATTTCTTATTTGAATATCCTGTGGGTACTATGCAAATTCATTATAAGTAAAAATTTAGAAGAAAGTAAAAAGTTATAGAAGTAAAATGGTTTCTTATTTGAATTTCCTGTGGGTACTATGCAAATTCATTAAAAGTAAAAATTTAGAAGAAAATAAAAAGTTATAGTGGTAAAATGGTAAGGAAAATTAAACTCACAAGTTTAACTTAAACCTCAGTTAAATAAAAATATTTTCGCTGTTGACCTTTTTTTCTTTATTTTGAATCATTAAGGCATTCGTCTATCAGATTAAAATGTTCTTTTAGCAAGTTTAATTTCACCAGATTTTTATTCCCGAAAGTCAAAAGATTGTGAGAATGCCCCATATACCTTGATATATATTGAATATTTATTTTTAAAATATCAAGACTTTTGATACTTTCGATATTTTTCTATACTTGATATTTATTTTTAAAACATCAAGGTTTTTCATATTTTCATACACTTGATATTTATTTTTGATATTTTCATATACTTGTTGATATTTTGTAGATTTGATATTTTTTTTTTACAATACCACTGTGCAAGATAATTTTGATATTTTCAGTTGAAACAAGTGTAAATGAAATTTGAAGTAGTATACTGTCAGAAGCAGTGGGGTGCTCCAATTCTATATTTGTTTAAAAGTGTAAAATCTTACAAATTCGAGAGTATTTGCTGGCAGGATTCATACTCATTTTCCAAGAAAAAATCCCCTGAGAATCCCCTGATGTATTTTTCAGGAGATACAATTTTTCCATGTCAACAATTAATGACATTTTTTAAACCAGTACCATGACACTCACCTTTTAGAAATAAAATAAAAACAAGATAATCTCAAAAATAAAGTTTATATATCATCTATATAAACAATATGAAAAAAACTTTAAAGAAAAAACATTAATTTGTGTAAAATAGATGAAGTCTGTATGCCTTGTAGGGCTGTACTTAAAAACTTGGTAGCTTGGCTGCAAGAAGTTAATTTCCACTTCACAATTTTCTTACTTCTTCAAAAGCATTATGAATGAATAATATGAATGCTGCAAGTGTCAATTTCAAATTTAAAACGTCCTTTACTTTTTTTAAGTTCCTCTTGAATTGTTATCAGACCTCACGATGTTAGAAGGTGAATCTAGTGAATGAATGGATGTAGACAAGACAGATGTGATATCATAAAGCACACGAACAACAGCAATTGCCCTTAATTTCCCAGATTAACCTGTCATTTTACCAGGTTTTGGAAATTTTTTGCATTAGGGGAAGACGGGGTACAATGAAACATTACTTGTAAAATCAGTCAAATTTGTCATAGAGAGTTGCAGTTTATATATATGTTATACAACTATATGTTCCAATTACTGATGTGATTTGGATACATTCACACTTCTACAACAGTAGCAATAGAAGATTATTGCTTTTACGCCATTGAAAGTAACTTTCTTTACTAAAACTAAATTTGTTTATTTTTCCTTGTTGTTATATCTAATAATTATTTTTTCTATACATTGTTTTCTTTGGGTTGTTGTCTTCATACCTCCAAAACCAAACTAAAAAAAATAAATATTAGAAGTTTGAAAATAAATTTTTATTTAGTAACCTCAATGTGGGGTACAATGAAACACTTGCAGACGGGGTACAATGAAACATGTTTTATTATAGTAATAAAAGTAGTAAATAGAATATATTAGAAGTAAGAGTAGGAAAACAGAAAAAAAAAAGAGTTTTGTTCTAACCAGGTCAGTAAAAAATGCTCTTGTTAAGCAATTAAAAAACAGAAAGAGAAAAAAAGCTGAGAAGGGATTGTTTTGTAAACAAACTCTGCCTGCTACAGACTCTGATGATGATCCAGATTTTTTTCCAGGCCCAGCTGGTCATCGAGGTACTAAGAATCAGATATTCACACACAACATGTATGGCACAACCAGTATCCGTATAAATGAAAACATAAGGAAATATATACTGTTGGAGAAATCATACATTTAAATGAAGTCAAATGTGAAATACTTGATATAAAGACTCCAACCTAGGTTTTTTTTTAGAAACTTACATTAAAAAAAAAAAAAAAAACCTCATTCTGTTGAAACTACCACCCCATATTCCTTCAGGATCAACTGAAATATAAACAGAAATGCTAATTTTTAAAACTGACTTGCACCAATTTAATGTAAAATGAAAGGTATTTCTTAAACTAATAGAATTTTCTTATTTTTCATCTTAGACTATACTATTTTTACCAATTTCCTTATTAATCAAGTTTTGTTTTTGTATTTATCTCATTTTTCATAAAATAAACTATACTGGGTGAAAATTGCTTCTATCATTTGGAGTGTTTCATTGTACCCCGGCATACGGGTACAATGAAACACTGTAAGACATTTATTTTTTGTTATTTTTCAAGCATAAAGATATTGTTTAGAACCTAATAAAAATTTATTTAGATGAGGAAAATACAAGATTAAAAATATGCATTAATTATATTTTTGTGCATGCAAAATTGTGGATAGGAAAAAAAAATTAGTAAATTTTGTTTCATTGTACCCCGTCTTCCCCTATCTCTTGAGATTCCCCTGATTTTTACAACCCCAAATTTATCCCCTGATTTTCCCATGAATCCCATATTTCCCTGATGAGTATGAACCCTGGCTGACACAGGCACTGGGGGGCCCCAATTTTAGGATTATTTAAAAATAGAATTTTGGGGGTATATGCTGCCAAAGGTAATGGGGCTCCAACTATAGGTTCATTTGGATAATTTTCATTTTAAAATGTAAAATACAAATTTAAAAGTGTACGCTGTCAGAGGCAGCGGGGTGCCCAATTCTGCGTTCATAGAAAATCTTAAAAATTCGAGAGTGTTTGCTGATAAAGGCAGTGGGTGCTGCATAATTCTAAGGTTCATTTCAAAATAGAAAATTATACAAATTCGATGATGTACGTTGACGAAAGCAGTATGGTTCCCCTATTCTAGGTTTCTTCAAAAACATAAAATCTTCCAATTTCGAGACTGTACATTGTCGAATGCAGTGGGGCACCCCAAACACAGGTTTGTTAAAAAAATATAAAATCATGGATGTACGTTGTCGATAGCAGTGCCCCCCACCCCCCTCCCACACACACAATTCCAGGTTCGTTTAAAAATCTAATATCACACAAATTCAAGGGTGAATGCAGACAAAAGACAATGAGGCCTCTGACTTTAGGTTCATTTGGACAATTTTAGCTAAAGAATGAAATTGTAATCGACTCAGAGAGGAAGGAAAATAACATAATGCAAAGAGTATAATAGGACGTTACTAATTAGAAAATATTTAATAATTTTAAATAAGTTTTGCCAATGTTTTAACCCTTTATGTACTGAATTATGAAAATTTTATATTGTAAAGCATTTTACGTGAATTTTTGAAACTACATTAGAAGATTTACATAATGATTTAATAAATTTTAGAAGGACTGAAGGATTAATTAAATTTGAATTTATATGGATTTTGTGCAATATTTATAACCTGACTCAAACCTTTTATTTTAAATATTTTTCTTAGTATCTTGTAAAATTAGGAAATGTACAAATATAATGTTCTTGTTCTTACAATAGAAATATTTCCAAATTAAAAAATTCGCCCCCCCCTCCCCAACTGTAAGAAAACTGAAAAGATGCATAGGCAAAAGAAATCATCCTTTTAAAAATACTTTTGTTTTGTGTAACCCATAAAACTTTTGGAACAAGATAGTAAAGTAATGCATCTATGACTCATTCTAAACTGCATTACTACTCATCGATATATTAAATGAATTTTATAACAAGTTATTTTAATGGTTCTTATACAAACCGTCAGCTGATTAGATAAAGGGTTAATAAAATCTTTAATAGATATTTTTTTTTAATTCTTAGAAGGGAAAAATACAGCACCAAATAATACAATTTTTGAACAAAAGTGAAATTAACGAACGATTATGAGTTTATCGAATGTCTGTGCGTGTGGGGGCTGTAGCAACATCCCATGCACCCCTGTAGCTATGTCCCTGATTCTACAGCAGTTGTTCTACCTGACATTTGTTGCCTAGTCAACTGCTTTTAAATTAAACAAGTAATTTCTGAGTCAGCACATTTACATTCACAATTTCATGAATTAGAACATCGTTCTGGTTTGCTCATGTACATTTTGAGCCCTGACCTTACGTTACATAAAGACAAAGACAATAAAGAAAGAATGTTATTTTGCGTGTACTGTACCTGTTCAGGTGGAAGAGCAGACCCACCTGCAGTCATTTCAGCGACAACAGAATCACTTAATTTTTATAGTTCTATCACCGCTTCTTTATTACAAATGAAATGAGTATTAGATGGACATGATTTTGTCTTTGGTGAGGACAATTTCAATTTTTTCTTTGACTTAAAAATACAAAAAAAGATAATTCTTTAATGTTGTTTCACTCATAGAAATGCAGAAATTTAGAACTGACTTGAAGCATGCAGCATTTCCAGATCTTTTTTCAATCTGAAATTCAACCAGTAATTGCCAACCAGTCGCAGAGAAAACAAGAAGTTTCATGCTCAAATAATTGAATGTTCATTAAAAAAATAACAGGATATTTAACATACAAACTGGCAGGGTTCATTGATATATATCAATGGATATGGATATATGTCATGGTATATGGGGCATTCTCACAATATTTTGACTTTTATGCCCCTGAATAATTTTTATTTTAATACACTTTTTTGTGTTTTTTTTTATTTCATATACTGCAGAACATCCCAGTGCATGATTGCATAACAATATTAACGAGAAAAATAAGTTTTGGACGATGTTGGGGGTACAAATACCAGGAAAACACCTATACCGTTCCATGTCCCTGATGCTGATTTTTAAGTTTGGAGCTGTCTGTATAAAATTGTTTCAATAAAAGTAATTCAATATAATTTTTTTTCAAAAACTGGGACAATTTTTTTATATAAATATGTAGCAAAAGATTAACCTGCACACATTTTTATGGTTAATATTATTTTTTGAGCTCTGTCCCTGGGTTTTTCATCCTTACCATCCCTCTTGCTAAACTTATACAGAAAATCACTGCAGATGCAGCCACAGAATTTTTTTCAAGTTTTTTCTCATGCAGAAATATGCTAGAGAAAGAATGTCTAAAATTCTTTGACAGGAAATTTGCTGCAGAATTTAAATCAGCATTTAAACATCAATTTCAAGATTGTGGCTTTATTGGTAGTCTTACCGTCCCCAAGGTTTATTCCTGCACTTTTCGAGGTAAATTAAAAATATATATACATTTAATCCAATGTTAACAACTGTTTCTAAAAATCAATGAACATTGTGGCTATCACTTAGTCTTAACATGATTTGCCTAAAAATAGGTGGTAATTTTCCTTCCCGTTCCTTCTTTTCCCATTTCATTCCTTTTTTCCTATACCGTTCCCTTTTTTTACCTTGACGTCCCATCTTTAACACCCCTTTAAGACAATGTTATACAAAAATTCTGTATGAAAAGTACTACATTTTTATTATTTCTTATTTGAATATCCTGTGGGTACTATGCAAATTCATTATAAGTAAAAATTTAGAAGAAAGTAAAAAGTTATAGAAGTAAAATGGTTTCTTATTTGAATTTCCTGTGGGTACTATGCAAATTCATTAAAAGTAAAAATTTAGAAGAAAATAAAAAGTTATAGTGGTAAAATGGTAAGGAAAATTAAACTCACAAGTTTAACTTAAACCTCAGTTAAATAAAAATATTTTCGCTGTTGACCTTTTTTTCTTTATTTTGAATCATTAAGGCATCAGATTAAAATGTTCTTTTAGCAAGTTTAATTTCACCAGATTTTTATTCCCGAAAGTCAAAAGATTGTGAGAATGCCCCATATACCTTGATATATATTGAATATTTATTTTTAAAATATCAAGACTTTTGATACTTTCGATATTTTTCTATACTTGATATTTATTTTTAAAACATCAAGGTTTTTCATATTTTCATACACTTGATATTTATTTTTGATATTTTCATATACTTGTTGATATTTTGTAGATTTGATATTTTTTTTTTACAATACCACTGTGCAAGATAATTTTGATATTTTCAGTTGAAACAAGTGTAAATGAAATTTGAAGTAGTATACTGTCAGAAGCAGTGGGGTGCTCCAATTCTATATTTGTATAAAAGTGTAAAATCTTACAAATTCGAGAGTATTCGCTGACAGGATTCATACTCATTTTCCAAGAAAAAATCCCCTGAGAATCCCCTGATGTATTTTTCAGGTAATACAATTTTTCCATGTCAACAATTAATGACATTTTTTAAACCAGTACCATGACACTCACCTTTTAGAAATAAAATAAAAACAAGATAATCTCAAAAATAAAGTTTATATATCATCTATATAAACAATATGAAAAAAACTTTAAAGAAAAAACATTAATTTGTGTACAATAGATGAAGTCTGTATGCCTTGTAGGGCTGTACTTAAAAACTTGGTAGCTTGGCTGCAAGAAGTTAATTTCCACTTCACAATTTTCTTACTTCTTCAAAAGCATTATGAATGAATAATATGAATGCTGCAAGTGTCAATTTCAAATTTAAAACGTCCTTTACTTTTTTTAAGTTCCTCTTGAATTGTTATCAAACCTCACGATGTTAGAAGGTGAATCTAGTGAATGAATGGATGTAGACAAGACAGATGTGATATCATAAAGCACACAAACAACAGCAATTGCCCTTAATTTCCCAGATTAACCTGTCATTTTACCAGGTTTTGGGAATTTTTTGCATTAGGGGAAGACGGGGTACAATGAAACATTACTTGTAAAATCAGTCAAATTTGTCATAGAGAGTTGCAGTTTATATATATGTTATACAACTATATGTTCCAATTACTGATGTGATTTGGATACATTCACACTTCTACAACAGTAGCAATAGAAGATTATTGCTTTTACGCCATTGAAAGTAACTTTCTTTACTAAAAGTAAATTTGTTTATTTTTCCTTGTTGTTATATGCGATAATTATTTTTTCTATACATTGTTTTCTTTGGGTTGTTGTCTTCATACCTCCAAAACCAAACTAAAAAAAATAAATATTAGAAGTTTGAAAATAAATTTTTATTTAGTAACCTCAATGTGGGGTACAATGAAACACTTGCAGACGGGGTACAATGAAACATGTTTTATTATAGTAATAAAAGTAGTAAATAGAATATATTAGAAGTAAGAGTAGGAAAACAGAAAAAAAAAAGAGTTTTGTTCTAACCAGGTCAGTAAAAAATGCTCTTGTTAAGCAATTAAAAAACAGAAAGAGAAAAAAAGCTGAGAAGGGATTGTTTTGTAAACAAACTCTGCCTGCTACAGACTCTGATGATGATCCAGATTTTTTTCCAGGCCCAGCTGGTCATCGAGGTACTAAGAATCAGATATTCACACACAACATGTATGGCACAACCAGTATCCGTATAAATGAAAACATAAGGAAATATATACTGTTGGAGAAATCATACATTTAAATGAAGTCAAATGTGAAATACTTGATATAAAGACTCCAACCTAGGTTTTTTTTTTTTTTTTTTTTTTAGAAACTTACATTTAAAAAAAAAAAAAAACTCATTCTGTTGAAACTACCACCCCATATTCCTTCAGGATCAACTGAAATATAAACAGAAATGCTAATTTTTGAAACTGACTTGCACCAATTTAATGTAAAATGAAAGGTATTTAAACTAATAGAATTTTCTTATTTTTCATCTTAGACTATACTATTTTTATCAATTTCCTTATTAATCAAGTTTTGTTTTTGTATTTATCTCATTTTTCATAAAATAAACTATACTGGGTGAAAATTGCTTCTATCATTTGGAGTGTTTCATTGTACCCCGGCATACGGGTACAATGAAACACTGTAAGACATATATTTTTTGTTATTTTTCAAGCATAAAGATATTGTTTAGAACCTAATAAAAATTTATTTAGATGGGGAAAATACAAGATTAAAAATATGCATTAATTATATTTTTGTGCATGCAAAATTGTGGATAGGAAAAAAAAAATTAGTAAATTTTGTTTCATTGTACCCCGTCTTCCCCTATCTCTTGAGATTCCCCTGATTTTTACAACCCCAAATTTATCCCCTGATTTTCCCATGAATCCCATATTTCCCTGATGAGTATGAACCCTGGCTGACACAGGCACTGGGGGGCCCCAATTTTAGGATTATTTAAAAATAGAATTTTGGGGGTATATGCTGCCAAAGGTAATGGGGCTCCAACTATAGGTTCATTTGGATAATTTTCATTTTAAAATGTAAAATACAAATTTAAAAGTGTACGCTGTCAGAGGCAGCGGGGTGCCCAATTCTACGTTCATAGAAAATCTTAAAAATTCGAGAGTGTTTGCTGATAAAGGCGGTGTGTGCTGCATAATTCTAAGGTTCATTTCAAAATAGAAAATTATACAAATTCGATGATGTACGTTGACGAAAGCAGTATGGTTCCCCTATTCTAGGTTTCTTCAAAAACATAAAATCTTGCAATTTCGAGACTGTACATTGTCGAATGCAGTGGGGCACCCCAAACACAGGTTTGTTAAAAAAATATAAAATCATGGATGTACGTTGTCGATAGCAGTGCCCCCCACCCCCCCTCCCACACACACAATTCCAGGTTCGTTTAAAAATCTAATATCACACAAATTCAACGGTGAATGCAGACAAAAGACAATGAGGCCTCTGACTTTAGGTTCATTTGGACAATTTTAGCTGAAGAA
Organism: Maratus speciosus; assembly: GCA_963932465.1. NCBI lineage: Eukaryota > Metazoa > Arthropoda > Arachnida > Araneae > Salticidae > Maratus > Maratus speciosus. The sequence goes on along the minus strand of OZ010796.1, from coordinate 75,863,067 downwards.
TGAAATTGTAATCGACTCAGAGAGGAAGGAAAATAACATAATGCAAAGAGTATAATAGGACGTTACTAATTAGAAAATATTTAATAATTTTAAATAAGTTTTGCCAATGTTTTAACCCTTTATGTACTGAATTATGAAAATTTTATATTGTAAAGCATTTTACGTGAATTTTTGAAACTACATTAGAAGATTTACATAATCATTTAATAAATTTTAGAAGGACTGAAGGATTAATTAAATTTGAATTTATATGGATTTTGTGCAATATTTATAACCCGACTCAAACCTTTTATTTTAAATATTTTGCTTAGTATCTTGTAAAATTAGGAAATGTACAAATATAATGTTCTTGTTCTTACAATAGAAATATTTCCAAATTAAAAAATTCCCCCCCCCCCCTCCCCAACTGTAAGAAAACTGAAAAGATGCATAGGCAAAAGAAATCATCCTTTTAAAAATACTTTTGTTTTGTGTAACCCATAAAACTTTTGGAACAAGATAGTAAAGTAATGCATCTATGACTCATTCTAAACTGCATTACTACTCATCGATATATTAAATGAATTTTATAACAAGTTATTTTAATGGTTCTTATACAAACCGTCAGCTGATTAGATAAAGGGTTAATAAAATCTTTAATAGATATTTTTTTTAATTCTTAGAAGGGAAAAATACAGCACCAAATAATACAATTTTTGAACAAAAGTGAAATTAACGAACGATTATGAGTTTATCGAATGTCTGTGCGTGTGGGGGCTGTAGCAACATCCCATGCACCCCTGTAGCTATGTCCCTGATTCTACAGCAGTTGTTCTACCCGACATTTGTTGCCTAGTCAACTGCTTTTAAATTAAACAAGTAATTTCTGAGTCAGCACATTTACATTCACAATTTCATGAATTGGAACATCGTTCTGGTTTGCTCATGTACATTTTGAGCCCTGACCTTACGTTACATAAAGACAAAGACAATAAAGAAAGAATGTTATTTTGCGTGTACTGTACCTGTTCAGGTGGAAGAGCAGACCCACCTGCAGTCATTTCAGCGACAACAGAATCACTTAATTTTTATAGTTCTATCACCGCTTCTTTATTACAAATGAAATGAGTATTAGATGGACATGATTTTGTCTTTGGTGAGGACAATTTCAATTTTTTCTTTGACTTAAAAATACAAAAAAAGATAATTCTTTAATGTTGTTTCACTCATAGAAATGCAGAAATTTAGAACTGACTCGAAGCATGCAGCATTTCCAGATCTTTTTTCAATCTGAAATTCAACCAGTAATTGCCAACCAGTCGCAGAGAAAACAAGAAGTTTCATGCTCAAATAATTGAATGTTCATTAAAAAAATAACAGGATATTTAACATACAAACTGGCAGGGTTCATTGATATATATCAATGGATATGGATATATGTCATGGTATATGGGGCATTCTCACAATATTTTGACTTTTATGCCCCTGAATAATTTTTATTTTAATACACTTTTTTGTGTTTTTTTTATTTCATATACTGCAGAACATCCCAGTGCATGATTGCTTAACAATATTAACGAGAAAAATAAGTTTTGGACGATGTTGGGGGTACAAATACCAGGAAAACACCTATCCCGTTCTATGTCCCTGATGCTGATTTTTAAGTTTGGAGCTGTCTGTATAAAATTGTTTCAATAAAAGTAATTCAATATAATTTTTTTTCCAAAACTGGGACAATTTTTTTATATAAATATGTAGCAAAAGATTAACCTGCACACATTTTTACGGTTAATATTATTTTTTGAGCTCTGTCCCTGGGTTTTTCATCCTTACCATCCCTCTTGCTAAACTTATACAGAAAATCACTGCAGATGCAGCCACAGAATTTTTTTCAAGTTTTTTCTCATGCAGAAATATGCTAGAGAAAGAATGTCTAAAATTCTTTGACAGGAAATTTGCTGCAGAATTTAAATCAGCATTTAAATATCAATTTCAAGATTGTGGCTTTATTGGTAGTCTTACCGTCCCCAAGGTTTATTCCTGCACTTTTCGAGGTAAATTAAAAATATATATACATTTAATCCAATGTTAACAACTGTTTCTAAAAATCAATGAACATTGTGGCTATCACTTAGTCTTAACATGATTTGCCTAAAAATAGGTGGTAATTTTCCTTCCCGTTCCTTCTTTTCCCATTTCATTCCTTTTTTCCTATACCGTTCCCTTTTTTTACCTTGACGTCCCATCTTTAACACCCCTTTAAGACAATGTTATACAAAAATTCTGTATGAAAAGTACTACATTTTTATTATTTCTTATTTGAATATCCTGTGGGTACTATGCAAATTCATTATAAGTAAAAATTTAGAAGAAAGTAAAAAGTTATAGAAGTAAAATGGTTTCTTATTTGAATTTCCTGTGGGTACTATGCAAATTCATTAAAAGTAAAAATTTAGAAGAAAATAAAAAGTTATAGTGGTAAAATGGTAAGGAAAATTAAACTCACAAGTTTAACTTAAACCTCAGTTAAATAAAAATATTTTCGCTGTTGACCTTTTTTTCTTTATTTTGAATCATTAAGGCATTCGTCTATCAGATTAAAATGTTCTTTTAGCAAGTTTAATTTCACCAGATTTTTATTCCCGAAAGTCAAAAGATTGTGAGAATGCCCCATATACCTTGATATATATTGAATATTTATTTTTAAAATATCAAGACTTTTGATACTTTCGATATTTTTCTATACTTGATATTTATTTTTAAAACATCAAGGTTTTTCATATTTTCATACACTTGATATTTATTTTTGATATTTTCATATACTTGTTGATATTTTGTAGATTTGATATTTTTTTTTTACAATACCACTGTGCAAGATAATTTTGATATTTTCAGTTGAAACAAGTGTAAATGAAATTTGAAGTAGTATACTGTCAGAAGCAGTGGGGTGCTCCAATTCTATATTTGTTTAAAAGTGTAAAATCTTACAAATTCGAGAGTATTTGCTGACAGGATTCATACTCATTTTCCAAGAAAAAATCCCCTGAGAATCCCCTGATGTATTTTTCAGGAGATACAATTTTTCCATGTCAACAATTAATGACATTTTTTAAACCAGTACCATGACACTCACCTTTTAGAAATAAAATAAAAACAAGATAATCTCAAAAATAAAGTTTATATATCATCTATATAAACAATATGAAAAAAACTTTAAAGAAAAAACATTAATTTGTGTAAAATAGATGAAGTCTGTATGCCTTGTAGGGCTGTACTTAAAAACTTGGTAGCTTGGCTGCAAGAAGTTAATTTCCACTTCACAATTTTCTTACTTCTTCAAAAGCATTATGAATGAATAATATGAATGCTGCAAGTGTCAATTTCAAATTTAAAACGTCCTTTACTTTTTTTAAGTTCCTCTTGAATTGTTATCAGACCTCACGATGTTAGAAGGTGAATCTAGTGAATGAATGGATGTAGACAAGACAGATGTGATATCATAAAGCACACGAACAACAGCAATTGCCCTTAATTTCCCAGATTAACCTGTCATTTTACCAGGTTTTGGGAATTTTTTGCATTAGGGGAAGACGGGGTACAATGAAACATTACTTGTAAAATCAGTCAAATTTGTCATAGAGAGTTGCAGTTTATATATATGTTATACAACTATATGTTCCAATTACTGATGTGATTTGGATACATTCACACTTCTACAACAGTAGCAATAGAAGATTATTGCTTTTACGCCATTGAAAGTAACTTTCTTTACTAAAACTAAATTTGTTTATTTTTCCTTGTTGTTATATCTAATAATTATTTTTTCTATACATTGTTTTCTTTGGGTTGTTGTCTTCATACCTCCAAAACCAAACTAAAAAAAATAAATATTAGAAGTTTGAAAATAAATTTTTATTTAGTAACCTCAATGTGGGGTACAATGAAACACTTGCAGACGGGGTACAATGAAACATGTTTTATTATAGTAATAAAAGTAGTAAATAGAATATATTAGAAGTAAGAGTAGGAAAACAGAAAAAAAAAGAGTTTTGTTCTAACCAGGTCAGTAAAAAATGCTCTTGTTAAGCAATTAAAAAACAGAAAGAGAAAAAAAGCTGAGAAGGGATTGTTTTGTAAACAAACTCTGCCTGCTACAGACTCTGATGATGATCCAGATTTTTTTCCAGGCCCAGCTGGTCATCGAGGTACTAAGAATCAGATATTCACACACAACATGTATGGCACAACCAGTATCCGTATAAATGAAAACATAAGGAAATATATACTATTGGAGAAATCATACATTTAAATGAAGTCAAATGTGAAATACTTGATATAAAGACTCCAACCTAGGTTTTTTTTTAGAAACTTACATTAAAAAAAAAAAAAAACCTCATTCTGTTGAAACTACCACCCCATATTCCTTCAGGATCAACTGAAATATAAACAGAAATGCTAATTTTTAAAACTGACTTGCACCAATTTAATGTAAAATGAAAGGTATTTCTTAAACTAATAGAATTTTCTTATTTTTCATCTTAGACTATACTATTTTTACCAATTTCCTTATTAATCAAGTTTTGTTTTTGTATTTATCTCATTTTTCATAAAATAAACTATACTGGGTGAAAATTGCTTCTATCATTTGGAGTGTTTCATTGTACCCCGGCATACGGGTACAATGAAACACTGTAAGACATTTATTTTTTGTTATTTTTCAAGCATAAAGATATTGTTTAGAACCTAATAAAAATTTATTTAGATGAGGAAAATACAAGATTAAAAATATGCATTAATTATATTTTTGTGCATGCAAAATTGTGGATAGGAAAAAAAAATTAGTAAATTTTGTTTCATTGTACCCCGTCTTCCCCTATCTCTTGAGATTCCCCTGATTTTTACAACCCCAAATTTATCCCCTGATTTTCCCATGAATCCCATATTTCCCTGATGAGTATGAACCCTGGCTGACACAGGCACTGGGGGGCCCCAATTTTAGGATTATTTAAAAATAGAATTTTGGGGGTATATGCTGCCAAAGGTAATGGGGCTCCAACTATAGGTTCATTTGGATAATTTTCATTTTAAAATGTAAAATACAAATTTAAAAGTGTACGCTGTCAGACGCAGCGGGGTGCCCAATTCTGCGTTCATAGAAAATCTTAAAAATTCGAGAGTGTTTGCTGATAAAGGCAGTGGGTGCTGCATAATTCTAAGGTTCATTTCAAAATAGAAAATTATACAAATTCGATGATGTACGTTGACGAAAGCAGTATGGTTCCCCTATTCTAGGTTTCTTCAAAAACATAAAATCTTCCAATTTCGAGACTGTACATTGTCGAATGCAGTGGGGCACCCCAAACACAGGTTTGTTAAAAAAATATAAAATCATGGATGTACGTTGTCGATAGCAGTGCCCCCCACCCCCCTCCCACACACACAATTCCAGGTTCGTTTAAAAATCTAATATCACACAAATTCAAGGGTGAATGCAGACAAAAGACAATGAGGCCTCTGACTTTAGGTTCATTTGGACAATTTTAGCTGAAGAATGAAATTGTAATCGACTCAGAGAGGAAGGAAAATAACATAATGCAAAGAGTATAATAGGACGTTACTAATTAGAAAATATTTAATAATTTTAAATAAGTTTTGCCAATGTTTTAACCCTTTATGTACTGAATTATGAAAATTTTATATTGTAAAGCATTTTACGTGAATTTTTGAAACTACATTAGAAGATTTACATAATGATTTAATAAATTTTAGAAGGACTGAAGGATTAATTAAATTTGAATTTATATGGATTTTGTGCAATATTTATAACCTGACTCAAACCTTTTATTTTAAATATTTTTCTTAGTATCTTGTAAAATTAGGAAATGTACAAATATAATGTTCTTGTTCTTACAATAGAAATATTTCCAAATTAAAAAATCCCCCCCCCCCTCCCCAACTGTAAGAAAACTGAAAAGATGCATAGGCAAAAGAAATCATCCTTTTAAAAATACTTTTGTTTTGTGTAACCCATAAAACTTTTGGAACAAGATAGTAAAGTAATGCATCTATGACTCATTCTAAACTGCATTACTACTCATCGATATATTAAATGAATTTTATAACAAGTTATTTTAATGGTTCTTATACAAACCGTCAGCAGATTAGATAAAGGGTTAATAAAATCTTTAATAGATATTTTTTTTAATTCTTAGAAGGGAAAAATACAGCACCAAATAATACAATTTTTGAATAAAAGTGAAATTAACGAACGATTATGAGTTTATCGAATGTCTGTGCGTGTGGGGGCTGTAGCAACATCCCATGCACCCCTGTAGCTATGTCCCTGATTCTACAGCAGTTGTTCTACCCGACATTTGTTGCCTAGTCAACTGCTTTTAAATTAAACAAGTAATTTCTGAGTCAGCACATTTACATTCACAATTTCATGAATTGGAACATCGTTCTGGTTTGCTCATGTACATTTTGAGCCCTGACCTTACGTTACATAAAGACAAAGACAATAAAGAAAGAATGTTATTTTGCGTGTACTGTACCTGTTCAGGTGGAAGAGCAGACCCACCTGCAGTCATTTCAGCGACAACAGAATCACTTAATTTTTATAGTTCTATCACCGCTTCTTTATTACAAATGAAATGAGTATTAGATGGACATGATTTTGTCTTTGGTGAGGACAATTTCAATTTTTTCTTTGACTTAAAATACAAAAAAAGATAATTCTTTAATGTTGTTTCACTCATAGAAATGCAGAAATTTAGAACTGACTTGAAGCATGCAGCATTTCCAGATCTTTTTTCAATGTGAAATTCAACCAGTAATTGCCAACCAGTCGCAGAGAAAACAAGAAGTTTCATGCTCAAATAATTGAATGTTCATTAAAAAAATAACAGGATATTTAACATACAAACTGGCAGGGTTCATTGATATATATCAATGGATATGGATATATGTCATGGTATATGGGGCATTCTCACAATATTTTGACTTTTATGCCCCTGAATAATTTTTATTTTAATACACTTTTTTGTGTTTTTTTTTATTTCATATACTGCAGAACATCCCAGTGCATGATTGCATAACAATATTAACGAGAAAAATAAGTTTTGGACGATGTTGGGGGTACAAATACCAGGAAAACACCTATACCGTTCCATGTCCCTGATGCTGATTTTTAAGTTTGGAGCTGTCTGTATAAAATTGTTTCAATAAAAGTAATTCAATATAATTTTTTTTCCAAAACTGGGACAATTTTTTTATATAAATATGTAGCAAAAGATTAACCTGCACACATTTTTATGGTTAATATTATTTTTTGAGCTCTGTCCCTGGGTTTTTCATCCTTACCATCCCTCTTGCTAAACTTATACAGAAAATCACTGCAGATGCAGCCACAGAATTTTTTTCAAGTTTTTTCTCATGCAGAAATATGCTAGAGAAAGAATGTCTAAAATTCTTTGACAGGAAATTTGCTGCAGAATTTAAATCAGCATTTAAATATCAATTTCAAGATTGTGGCTTTATTGGTAGTCTTACCGTCCCCAAGGTTTATTCCTGCACTTTTCGAGGTAAATTAAAAATATATATACATTTAATCCAATGTTAACAACTGTTTCTAAAAATCAATGAACATTGTGGCTATCACTTAGTCTTAACATGATTTGCCTAAAAATAGGTGGTAATTTTCCTTCCCGTTCCTTCTTTTCCCATTTCATTCCTTTTTTCCTATACCGTTCCCTTTTTTTACCTTGACGTCCCATCTTTAACACCCCTTTAAGACAATGTTATACAAAAATTCTGTATGAAAAGTACTACATTTTTATTATTTCTTATTTGAATATCCTGTGGGTACTATGCAAATTCATTATAAGTAAAAATTTAGAAGAAAGTAAAAAGTTATAGAAGTAAAATGGTTTCTTATTTGAATTTCCTGTGGGTACTATGCAAATTCATTAAAAGTAAAAATTTAGAAGAAAATAAAAAGTTATAGTGGTAAAATGGTAAGGAAAATTAAACTCACAAGTTTAACTTAAACCTCAGTTAAATAAAAATATTTTCGCTGTTGAACTTTTTTTCTTTATTTTGAATCATTAAGGCATTCGTCTATCAGATTAAAATGTTCTTTTAGCAAGTTTAATTTCACCAGATTTTTATTCCCGAAAGTCAAAAGATTGTGAGAATGCCCCATATACCTTGATATATATTGAATATTTATTTTTAAAATATCAAGACTTTTGATACTTTCGATATTTTTCTATACTTGATATTTATTTTTAAAACATCAAGGTTTTTCATATTTTCATACACTTGATATTTATTTTTGATATTTTCATATACTTGTTGATATTTTGTAGATTTGATATTTTTTTTTTACAATACCACTGTGCAAGATAATTTTGATATTTTCAGTTGAAACAAGTGTAAATGAAATTTGAAGTAGTATACTGTCAGAAGCAGTGGGGTGCTCCAATTCTATATTTGTATAAAAGTGTAAAATCTTACAAATTCGAGAGTATTCGCTGACAGGATTCATACTCATTTTCCAAGAAAAAATCCCCTGAGAATCCCCTGATGTATTTTTCAGGAGATACAATTTTTCCATGTCAACAATTAATGACATTTTTTAAACCAGTACCATGACACTCACCTTTTAGAAATAAAATAAAAACAAGATAATCTCAAAAATAAAGTTTATATATCATCTATATAAACAATATGAAAAAAACTTTAAAGAAAAAACATTAATTTGTGTAAAATAGATGAAGTCTGTATGCCTTGTAGGGCTGTACTTAAAAACTTGGTAGCTTGGCTGCAAGAAGTTAATTTCCACTTCACAATTTTCTTACTTCTTCAAAAGCATTATGAATGAATAATATGAATGCTGCAAGTGTCAATTTCAAATTTAAAACGTCCTTTACTTTTTTTAAGTTCCTCTTGAATTGTTATCAAACCTCACGATGTTAGAAGGTGAATCTAGTGAATGAATGGATGTAGACAAGACAGATGTGATATCATAAAGCACACAAACAACAGCAATTGCCCTTAATTTCCCAGATTAACCTGTCATTTTACCAGGTTTTGGGAATTTTTTGCATTAGGGGAAGACGGGGGTACAATGAAACATTACTTGTAAAATCAGTCAAATTTGTCATAGAGAGTTGCAGTTTATATATATGTTATACAACTATATGTTCCAATTACTGATGTGATTTGGATACATTCACACTTCTACAACAGTAGCAATAGAAGATTATTGCTTTTACGCCATTGAAAGTAACTTTCTTTACTAAAAGTAAATTTGTTTATTTTTCCTTGTTGTTATATGCAATAATTATTTTTTCTATACATTGTTTTCTTTGGGTTGTTGTCTTCATACCTCCAAAACCAAACTAAAAAAAATAAATATTAGAAGTTTGAAAATAAATTTTTATTTAGTAACCTCAATGTGGGGTACAATGAAACACTTGCAGACGGGGTACAATGAAACATGTTTTATTATAGTAATAAAAGTAGTAAATAGAATATATTAGAAGTAAGAGTAGGAAAACAGAAAAAAAAAGAGTTTTGTTCTAACCAGGTCAGTAAAAAATGCTCTTGTTAAGCAATTAAAAAACAGAAAGAGAAAAAAAGCTGAGAAGGGATTGTTTTGTAAACAAACCCTGCCTGCTACAGACTCTGATGATGATCCAGATTTTTTTCCAGGCCCAGCTGGTCATCGAGGTACTAAGAATCAGATATTCACACACAACATGTATGGCACAACCAGTATCCGTATAAATGAAAACATAAGGAAATATATACTGTTGGAGAAATCATACATTTAAATGAAGTCAAATGTGAAATACTTGATATAAAGACTCCAACCTAGGTTTTTTTTTTTTTTTTAGAAACTTACATTAAAAAAAAAAAAAAAAAACTCATTCTGTTGAAACTACCACCCCATATTCCTTCAGGATCAACTGAAATATAAACAGAAATGCTAATTTTTGAAACTGACTTGCACCAATTTAATGTAAAATGAAAGGTATTTAAACTAATAGAATTTTCTTATTTTTCATCTTAGAGTATACTATTTTTATCAATTTCCTTATTAATCAAGTTTTGTTTTTGTATTTATCTCATTTTTCATAAAATAAACTATACTGGGTGAAAATTGCTTCTATCATTTGGAGTGTTTCATTGTACCCCGGCATACGGGTACAATGAAACACTGTAAGACATTTATTTTTTGTTATTTTTCAAGCATAAAGATATTGTTTAGAACCTAATAAAAATTTATTTAGATGGGGAAAATACAAGATTAAAAATATGCATTAATTATATTTTTGTGCATGCAAAATTGTGGATAGGAAAAAAAAATTAGTAAATTTTGTTTCATTGTACCCCGTCTTCCCCTATCTCTTGAGATTCCCCTGATTTTTACAACCCCAAATTTATCCCCTGATTTTCCCATGAATCCCATATTTCCCTGATGAGTATGAACCCTGGCTGACACAGGCACTGGGGGGCCCCAATTTTAGGATTATTTAAAAATAGAATTTTGGGGGTATATGCTGCCAAAGGTAATGGGGCTCCAACTATAGGTTCATTTGGATAATTTTCATTTTAAAATGTAAAATACAAATTTAAAAGTGTACGCTGTCAGAGGCAGCGGGGTGCCCAATTCTACGTTCATAGAAAATCTTAAAAATTCGAGAGTGTTTGCTGATAAAGGCGGTGTGTGCTGCATAATTCTAAGGTTCATTTCAAAATAGAAAATTATACAAATTCGATGATGTACGTTGACGAAAGCAGTATGGTTCCCCTATTCTAGGTTTCTTCAAAAACATAAAATCTTGCAATTTCGAGACTGTACATTGTCGAATGCAGTGGGGCACCCCAAACACAGGTTTGTTAAAAAAATATAAAATCATGGATGTACGTTGTCGATAGCAGTGCCCCCCACCCCCCCTCCCACACACACAATTCCAGGTTCGTTTAAAAATCTAATATCACACAAATTCAACGGTGAATGCAGACAAAAGACAATGAGGCCTCTGACTTTAGGTTCATTTGGACAATTTTAGCTGAAGAATGAAATTGTAATCGACTCAGAGAGGAAGGAAAATAACATAATGCAAAGAGTATAATAGGACGTTACTAATTAGAAAATATTTAATAATTTTAAATAAGTTTTGCCAATGTTTTAACCCTTTATGTACTGAATTATGAAAATTTTATATTGTAAAGCATTTTACGTGAATTTTTGAAACTACATTAGAAGATTTACATAATCATTTAATAAATTTTAGAAGGACTGAAGGATTAATTAAATTTGAATTTATATGGATTTTGTGCAATATTTATAACCCGACTCAAACCTTTTATTTTAAATATTTTGCTTAGCATCTTGTAAAATTAGGAAATGTACAAATATAATGTTCTTGTTCTTACAATAGAAATATTTCCAAATTAAAAAATTCCCCCCCCCCTCCCCAACTGTAAGAAAACTGAAAAGATGCATAGGCAAAAGAAATCATCCTTTTAAAAATACTTTTGTTTTGTGTAACCCATAAAACTTTTGGAACAAGATAGTAAAGTAATGCATCTATGACTCATTCTAAACTGCATTACTACTCATCGATATATTAAATGAATTTTATAACAAGTTATTTTAATGGTTCTTATACAAACCGTCAGCTGATTAGATAAAGGGTTAATAAAATCTTTAATAGATATTTTTTTTAATTCTTAGAAGGGAAAAATACAGCACCAAATAATACAATTTTTGAACAAAAGTGAAATTAACAAACGATTATGAGTTTATCGAATGTCTGTGCGTGTGGGGGCTGTAGCAACATCCCATGCACCCCTGTAGCTATGTCCCTGATTCTACAGCAGTTGTTCTACCCGACATTTGTTGCCTAGTCAACTGCTTTTAAATTAAACAAGTAATTTCTGAGTCAGCACATTTACATTCACAATTTCATGAATTGGAACATCGTTCTGGTTTGCTCATGTACATTTTGAGCCCTGACCTTACGTTACATAAAGACAAAGACAATAAAGAAAGAATGTTATTTTGCGTGTACTGTACCTGTTCAGGTGGAAGAGCAGACCCACCTGCAGTCATTTCAGCGACAACAGAATCACTTAATTTTTATAGTTCTATCACCGCTTCTTTATTACAAATGAAATGAGTATTAGATGGACATGATTTTGTCTTTGGTGAGGACAATTTCAATTTTTTCTTTGATTTAAAAATACAAAAAAAGATAATTCTTTAATGTTGTTTCACTCATAGAAATGCAGAAATTTAGAACTGACTCGAAGCATGCAGCATTTCCAGATCTTTTTTCAATCTGAAATTCAACCAGTAATTGCCAACCAGTCGCAGAGAAAACAAGAAGTTTCATGCTCAAATAATTGAATGTTCATTAAAAAAATAACAGGATATTTAACATACAAACTGGCAGGGTTCATTGATATATATCAATGGATATGGATATATGTCATGGTATATGGGGCATTCTCACAATATTTTGACTTTTATGCCCCTGAATAATTTTTATTTTAATACACTTTTTTGTGTTTTTTTTATTTCATATACTGCAGAACATCCCAGTGCATGATTGCTTAACAATATTAACGAGAAAAATAAGTTTTGGACGATGTTGGGGGTACAAATACCAGGAAAACACCTATACCGTTCCATGTCCCTGATGCTGATTTTTAAGTTTGGAGCTGTCTGTATAAAATTGTTTCAATAAAAGTAATTCAATATAATTTTTTTTCCAAAACTGGGACAATTTTTTTATATAAATATGTAGCAAAAGATTAACCTGCACACATTTTTATGGTTAATATTATTTTTTGAGCTCTGTCCCTGGGTTTTTCATCCTTACCATCCCTCTTGCTAAACTTATACAGAAAATCACTGCAGATGCAGCCACAGAATTTTTTTCAAGTTTTTTCTCATGCAGAAATATGCTAGAGAAAGAATGTCTAAAATTCTTTGACAGGAAATTTGCTGCAGAATTTAAATCAGCATTTAAATATCAATTTCAAGATTGTGGCTTTATTGGTAGTCTTACCGTCCCCAAGGTTTATTCCTGCACTTTTCGAGGTAAATTAAAAATATATATACATTTAATCCAATGTTAACAACTGTTTCTAAAAATCAATGAACATTGTGGCTATCACTTAGTCTTAACATGATTTGCCTAAAAATAGGTGGTAATTTTCCTTACCGTTCCTTCTTTTCCCATTTCATTCCTTTTTTCCTATACCGTTCCCTTTTTTTACCTTGACGTCCCATCTTTAACACCCCTTTAAGACAATGTTATACAAAAATTCTGTATGAAAAGTACTACATTTTTATTATTTCTTATTTGAATATCCTGTGGGTACTATGCAAATTCATTATAAGTAAAAATTTAGAAGAAAGTAAAAAGTTATAGAAGTAAAATGGTTTCTTATTTGAATTTCCTGTGGGTACTATGCAAATTCATTAAAAGTAAAAATTTAGAAGAAAATAAAAAGTTATAGTGGTAAAATGGTAAGGAAAATTAAACTCACAAGTTTAACTTAAACCTCAGTTAAATAAAAATATTTTCGCTGTTGACCTTTTTTTCTTTATTTTGAATCATTAAGGCATTCGTCTATCAGATTAAAATGTTCTTTTAGCAAGTTTAATTTCACCAGATTTTTATTCCCGAAAGTCAAAAGATTGTGAGAATGCCCCATATACCTTGATATATATTGAATATTTATTTTTAAAATATCAAGACTTTTGATACTTTCGATATTTTTCTATACTTGATATTTATTTTTAAAACATCAAGGTTTTTCATATTTTCATACACTTGATATTTATTTTTGATATTTTCATATACTTGTTGATATTTTGTAGATTTGATATTTTTTTTTTACAATACCACTGTGCAAGATAATTTTGATATTTTCAGTTGAAACAAGTGTAAATGAAATTTGAAGTAGTATACTGTCAGAAGCAGTGGGGTGCTCCAATTCTATATTTGTTTAAAAGTGTAAAATCTTACAAATTCGAGAGTATTTGCTGACAGGATTCATACTCATTTTCCAAGAAAAAATCCCCTGAGAATCCCCTGATGTATTTTTCAGGAGATACAATTTTTCCATGTCAACAATTAATGACATTTTTTAAACCAGTACCATGACACTCACCTTTTAGAAATAAAATAAAAACAAGATAATCTCAAAAATAAAGTTTATATATCATCTATATAAACAATATGAAAAAAACTTTAAAGAAAAAACATTAATTTGTGTAAAATAGATGAAGTCTGTATGCCTTGTAGGGCTGTACTTAAAAACTTGGTAGCTTGGCTGCAAGAAGTTAATTTCCACTTCACAATTTTCTTACTTCTTCAAAAGCATTATGAATGAATAATATGAATGCTGCAAGTGTCAATTTCAAATTTAAAACGTCCTTTACTTTTTTTAAGTTCCTCTTGAATTGTTATCAGACCTCACGATGTTAGAAGGTGAATCTAGTGAATGAATGGATGTAGACAAGACAGATGTGATATCATAAAGCACACGAACAACAGCAATTGCCCTTAATTTCCCAGATTAACCTGTCATTTTACCAGGTTTTGGGAATTTTTTGCATTAGGGGAAGACGGGGTACAATGAAACATTACTTGTAAAATCAGTCAAATTTGTCATAGAGAGTTGCAGTTTATATATATGTTATACAACTATATGTTCCAATTACTGATGTGATTTGGATACATTCACACTTCTACAACAGTAGCAATAGAAGATTATTGCTTTTACGCCATTGAAAGTAACTTTCTTTACTAAAAATAAATTTGTTTATTTTTCCTTGTTGTTATATCTAATAATTATTTTTTCTATACATTGTTTTCTTTGGGTTGTTGTCTTCATACCTCCAAAACCAAACTAAAAAAAATAAATATTAGAAGTTTGAAAATAAATTTTTATTTAGTAACCTCAATGTGGGGTACAATGAAACACTTGCAGACGGGGTACAATGAAACATGTTTTATTATAGTAATAAAAGTAGTAAATAGAATATATTAGAAGTAAGAGTAGGAAAACAGAAAAAAAAAAGAGTTTTGTTCTAACCAGGTCAGTAAAAAATGCTCTTGTTAAGCAATTAAAAAACAGAAAGAGAAAAAAAGCTGAGAAGGGATTGTTTTGTAAACAAACTCTGCCTGCTACAGACTCTGATGATGATCCAGATTTTTTTCCAGGCCCAGCTGGTCATCGAGGTACTAAGAATCAGATATTCACACACAACATGTATGGCACAACCAGTATCCGTATAAATGAAAACATAAGGAAATATATACTATTGGAGAAATCATACATTTAAATGAAGTCAAATGTGAAATACTTGATATAAAGACTCCAACCAAGGTTTTTTTTTAGAAACTTACATTAAAAAAAAAAAAAAACCTCATTCTGTTGAAACTACCACCCCATATTCCTTCAGGATCAACTGAAATATAAACAGAAATGCTAATTTTTAAAACTGACTTGCACCAATTTAATGTAAAATGAAAGGTATTTCTTAAACTAATAGAATTTTCTTATTTTTCATCTTAGACTATACTATTTTTACCAATTTCCTTATTAATCAAGTTTTGTTTTTGTATTTATCTCATTTTTCATAAAATAAACTATACTGGGTGAAAATTGCTTCTATCATTTGGAGTGTTTCATTGTACCCCGGCATACGGGTACAATGAAACACTGTAAGACATTTATTTTTTGTTATTTTTCAAGCATAAAGATATTGTTTAGAACCTAATAAAAATTTATTTAGATGAGGAAAATACAAGATTAAAAATATGCATTAATTATATTTTTGTGCATGCAAAATTGTGGATAGGAAAAAAAAAATTAGTAAATTTTGTTTCATTGTACCCCGTCTTCCCCTATCTCTTGAGATTCCCCTGATTTTTACAACCCCAAATTTATCCCCTGATTTTCCCATGAATCCCATATTTCCCTGATGAGTATGAACCCTGGCTGACACAGGCACTGGGGGGCCCAAATTTTAGGATTATTTAAAAATAGAATTTTGGGGGTATATGCTGCCAAAGGTAATGGGGCTCCAACTATAGGTTCATTTGGATAATTTTCATTTTAAAATGTAAAATACAAATTTAAAAGTGTACGCTGTCAGAGGCAGCGGGGTGCCCAATTCTGCGTTCATAGAAAATCTTAAAAATTCGAGAGTGTTTGCTGATAAAGGCAGTGGGTGCTGCATAATTCTAAGGTTCATTTCAAAATAGAAAATTATACAAATTCGATGATGTACGTTGACGAAAGCAGTATGGTTCCCCTATTCTAGGTTTCTTCAAAAACATAAAATCTTCCAATTTCGAGACTGTACATTGTCGAATGCAGTGGGGCACCCCAAACACAGGTTTGTTAAAAAAATATAAAATCATGGATGTACGTTGTCGATAGCAGTGCCCCCCACCCCCCTCCCACACACACAATTCCAGGTTCGTTTAAAAATCTAATATCACACAAATTCAAGGGTGAATGCAGACAAAAGACAATGAGGCCTCTGACTTTAGGTTCATTTGGACAATTTTAGCTAAAGAATGAAATTGTAATCGACTCAGAGAGGAAGGAAAATAACATAATGCAAAGAGTATAATAGGACGTTACTAATTAGAAAATATTTAATAATTTTAAATAAATTTTGCCAATGTTTTAACCCTTTATGTACTGAATTATGAAAATTTTATATTGTAAAGCATTTTACGTGAATTTTTGAAACTACATTAGAAGATTTACATAATGATTTAATAAATTTTAGAAGGACTGAAGGATTAATTAAATTTGAATTTATATGGATTTTGTGCAATATTTATAACCTGACTCAAACCTTTTATTTTAAATATTTTTCTTAGTATCTTGTAAAATTAGGAAATGTACAAATATAATGTTCTTGTTCTTACAATAGAAATATTTCCAAATTAAAAAATCCCCCCCCCCCTCCCCAACTGTAAGAAAACTGAAAAGATGCATAGGCAAAAGAAATCATCCTTTTAAAAATACTTTTGTTTTGTGTAACCCATAAAACTTTTGGAACAAGATAGTAAAGTAATGCATCTATGACTCATTCTAAACTGCATTACTACTCATCGATATATTAAATGAATTTTATAACAAGTTATTTTAATGGTTCTTATACAAACCGTCAGCAGATTAGATAAAGGGTTAATAAAATCTTTAATAGATATTTTTTTTAATTCTTAGAAGGGAAAAATACAGCACCAAATAATACAATTTTTGAATAAAAGTGAAATTAACGAACGATTATGAGTTTATCGAATGTCTGTGCGTGTGGGGGCTGTAGCAACATCCCATGCACCCCTGTAGCTATGTCCCTGATTCTACAGCAGTTGTTCTACCCGACATTTGTTGCCTAGTCAACTGCTTTTAAATTAAACAAGTAATTTCTGAGTCAGCACATTTACATTCACAATTTCATGAATTAGAACATCGTTCTGGTTTGCTCATGTACATTTTGAGCCCTGACCTTACGTTACATAAAGACAAAGACAATAAAGAAAGAATGTTATTTTGCGTGTACTGTACCTGTTCAGGTGGAAGAGCAGACCCACCTGCAGTCATTTCAGCGACAACAGAATCACTTAATTTTTATAGTTCTATCACCGCTTCTTTATTACAAATGAAATGAGTATTAGATGGACATGATTTTGTCTTTGGTGAGGACAATTTCAATTTTTTCTTTGACTTAAAAATACAAAAAAAGATAATTCTTTAATGTTGTTTCACTCATAGAAATGCAGAAATTTAGAACTGACTTGAAGCATGCAGCATTTCCAGATCTTTTTTCAATGTGAAATTCAACCAGTAATTGCCAACCAGTCGCAGAGAAAACAAGAAGTTTCATGCTCAAATAATTGAATGTTCATTAAAAAAATAACAGGATATTTAACATACAAACTGGCAGGGTTCATTGATATATATCAATGGATATGGATATATGTCATGGTATATGGGGCATTCTCACAATATTTTGACTTTTATGCCCCTGAATAATTTTTATTTTAATACACTTTTTTGTGTTTTTTTTTATATCATATACTGCAGAACATCCCAGTGCATGATTGCATAACAATATTAACGAGAAAAATAAGTTTTGGACGATGTTGGGGGTACAAATACCAGGAAAACACCTATACCGTTCCATGTCCCTGATGCTGATTTTTAAGTTTGGAGCTGTCTGTATAAAATTGTTTCAATAAAAGTAATTCAATATAATTTTTTTTCCAAAACTGGGACAATTTTTTTATATAAATATGTAGCAAAAGATTAACCTGCACACATTTTTATGGTTAATATTATTTTTTGAGCTCTGTCCCTGGGTTTTTCATCCTTACCATCCCTCTTGCTAAACTTATACAGAAAATCACTGCAGATGCAGCCACAGAATTTTTTTCAAGTTTTTTCTCATGCAGAAATATGCTAGAGAAAGAATGTCTAAAATTCTTTGACAGGAAATTTGCTGCAGAATTTAAATCAGCATTTAAATATCAATTTCAAGATTGTGGCTTTATTGGTAGTCTTACCGTCCCCAAGGTTTATTCCTGCACTTTTCGAGGTAAATTAAAAATATATATACATTTAATCCAATGTTAACAACTGTTTCTAAAAATCAATGAACATTGTGGCTATCACTTAGTCTTAACATGATTTGCCTAAAAATAGGTGGTAATTTTCCTTCCCGTTCCTTCTTTTCCCATTTCATTCCTTTTTTCCTATACCGTTCCCTTTTTTTACCTTGACGTCCCATCTTTAACACCCCTTTAAGACAATGTTATACAAAAATTCTGTATGAAAAGTACTACATTTTTATTATTTCTTATTTGAATATCCTGTGGGTACTATGCAAATTCATTATAAGTAAAAATTTAGAAGAAAGTAAAAAGTTATAGAAGTAAAATGGTTTCTTATTTGAATTTCCTGTGGGTACTATGCAAATTCATTAAAAGTAAAAATTTAGAAGAAAATAAAAAGTTATAGTGGTAAAATGGTAAGGAAAATTAAACTCACAAGTTTAACTTAAACCTCAGTTAAATAAAAATATTTTCGCTGTTGAACTTTTTTTCTTTATTTTGAATCATTAAGGCATTCGTCTATCAGATTAAAATGTTCTTTTAGCAAGTTTAATTTCACCAGATTTTTATTCCCGAAAGTCAAAAGATTGTGAGAATGCCCCATATACCTTGATATATATTGAATATTTATTTTTAAAATATCAAGACTTTTGATACTTTCGATATTTTTCTATACTTGATATTTATTTTTAAAACATCAAGGTTTTTCATATTTTCATACACTTGATATTTATTTTTGATATTTTCATATACTTGTTGATATTTTGTAGATTTGATATTTTTTTTTTACAATACCACTGTGCAAGATAATTTTGATATTTTCAGTTGAAACAAGTGTAAATGAAATTTGAAGTAGTATACTGTCAGAAGCAGTGGGGTGCTCCAATTCTATATTTGTATAAAAGTGTAAAATCTTACAAATTCGAGAGTATTCGCTGACAGGATTCATACTCATTTTCCAAGAAAAAATCCCCTGAGAATCCCCTGATGTATTTTTCAGGTAATACAATTTTTCCATGTCAACAATTAATGACATTTTTTAAACCAGTACCATGACACTCACCTTTTAGAAATAAAATAAAAACAAGATAATCTCAAAAATAAAGTTTATATATCATCTATATAAACAATATGAAAAAAACTTTAAAGAAAAAACATTAATTTGTGTAAAATAGATGAAGTCTGTATGCCTTGTAGGGCTGTACTTAAAAACTTGGTAGCTTGGCTGCAAGAAGTTAATTTCCACTTCACAATTTTCTTACTTCTTCAAAAGCATTATGAATGAATAATATGAATGCTGCAAGTGTCAATTTCAAATTTAAAACGTCCTTTACTTTTTTTAAGTTCCTCTTGAATTGTTATCAAACCTCACGATGTTAGAAGGTGAATCTAGTGAATGAATGGATGTAGACAAGACAGATGTGATATCATAAAGCACACAAACAACAGCAATTGCCCTTAATTTCCCAGATTAACCTGTCATTTTACCAGGTTTTGGGAATTTTTTGCATTAGGGGAAGACGGGGTACAATGAAACATTACTTGTAAAATCAGTCAAATTTGTCATAGAGAGTTGCAGTTTATATATATGTTATACAACTATATGTTCCAATTACTGATGTGATTTGGATACATTCACACTTCTACAACAGTAGCAATAGAAGATTATTGCTTTTACGCCATTGAAAGTAACTTTCTTTACTAAAAGTAAATTTGTTTATTTTTCCTTGTTGTTATATGCAATAATTATTTTTTCTATACATTGTTTTCTTTGGGTTGTTGTCTTCATACCTCCAAAACCAAACTAAAAAAAATAAATATTAGAAGTTTGAAAATAAATTTTTATTTAGTAACCTCAATGTGGGGTACAATGAAACACTTGCAGACGGGGTACAATGAAACATGTTTTATTATAGTAATAAAAGTAGTAAATAGAATATATTAGAAGTAAGAGTAGGAAAACAGAAAAAAAAAAGAGTTTTGTTCTAACCAGGTCAGTAAAAAATGCTCTTGTTAAGCAATTAAAAAACAGAAAGAGAAAAAAAGCTGAGAAGGGATTGTTTTGTAAACAAACTCTGCCTGCTACAGACTCTGATGATGATCCAGATTTTTTTCCAGGCCCAGCTGGTCATCGAGGTACTAAGAATCAGATATTCACACACAACATGTATGGCACAACCAGTATCCGTATAAATGAAAACATAAGGAAATATATACTGTTGGAGAAATCATACATTTAAATGAAGTCAAATGTGAAATACTTGATATAAAGACTCCAACCTAGGTTTTTTTTTTTTTTTTTTTTTTTAGAAACTTACATTAAAAAAAAAAAAAAAAAACTCATTCTGTTGAAACTACCACCCCATATTCCTTCAGGATCAACTGAAATATAAACAGAAATGCTAATTTTTGAAACTGACTTGCACCAATTTAATGTAAAATGAAAGGTATTTAAACTAATAGAATTTTCTTATTTTTCATCTTAGACTTACTATTTTTATCAATTTCCTTATTAATCAAGTTTTGTTTTTGTATTTATCTCATTTTTCATAAAATAAACTATACTGGGTGAAAATTGCTTCTATCATTTGGAGTGTTTCATTGTACCCCGGCATACGGGTACAATGAAACACTGTAAGACATTTATTTTTTGTTATTTTTCAAGCATAAAGATATTGTTTAGAACCTAATAAAAATTTATTTAGATGGGGAAAATACAAGATTAAAAATATGCATTAATTATATTTTTGTGCATGCAAAATTGTGGATAGGAAAAAAAAATTAGTAAATTTTGTTTCATTGTACCCCGTCTTCCCCTATCTCTTGAGATTCCCCTGATTTTTACAACCCCAAATTTATCCCCTGATTTTCCCATGAATCCCATATTTCCCTGATGAGTATGAACCCTGGCTGACACAGGCACTGGGGGGCCCCAATTTTAGGATTATTTAAAAATAGAATTTTGGGGGTATATGCTGCCAAAGGTAATGGGGCTCCAACTATAGGTTCATTTGGATAATTTTCATTTTAAAATGTAAAATACAAATTTAAAAGTGTACGCTGTCAGAGGCAGCGGGGTGCCCAATTCTACGTTCATAGAAAATCTTAAAAATTCGAGAGTGTTTGCTGATAAAGGCGGTGTGTGCTGCATAATTCTAAGGTTCATTTCAAAATAGAAAATTATACAAATTCGATGATGTACGTTGACGAAAGCAGTATGGTTCCCCTATTCTAGGTTTCTTCAAAAACATAAAATCTTGCAATTTCGAGACTGTACATTGTCGAATGCAGTGGGGCACCCCAAACACAGGTTTGTTAAAAAAATATAAAATCATGGATGTACGTTGTCGATAGCAGTGCCCCCCACCCCCCCTCCCACACACACAATTCCAGGTTCGTTTAAAAATCTAATATCACACAAATTCAACGGTGAATGCAGACAAAAGACAATGAGGCCTCTGACTTTAGGTTCATTTGGACAATTTTAGCTGAAGAATGAAATTGTAATCGACTCAGAGAGGAAGGAAAATAACATAATGCAAAGAGTATAATAGGACGTTACTAATTAGAAAATATTTAATAATTTTAAATAAGTTTTGCCAATGTTTTAACCCTTTATGTACTGAATTATGAAAATTTTATATTGTAAAGCATTTTACGTGAATTTTTGAAACTACATTAGAAGATTTACATAATCATTTAATAAATTTTAGAAGGACTGAAGGATTAATTAAATTTGAATTTATATGGATTTTGTGCAATATTTATAACCCGACTCAAACCTTTTATTTTAAATATTTTGCTTAGTATCTTGTAAAATTAGGAAATGTACAAATATAATGTTCTTGTTCTTACAATAGAAATATTTCCAAATTAAAAAATTCCCCCCCCCCCCTCCCCAACTGTAAGAAAACTGAAAAGATGCATAGGCAAAAGAAATCATCCTTTTAAAAATACTTTTGTTTTGTGTAACCCATAAAACTTTTGGAACAAGATAGTAAAGTAATGCATCTATGACTCATTCTAAACTGCATTACTACTCATCGATATATTAAATGAATTTTATAACAAGTTATTTTAATGGTTCTTATACAAACCGTCAGCTGATTAGATAAAGGGTTAATAAAATCTTTAATAGATATTTTTTTTAATTCTTAGAAGGGAAAAATACAGCACCAAATAATACAATTTTTGAACAAAAGTGAAATTAACGAACGATTATGAGTTTATCGAATGTCTGTGCGTGTGGGGGCTGTAGCAACATCCCATGCACCCCTGTAGCTATGTCCCTGATTCTACAGCAGTTGTTCTACCCGACATTTGTTGCCTAGTCAACTGCTTTTAAATTAAACAAGTAATTTCTGAGTCAGCACATTTACATTCACAATTTCATGAATTGGAACATCGTTCTGGTTTGCTCATGTACATTTTGAGCCCTGACCTTACGTTACATAAAGACAAAGACAATAAAGAAAGAATGTTATTTTGCGTGTACTGTACCTGTTCAGGTGGAAGAGCAGACCCACCTGCAGTCATTTCAGCGACAACAGAATCACTTAATTTTTATAGTTCTATCACCGCTTCTTTATTACAAATGAAATGAGTATTAGATGGACATGATTTTGTCTTTGGTGAGGACAATTTCAATTTTTTCTTTGACTTAAAAATACAAAAAAAGATAATTCTTTAATGTTGTTTCACTCATAGAAATGCAGAAATTTAGAACTGACTCGAAGCATGCAGCATTTCCAGATCTTTTTTCAATCTGAAATTCAACCAGTAATTGCCAACCAGTCGCAGAGAAAACAAGAAGTTTCATGCTCAAATAATTGAATGTTCATTAAAAAAATAACAGGATATTTAACATACAAACTGGCAGGGTTCATTGATATATATCAATGGATATGGATATATGTCATGGTATATGGGGCATTCTCACAATATTTTGACTTTTATGCCCCTGAATAATTTTTATTTTAATACACTTTTTTGTGTTTTTTTTATTTCATATACTGCAGAACATCCCAGTGCATGATTGCTTAACAATATTAACGAGAAAAATAAGTTTTGGACGATGTTGGGGGTACAAATACCAGGAAAACACCTATACCGTTCCATGTCCCTGATGCTGATTTTTAAGTTTGGAGCTGTCTGTATAAAATTGTTTCAATAAAAGTAATTCAATATAATTTTTTTTCCAAAACTGGGACAATTTTTTTATATAAATATGTAGCAAAAGATTAACCTGCACACATTTTTATGGTTAATATTATTTTTTGAGCTCTGTCCCTGGGTTTTTCATCCTTACCATCCCTCTTGCTAAACTTATACAGAAAATCACTGCAGATGCAGCCACAGAATTTTTTTCAAGTTTTTTCTCATGCAGAAATATGCTAGAGAAAGAATGTCTAAAATTCTTTGACAGGAAATTTGCTGCAGAATTTAAATCAGCATTTAAATATCAATTTCAAGATTGTGGCTTTATTGGTAGTCTTACCGTCCCCAAGGTTTATTCCTGCACTTTTCGAGGTAAATTAAAAATATATATACATTTAATCCAATGTTAACAACTGTTTCTAAAAATCAATGAACATTGTGGCTATCACTTAGTCTTAACATGATTTGCCTAAAAATAGGTGGTAATTTTCCTTACCGTTCCTTCTTTTCCCATTTCATTCCTTTTTTCCTATACCGTTCCCTTTTTTTACCTTGACGTCCCATCTTTAACACCCCTTTAAGACAATGTTATACAAAAATTCTGTATGAAAAGTACTACATTTTTATTATTTCTTATTTGAATATCCTGTGGGTACTATGCAAATTCATTATAAGTAAAAATTTAGAAGAAAGTAAAAAGTTATAGAAGTAAAATGGTTTCTTATTTGAATTTCCTGTGGGTACTATGCAAATTCATTAAAAGTAAAAATTTAGAAGAAAATAAAAAGTTATAGTGGTAAAATGGTAAGGAAAATTAAACTCACAAGTTTAACTTAAACCTCAGTTAAATAAAAATATTTTCGCTGTTGACCTTTTTTTCTTTATTTTGAATCATTAAGGCATTCGTCTATCAGATTAAAATGTTCTTTTAGCAAGTTTAATTTCACCAGATTTTTATTCCCGAAAGTCAAAAGATTGTGAGAATGCCCCATATACCTTGATATATATTGAATATTTATTTTTAAAATATCAAGACTTTTGATACTTTCGATATTTTTCTATACTTGATATTTATTTTTAAAACATCAAGGTTTTTCATATTTTCATACACTTGATATTTATTTTTGATATTTTCATATACTTGTTGATATTTTGTAGATTTGATATTTTTTTTTTACAATACCACTGTGCAAGATAATTTTGATATTTTCAGTTGAAACAAGTGTAAATGAAATTTGAAGTAGTATACTGTCAGAAGCAGTGGGGTGCTCCAATTCTATATTTGTTTAAAAGTGTAAAATCTTACAAATTCGAGAGTATTTGCTGACAGGATTCATACTCATTTTCCAAGAAAAAATCCCCTGAGAATCCCCTGATGTATTTTTCAGGAGATACAATTTTTCCATGTCAACAATTAATGACATTTTTTAAACCAGTACCATGACACTCACCTTTTAGAAATAAAATAAAAACAAGATAATCTCAAAAATAAAGTTTATATATCATCTATATAAACAATATGAAAAAAACTTTAAAGAAAAAACATTAATTTGTGTAAAATAGATGAAGTCTGTATGCCTTGTAGGGCTGTACTTAAAAACTTGGTAGCTTGGCTGCAAGAAGTTAATTTCCACTTCACAATTTTCTTACTTCTTCAAAAGCATTATGAATGAATAATATGAATGCTGCAAGTGTCAATTTCAAATTTAAAACGTCCTTTACTTTTTTTAAGTTCCTCTTGAATTGTTATCAGACCTCACGATGTTAGAAGGTGAATCTAGTGAATGAATGGATGTAGACAAGACAGATGTGATATCATAAAGCACACGAACAACAGCAATTGCCCTTAATTTCCCAGATTAACCTGTCATTTTACCAGGTTTTGGGAATTTTTTGCATTAGGGGAAGACGGGGTACAATGAAACATTACTTGTAAAATCAGTCAAATTTGTCATAGAGAGTTGCAGTTTATATATATGTTATACAACTATATGTTCCAATTACTGATGTGATTTGGATACATTCACACTTCTACAACAGTAGCAATAGAAGATTATTGCTTTTACGCCATTGAAAGTAACTTTCTTTACTAAAAATAAATTTGTTTATTTTTCCTTGTTGTTATATCTAATAATTATTTTTTCTATACATTGTTTTCTTTGGGTTGTTGTCTTCATACCTCCAAAACCAAACTAAAAAAAATAAATATTAGAAGTTTGAAAATAAATTTTTATTTAGTAACCTCAATGTGGGGTACAATGAAACACTTGCAGACGGGGTACAATGAAACATGTTTTATTATAGTAATAAAAGTAGTAAATAGAATATATTAGAAGTAAGAGTAGGAAAACAGAAAAAAAAAAGAATTTTGTTCTAACCAGGTCAGTAAAAAATGCTCTTGTTAAGCAATTAAAAAACAGAAAGAGAAAAAAAGCTGAGAAGGGATTGTTTTGTAAACAAACTCTGCCTGCTACAGACTCTGATGATGATCCAGATTTTTTTCCAGGCCCAGCTGGTCATCGAGGTACTAAGAATCAGATATTCACACACAACATGTATGGCACAACCAGTATCCGTATAAATGAAAACATAAGGAAATATATACTATTGGAGAAATCATACATTTAAATGAAGTCAAATGTGAAATACTTGATATAAAGACTCCAACCTAGGTTTTTTTTTAGAAACTTACATTAAAAAAAAAAAAAACCTCATTCTGTTGAAACTACCACCCCATATTCCTTCAGGATCAACTGAAATATAAACAGAAATGCTAATTTTTAAAACTGACTTGCACCAATTTAATGTAAAATGAAAGGTATTTCTTAAACTAATAGAATTTTCTTATTTTTCATCTTAGACTATACTATTTTTACCAATTTCCTTATTAATCAAGTTTTGTTTTTGTATTTATCTCATTTTTCATAAAATAAACTATACTGGGTGAAAATTGCTTCTATCATTTGGAGTGTTTCATTGTACCCCGGCATACGGGTACAATGAAACACTGTAAGACATTTATTTTTTGTTATTTTTCAAGCATAAAGATATTGTTTAGAACCTAATAAAAATTTATTTAGATGAGGAAAATACAAGATTAAAAATATGCATTAATTATATTTTTGTGCATGCAAAATTGTGGATAGGAAAAAAAAATTAGTAAATTTTGTTTCATTGTACCCCGTCTTCCCCTATGTCTTGAGATTCCCCTGATTTTTACAACCCCAAATTTATCCCCTGATTTTCCCATGAATCCCATATTTCCCTGATGAGTATGAACCCTGGCTGACACAGGCACTGGGGGACCCCAATTTTAGGATTATTTAAAAATAGAATTTTGGGGGTATATGCTGCCAAAGGTAATGGGGCTCCAACTATAGGTTCATTTGGATAATTTTCATTTTAAAATGTAAAATACAAATTTAAAAGTGTACGCTGTCAGAGGCAGCGGGGTGCCCAATTCTGCGTTCATAGAAAATCTTAAAAATTCGAGAGTGTTTGCTGATAAAGGCAGTGGGTGCTGCATAATTCTAAGGTTCATTTCAAAATAGAAAATTATACAAATTCGATGATGTACGTTGACGAAAGCAGTATGGTTCCCCTATTCTAGGTTTCTTCAAAAACATAAAATCTTCCAATTTCGAGACTGTACATTGTCGAATGCAGTGGGGCACCCCAAACACAGGTTTGTTAAAAAAATATAAAATCATGGATGTACGTTGTCGATAGCAGTGCCCCCCACCCCCCTCCCACACACACAATTCCAGGTTCATTTAAAAATCTAATATCACACAAATTCAAGGGTGAATGCAGACAAAAGACAATGAGGCCTCTGACTTTAGGTTCATTTGGACAATTTTAGCTAAAGAATGAAATTGTAATCGACTCAGAGAGGAAGGAAAATAACATAATGCAAAGAGTATAATAGGACGTTACTAATTAGAAAATATTTAATAATTTTAAATAAGTTTTGCCAATGTTTTAACCCTTTATGTACTGAATTATGAAAATTTTATATTGTAAAACATTTTACGTGTATTTTTGAAACTACATTAGAAGATTTACATAATGATTTAATAAATTTTAGAAGGACTGAAGGATTAATTAAATTTGAATTTATATGGATTTTGTGCAATATTTATAACCTGACTCAAACCTTTTATTTTAAATATTTTGCTTAGTATCTTGTAAAATTAGGAAATGTACAAATATAATGTTCTTGTTCTTACAATAGAAATATTTCCAAATTAAAAAATCCCCCCCCCCCTCCCCAACTGTAAGAAAACTGAACAGATGCATAGGCAAAAGAAATCATCCTTTTAAAAATACTTTTGTTTTGTGTAACCCATGAAACTTTTGGAACAAGATAGTAAAGTAATGCATCTATGACTCATTCTAAACTGCATTACTACTCATCGATATATTAAATGAATTTTATAACAAGTTATTTTAATGGTTCTTATACAAACCGTCAGCAGATTAGATAAAGGGTTAATAAAATCTTTAATAGATATTTTTTTTAATTCTTAGAAGGGAAAAATACAGCACCAAATAATACAATTTTTGAACAAAAGTGAAATTAACGAACGATTATGAGTTTATCGAATGTCTGTGCGTGTGGGGGCTGTAGCAACATCCCATGCACCCCTGTAGCTATGTCCCTGATTCTACAGCAGTTGTTCTACCCGACATTTGTTGCCTAGTCAACTGCTTTTAAATTAAACAAGTAATTTCTGAGTCAGCACATTTACATTCACAATTTCATGAATTGGAACATCGTTCTGGTTTGCTCATGTACATTTTGAGCCCTGACCTTACGTTACATAAAGACAAAGACAATAAAGAAAGAATGTTATTTTGCGTGTACTGTACCTGTTCAGGTGGAAGAGCAGACCCACCTGCAGTCATTTCAGTGACAACAGAATCACTTAATTTTTATAGTTCTATCACCGCTTCTTTATTACAAATGAAATGAGTATTAGATGGACATGATTTTGTCTTTGGTGAGGACAATTTCAATTTTTTCTTTGACTTAAAAATACAAAAAAAGATAATTCTTTAATGTTGTTTCACTCATAGAAATGCAGAAATTTAGAACTGACTCGAAGCATGCAGCATTTCCAGATCTTTTTTCAATCTGAAATTCAACCAGTAATTGTCAACCAGTCGCAGAGAAAACAAGAAGTTTCATGCTCAAATAATTGAATGTTCATTAAAAAAATAACAGGATATTTAACATACAAACTGGCAGGGTTCATTGATATATATCAATGGATATTGATATATGTCATGGTATATGAGGCATTCTCACAATATTTTGACTTTTATGCCCCTGAATAATTTTTATTTTAATACACTTTTTTGTGTTTTTTTTATTTCATATACTGCAGAACATCCCAGTGCATGATTGCATAACAATATTAACGAGAAAAATAAGTTTTGGACGATGTTGGGGGTACAAATACCAGGAAAACACCTATACCGTTCCATGTCCCTGATGCTGATTTTTAAGTTTGGAGCTGTCTGTATAAAATTGTTTCAATAAAAGTAATTCAATATAATTTTTTTTCCAAAACTGGGACAATTTTTTTATATAAATATGTAGCAAAAGATTAACCTGCACACATTTTTACGGTTAATATTATTTTTTGAGCTCTGTCCCTGGGTTTTTCATCCTTACCATCCCTCTTGCTAAACTTATACAGAAAATCACTGCAGATGCAGCCACAGAATTTTTTTCAAGTTTTTTCTCATGCAGAAATATGCTAGAGAAAGAATGTCTAAAATTCTTTGACAGGAAATTTGCTGCAGAATTTAAATCAGCATTTAAATATCAATTTCAAGATTGTGGCTTTATTGGTAGTCTTACCGTCCCCAAGGTTTATTCCTGCACTTTTCGAGGTAAATTAAAAAAATATATATATTTAATCCAATGTTAACAACTGTTTCTAAAAATCAATGAACATTGTGGCTATCACTTAGTCTTAACATGATTTGCCTAAAAATAGGTGGTAATTTTCCTTACCGTTCCTTCTTTTCCCATTTCATTCCTTTTTTCCTATACCGTTCCTTTTTTTTACCTTAACATCCATTTTTAACACCCCTTTAAGACAATGTTAACAACTGTTTCTAATAATCAATGAACATTGTGGCTATAACTTAGTCTTAACATGATTTACCTAAAAATAGGTGGTAATTTTCCTTACCGTTCCTTCTTTTCCCATTTCGTTCCTTTTTTCCTATGCCGTCCCCTTTTTTTACCTTAACATCCATTTTTAACACCCCTTTAAGACAATGTTATACAAAAATTCAGTATTAAAAGTACTACATTTTTAATATTTCTTATTTGAATGTCCTGTGGGTACTATGCAAATTCATTATAAGTAAAAATTTAGAAGAAAATAAAAAGTTATAGTGGTAAAATGGTAACGAAAATTAAACTCACCAGTTTAACTTAAACCTCAGTTAAATAAAAATATTTTTGCTGCTGACCTTTTTTTCTTTATTTTGAATCATTAAGGCATTCGTGTATCAGATTAAAATGTTATTTTAGCAAGTCTAATTTCACCAGATTTTTATTCCCGAAAGTCGAAAGATTGTGAGAATGACCCATATACCTTGATATATATCGAATATTTATTTTTAAAATATCAAGATACTTGATATTTATTTTTAAAACATCAAGGTTTTTCATATTTTCATACACTTGATATTTATTTTTGATATTTTCATATACTTGTTGATATTTTGTAGATTTGATATTTTTTTTTTACAATACCACTGTGCAAGATAATTTTGATATTTTCAGTTGAAACAAGTGTAAATGAAATTTGAAGTAGTATACTGTCAGAAGCAGTGGGGTGCTCCAATTCTATATTTGTTTAAAAGTATAAAATCTTACAAATTCGAGAGTATACGCTTGTTTTAAGATAGTCACTGTTAGGTAAATGCAGGGTTCATACAGAGTTGGGAAGAAAAAATCCAAGGAGTACCGAAAAAAATCCAAGGAGTCCAAAAAATTTTAAGGATTTGCCATTTTTTTTTTTTTGTAGTTGTTGCTTTTATGTGCTGCATCGTTATGTGGTATGCACACTCCAATTTTGATCAATCAAATCCCAAACACTTATTATGTATATCACATACATGATACATCTTAAAGAAAATTTTAAAAGGTTAAAAAAAAAAAAAAGAATGCTAAACGCAACATACAAGAAAAAATATGACAAGTTATAGTTTTTTCTTTTATTCTTTTAGAATGATCGAAATAAAACGCGAATTCCATTAAAAGATCGCGGATTTCCCCCAGAAGATCGCGAAAAACACACGAATTTCCCCAGAAGATCGCGAAAAACACGCGAATTTCCCCCAGAAGATCGCGAAACACACGCGAATTTCGGCCCAGCGGTAATCGATTCCTTTGAAGGTAAAACTTTGACAAAATTCGCATTTCTTTCCCCCGATCATATGATGAAATTCGCGTGTTTTTCGCGATCCTTTGACGAAATTCGAGTGTTTTTAGCGATCTTTTGAGGAAATTCGTGTGCTTTTTGCGATCTTCTGCGGGAAATTCGCTTTTTTTCGCGATTCATTGGAATTCGCGTTTCATTTCGATCGTTTGATGAAACTGACGTTTTTTTCGCGATCTTTTGACGAAATTTGTGTTTTTCGCGATCTTCTGAGGGAAATTCGCGTGTTTTTCGCGATCTTCTGGGGGAAATTCGCGCGTTTTTCGCGATCTTCTGGGGGAAATTCGCGCGTTTTTCGCGATCTTCTGGGGGAAATTCGCGCGTTTTTCGCGATCTTCTGGGGGAAATTCGCGCGTTTTTCGCGATCTTCTGGGGGAAATTCGTGTGTTTTTTGCGATTTTCTGGGGGAAATTTGTGTGTTTTTTCGCGAACTTCTGGAACAAATTTGTGTGCTTTTCGCGATCTTTTAATGGAATTCGTGTTTTATTTCGATCATTTGACGAAACTGACGTTTTTCTCGCGATCACCTGATGGAAACCGCGTGTTTTTCGCGATCCTTTGACGAAATTCGCGTCTTTTTCGCGATCCTTTGACGAAATTCGCTTCTGTTTCGCGATCTTCTGGGGGAAATTCGCGTGTTTTTCGCGATCTTCTGGGGAAATTTGTGTGTTTTTCGCGATCTTCTGGGAGAAATCCGCGATCTTTTAATGGAATTCGCGTTTTATTTCGATCATTTGACGAAACTGACGTTTTACTCGCGATTATTTGATGGAAACCGCGTGTTTCTCGCGATCCTTTGACGAAATTCGCTTGATTTTCGCGATCTTCTGAGGGAAATTTGCGTTTTTTCGCGATTTTCTGAGGGAAATTCGCGTTTTTTCGTCATTTTCTGAAGGAAATTCGCATTTTTCGCGATTTTCTGAAGGAAATTCGCATTTTTTCGCGATGGACTGAAGGAAATTCGCGTTTTTTCGCGATCAACTGAAGGAAATTCGCGTTTTTTCGCGATCAACTGAAGGAAATTCGCGTTTTTTCGCGATCAACTGAAGGAAATTCGCGTTCTTTCGCGATCAACTGAAGGAAATTCGCGTTTTTTCGCGATCTTCTGAAGGAAATTCGCGCTTTTTCGCGATCTTCTGAAGGAAATTCGCGTTTTTTCGCGATCTTCTGAAGGAAATTCGCATTTTTCGCGATCTTCTGAAGGAAATTCGCGTTTTTTCGCGATCTTCTGAAGGAAATTCGCGTTTTTTCGCGATCTTCTGAAGGAAATTCGCGTTTTTTCGCGATCTTCTGAAGGAAATTCGCGTTTTTTCGCGATCTTCTGAGGGAAATTCGCCTTTTTTCGCGATCTTCTGAGGGAAATTCGCCTTTTTTCGCGATCTTCTGAGGGAAATTCGCGATCTTTTAATGGAATTCGCGTTTCATTTCGATCGTTTGACGAAACTGACGTTTTTTCGCAATCCATTGACGAAATTTGTGTGTTTTTTCCGATCTTCTGGGGAAAATTCGCGTCCTTTCACGATCTTCTGGCAGAAATTTGCGTCTTTTTGCGATCTTCTGGCAGAAATTCGCGATTTTTCATGATGATCTGGGAGAAATTCGCGTTTCTTTCGTGATCTTTTCATGGAATTCGCGTTTTATTTCGATCGTTTGACGAAACTGACGTTTTTTTCGGGATCTTTTGATGGAAACCGCGTGTTTTTCGCAATACTTGGACGAAATTTGCGTATTTTTAGCGATCTTTCGAGGAAATTCGCGTGTTTTTAGCGATCTTTTGAGGAAATTCGCATGTGTTTCGCGATCTGTTGAGGAAATTCGCATGTGGTTCGCGATCTTCTGGGGGAAATTCGCATGTGTTTTGCGATATTTTAATAGAATTCGCGTTTTATTACTATCGTTTGACGAAATTGACGTTTTTTGCGATCTTTTGATGGAAACCGCGTGTTTTTCGCGATCGTTTGACGAAATTGACATTTTTTGCGATCTTTTGATGGAAACCGCGTGTTTTTCGCGATCGTTTGACGAAATTCGTGTGTTTTTCTCGATATTTTGAGGAAATTCACGGGTTTTTTGCGATCTTTCTAGGAAATTCGCATTTTTTGCGATCTTTTGAGGAAATTCGCGTGTGTTTTGCGATCTTCTGGGGGAAATTCGCGTGGGTTTCAAGATATTTTAATAGAATTCGCGTTTTATTTCTATCGTTTGATGAAATTGACGTTTTTTGCGATCTTTTGATGGAAACCGCGTGTTTGTCGCGATCGTTTGACGAAATTGACATTTTTTGCGATCTTTTGATGGAAACCGCGTGTTTTTCGCGATCGTTTGACGAAATCACGATTTTTTTCCGCGATCTATTGACGAAATTTGACAGTATTTTTTGAGACATATTTGCGAAAAAACGCGATTTTTCCGTGATTCTTGGCTAATTGCCAAACATCGATGAAATTTAAAATAAAGATCGGTTAATAGTGTTGAAAAACGGACTTTACGAACCTAATAATTGAAAAAAGGACCTAGTGGGAGCCCTGCTATAAGATTATCCTAACCAATCAATGCTGTGCTTCATAAATAACGGGCATAAAGGATTTACCGTGCGTTTTACAATCACGATTTTTTTTTTTCCTCGGCAGCAATACCGCTTGCGCCCGAAGCCGCAATACAATTTAAGGAGTTTCTAAGGAGTGGTTTGCTTATCTAAGTAGTTCTAAGTACTACTTGGGAGTGTTTTCATTTCCAAGAAGTTTCCAAGGAGTCTAAGGAGTCTGTGCGAACCCTGTAAATGACATCCTATGTGTAAAAAGCTATTTTTCTTTAATGAAAAATTTTACCTCCCCAATTTTTTTCTGTTTAAAGTATACATATGGAGCAATGTTTTTAGCAAGTTTGAAAAAAATTTATGATGGGCCATTTTTTTTATGGCCCATTACAGTAAGCCAATTTTTGAGGGTGATATTTTCGGTTTAAATGTAATAAACAGTATTAAAATAAAAATTTACCATTGTTTTAATATCATATATGCATTCTTTATATAAATAGCTTTAAATTGGTACCAGAAATATAAAAT
The DNA here is from genome assembly GCA_963932465.1 of Maratus speciosus. Lineage (NCBI taxonomy): Eukaryota > Metazoa > Arthropoda > Arachnida > Araneae > Salticidae > Maratus > Maratus speciosus. Next base: position 75,828,733 of record OZ010796.1, on the reverse strand, counting down.
TTGAATCATTAGTTGTCAAGTTATGGACATTTATAGACATTGGGATAGCATTCAAGATGGCCGCCATTTGGTAAAAATGACCATTTTTTAAAAGGGTATATCTCAGTGAATATTGCGCAAATTAGTTTTAAATTTCAGATTTGAGGGTTTCACTACTATGTCTGTCTACAAAAAAAATTAAAAAAAAATCTGTGACTATGGTGCAACACCCATTGGTTGAATTCGTGTGGAATGACCCATATACTATATATGTATATTATATATATGTACAGTCGTGGAAAAAAAATGTAAACACCTTCTACTAATCCTCAACAAATTTCGTAGAAGAAAGTTACTGGTACTGAACAATTGGAAATAAAGTCTACTTTTAAATGATGTATATAAAATTTGCTTAGGGGGCCATCTACATATTAAAACTAACCATAACTTTGTTTTTTTCAATAGCAGTACATAATTCTGACAGCATAAATGAACTCTACACCCTTCAATTAGTCTAAAAACAAATTTTTATACAATTCGTACCATATGTTTCCCAGAAATTAATTATTTTAAAACGAGTGTATTTTAAGGGCTATATCCAAATTGAAGTTCGGTACTCAATTGTTAACCAAGAGAGCTTCCTTTTTGATCAAGGCACCTTAAGCAGTCAATTAAGCCTGTTAGATTACAGGATAACATATAAAATTTCAAAATATTTAGTCACTTCTATCATAGTCGGCCCCTTAAACCATCATTCTGCCGTTTTTTAAGCATAATTTGAAAACTACTTGGAAGAAAAATGTGAAATTTTGGATTTCCATAAAGCAGGACTTAATAGATCTGAATCCATCAAAAAAATTGTAGGTTGCAATTCATAATTTTTTTTAATATTAATTTCATAATTGATAATTTATATCAGAAAATTATAAAAATTGCTAATTCAACGTATTTATGTTTGGGTATATTAGTATTATTGCTACACAAAAATTTAGCACATTAGGAGCATAATTTCAAGAGATATAAATAAAAATATGAAAACGTAATTTAACATTAGAAGCACTAAATTTTGAATGATTATAATTCAAAAACTTATCATTCAAATGACTTGAAATTTTGTGTCTAGGCATAGTTTGAACCAAAGATTTCAAATATCTTGTTAAAATTGGGTATTGCTACTGAAAAAAATTAAGTTTGGATTCGTTTTAATATGTAGATGTCCCCCTAAGCAAATTTTATATACATCATTTAAAAGTAGACTTTATATCCAATCGTTCGGTACCAGTAACTTTTGTCTACGATAATTTGTTGAGGACTTAGTAGGGGTTGTTTACTTTTTTTTTCCACAACTGTACACACAGGTATATATATATATATATATATATATATATATATGTACACACATATGTACACCTAACCTCATATTATGTGCACATCAGCATTTTTTTCCCTTATTACCCAACTACTCAGTACTCGGTACTTGGCTGAGTAGTCAGTGGCTGAGTACTTGGTACTCGGTACACCTCTACTAGGTACTCCTACGTAGACTACAGACCCAAAAGGTTTTAAATGTTGAACTGATGGTTTTACACCACCATACAACTCAAACGGAATTTTCTCCAAAGCCCGTGGACAAATGTGGTTCCAAGTGTACACATAATATTTCATGGCCTCTGGCCAAAATTTAGGATCAAGCTTACTTTCACATAAAATTGTTCTCGCGCCGTTAACTACAGTTTGCATAAACCTCTCAACTACTCCATTCTGTTCTGGCGTAAACGGGTTAGATAATTCATGTTTTATCCCCCTTTCCTCAAAAAAATTCCTGAAACTATCATTGACAAGCTCTCCCCCATTATCCGTATGTACACTCTTAACTCTCTTTCCAAGAAAATTCTCAGCACGAGTTATGTGAGCTTTCATAATATCGAAAGTATTGGACTTAAGCTTCATAGGATAAAGGGACACGCACCAAGAGAAGTCGTCAATTATAGACAGGAAATAACGTTCACCTTGCCTACCTTCGGTCCTACACGGACCCCAAAGATCGGCATATAACAGTTTTAATGGTTGAGAAGATCTGTTGTTGTCAAGAGAATGAAATGAAACACGTTTAAAGTGATTTAATTTACATAATTCACATTTAAAGTTTAAATCTTTTAAGTCAGGTAACCCACGAACCCCCCTCTTACAGCATGTGTGAACTAAAAGAGCTGGACTTACATGGCCAAAATGGCAATGCCACAGCTTCATATTTTCAACATTATTTGCAGAAATAGAAACATGCTTGCTTTTTACGAGAATTAGAAATTTGAGGGGAAACCTGATAAACTCCATTTTTAAGATAAGCGCTAAATAGGTACTCACTCTCTCGAGACACTTTCACCTCATCTTTTTGTCCAATTGTGGACCAGAAATTAAATTTCACCTTAAACGGCTTGAAAACATTACGTTGGTTAAAGTTACAATTCTCTGACCCAAATGAAGTTTCACTTCACCTTTCCCTTCGATCTGGAACGAAATCCCCCTGACAGCATCGGTCATCTTTTCATTAATAAAAGTTCAAATTTAACAAACAAACATTTGACAAAAAGGATGAGACGCACCTGAATCAAAGATCCAGGTGGCCCCATTACCAACATTATATAAATTAACTTGAGAAACATAATACAAAGATGACTTACGTACATCGTCACTGGGACTTTGGGATTTAGGACGACGAACATTAGGACTATGTTTAGAATCAGGTCCATTCAGTCGATGACTGCCTTGGTCAGGATACATCTTCTGGTCACAAGATGGTCTGGAACAAGCTGATGGAGAATTGTCGCCAGGTTGACAAACAGGATCTCTGTATCCACGCTTTCGATTTTCAGGAGAATCACCATAAGAACTCTGGTCATCGGTAGAAGAATGTCGGCTCGATGAAGAAAAAACATTTGTAGATTTCGATGGATAGAGACTACTGAACTTCTCTTCCTGCCATGATTTCTGCTTAACAGGACACTCACACCGTGATTTGTAATGGCCTAAACGGTTACAATTCCAACATTTAATATGCTTACGAGCTTTTACAAACTTTTTCACATTTGACATCTGAACTTCAGGTACCGCTTTACCACTATCCAACTCTCTAACCCTCAATTGGATTTCTTCAGCTACAAGTTCAGTCACTATCTTATTGAAAATGAACTTATCATCACTCCATCATAGAATATTTTGAACTATGCTATCAAAACTTCGTGGTAAATACCGCAACATCTGAAAGCTTGTATACTTTTCTTTAAAGGAAGAATCAATGGATTTAATTTCTGTTGAAATGCATAGTAAATGAGAAGCAAATAAATTAATTGCCTCATTTTCTGCTATTCTACACTCCATTAAATCACTAAACACCTTCATATGGTAAGACCTCGAATGTGGACAGAAATTTAACTTTAACTTCTTCCAGGCACTAACTGGATCAGGACAACCCTCAATTATCCTTCTGTAATCAGCTTCGATATTTAAATATATTATCGACAGTACTTGATTAGCCATTTGATTGAATGCTGCAATGCCAGCGTCAGACACAATTGTGCTCTTTTCTAGCTTACTCTTCGATGTCGCGATTGTATCCCATAAATTCTTCTCTAAAAGTAGATATTTCATATCCATACACCAGTTGGTGTAATTATGAGTGTTCAATTTCTCGATTGAAAAAGTAGCCATTTTATTTCACGATCCGACAACCAGGAAATTAAAAAAATTTCATATATTTTTAAAAGAGATCACCATTAAAAACTTTAATCAGAATAAAAAATTTCTTTCATAAAAAAATTTTCATTTTTCAGGAACAAACCATTTACTTCTGCAAAATTTCATATCTATCTACTGCCCCCCCCCCCCCCCACTTTTGAACTCGTACATTCCTTAAAAAGGTAAGAGCTGTAGAATACCACTTTACATTAATGAAATTTAACTTCACTGGGCTTGCTTACAATAAGCCAAAAACCATCATTGCTCATAACCTCTTGTGTGTGCATAGGACTTTAATGAGGCAATAAGAGAAGAAATGGGTTTAAAGCTTGTTTAAACAATACTATGCACTCCATATTATAGAATCAGTACTTATTATATCATCAAGAAATTAAAGTACAACTCCAGTGGCATTCTGATGCACCGTACCTTTTAACCAATTTAACTTGATATTACTTTTATGTTCAGCATAAAAAAAATATGATTCTTGTTTACAGATTTTAATGTGGGACAAAAGTGTAGTCTGTTGATCATCTTTTTCAATTTGACCAGACAATCAATTGCCAAAAGTGGTAACATTATCACATATATCCACTGTTGAAGTAGATTTTAAAAAAATTATGCTTGAGCTCTATACATTTAAAACAAATTTCATTCGAAAGTAATCCCCCCCCTCCCTACTTGATATGTCGTGTAGGAGCAATAAAACAATTGCTATACATTTCGTAAAATATCAACCATGTTTGGCAGTTGTCTAAAAGTAAGCTATGAAATTAGAGTGATACAAAAAAGTGTGTAGCAAAAAAAATAGGACTTTGTCACTAATAAAAAATGAAAGGTACTGACCTTAGAAGAGCTTGATATCTTATTTTTCTGATTTTGTTTTACAGTTCCCGTTTTTTTTCCATTCCTCTTGTTCTTTACAACTTTTTTTTCTGGTATTGGTGATTTTGGTTTTCCAACATTTTTCACACGTATTTTCGTAACTTTTTTCACATCTTTAATTGCAGTCTTTTTAGATGTTTTGGCTGGATCAATAGTATGTTGTGAAGTTTGTGATTTCAAAGCTGAAAAAAAAAAATAGCAATTTTAAAAAGTTACAAATTAGAAAATTTTCGAAAAAACACGTTTGATCATGTTTAAAAAAAAAAAAAAAAAAAAATCTTAAAAATAAAGAAAGAAAGAAAGAAAGAAAAAAGGCTTGTTATAAAAAATGCAAAAACTACTTCGTATATGGTACAAAGTCAGAACTCAAGAAACAGCAGGGTTTAACTGATTCTGGATTCTGTGTTTTATAAATTCAGGATTTTGTGTTTAATCTTGTCAATAAAGTTATTTTTACAAGTAAGACATCACATCATGCTAAATTGAGGATGCTCTACACTATTATAATCGACATTTTGTTGCTATCACTCACATATTTCAAGATAGGGTCAACAATTTACACATTTCACCACTAGCAGGCACTGCAGTCACTCTGATATAACAGCACATAGTTAGTGCTGTGGTCATAAAAATACCAGAGAGTATACACTAGAATGATGTAAGTTCATGGATAAAGTATATGCTATAGCTTTATTTGAGAAACAGAGGGTATACAGAGGTTCTTAAGAGAATCCAGAAAGTATATGGCATAAACTTCCGTATACCTTCCACTAGACGCTTGCAGAGATATCCGAGTGTATCTGGACATTACTTTTCACTTGCCAGGACCTTCTAGTAGGGTTACAAAAAAAAAAAAGCTAAAATTAAAAGCCACGCCGCACAGTTGATCAAAGTATAGGCGATGTCGAACATAGGATTATCGCGATAGTATAAGCCTCTATATATATATATATATATATATATATGATGTTTTTTTATATTTAGTTTAAATGAGTAAAATAAATGATACTGAAAGTATCTGCATGTTTTTTAAGAACAACTTTGCATTTTTTGTCGCAAACAAGAAGTATAGGGAGCTGATGCATAACTAAAATAAACTGGAAAAACAAAGCATGCAGTTTTTACTTATATCCAAATGACATTTGTGGAATATTTAAAACATTTGTTTAATTTTTAATTGGCAACATATGCAATATTTACATAACTCTTTAAAACCGTTCCACAAAACTGTAACATTTTAGAACTGATTTCAGTGCATATTTGTTATTATTGGGTTTGAGTTTTTTAAAATTATCATGTATTAATATTAGCATATTTCTTTTTTATTTCAAACAAGATTATTTCATTTTGTCTTTTTTTTTATATTCTTTTCAAATATGATAACAAACGGAAATTTGTTTCTGTTTCTGAAGAATTTAAATAATGGTTTTAGTTATGAAAAATCAATGCTTAGTTTTGTAAGTAAACAGTGTGGACTAATTGCCTCAGAAATTGATGAAGAAAATTTAAGAAGCGTTTACGTATGTTTTGTGTAAATTCAAAAGATAGCTGGCTGAAATCTGAATGAAAATTAGATCGATTCAATATTAAAAACTATTCTTCACTTCAATGTTCCTTTAAAGTTGGTAATGAGCTTAAACCATTTGCCATTGAAAATTTGCAGAAATGAATATCATGAAAATGTTTTTCAGACATAACTGAAACTCATGAAAGAAGACAAACTCAATGTATCAGAGAGGATACTGCTGGAGAAGCTACAATAAGAAGAATCAAAGGGAAAAGTTCAACGCGAATTCAGAAAAGAATTGGGTTTGCTAATAGATATTGTTAAACAGGGAAGTGATTTGACACACAATGAAACACTGCAAGGACATTTTTTGCTGAGTTTGAAAAGACAGCTGAGATCACTGTATTGGATAAATAACTTATTAAACATATACTGTATGCTACTTTTTAGAAAAGCCCAAATACTTTTTTTTTATTATTATTATTGAAGTTATTAATCTCTAAGATTATTATAATTGAAGCAATTGTAAAACTGATGTAAAAAGCTTTTCTAATTATTGCTATATTTAGAAATTAATAGAAAAATACACTTAATCTGTACAACAAAATTAAAACTTGGTAACTTCTTAGCAAAACAAAAACAAAATTTTATCCAGTAGGGGAAGGTGGAGCCAGTGGTGTAGTCGTAAAAAAAAAAACAGAGGGTATACGTTCTAAGCAGAGGGTATACGCTCAAGGCAGAGGGTAAAAATTTGGCAATTTCACACTGGGAACGGCTAAAAACTGTGCCTCAAAGTACGGTTGGTATTATATGCCAGCTTCTGTACCTAAATTACAAACTCATGGAAAAGATATGATTACAAATTTTGCTGTTCCAATTGGATAATTATTGGAAGAAGCTAGCGAAGCTTGAAATAAAGAGTTTCAAAGGTACCAGGAGTCCCATAAGAGAAAAATAAGTCAAAGAGCATGTAACAAAGACTTATTGCACTATTTGCTAATAACATGCAATTTCCAGTATTAGACACAAAATAGAAAATGTTCAAAGGAACAGAAAATTTCTAGAAGCATTGAAACTTTTACTTAAAAATATAACACTTTATCACTGACACAGCAGTGCATCTATTTATTAGAGTACATTTAACCCTCTGAGAGCCTTTGTGCTTTTCAGCATTTTCATGTAAATGTTTATATAACCCAAGATATGAGTATATTAAATTTAATTTCACAGTTTAATGTTAAATTAGTTTTTTACATCATTTGATCCCAGAAATTTCTTACAGTATAATCTTATTTTAAAAATATTTTTGTGTACAGTCAATTTAACATGTTTTCTGGAAATGGAAAGTTATGCAATAGCCGCTTCAAGTCTATTTATTTTGAAAATGTGCAGGTTTGTGCAAAAAATCCTCTATACCACATTAAAGTATAGGTTTTCAGGAATACCAACATGTGTTTGAAATTTCAAACAACTTTAAACAATTTAAGTTACATAATTTTGAAGATTATGACATCGTTAATTCTATATATGTTGTTCATAATGTAGAATGAGACATAAAATTCAATCAAAATGTAGTCAGTGGTGGTTTAAAATGTGTTTTAAGAAATTAATAATGATATTTCAAATGAGTTATTAGTAGAGGTTACTTAAGTTCATTTCTGAGCACAACAAAAATGTTGCTAAAATTCGCAGAAAAATTCCTCTGCTGAAAGGTGTGTATTCCGAGCTATACAAATTAGAGATGCAACGAATATTCGGCCGAAGCCGAATATTCGGTCCATTCGGCCTGTTTGCCAAATATTCGGCTTCGGCCGAATATCAAGTCCATTATTCGGCCTTGGCCGAATAATACTGTAATAAATGTTTTTATATTTACACAGTATAACTTTTTAATTTGACAATTTATATTCATCATGTATAATGAAAATTTTATTTGAAATTAACTAACACTTTTTTCCCCCATTAACTTTCATACCCCGAATGAGTTTTATCTACCCATTTTTATACAAGAGGCTAATTTAGGAATCATGTTAAAAAAATTTTATGCTGTATAAGTAAGTACAAAAAGTACCTGCTTGTAATAAGCAGTTAAATTTAATAATCTGTTAAATTTAAAATTAATCTATTCAAAATTGTTTTAATACAGTTGTACAAGCAAATTCATTTTTTTTTTATTATTATTATCATAATGGGAAGTTTAACATTTATCCCTTGTTAGTTGTTACATAAAAAAATATTTCTTTCAATAATATTTTGAATTATACCTATAAAGAACTCTAGTGCTATCTGCTGACAGCAAAGAAAAAAAAATAATGATAATAATAAATGATAAAAATGTTTTTGTTAATTGTGAGCTTTATAAAGTCTACAATGATTTCTTTCCACTATTTTAGAGGATATTCCTTTCATCCTTTCTATCAGGGGTTTTCCTTTAGATATTAAGATTTCTTATTTTTTATTTTATTTCATCTGAAAGTTTAAACTTGTTTCCTAGTACTTTTCAAATTTTGTCATTATTTTAAAATGTAACAACAACACACATAATATTTATTAAAATGCAACTAGACAATACCTGATGAGGAACTTTTGCTAAGAATTTATTTTTTTTTTCTGGGGGGGGGGGGGCTGAATTATATTATTGAGGCAATTTTTAGGCCGAACATAGCCGAATATTTTTTCGGAGTAAAATAATGCTTTAAAAAATTAAAAATTTGTATATAAATAAATTTTTTTAAAGAAAACAATACATTTTAATTGTGAAATATACAAGAATTGTGCATATAGTGCATACTATATTTTGTTTTTAGGCAAAAATAAGTTCATTATTCGGCGGCCGAATAGGCCGAATATTCGGCTGTAACTTGGCCGAATATTCGGTATTCGGTTATTCGGCCAAACCACTATTTGTTGCATCACTAATACAAATATGATATAATTTTGAAAAATTAAAAAAATAAACATATATTTGTATTTTATAGATATTCCTTTAAAATATTTCATTGCAAAAAATTAGTTATTTAATGATTATTTTTTGGCTCTATGCTCGCATTTTCTTAAGGATTGATCCTCTGTGTGTCGGTGCCTTTTATACAGTGAAGCACATGGTTTGTTGATGTATATCAATGGATAACTTGAAACTGAATCCTATAGTTTGCTTTTGTTATAAGTGTGTGTATAAAGCAAATTGTATCTTTTTTTAATTTTGTTCCAAGTGAAAGAAAAAAAAAGGGGGGTAAAGAGAAATGCATTTTTAGAATATTGTTTAAGCTTTCATGTTAAGTGCAATATTTATATTCTAATTAATATTATGCTTGAAAATATTTATTTTCAGCAGCAAGTTTATTATTTTGAAAATATTGGATACATATCAAAATATCGGATATTTTTGATATTTTCGAAAATATCATGATATTTACGAACCCTGGTGCAGCATTTCAATAAGTAAGCTACACATTTTTAAGTTCTCTTTTCATTAGTTTTAATGACATTTAATTGACTTAGAATTTAATAAATAACCCAATTTCTCAATAATGAAGACATAAATGCTGGAATAACACATAAATGGAGCTGCTAGTGATTTGAAGTCAGAATTACAAATATGTCAGACTGCTTTACCTGATTTACACAGACCTTTAATCCCACAGTTTTTTTCCATTTTTACTGCTTTATAAAATTAAAGAGGACAATGGTTACTTAGTTATATGTTTTATTTCTTCACTAATTTTAAAAGCTATTAATATTAATATTAATGTCCTATTTTATTTCTCATAAACATTTAAAATCATACATAAAGTCATATAATAAAAACACCATTTCTCACTATTAAAAACATTATTATTATGAATAACATATACATGAATTTATGCATGAATATGCACTATTTTAAATAGCAATTTGGCCTCCCCTAGGCCAGTTTACATAGAATGACCAATAGGGTGTTCGAAAAAAATTTTTTTTTGAAAAGTGACATGCATAGGGGCTTAAATTGTGAGCAATTATTATATAAACACACCGTAAAAATTTGAAGTTTTTCTTTTAATAACAACTGACCTCTCAAGAAAGTTAAAAATTTCATAATATATCCTTTAAGCTTGTCATTATACCATAGAAATAATTGCAATAACGCATTAATTTACCTCATAATTTCATTTAGCTGAGACACCACACAGTACCCAGTGGAAATATAGTTTTTTTAAATCTCTATCATAAATCACATAAAGTGAAGTGAAGAATAAATGTGCAAAAATGAAAGTGAAGTGAGATATCAACTAATTTCTAAGAATAGGTGTTATTTACATGTTGCAGGTTGCAAATTGCAAAGAGTACAAAGATAATTGATTAAATCCTTTATTATAAATCACATAAATTAAAACAAAGAAGAAAAATTTACAAAATGCAGTGAATGAAGTGTCTAGTATTTTTAGAAAAGGGATATCACTTATTTTATGTTGGTGCACGTTCTGAAATCCCAGTTATGATATTCCATTTTTAATATTTTCATTATAATGTTTCCTCACACTTAATGTGAAAATTAATGAAATTGTTGTATCAAATACAAATTTAAGCAACTTATTTTGTCAAAGAAGATGAGTGACATATCGCCAGCAGAAAAAACAAAAGTAATAAATAATGTGGTTATCCCATCCGGTTTCCATTTTTGATACAGAACATTATAACCAGTTACCAGCTATTAGTCAAACATTGTGTAATTTGTTTTTGGTTTAAAATACAAAATACCTTTGTCAGTAAGCTATTTGAATACAATTAATGAAGCGTATCTGTGTGTGTATTTGAGCAAGTTGCAGCAACTCAAACGTCAAATGCTGTTGCAAAATTTTAAAAAAAGTCTATCAAAAACGTGTAAGAATTGGAAAAAACAAGACTAGAATAGCAGAAATTCTATCAGAAATGGAAAATGAGTTTTGAGTCAATTAGAAAATATGTATGATATATCACATTCAAATTCCTGGAATCTTGTTAAAATTTATTCAGATTGGGTTTTTAGGATCAACTAGAAGCACAGAAAATGATTGTTTCGTGAGGGATAATATGTTTGCACAGTATGAAGCATCAGTTTAGAAGCATCATAACTTCAAAATTCTAGTTTCTGCTGTATTTGACTTATTTTTCACTTCACCAGGTCCTCAAAGCACCATTTTTTGTAGAATTGAAGACTACTTGCATAATAAATATTGCCAATTATGCAGTAATTTATAAGGATACTGATAGTTGTGTTTTAACCGAAGATGAAAAACACTGGCTACAACTAAACAGAAGTGTTATTATAGCCTTCCTTTATAAACAGACAGAGAGAAATATTCAATCTTGTGATGATTACTTAGAGTTCATAAAACTAATACTGTTTATTTTGTATGAAAATACATCACAATTTCTTAAATTGCAAAATTTCACAAAAATCACTTAATTTTCTTAAATCACAATTTCTTTTGCAAAGTTATATTCAGTCCTCCTGGTGCATACTATCATGCACAGTGGATGGCGAAAGGATTCTACTGCCTTAAAATATTTTGCTTTCATGAGCAATTCAAAAATATGGGCTATGTGCATTAAAAAACATCTGTCTATTTATAGCAATAACTTATATGAAAGCATTGTTTTCTGCACCTTCAAGCTGTAGTACAGTGCCTAGCAGTGATAGAAATTGGGAAGTAAAAGGTAGGCGTCAAATGAGGACTACTATAAAAATCTTAGGTGTCAAATTAAAATTTTTAGTTGCAATTTCTAAAATTCGTTTTTAACAGTACTATAATACTGTATGCTACTTTTTAGAAAAGCCCAAATACTTTTTTATTATTATTATTATTGAAGTTATTAATCTCTAAGATTATTATAATTGAAGCAATTGTAAAACTGATGTAAAAAGCTTTTCTAATTATTGCTATATTTAGAAATTAATAGAAAAATGCACTTAATCTGTACAACAAAATTAAAACTTGGTAACTTCTTAGAAAAACAAAAACAAAATTTTATCCAGTAGGGGAAGGTGGGGCGCGTTGGGACATGTCCCACCTTGGGACATCTCAATTGTGCAGTTAAAAATTAGCACATATAAGTGCCAATATATGATACTACAATCTACTCTTCCATGTGTTTTGGAATCACTGGTGTTTGCTGGCAACAAATAATACCATTATTTTTGTTTTGAATGAGATTGAGTAACATTTATGTGTGTTTTGAAAAATAAATTTTTTATTAAAGAAATGAAATAATACAAGTGGGGGCATGTTGTGATGAAAAAACATTGATTTATTGTATTTTAAGGGTAAAAAATAGACTGCAATGCTAAGCTTAACTGATTTAAAGTTTTTGTTACTTAATGTGCGAGGTGGGGCAGGTTGGGACACTCAGTTGTGGGGCACCTTGGAACATGTCCAAAAAATGCTGTACAGACCAAATGCAGCTTACGGAAGGAAAAAAAAAAGTACACAACCAATTAGAATTTTCATCAAGCAGGGAGGATGAGACAATTGCGCTAGCAAAATTGGTAAAAATTACCCCTGGCAGGAAAACAAATATATATGATTTGTGTAATGGCAGTAGTGATGAATTCAGCTGTTCATGTGGTGCTGATTTTCCTACACATTGCAAACTTACTTAAGATAAGTCCAGAAACTTAAAGGATAAAGGTAAACCAACTGTGGGATAGTGTACATTGGCAAAGTTTGCAGGGAAAAAAAGCATTGTTGTATTTGTGTTCAAAATGTTGAGGACAGCAGCGAGTATGAGATATCTATTTTGAGAACACAAGATCTAGGGTCAGGTGGGGTAAAGTGGTCAGGCGGGGTAAAGTGGTCATAATTGATAAAAAGGGCTAAAATCCTTACTAATACAGATATTTGAATAATTTTCTTTTAATTTTAGATTTAATAAGTATTGATGAAAGTTTCTCACTCAAAAAAACATTTGTAGTAACATGTTTGAGGCACTGAGCACTCATTTTGTCTGTCTTTGTTACAACTTATTCTTTTAACTCTTTAATTAACTTTTCCATTGCATTTTGTTTGTTCCAAATTTTGTTAAATTGATGGTTCAGAAAGCGTTACACATATCTCAAGAACATATTTTCATTTATAGCCAAGTTATATTTATTACAGATTTTATTTCATAATAGTTTTAGTTACATGGGGTAAAGTAGTCATAGGGTTAGGCTTAACTTATAGATATTTGATCTGAGTTAAATTACTCATTATATACAATGCCAGTTTATTAAATACTAATAATTATTAAAAACTAAACTGCTAATAATTATTATTTAATAATAGTTTATAATATGGGAGTTAAAAAAGGTTAGGTTTAATTTTTAATAGGTTCAGATTAGTGTTATTTACCGATTGATATTTTGGAGAACTTTTAAAACGTAAGTATGTTTTGTAGTTTCAACATGCCTAGAACATATGTGGGGAATAATCATGACAATTACTCCATGCTAGTTTTCAATAAACATTGCAGTCAGTATATGCTACTGCAGCATAAAAATTCAGGAAAAGAATTAGGAATGTCATTAGAAGAATTTTGTATTGTTGAAAGCTTGAATTTTCTTGCACAATATGGATGTCTATTTAATAGTTCTGATATATCAAACTTAATTTACACATATTTTAACTATTTAAATAACAGAGAAAGTTCTTTTGGAAGAAAACCACCAGGATCTGATTATCTCAAGAAATTTGAAAAATGTTAAGCAAATGAATTAACTAAACGTAAACCCGAATTTCTTACAAAGGTTACAGCAACTAATTTTAACAACCGACACAGTAACTACTTTTCTAATACCTATACATGTATTATATAAAAAAATGGCCCACAAGAAAGTCCTGAAAGAATTTTTAATATTAATGAGGTCGGAATGGATGTGAATAGCCAAAATAGTCCAGTTTAAAAAATTTTACGCAATGCATTATATAAAATTCAGCAACCAAAGGAAAGATAATGTTCAGTGTTCTTTTTGGTATATCAGCTATTGGTTATTACATTCTTCCATTCGCAGTTTATGAGTGAGCTCATATATATGAATCATGGGCAAAAGGTGGTCCTACAGGAGCATTGTATGAATCAAGGAATCTGGATGGATGTAGGATTCTATACTTGAATCTGGGATGGATCATTTTATTAAGTAGTACTACACAAAAAGCTTACAAAAGCCTGCCCTTTTATTTATGTTTGTGATGGACATAATGGAATTATGTCACTGTGAAGAAAAGCTATCAACAATCACATTATAATACTCTGGCTACTCACTCATACTAGCCATAGTCTACAACCATTAGATCTAGGTGCATTTTTCCCATTAAAAAACGACTGGAAAGGAATTTTAAAGAAACAGAATAAAGAAAGCCGACTGCAAAATATGTAAAAAAAAATTAAAATAAGCTACATTGACAACATTATCTGCACCCATTTCAGATGGGAATAGAATTGTTAGATGTAGTTTAAAAAGAAAAAGGAAAAGTGTCCAGGCCAAGATCGGGGGAGTATTGACAGAAATAAAAAAGAAAAGTGCCCAGCTAAACTGATGGCAATGAGCTCAAAGACTATTCACACTAATTGTATATTATACTCTTATTTTAAAGAATAATGCCACTCAAAAAAATAAGTGAAGGGGAATTAGCCCTCGTTTCCCCCTTTATAGTTAACCAGTGAACCTCCAAATCTAATCAGGGAAGCTCCTTATCATAATAAACCGGTATACCAAATTTGGAGCAAATCGAATAATCTTGCAAAAAAAAAAAATTATCTAAATTAAGGGGGTGGACTAACCCCCCTTTATCCTTAACCAATGAATCGCCAAAATGAATCAGGGAAGCTCCTTAACATAATAAACCGGTATACCAACTTCGGAACAAATCGAATCATTCTGCATGAAAAACCCATTTATCTAAAATAAGAGGGGCGGGCTAACCTCCCTTTTCCCCCTTTAACCTTAACCAATGAACCCCAAAATTAATCAGGGAAGTTCCTTAACATAATAAACCGGTATACCAAATTCGGAGCAAATCGAATCATTCTGCATGAAAACAC
Organism: Maratus speciosus; assembly: GCA_963932465.1. Taxonomy (NCBI): domain Eukaryota; kingdom Metazoa; phylum Arthropoda; class Arachnida; order Araneae; family Salticidae; genus Maratus; species Maratus speciosus. The sequence goes on along the minus strand of OZ010796.1, from coordinate 75,813,588 downwards.
ATTTATCTGAATTAAGGGGGGTGGACTAACCCCATTTTTCCCCCTTTATCCTTAACCAATGAACCCCCAAAACTAATCAGGGAAGTTCCTTAACATAATAAACCGGTATACCAAATACGGAGCAAATCGAATGATTCTGCATGAAAAACCCATTTTTCTGAATTAAGGGGGGTGGACTAACCCTGTTTTCCCCCCTTTATCCTTAACCAGTGAACCCCCAAAAATAATCAGGGAAGTTCCTTAACATAATAAACCGGTATACCAAATACGGAGCAAATCGAATGATTCTGCATGAAAAACCCATTTATCTGAATTAAGGGGGTGGACTAACCCCCTTTTCCCCCCTTTATCCTTAACCAATGAACCCCCAAAACTAATCAGGGAAGTTCCTTAACATAATAAACCGGTATACCAATTCGGAGCAAATTGAATAATTCTGCATGAAAAACACATTAATCAGAATTAAGGGGGGTGGACTAACCCCGTTTTTCCCCCTTTAACCTTAACCAATGAACCCCAAAACTAATCAGGGAAGTTCCTTAACATAATAAACCGGTATACCAAATTGGGAGCAAATCGAATCATTCTGCATGAAAAACCCATTTATCTGAATTAAGTGGGGGGTGGACTAACCCTGTTTTTCCCCACTTTACCCTTAACCAATGAACCCCCAAAACTAATCAGGGAAGTTCCTTAACATAATAAACCGGTATACCAAATTCGGAGCAAATCGAATCATTCTGCATGAAAAACACATTTATCTGAATTAAGGGGGGTGGACCAACCCCGTGTTTCCCCCTTTATCCTTAACCAGTGAACCCCCAAAACTAATCAGGGAAGTTCCTTAACATAATATACTGGTATACCAAATACGGAGCAAATCGAATGATACTGCATGAAAAACCCATTTATCTAAATTAAGGGGGTGGACTAACCCCCCTTTATCCTTAACCAATGAATCGCCAAAACGAATCAGGGAAGCTCCTTAACATAATAAACCGGTATACCAACTTCGGGACAAATAAAATCATTCTGCATGAAAAACCCATTTATCTAAATTAAGAGGGGCGGGCTAACCTCCCTTTTCCCCCTTTAACCTTAACCAATGAACCCCAAAACTAATCAGGGAAGTTCCTTAACATAATAAACCGGTATACCAAATTCGGAGCAAATCAAATCATTCTGCATGAAAAACACATTTATCTGAATTAAGGGGGGTGGACTAACCCTGTTTTCCCCCCTTTATCCTTAACCAATGAACCCCCAAAACTAATCAGGGAAGTTCCTTAACATAATAAACCGGTATACCAAATACGGAGCAAATCGAATGATTCTGCATGAAAAACCCATTTATCTGAATTAAGGGGGGTGGACTAACCCCGTTTTCCCCCCTTTATCCTTAACCAATGAACTCCCAAAACTAATCAGGGAAGTTCCTTAACATAATAAACCAGTTTACGAAATTCGGAGCAAATCGAATGATTCTGCATGAAAAACCCATTTATCTGAATTAAGGGGGTGGGCTAACCCCCTTTTCCCCCCTTTATCCTTAACCAATGAACCCCCAAAACTAATCAGGGAAGTTCCTTAACATAATAAACCGGTACACCAAATTCGGAGCAAATCGAATCATTCTGCATGAAAAACCCATTTATCTGAATTAAAGGTGATGGACTAACCCTGTTTTTCCCCCTTTATCCTTAACCAATGAACCCCCAAAACTAATCAGGGAAGTTCCTCAACATAATAAACCGGTATACCAAATACGGAGCAAATCGAATGATTCTGCATGAAAAACCCATTTATCTGAATTAAGGGGGGTGGACTAACCCTGTTTTCCCCCCTTTATCCTTAACCAATGAACCCCCAAAACTAATCAGGGAAGTTCCTTAACATAATAAACCGGTATACCAAATACGGGGCAAATCGAATGATTCTGCATGAAAAACCCATTTATCTGAATTAAGGGGGTGGACTAACCCCCTTTTCCCCCCTTTATCCTTAACCAATGAACCCCCAAAAATAATCAGGGAAGTTCCTTAACATAATAAACCGGTATACTAAATTCGGAGCAAATCGAATCATTCTGCATGAAAACCCATTTATCTGAATTAAGGGGGTGGACTAACCCCCTTTTCCCCCCTGTATCCTTAACCAATGAACCCCCAAAACTAATCAGGGAAGTTCCTTAACATAATAAACCGGTATACCAATTCGGAGCAAATTGAATAATTCTGCATGAAAAACACATTAATCTGAATTAAGGGGGGTGGACTAACCCCGTTTTTCCCCCTTTAACCTTAACCAATGAACCCCAAAACTAATCAGGGAAGTTCCTTAACATAATAAACCGGTATACCAAATTCGGAGCAAATCGAATCATTCTGCATGAAAAACACATTTATCTGAATTAAGGGGGGTGGACTAACCCCGTTTTTCCCCCTTTATCCTTAACCAATGAACCCCCAAACCTAATCAGGGAAGTTCCTTAACGTAATATACCGGTATACCAAATACGGAGCAAATCGAATGATACTGTATGAAAAACCTATTTATCTGAATTAAGGGGGTGGACTAACCCCGTTTTTTCCCCTTTATCCTTAACCAATGAACCCCCAAAACTAATCAGGGAAGTTCCTTAACATAATAAACCGGTATACCAAATTCGGAGCAAATTGAATAATTTTGCATTAAAAACCCATTTATCTGAATTAAAGGGGGTGGACTAACCCCGTTTTTCCCCCTTTACCCTTAACCAATGAACCCCCAAAACTAATCAGGGAAGTTCCTTAACATAATAATCCGCTATACCAAATTCGGAACAAATTGAATAATTCTGCATGAAAAACCCATTTATCTGAATTAAGGGGGGGGGGGGGACTAACCCTGTTTTTCCCCCTTTATCCTTAACCAATGAACTCCCAAAACTAATCAGGGAAGCACCTTATCACAGTGAACCTAGGAAAAAATTTTGAAGCAAATCGGATGTTTCTATCAACAGTTATCGCGTTACGTACATACATACGTATGTACATACATACATACATACATACAGAACGGGCAGGCACATTAGCTCTCAGGCTTTGATAGCCTGTGAGCTAAAAACAGTTGCATTACATCTGCAAAAAGAACAAGTGGAATGAGATACTTAAAAGTTGAATAAATTTCAAACAGGAAAAAAAACAAAAAAAAATATCCCTAGTCAACATCTTCTTTTGAATTCATTTACAATCGCCAAAGATGACACGATATCTCAAACCATATCTGTAGGATCTTGTGTGTTGGTAAAATAATGAAATAAAGACAACAATAAAGCAACTTATTATTGGGAAAAGGACTGATTAAAATAGGGATTTTATTTCTTAAAGTATGTTTAAAAAATCCAAATTTGGCAATCATTATACTTTTCCAGAATCAGATGCGATTAAAATCCTTGAAGAACCAAATTTTAACAACAAACAATTTTAACACTAGAAATTTACACTTTAATAAAATAAAAGGACAGATAAAAGTTATTATAAAGGTTGTTTAAAATGTTTGTAAATAATAAAATGTCACTTTTAACTCATTAGTTTATTTTTTATTACACTTTTTCAATGTGACCACTTTATCCCATGCACTACTCACTTTACCCCACCCCCTGGGGTAAAGTGGTCATAAAAATAGGCCTGAAGAAATAAGTTGTAAAAAGGTGTTATTCCCCTAAAATATTTCTGAAAAGGATATGGATGTACTCTAGAGTAATGTAATATAACACTTAAAATTTTAGGATACATTACAGAAATTCTGATGTTTATATCCTCTGAAAGTTAGAAAAGCCTGTTTTTATGAGCACTTTCCCCCACCTGACCCTAGAGTTTTTTTTTTAAATCCTGATAAACATGATAGCTCATTTGTGTATCAAACTGATATTCTTTTAAAACTTGCCACTCCTGAAAACAAAATAGGTCAAAGATGTGTTTTATTAGAATTTGATGAACACCATTTTTTTCCACATCAAGCACAAGATCTATTAATGAAAACATGTTACAATTCAAATTATTAAAGTGTTTCAATGCTTAAATTATTTCATGCTCAACTAAAGCTTTATAAATAAAGCTTTGTTCATCAATTAAATATAAAATGTTACATGTATTTTTGATTAAAAGTAGAGTCCCAACCAGCCCCACCACATTTTAAAGGCTTTTTTGTTTTGTTTTCACTCTTTTCCTATGTGAGATATTAGATTATTATGAGGTTTATTTGATGCAGAAATGTTTATACTCTATGTCTAATTGATTCTAAAATAAGAATAAATATTAATAAAATTTAGAAAAATTATTTACTGAAAAATGTCCCAAGGTACCCCATCTTCCCCTACTGATAATTATGCAAAAAAAAAAAAAAACAAAAAAAAAACATTTGAATCAGGGAGTGATTCTGAGTAAAAAAAAAAATCTGAAATTCACAGAATTTCTGAAAGGTTTCAGCAGAGGGGGAAAGGTTGGGTATCGCCCCCCCCCCATCATAGTTATGTGTTTCTTCCGCGATCTTTTTGGCGAAATTTGCATTTTTTTTCATGATCAGTCGACGAAATTTGAGTTTTTTCCGGGATTCTTTGGCAAAATTTGCGTTTTTTACGCGATTCTTTGATGAAATTAGCATTTCTTTTTGCAATCCTTTGAATAAATTTGCGTTTTTCCATGATCCTTTGAAGAAATTTGTGTTCTTTTCCGCGATCCTATGACGAAATTTGCGTTTTCCATGATCCTTTCACGGAATTCGCGTTTTTTCTGTGATTCTTTTAAGAAACTTGCATTTTTTTCAGATTATTTGACGAAATTCGCGTTTTTTCCGCGATCCTTTGGGGAAATTTGTGTTTTCCGCGATCCTTTTGCAAATTTCGCATTTTTTCCGCGATCCTTTTGCAAATTTCACGTTTTTTCCACGATACTTCGGCGGAATTCGCGTTTTTTTTCGCAAACCTTTGAAGAAATTTGTTTTTTGGCGATCCTTTGAAGAGATTTGTGTTTTTCTAGCGATCTTATGACGAAATCCTCGTTTTTATGCATTCCTTTGATGGAATTTGCATTTTTGTCTGTGATCCTTTGAAGAAATTTGCATTTTTTTTTCGACTCTTTAACGAAATTCCTATTTTTCCGCGATTCTTTGACGAAATTCGCGCTTTTTTGCGATCCTATGCCAAAATTTGCATTCTTTCCGCAATACTTTGGTGAAATTAGCCTTTTATCTGAGATTTTTGGCGAAATTCGTGTTTTTCTGCATTTCTTTGACGCCAATCCCGAAAGATTGTTATGAGAAAGGAATTGGTTATAGTTAAAAATGTGCACCTTTTTTTAGAAAATTGATAAATCTTGTTCCATTATTCGCTAGATAAATAGTAATTTCTACAAATTTCATGCATTTATTCATGAAACACACTTCATTAACATACACATAAGATTTTCTTATTAAAAGAGAAAAAGTAAGAGAATCCTTTTAAGTATGAAGTAAATTTTATTTGATACCAAACTTTTCTTTTGATAATATTAAATTTAAATTTTCTTTTAACAGTCATTTCTATGTAAAAAGAAGTTTACAAATGATAATTACATTTGAAACATTTTTTTAAATATTATGCAACTTTTTACTATAGCATATTTTCGGTATCAGGCTCGGATGGCCTCAGATTTAAAGTTGTCGGGCTGGGGCGAGTCCGGGCTCTGAAAGAAGAGCCTGAACTCATCTCTAATACAGACTCTACCTCATACCACATGTTTTAAAAATTTCTGAATTGTGTAGAATTTATATCATAGTCTGAAAAGGAATGCAGAAAATGACTAAGGAAATTTTTTACTCACATAAAATCATTGGGGAAAATTTCATATCCCTATGAATCACAAAATTTGCAAACTTCTTGATGTGTTGTCTATGTTTATGGGCTGATTATCTTGTGACCGATTGAATTTCACGATTTTTTCCCCCAACGATTTGATGAAATTCGCAATTTTCTTCCATGATCGATTCACGAAATTCAAAATTTTTTCTGTGACCATTTGTCAAAATTCATGATATTTTTTGCGACGATTAACGAATTTTGCTATTTCTATTCGAGATATTTTGACGAAATTTGCGATTCTTTTCTACGATCATTTGTTGAAATTCGTTTTTTTTTTTCGCAGCCGACTGACAAAATTTGTGATTGCTTTGCGCGATCGTTTGACGAAATTTTTGAATTTTTTGCGTGATTCTTTGACTAAATTCGTGATTTTTATCTGAAACCTTTGACAAAATTCTCTTTTTTTTTTCCCTTAATATATATTCGAAATTCACAATTTTTTTTTGCACGACTTATAAGCAAATTTGATTTTTTTTTTTGGCGACCGAATGTTGAAATCTGTTTTTTTTTTTTTTTTTTTTTTGCAACCGATTGGCAATAATCGCTGTTTGTTTCCACGATCTTTGCAATATATTTTCACGGTCCTTTTAGGAAGTAATATTTTTTCCGCAACTAATTTGCCAAATTGACTATTTTTTCCAAGTCCAATTTGCAAAATTTAAGATTTTTTCCGAGGTCGAATGGCGAGTTGATTTCACATAGCTCCGAAAATATATATATATATATACTGCGGTCTTCCACGAAAATTAAATGTTCCTGGAAGAACCTCATGGTTTTAAAAGACGTTAAGAGGGCAAAATCCCGTATGCTGTTACAAGCCTTTCCCCTCAAAGAAAACTTTGTTCCCCCCTCCAAGAACCTCTTGAAATGGTAATGAAAAATGTTAATTTGGCTAATCTGTTGCAAGAGTAAAATGGGTCATTCCATGTCAAATCAACACAAAAAAGTGCAATTTTTTCCCTCACCATCTCCAAATTTTACAAAACTTGGGGCACTAATTAGAATAGTTGAGAAAGTAAAAAATCTGCTTTTTCAGATTTCTGAGCCTATTAGTTTTTTAATTATTGGCATTTCAAAATGGCCGACTAAGACAAATTTACTGTCAGATGGCAACATTAAAATCATCATAACTCTTCTTCTAATTAACGTACAGACATGGACCTGGTATCATTTTAAAGCATTTAAAACGACCTTTAATATGATATCAAACACAAGATGTTTTTGAAAAAAAAAGCTACACGGTCATGGCACTTGACCTTTGACCTTGAATTACTAAAAATACGAATTCTTCAATTTTCACAGTTTTTTTTTTCTGAATGCTAAAATGCCTTAACTAGATGTGTACAAAGTTTCAAAATGGGATGACAATGGGATCATATATAAAAAAATAAATAAATAACAAAATGATTCGTGACAATATTCGTGAACTCATGTAATTTTATCAATATATATACAAATAGAAATTGAAATAAAAAGTAAATATATAATACAAATTAATTTGAATAAAAAACACAATAGAAATTGAAATAAAAAGTAAATATATAATACAAATTAGTTTGAAAAAAAAACACAATAGAAATTGAAATAAAATATACAGAATTTAACATATGAATATATTTGTGTGATAACAGTTATACATAATGGAATTGTTAACATATGGACATAATAGTTTACAACATAGATAAGATACATGTAAATTGTTAAGACAGTTTTCGTACATTCAGTTTTACATTTGTTGCTGTAGTTTCTTTTTCGGTGATATTATAAACTCCACCTGTTGCTGTTGTTGGATTAACAACTGTTAATATATCGTACATGGGCACTAAAAGTATATCTGGCTTACTTGGAAAGCTGTATGATGGAGAAGGTCCTGATGGATGAAGAAAGCTTTAATTTAACTTGCACATTTTCTTCATCGGTATCAATCACACAAGCTATCCACCACTTTTTATCGTATATAGCAGCGACAAATTTTTTGATATCACCGATTGAAAGTTCGCCTTCTAATTTTATTACTAATTCCACATTTGAAAAAGGTGCAGCATAATACACTTTAGTACAAATTTTACTTTTTTTATTGGAATGAAGGAGTGAAGTTTTTGAGTACCAACAACTGTATGAGATTGTTTGAATAGTTCTTTAATTGTTTGCTCTTCCATCAAATAGTCATTTATTGTGCTGTATTTCAATGATACAGAAGGAATATTAAGGAGTGTTTAAAAAGATATTTTACTTTTCGGATGGGACAGCAGCAAACTAACTAGCAAACTAACATGCTACAGAATAGCTTCATTATCATTAAAATTTGCAACAAATGGATGGATAGTTAGCTGGGAATTATTCCAGTGGTATCCTTGGATTTCGTCTTGAAGTACGAAAGAATAATTCTCTGAAAAGTCACATATAACCAAAAACTCTCCTGTTTGCAGCATTAATTTTAGCTCTGCTTGAAATAGGGATTGTTGTTTGGCAATAATTTTTGTAACTGTTTCAAGTGTACACCTATCTACAGATACCCACTGTTTATATGTTACTGTATCCACCATATTCTCATTCATCAAGTTTCTTAATCGCTCTTTTAGGATTAACATATAATCAGCTTTCCCACATTCTTTACAGTCTCCTAGGTAACATGCCGGCTGTAAGATACAAATCACTACAGCAATACAGTCTTTATGGGTTTTCAAAGGAACATCATCTTTTGCTGTTAATTCAGCAATTTTTCTGCCTATCATCATTAACTTAAAATTTTGGTGGGTGGTGCATACACAAACAGAATGTATTCCACTTGCACCAGCAAGAATACAGTCAGTGATGGAACAGTATGGACCTTATTTTGGAGCAGCAAAAAGCCATTTTGGAGCAGAAAATAACTATTTTGGAGCAGCAAAATGTCATTCTTTCACAAAATTAGTGTTTTTTCTGCAATTTTTTGACGAAATTCACATTTTTCCTGCAATTCTTTAACAAAATTAGAGTTTTTTCCACGACTCTTTCACAAAATTTGTATTTTTTTTTTTTTTTTTTTTTTTTTTTTTTTTGCAACCGTTTGATGAAATTTGCATGTTTTTGGTGATCTTTTGACCAAATTTGCATATTGTTTGCAATCTTTTGACAAAATTTGCATGTTTGAACCAGTGGTGTAGTCCTGGAAGAAAAAGTGGGGGGGACGCTCATAGTTTCGAACATTAGGGTCTGTATCACCTATAGGGCAAGCTTGATTTTGAATCCTGCTTTTCATTTTCAATGCATGGAAAAGGAAATGAAAAATTAAATTTAAAAATTTAAATGTAATTAAAATTAATTTAATGAAAGTTTTTTTTTGTCGGACATTAAATAGCTTACTGTAGAATTAAAAAAACAAAAACTTTTTTCATGTCTGAACAAAAGTAATTTTCGGTCGTGTTAGTGAACTTAACGTGCGGAATTCAACCCGCTTGCCAATGTTAATCCTATGGAAGATTTTTTTAAAGAAATATCTCTTTTGCATGTCTATATTTTTAAATGATTTTTATTTGCATTGGATAGCCAGAGTCCATTTCAACAATGCCGTTTTTAAATTTTTCGATTTTGTTCGTAGTCTTTTTTTTTCTTTAAATTTATTTATGAGGATACGTCGGCTTTCGAAACTTTCGACTTTCGATAGTGAAATTATTCAAACCGAAAAAAAAGTGGAAACAAAATCTAAAAAGCAAAAGAAACTGCTTTTGTAGAGATAGACCTGAGCTGTCTAATGAAAAAAAAAATCATTTAAAAACATTGAAAGTCAAATAAGATATTTAAAAACAATTTCTTCCATAGGATTAACATTAGAAAGCAGGTGTTTTCGCGTAAGTGGAGTAGCCTGTTAAAACACAAAATCTTTAGTATATAATCATGTTATTTTATAAATACCACGCAGTAAAATTAAAAGTCTGACAAAGAGGAAAACATATAAAACCACAAAAAAAAAAAAGGTTTTCTAGCAATTACCATTCATTGACGACAGTATTTGTGTATCCATATATTTTATACAGTCCTATATATGAATTTATTTGTATTATATTCACACAGTAAAACTTAGTTGTGCTAAAAATAAATAGCACTCTTGAAATGCATTTTCCTTAAATGCCGCCCACACAAATTAAATAATTCAAACTGTTGCACTGCATATGATTTATAGAATTCCTTCTACATAATGTAATAAAAATTAGCTAAGATTGAAAACGTACATCCTGCAATGTTGCTCATAAACTGTTAAAAAAAAATTGATACGATACATTGCCTATGTTTTCTGTGGTTGACGTTATCTCCCTCCTTAATAACGTATATCAATTTCACAAAACGCTTTTCAAACAATTACTGTATACCATGAGTAATGCTATGTAATTTCTTTGTGTATCCCTGTAAATAAACGATAGAAGCTACACAATACATATTCTATATTAAGCGTGTTGTTGTGCACTTCAGTGATCTATATCAATTTCATTATGTTTGAACTAGTTTAACATCATTAAAATAGAATGTAAAGAATTTTCTTTCCGTAGGGTATAATGTAACGGAATAGTTTTATGTATGCCTGTAAACCAACTTCAAGTGCTACACACTTCATTTTTCATTAAAGGATCTCCACAGTAAATAGTAAATCATAATAATGTATATAACTAGTGTGACAATCTGAGTTTATTTACGGGCAATCGGAAAGACAAACCAAAGTCATAACACTTTTCAACTATATTAGAAAGTTAAAGGTATATATAAATATTATACAGCCATCCATTATATATAGACATACCTACAATAAATACAATAAACCCAACTGGAGTGAAAAATTAGCCAGAACCAGGAATTGAACCCGGAACCACAGTATACAAGACTGCTGCTCTAACCACTGAGGTACTCCGGCCAATACCTGGGTCTGCAATTTCTCACTAAAAAACCATGTTGGGTGAGCAGCAGTGGTTGGATTGAACTTTAGATCTTCAATTGTAGTCGATAATATCGTATCTGTTTCTGTAAAAACATTTGGGAAGAAATTATAAAACTTTCCAGTTTTGGCTGCATATATTGTTTCATTTCATTGTTATTTTATCCTTCAAAAATTGAAATTTTGATGCAAAATACCTACGGCTAGAATTTAAAAAAGAGATACTTCAGAGATACTCACTCGAATTCAAACTAATCCAATGCTTGTAGTTTTTTCCTGCCTAAAGAGGTAATCCTTGAATCTAATCAGGAAATGATTGTCAATGTGAATGTCTAAACGAAGATGGGAGAAGGCGGATAATAGTTTTGGAAGACTTTTGCACTGCGAAGTGTCAGGAGTTGTCGGTCTGCATTGATGTCCCTTTTGTTGATTTATTCTGTATTCGACTGCAAACACTATAAGGGCTCCCACAAGGTCCGTGTTTTGGGGAACTGGTTCTTTTTTTGCTTCAAGTCCGTATTGGTCCATTTTTTCATTACTAGGTCCATCATAAAGTCAGTTTTTTGCGAATTTCGTCTAAGGAGCACGAAAAAAAAACGCAAATTCCTCAAAAGATCGCAAAAAATACACAAACTTTGCAAAGGTTCGCGAAAAACATGCAAGTTCCATTCGGAAGATCACAAAAAACACACGGATCAAAATAAAACACGGATTTCGTATGATGATTGCGAAAAAAACGTGAATTTCTTTAAGACATCGCGAAAAAGAAAGCGAATTTCCACCAAAAGATCGCGGAAAAAATGCGAATTTCCCCAACAGATCACAGGAAGAATGCGAACTTCCTCAAAAGATCGCGGAAAAAATGCAAATTTTCCCAATAGATCGCGGGAAATATGCAAAATTCCCCAAAACATCATGTACAACTACCGATTCGTGTTAAAAAATCTTAAAATAGAGTGCGAATATAGTCAAAAGATCTCTAAATAATGTGCGAATTTCGTCAAAAGATCTTTAAATAAAGCACGAGTTTCGTTAAAGGATCTTTAGATAAAACGCGAATTTCGTCAAAAAGTCTCGAAGTGAAATGCAAATTTCATCAAAATATCACAAAAAAAAAATCGAATTTCATCATAAGATCTAAAAAAAAGTCTAATGTTATGCTCCATAGGGGTAAGAAAATTTTCATTATTGATTTTTTGTAAATAATAATAAAAAAAAAATTCAATAATAATTTTTTGTCTTCTTCTTCAGGCTGTGACTTAAAATCCATACAATTCAGAAATCTACCAAGCCTTTTATCTCAGAATCCAACATTGGGTAGACGCTGCTTTTTTTAGTTGTGGGTGAATCGGCTTTTATTGTTTCAAGTTTTTGCATGATTGCAATTTGTTGTATGGAGAATTCTTTACATTTCAGAAAAAAAAAATTATCGAAATTGTTTTGAAACACAAAAATCCCCCAAAATTACAAGGAACAAAATTTACTGCATTGGGCTAAAATATTGAAATGAGGTTTCTTGTACGAATGTCAACAAATCAGCACAAAACAAGGATAAACTCTAAAATTGAATAAAATTTGCAAACGAGAAAATTTGAGATATTGAACTGAAAGATTGAAATGGGATTCCTTTTATTAATGTCAAAAAATCACTACAAAACACGAAAGAATTATAAAAATCAAATAAAAAGCTGTAGGAATTTAGAATAAATTTTATCTAAAAGAGAACAAAATTTAATATATTCGGCTAAAACATTGCAAACTGATCCCTTTAGCTAATGTGGAAAATTTGCTGCGAAGAAGCGCATAAAGAAATAAGAAAATCTAATTAAAAAACTTGCTTGGAGGTGCATAACTTCAGGCATACAGGTACCTTCTTGCCAAAAGCACGGCCAAACTCAATCACCTGCCTCATAAGGGATCGAGTTTGGCTGTGGCCAAATGTTACAACTGGGTCATTCCACATGAATTCAACCAATGGGTGTTGCACCATAGTCACATTTTTTTTTTTTTTTTTTTTTTTTTATCATAGACAGACACAGTAATGAAACCCTCAAATCTGAAATTTAAATAGAATTTTCGCAATATTGGCTGAGATATAGCCATTTTAAAATTGGTCATTTTTACCAAATGGTGGCCATCTTGGAATCTTATCAATGTCTGTAAATGGCCATAACTTGACAACTAATGGCTCTGGTACCAATGTTTCTGGTACCAATTTGAAGCTATTTGTACAAAGAATGCATATTTCACTTTAATAATAACTGCCTTTAATAATAACTGGAAACATTTTTTTTAAGTTTTGTATTTTTCAAAATAAAAATTAAAAACTGAAAAGGGGATCAAGTCTCCCCTACATAGAACCTATTTAAGACCTTTTTCCCACTTAAAAAATTAAATTTATATGGCCAAATTTTTACTTCTCACTTTACAAATTTTCTACTTATAAAGTTTAATATTAGTGTGTGATCCTTTACAGTAGAAAACTTCTACTGTATATGTATATATATATTTAAATCATTCAGAATGCATTAAATGTTCAGATGTAAGTATGTCAGTGTATAATTTTTATTTCAGTATATTTAGTATAACTGGACTTGCTTATAAAACTGATTAAATCCTTGGTAGTTTAAATCTGAAAAAAAAAAACTATTATATTATAAAATTATATGCATGTAAGTAAATATTTTGTTCTTATTTTGTCTAGATTTGTTCCATGTGTAAGTTTAAACTTAGGCTTATTTCTCATCACATTCGATGTTTTGCCCTGGATTTGTATTATATTAATTTTTTTTTTTGTCTCACTGTATCTAGATTTTTGTTCATATAAATTGTAACTCAGTGTGAACTAAAAAGATCAAATGTCAACTCAATTAACTCATTTATTTATTTTATTTAAATTACACAATTGAATAAATTCAACTGTAATTAACAACTAGTATTTCTTCCATAATTTCAGGAGAAAATATTATGTGGCCTTTTTTTTTTTTTTTTTTTTTTAATGTAGTCCATTATAGTAAGGGATTTAATATTTATGTAATTATGTTTTGAGAATTACATTCTCACATTTTAAATGAAATAAAAAGTACTGTAGAAATGAAAATTTACTAGTATTTTAATACAATATATGAATATTTAGTATAAATAGCTGCAAATTGATGTTTCTTTATTTAATTATATAATATACAGCCAATACATTAATTCAGATGTTAGAAAATTTTATTTTAACCATTATTTCTTAAATTAGGAATACTTACAGATTCTAAAATGATCATTATTTAGTTAATGACACCCTATGTGTAAAAAAACATTTATTTTAAAACAACAAAGTTCACCTCTCCAATTTTTTTTTTATTTAAAGCACACAGTTGGAGCAATGTTTCTACCAAGTTTCAGAAGAATTCATGATAATTCTTTTTTTTTTTTTTTTTTTTTTTTTTACCATTACAGTCAGCGCTTTTTTTGAATGATATTTTCAGTTTGCACATAATAAAAAGTAAAGAAATGAAACTTTACTATTGTTTTGATGTGAAATATGCATTCTTTGTACAAATAGCTTCAAATTGGTACCAGAAACATAGAATTTGAGCCATTAGTTGTCAAGTTATGGCCATTTACAGACATTGATAAGATTCCAAGATGGCCGCCATTTGGTAAAAATGACCAATTTTAAAATGGCTATATCTCAGCCAATATTGCGAAAATTATATTTAAATTTCAGATTTGAGGGTTTCATTACTGTGTCTGTCAATGATAAAAATTTAAAAATAATCTGTGATTATGGTGTAACACTTTTTCTTTAAATTAGTTGATTTCATGTGGAATGACCCAACTCTGCGTGAAGTGGTCTCTTCAGAAAACAGCACACACACAAACGTCTATTTTTATTATTATTTATATTTAAAATAATACTAATATTGGAAAGAGAAGACTGGTGTGAACTTGGGAAACAAGGATGAGGTATGTATGTAGTTCAAATAAAGCAGTACCAATATTAGGTTTTTAATTTATGCCAATAACAATGGCTTTAAAATAATGAATTTCAGAATTAAATGAATTTGGATAAGAGCAAACATGTTCTTTACAACAAATTATACTTCGAACATTTATAAATATGTAACAAATAAAGGGCAGGCAGGTTTCTGTGTTTATTTTACTTCGTGACTTGCTGATATAGGTCCCTTTTTCCATTTTTTACTTCAAAAGTTGAGTGGGTGCCCCACATACCGGCCATCTGAGGACCCCTACTAACTAACAGTATGTGAAAGCTATTACAATTACCTTGAATATCTTTAAAGACCTTATGTACTGACTAATGGAAACATGCTGTTGTTAATTGTCATGTAAGAAAAACATGACCAACTGAAACATCTGAATATTTTAAAACTGAGACTGCGGTGTATAAAGATCTTTTTCGGAGAGTTTGTGCGGTCTTTCTGTACAGGAGGGGGATAATAGTTTTCAATTAGAGAATTCCAAATAAAAGTAATGTATGCATCTGAAGGAACTAATGTTAGCGCGGTATTTCACTACTGGTAATTATGGTGAAAGAGCAAGTAAACATCCCTTTCTTCCCAATGCCTTTCAATTTGTTTTTTGAATGCCCGTTGTTAAGAAAACTAAAATAGTTTAAAAAATCAATTCTTTACTTCAAAAAATTGTTAATTTATTAAAGTGTTTTTATATTTTAAACATTTAATAAATCAGGAAGGTCTGCGTTCCCTCGCATCCTTAGCGTCCCCCTTGAAATAAAAAAGTACGGGGACACTTGAAATAAAATAAAAAAAAGTGGGGGGATGCCGTCCTCCTGCGTCCCCCCTCGACTACACCACTGGTTTGAACCCTTTGTTGAAATCAGTACATTTTTCGCTATCTTTTGACAAAATTAGCATGTTTTTTAAAATCTTTTGATGAAATATGCAGTTTTTTGAGCTCTTTTAACGAAATTTGCTTTTTTCACAATGTTTTGACCTCGTTATGTTCGTTTTTTGATGAAATTAGCTTTCCTTTGACAAAATTCACATTTTTTTGTGATCCTTTGACAAAATTCGCATGTTTTTTGCGACCTTATGATAAATTTGCGGGGTTTTTTGTGGCATTTTAACAAAAGTAGCATTTCTTCATGATCTTTTGACTCTGTTTTGTTTGTTTTTTCATGAAATTAGCAATCCTTTGACAAAATTCACTTTTTTTCGTGATCCTTTTATGAAATTTGCATGTTTTTTGCAATCTTTTGACAAATTTTGCATATTATTTGCAATCTTTTAACGAAATCGCGTTTTTTTTTCATAATCTTTTGACCGCATTTTATTTGCTTTTTGACGAAGTTAGCGCTCCTTTGAAAAAATTCACGTTCTTTTTGCAATCCTTTGACGAAATTCACGTGTTATTCGCGATTTTTTGATGAAATTTGCATGTATTTCGCGATCTTTTGACGAAATTTGTGGTTTTTTCCTCTATCTTTTAAATAAATTAGCGTTTTTTCATGATCTTTTGACCGTGTTTTATTCGTTTTTTGACATAATTAGCAATCCTTTGACAAAAGTCACATTTTTCTCGCAATCTTTTGACGAAATTCGCATGTTTTTCACACTTGTTGGATGAAATTCGCATGTTTTCGGGATCTTTTGACAAAATTCTCGTGTTTTTTGCAATTTTTGACCAAATTTGAGAACTTTTGATGAAATTTGCAGGTTTTTTCTCTATCTTTTAAATAAATAAGCGTTTTTTCATGATCTTTTGACCATGTTTTGTTCGTTTTTGACGAAATTAGCGATCCTCTGCCAAAAGTCACGGTTTTCTCTCGATCGTTTCACAAAATTCACGTGTTTTTAGCGATCTTTAGACAAAATGTGTGTGTTTTTCGCGATCTTTCAACAAAATTTGCGTGTTTTTCGCAATCTTCTGACGAAATTTGCTTTATATTCGCGATTTTTTAACGAAATCAAGTTTTTTCGTGATCATTTGACTGCGTTTTGTTCGTTTCTTGAAGAAATTAGCGATCCTTTGTTAAAATTCGCATTTTTTTCCCGTGATCATTTGACAAACATTGCGTGTTTTTTGCGATCTTTTGGTGAAATTCGGATGAAAAATGATCGATTTGGCTCAAGATTTATCATCAAATTGGCACAGTTGGGTGCAATTTTCTTGGAAAATGATCGTTTTGGCACAGAAATGTGCAGCATTATCGATTTGGTGCAGCTGTTCCATCACTGATACAATATTTTGGTCGAAGTTCTGCAAACTTTGAAAATCCAATTTTATTGTCTGAATGATTTTGCTTAAATAAAACATAAGCTTCTTTAAGATTGCATAAAATAAGCTTTTTCTGCTTCTGAATACGATTTCTACTTAAATCTTTTACTGACACATAATCCTTCTGACCAGGCATCATTCTACTACTCATGTCACTTTCATAAAATTCTCTCACAGTATTAATCACGTTTTCAGGCAATGACTTTCCAGGTTTCAAATTAGGTGATGATAGAATTCCTTTTACTTTTACTAACTGTTTGGCTTTCCTCACCATAAAATTTGGAGCTTCAAACTCCTTTTCA
Source organism: Maratus speciosus (assembly GCA_963932465.1). Classification (NCBI taxonomy): domain Eukaryota; kingdom Metazoa; phylum Arthropoda; class Arachnida; order Araneae; family Salticidae; genus Maratus; species Maratus speciosus. The sequence goes on along the minus strand of OZ010796.1, from coordinate 75,796,250 downwards.
ATTTTTCTAATGCTCCAACTTTTTGATAGAATTCTTAGTATTTGTACCTTTTCACTACGGCTAGTAGATGAACAAAATTTATCTTTTAGCTGGCATATCATTTCGCTTTCTGCAGACTGTAGAATTTCATCATCATCGACAGAATTATCCGTTTCAAACGAATTCTGAATAGCAGTCTCTACCTTCTGAAATTTCTTTTGGATATTTCTGCAGTTTAAGTTTTTTCTTACTTATCGGCGACTCTCCCAGGATATTCAAACTACTGTTTAGAGAATCTAGTGCTTCATTAATAGTCAAATTCATTTAATTGTTCTTCACAATCTTGTTGACTACTTGTTCCAGGAAATACTTCAAAAGTACATTCAGGTTCTAGATTGTTTTTTAATGAATAAACATTTTTCCTACACCGGTCACATATCATTTGTCCCATTTTGATAAGCATCCATTTAGTAACAGGACAAAGAGTTTTCCTTTTAGCCAAATGTTTTGCTTTCCCAAGAGGATTACAGCATCTATTTAACCACTGTCTATTCATCTTATCAAATTCAATATATATATATACAGTGGAAAGGGGGGCACATGTGAGCATGGGGCACATGTGAGCATGGGGCACATGTGAACAGTAGATATTTCACTTGGTTAATTTGAAATAAAACAATTTAAAAAATTACCAATTGATGGTAGTACTGGTGCCATCTTTTGACTGAATTTTCAGAACAATAGGTCATTTTGATTTCTGGTAGTTGTAATTTGTTTGTTTTAGAAAGTGTGAAGTAAAAAAACTCTTCAAAGTTATTGAAGTAAAAATTCGTTCAAGACACTTTTTAAAGTAGAATATCAGCATTGCATTCTATAGTGGCATTAATTAAGTCAGTCTACAAAAAGTTTTGTTTTGTTATTTCAATTAAAAAAATCTTTTTTTTTTTTTTTTAAGTTAGACTTAAGTTGGTAGATAGGGCACTTGTGAACAGAACACATGGGGGCAGATGTGAACAGTTCACAAGTGTATTTTTTAAGTCTGTGAATGCATTCTGTTTTTGTTTTTTAAAATTTAATTACTCTTGTCAAACATTGAGCGATAAATTCAATGTTTTTAGGATTACTTCACAGTTCTAATTTAATGGAAGTTAGATAACAATTAAAAGTGGTGACTTTCTGTAAAAAAACAATATGTTTATTTGTTATTTTAAAATAATTTCCAGTTTTAAACGTATTTATTTTTTTAACCCATATTAAAGTATTTGTTGTAATGTATTTTATAGGTTTGCACCTGATGGCAGTACATACTATGTAATAGTACTACTACTTTAACTTGGTGGTCTCGTGGTGTTCTAATAAAATTGCTAACTAAGATATATCATGGTGTCAGAAGTATAGTGACCCATGTATTTTTGTTAAATATTACAAAAGAAATTGAAGCAATATGGCAGGAAGTTTACCTAATATTGCAGCATTTGAACCGGTATCAAATCCATCCAAGGCATGGCGGTATTGGAGGCAAGATTTTGAAGATTACATAGAAGCTTTGAAATATGCAGGTGAATCCAAAAAAACAAAAACAGCGCTCTTCCGGCATGTTGGCGGTGATGAGTTAAAAAAGCAATTTCGTGCATTTGATCTGAAGCCAGGAGGAGCCAGTGAAATAACATTGAAGCAAATTTTGGACGAATTTGATAAATATTTTCAGGACTACGTGAATGAGATATATGCTTCATTTAAATTTTTAGAAATCAAGCAAGAAAGTGGAGAAAAATTTGCGGACTATTATTCACGTTTACGTAGAGCCGTTATTGAATGCAATTACGGCAACCTTGCGGATCGGATGCTTCGTGATAAAATCATTCAAGGGTTGGCTGATAAATCGCTACAAGAGCGATTAATTCGCGAAACTAGTAGAAAGAAGAAGACGTTGCAAGAAATTGTTGCTGAATGTAAAACGGCCGAGCATAGTAAAGTGCAGGCCGCGGAAATGTGCGATAAAATCAGCAGATTGAATGTCGATGCAGTGAAGTGGAAAGATGGCCATGCACGATATCATAAAAGAGAAATATTTTGTAAATACTGTGGCAGATCTCACGAACCAAAGAAATGTTCAGCCTTCGGTACAAAATGCAGAAACTGTGAAGGAAAAAACCATTGGTCGAAAGTATGTCAGAATAAAGTAAACAACAGTCAACAGGTGCGTCGACTAAATGCAGTGGAACGGAATAATGACAGTGATACAGAGTTTGTTTATTTGGGTGAACTGAAATATATAAATCAACTTGAGAGTAAAAAATCAAATTCTGTATGGCTACAAAAATTAAAAGTAAATGGAAATGATGTTATATTTAAGCTACATACAGGTTCTCAAGTCAATGTTATTCCAAAGAGTCAAATATTAAAATGGAGTGAAAAGCCAATGGTAAGAAAATGCAAACAACCTATACTGGATTACTGTGACAACGTTGTACCAATTCTAGGTGAGTGTTTTCTTAATTGCAAAACCTTAAAGAAAGATATGAAATGTAAATTTTTAGTAACCTCTTTAAATGCTAGTCCAATATTAGGGCTCGAAGCCTGTGAGAAATTAGAACTTATCCAAAGACTTAATAATTTTATAAAGCCCATGTATAATTTTTTCCATCAAACACCAGAAGATATTGTCCAGCAGTTTCTGATGTATTTACAGGAATTGGTCGCTTGAACCATGTTGTAAAAATAAAATTAAAAGACCACTATATTCCTCACATAGTGGCCCCACGTAAGATACCACTAGCTCTACATGACAAAGTAAAGAATGAGTTGCAGAATATGGTAGAATCTGGAATAATTGCAAAAGTGGATGAACCAACAGAATGGGTAAATAATATGGTTGTCATTAACTCGCCTAAAAAATTGCGCATCAGTTTAGATCCAAGGCCTCTAAATGAAGTAATTCGTCGACCTCACTACCCTATACCAACAGCTGATAGTCTTATTGCACGACTTCAAGGATGTAAAATATTTACTATCCTAGATGCAAAAAATGGTTTTTGGCAATTGCCATTAGATAGAGAATCTTCATATTTAACTACATTTACAACACCTTGGGGACGGTTCAGATATTTAGTTCTGCCTTTTGGGCTTAATAATGCTGCAGAAGAGTTTCAGATGGCTATGGAGAACACGCTTGAAGATATGCCTGAAGTAAACCCTTACTTTGATGATCTAGCCCTTGGAACATCCTCTATTGAAAATCACTGCCAGTTACTACATAAAGTTTTAACACGTGCTAGAGAAGCAAATCTTAAATTTAACCTTGCCAAGACCCAGTTGTCAAAATCTTCTGTGAATTACTTAGGCCACATATTATCTGACAAAGGAATAGAACCAGATCCTAAAAAGATAATGGCTATAACTGAATTTCCTGTGCCAAAGAATCGAGAGGACTTGCAAAGGTTTCTTGGCATGATAACATACTTAGCTAAGTTTACGCCTCATCTCTCAAATCTAACACATTCATTGAGACAGCTTTTGAAACAGGATACACAGTGGTTGTGGGATGAAAATGTTCAACGGGACTTTGAACTAATAAAAGGTACTTTAGTACAAGCTCCATGTTTGCAGTATTTTGATAAAGACAAAGCTGTAACCATTTCAGTGGATGCCAGCCGTTATGGCTTGGGAGCTGTTTTACTGCAAGATAATAAATCAGTTGCATATGGTTCTGCATCATTAACTGAAACACAGCAACGGTATGCTCAAATCGAAAAAGAGTTACTCGCTGTAGTTTTTGGCCTTGAACATTTCAATTATTATACATATGGAAGACCAGTTGCAGTGCAGACAGACCACAAGCCATTGTTGGGATTAAGCAAAAAGCAGTATGATGCCATATCACCGAGACTTCAACGTATGCTTCTCAGGCTTAATAGGTATGATTACAAGCTTGAATATGTCCCCGGAAAACTTCTTCTGATAGCCGATACACTTTCTCGTGCTCAGTTAGTCAAAGAATATTTTGCCGATGAAGAAGAATCAGACACAAGTGTTAAGATAAATCTGCTATCTCATGCATCAGCTAACAAGTGGAAAGAATATGTAACATTTATGACCAATGACAATGAATTGCAAGATGTTTTATACCACATGCAAAATGGTTGGCCTGAAAGAAAAAATACACGAAATTTCGCTAAGCCCTATTGGCATTGCAAAGAAGAATTGTACTGCACAGATGAAGGTATAATTTGTCGCGGTAAAAGACTTGTGCCAAAGGTCGCAAGAGCAGAAATATTACAAAAGTTGCCTTTAACACATAGGGGTATAATGTCTTGTAAAACGAAAGCAAGAGAATATTTGTATTGGCCATCAATGAACTGTGACATTGAAACTTTTATTGAGAAATGTAAAACTTGCCAGCAACATCAGCGTAACAATCAAAAGGAAGTTTTGCTTGATCAAGATGTTCCAGAGAAGCCCTGGCAAAAGGTTGGTTGTGATTTTTTTTATCTAAAAAGCCAGCAATATCTGTTATATATTGATTATTTCTCAAAATATGCTGAAGTCCAAATAGTCAAGAATAATACTGCACCAAATGTCATAATTGCCTTCAAATCTATTTTTGCAAGACATGGAATTCCAGAGGAGTTGGTCAGCGATGGGGGGCCACCATTCAATTCAGAGGAAGTGAAAAATTTTTTTAAAGAATGGAATGTGGAACATAATCTCACATTACCATACTTTCCTAGAGCTAACGGTCAAGCTGAAAGAGCCGTGCAAACAATAAAAAAATCCCTAATTAAGGCATTACAGGATGGAAAAGATCTATATATGGTCTTATTAGACTATCGTATTCAACCATCTCAAGGTCTCCCCTCTCCAGCTGAACTATTAATGCGCAGACGACTGAGATCTCTTTTGCCATGCCATCCAGAAAAACTTAGGCCAAATTTTCCGTTAGCTGAAGCAAAGGAGTCTTTAGAGAAGCGACAGATGATTCAAAATAAATATGCCAACAAGAATAGTGCACAACTCTCAAATTTAAAAGATAAGGCAAGAGTTTGGTTTTGCCAAAAGATGAACGAACCATGGAAGCAAGGCACTGTCATCCAGGTTGGTCCTCAACCTCGATCCTACATTATTAAAGGGATAGATGGTAATATTTACAGAAGAAACAGATTTTACATCTGCCCTGATAAATCCGAATTAAGTCAATCTGTGAGATCAGTAGAAGATTTTTATCCAGCAACTACAGATTCAGATACAATAGATACAATAGATAATAAAACAGCTAAGTTACAAACGGTGTTGCCTCAAGTGCCTCTACGGAAATCTTCAAGAACAATTGTAAAACCTCAATGCTATAGAGACAACTAAACTAAACTATGTTAAATTTAGAACTTTAAATGATTTATAATTTTTAATACTTTTTAAATATCCATTGCCTTCATAACTCTCTTGTTTATTTAAAAAAAAGGGCATGTAATGTATTTTATAGGTTTGCACCTGATGGCAGTACATACTATGTAATAGTACTACTACTTTAACTTGGTGGTCTCGTGGTGTTCTAATAAAATTGCTAACTAAGATATATCATTTGTAAGATTTTTATTTTATGAAAGTAAAATTTATTCGGCCAAAAAATGTGCTAAGTAGTACTGTGATAATTATCACCAATTTTTTGTATTGCAATTTTACTAATTTTTAAAATGATAATGCGCAATTTTGTTATACACATTGCATAATATTTAGAAAAAAAATAAAAACACAATAAAAGAATTATTCAATAACTTACTTTAAAAGTAACGTAGTTTTGCTATGCTTGACTCAAAAGGAGTAGGTATATTAGTGTATAATTTTACAAATAATTTTTTGTATCCGTGTTGAAACATTTACTTATTTATTCACACAACTAGAAAGAGGGCATCTAATTAGTTTTTATCACAGTTTTCGTTCACAAAAAAAAAAAAAAAAAAAAAAAAAAAAAAATTCTTATTTATGCATGTGTTCACATGTGCCCCAGGTATGTGCACAACTACCCCTCTACCGGGGCACATGTGAACAAATTTAGTCAATTTTTAGAATGATGATATCAGTTAGAAATTCTTGATAAATGCACCCAAAAGTTTCACCAAAAGAACAAACAAAGTGTAAATATTCATATAAATCAATTTTTGTTTCAATAGCTCATAACAATTTTGAGAAAAAGTCAAAAATGTAAAAATTGTTCACATGTGCCCCCCCTCTCCCCTATATATATTTCTTTCTTTATTTATTAAGAAATTAGAAAAAAATCTTTAGCACATCTTTTAGCAAAGCAGAAATTTAAAATGTAGCAATTTACTTTTATATACAGCCAATGTGTACATCAGCTACTAAATTGAAACCTAAATTACTGTTTTCCAAGCTACTGAATAAAATTTAAACTCAAACCAAAATCATCTGAATCGAACAATCAACTCTAATTAAAATCTAAACTCAAACCAAAACTATCTGAAACAACCAATCAGCTCTGATCAAAACCTAAACTGATTTTTTTACTTTTGGTTTGTAATTGATTCTAAGGTAGTTAGACATAAAATATCAGTGAAGTTAATCTAAAATTGAAATAATTAAATCCATATTGCTATATGCATATAATATAACATGAAATTTAAGAACTGATTATACTTGATACATTTTGTCATGTAAGTTTATTAAAAAAATAAATAGACAATACAATTTTTATAAAATATCCTGAGTTCATAGTAATATCTGTATGTTAACTGTATAACATTTAATTTCCCAAACCTGCCTGTCATTATTAAAAACATCACTTCTATCATCTTAAATAAATGTCTGGTGCACTAATCGCTAAATATTAAACAATTATTTTTTGCCAATAATTTTATTTTGCATGATCTCATTAATAAAAGCTGGCATAGGTGTACAAATATCAAGAATAAGTATAAAATTTTAGCAAAAATCCATTATTATATACTTATAGGATGAGTTCGTGAACTCATTATATATGAATACATAATTTAATGCGAGCATTTTGTATTTTGTTATTTATTATTATTTTTTTATATATGATCCCATTGTCATCCCATTTTGAAACTTTGTACACATCTAGTTAAGGCATTTTAGCACTCAGAAAAAAAAAATTATGAAATTTAAAATGAAAATTGAAGAATTCGTTTTTAGTATTTCAAGGTCAAAGGTCAAGTGCCATGACCTTGTAACTTTTTTTTTTCAAAAACATCTTGTGTTTGGCATCATATTAAAGATCATTTCAAATGCTTTAAAATGATACCAGGCCCATGTCTGTACATTAATTAGAACAGGAGTTATGATGATTTTAGTGTTGCCAACTGACAATTTGTCTTAGTCAGCCATCTTTAACTGGCTATAATTAAAAAACTAATAGCCTTAGAAATCTGAAATTGCAGATTTTTTACTTTCTTAATCAGTCTAACCAGTTCCCTGAATTTCGTAAAATTCGGAGGTGGTGAGGGAATTAGCTGTGTTGATTTGACATGGAATGACCCAATGAATGGGGGGGGGATAGTAAAATTTGTCATTGCGCCGTGGGAAAAAGAACGCAAAATTCGTCTATAAAAAAATCATGAAATTTGTCATTCAGTTGCAGAAAAAAATCGTGAAATTCTTCAGTTAATCAAAAAAGGAAAAAAACGCAAATTTCTTCAGCTTATTGAAAAAGGAAAAAAAAAAAATGAAATTCGCTCATCAGTCATGTAAAAAAATGTTTCAACATAATTTTACTTAATCTTACAGAACCACTTTACATTTATTATTATCTAATTTTTTTAGCTATTAGTTTTGCTGCACTTAATTAGGTTATATTATAATTAAAATGTAGTTATATTTTTATGCATTAATCAGCAAGAACACTATTTTTTCAACATTTGTAATGTACATAAAAAAATTGAAACATGCTATACTGCAGACAATTTTTATTCCACTGAATTGCTGTTGCAGGTACAGTCAAAACTTCTGCTACTGGGAAAGTTGTACTGATATTTGCAATAAGTAAGGATTCTGATATCATAAGTAATAAGATGGCAACATGCCCGTAGCTATGTGGGGGCCAGGTGGGGTGCCCGACCTAGCACAACTGACAGGGCACGCTGACACATTAAATTTCCAAACTTTTTTTTGCCTCATTTAAAAAAAAAAAAACTTTTTTTGAATAGACCGTAACCTAACAGACACTCATCCCTAAAGCTTCTTAATTCAAACAAAACAGTTTAAACAAAAAATTCATTTGTACTTTGTACAGACATTTTTCTTTCATTCCAAGAGCTGTAGGTATCTTTCGCTTTGTTTCTTTGTAGAAATTTATCTTACCTCCTCCCCAAAGAGTCAAGCCCCACCAGTGGCTGAGAGGTTCTGCTCTCGAAGCTGGTAGACGGGAGGTGCTGGGTTCGATCCCAATCGCACCCGTCGGCCTAATCGTTCGGAGTTTTCATGGTTTTCTTCGAACCTTGGTTTTCCAAGCGTTAATACGGGTTAGGTTCCCTTAGAAAGACCTCCACGGAAGGCACTCCCCCCCCCTTAGGGCCTATATCCCACGTGCAGATAATTGGCCGACATAAATACAACCAACCCCAAAGAGTCAAACTGCAGACTTACTGCATAATAGGGTTTAGAGATTATCCCCTTTTCTCAAACTGATTCTGATGTCCGCGAAAATCGTTTTCTTTGTACAACTGTCATACATGAAATTTATTGAAATCAGGTAAGGTTGAAACCAAAGGTTTGGATTTCAGTTGCAGTTGGCTACATATTTTATGGCTTAACATGACAAGTTCCACAAAACAGGCAACTATCATGCGTTATAATCATGTGGTTTTGTCACTGTTAACTTCACTATGTTGCTTTGGGGGGATATGTTCTCCCCATCCCCCCCTCCCTATTTATTTTTATTTTTAACAAAGATTTCACCTTATTTATTCTTTTTTAGTTGTTTTGTTCTTTTCTTCCTATATATACGATATAAATATCTAAATATCACATAGTTTCTGTATGAAAAAGGGGAAATAAATACAAGATTGTGAAGTAGATATATAAATTGAAAAGTTAACAAAAGTACTAAACGAGCATTAATATTTTAAGCGATGTAATACTCATTTTTGTTTTGGTATTTTCTTAATTTATAACTATAGTTTACAAACAACAATCAATTACGGCTGTTTGTAAAAAATATTTTTGTTCACTCGACTTTGCAAAACTTTATAATGCATTCACAGGCTTATTTTCAAATGTAAAGGCATGACATTCGCAGGCAAGATTATTGGTTTAGAATCGGATAGCTTTTTTCAATTTTTTTACTTTCTTCTATCTTCAATAGAAGAAAGTATTTTAATCGAAAATTTGTTCGATTTCCGGTTTTCGACGGCTTTACACGTTTTAGGGGGGTCAGAGGTCTCAAAAAACATGCTTATAGAAAATGTCCGTGTGTCCGTCTGTCTGTCCCCATTGTACCATCAAAAAGTGTATGAAGTTATACATAGAATTGAACCAATTTTTTTTTTAAGTTCTTGGCTATGGCAAGCATGTCCTTCCTTAATTTGGAAAAAATACGCCGATAGGGGACGCTGTAATAGCGATTTTTGTGCCATTTTGAATATTGTACCTTCGAAAAGTGTATGAATTTATGCATAGAATTGAACCAAATTGTTTATGTATGTTTTTGGCCATGGCAAGAAAGTCCTCCCTGAATGTGGAAAAATTCTGCTGGAAGGGGCACTGTAATAGCGATTTTTGTGTAATCTTCTTAATTTTTCGTAGTTCTATTGTACAACAGCAGCTCGTGAAACAACGGATCCTGATAAGCCGACTATTCGTGATTTTAATAAATATCATGTTCGAGATTAACTCGTTTTTACTCCGATTAATTGACTGAAGCAAAAATTTAAGATGAAAGTCAAAGTTGATATAGTATTGAACTAATAAAAATGAAATATTGACATCTGTAACAACATTTTGAAATATTAAAATATATGAGATAGAAGAAAGTTTTGGGATTGGCACATACAACTAGTTTACAAGTGCATTGAATCTTGAGCTTTGGGGTCGTTCAAGTATTACATAAGCAGTAAGTGAAGGAGGGGGGGTTCAGTGTCTGCTTATTTTTGCTGACAAGGAGGAGAGGGGTTCACGAAAATTCTTATGTAAGCATTAGACAACGAAGCAACTATAGTTTAACAACAATAAGCAAAAGAGCATGATTTAGAAGAGTGTTCTGCGGATGTTGAACGACTTGAGAAAAAAGATATGGAGTAAACAAGGACTGGAAACGAGGACCATTCCAGCCCACCACTACATTAAAAACTTAATAATAGACAATGCAGAAACATGGATTCAAAGATCTTGGACACCAGACTAGAAATTAGAAATGTGAACGCCAAATACATAATATTCCTGATTCTTGTTAAAAATTTTAGTTATGTGCCTAAATAAGTTAGGGCCTGTTGTATTTCTTAAAAGTTTTTTTTTTGTTGTTGTTGTTGTTCAGTGCGATAAATAATAATATATAAAAACTATTTTTTATTCTATGAATTGTTTAATGCCATAAGTAACAATATGTTAAACCGATTTTTTTTTCCCTTCAATACCACAACCCCTATGTGTCTGTTTATGTAAATTTACTGGATTAATAATGCAATTTATCGCTAATTGTAATTTTTTATTACAAATAGTGTTGATGTTAGGATATCATAAAATCTTACGTAAGCAAAGGGGGGGGGGGCGTCTAGTATTTGCTTATTTTTCCTTACAAGGGGGAGGGAGGGGTACAAAATGACTAAAAATATGCTTATGTAATACTTGAACGGCCCCTTTAAACGATAGTGCCTCAAATGACCTTTCCTAGCTTCAAAAATTGGCTTATAACATCTATTTTGCATTTTTTTTCCCTAAAATATTCTTTGTATTTATAGAAAACAGAACACGCTATTTGTTATTGTGAGATTAGAATAAAAATAATTGCAACTTTATGGCATTTAAGCAGAAAAATATTTCGTGGTTGTGTTAGAGAATAGAAAGTTCGAATGGAAGACCATAATAGTGAATTATATTGAAATACATTTTCATGAAAGTTTTTGTTTGTGTAATACTTGCTGACCAGCCCAGCGTCACCCGTGATGTGATGATATTAACCTTAAATTTGTTTTAGTTTATTTATTTATATCTTTAATCCAATTTTTTAAAATTGATACTTTTAAACAAAAATATTTCCTAACGAACCTCGTATCGGAGCTCCCGCAATATTTATACGAATGTGACATTTTAAGGTAAAATGTATGCTCTTTAAAGTATTTTATGTATTTTTCCATATTTCAGCAAAATGTAGCGGATTCGGAATTTTAAAGGGCGCGGATTTTAGGTAGATTTCATAAGAAATACTACGTATTACATTCTCCCCTATGTTAGTATTTCTGAAAATTTTTTGCAGGTCTATGCCGATCATGACCCCTAGAACCCAAAATAACCCCCAGTTAAAAGTTTTATCTGTCTATCTATCTGTATCACTTTTTTATGAACACGATAACTTCTATAATTCTGCACAAACCTCTTCCAAACTGATATACAAAATCAAGGGGCAGAAAATGTCGGTCAAGTTCGAAAGCAAAATCGGACTTTGGGGATGGAAAGAGAGGGGTTTTGAGAAAACTGAAAAAAAAATGCATAATTTCTCTATTATATTACATATCAAATCAGTTTAAAGTTATTATTACTTCTCGGAAAAGGGCCAAAAATTTATGTATGAGAGAATTTTGATATCATTAAAAATGTCCTCAAGCGGAAAAAAAAATAGGGTTTTAAGAAGAAAAAGTTCCTAACTTCGTCAGTTCACAAGATATGAAATCCACTTAAATTTATTATAAATCTTCTTAATACTATCTACAACTTTTATATTGACAAGTTTTTGATAAGATCAATTCTTATAGTAAAAAAAAAGGAGGGGGGGGGGGGCGGTTTGAAGAAGAAAAAAATTAACAGCTTCCTCAATTCACAAGGTATCAAATCCGTTTAAATTTATTATAAAAATTTCTTAATATTATCTACAACTTTTGTATTGGCACGTGTTTATTAGGATCCACTCTTACACCAAAAAATAAATAATGATAATAAAATAAAATAAAGGGAGGGGTTTTAGAAGGAAAAAAATTCACATCTCCGTTAATCCGCCACTAAGGCAATAATAAAAAAAGTATCATTGGTGTGATGAAAATTTTGGACAACCCTTAGAGGTGCTGCATATAGGGTTGAGTTATTAAACGTGCGTGTGCCTCAATAAAAAGATCGTCAGAATTTAAAATACAGTGTGTGGTTCATTTAATAAAAAAATCATCACACTGTTTAAATTTATTATGTAAATGTCCTTAATATTACTATAACTTTTGTAGTAACAAGTTTTTGATAAGATGAACTCTACTAATGGATGATATTACTAAAAACATTCTGAAGGGATGAAAAAACTCGGGGGGTGAAGAAAAAAAATTATATTAACATGATTCTGATAAAACAAACTCTTACAGAAAAATGAAATTAAAAATTCGTCAAAAGCAGCCAGAAACGGACGATGAATCCAACAATACTGGGCATTCTCGGATCTCAAAAACTAATTGCTCCACTTAGAGGTTTGCACGGGACTATTTTCATTCATGACACTTGAGCCGAGCATAGGCCTATCTTTTTCTGAAGGATCGGACCGGGCCGAACTTAACTTATTTTTTCCGTACCGATGCCAGTACTGGCTTCATTCTTCCTAGGTCTGCATGTGCCAAAACTTTCATTCCCAGTCTCGACCCAGCCCGTAATTTTATCCAAAAATGCATACATTTTTAAATCGCCATTATTCTACAATTAAAATTTAAAAGTTATTCTTTTTAAAGAATAGTAGATTTCTAGGCATTAAAATTAAAATACAGTAAAACTTTTGAAAATGAACATGTCTACGACGAAATACTGTCTTATACGGAAAATATGCTGATCCATGCAAAATGGATATACTTGAGAAAAGAATATAATACATTTACACCTGCTAAAGAGGGAACTTGTCCATAATGCATTTTTTTCTTTCCTATGCGATACCGTCTTAGAAGATTTTACTGTATAGCATTTTTCAGATTTTTTAAGTCTCTAGTACATGAATTAGGGATTAATGGAATTAATAATAACTGAAAGATTTACATACAAATAGAGATTTAATAATATATATATATATATATATATAGCAGCCTAGCGGGCTTCTTTATAAATGAAGATTATAAACATGAAAAACAAAAAAGCTAAAATATGTATTTTTTGTCAGAATTCCACGTAAAAAACAATTTTTTAACCATATCAACGTAAAAATCCATGTTTTGTAGAATTACAATCGGGACAGGCTGGGATTGAGCCGAGATTTTACCTTTCTTCCTAGTCGGGCCAAAAAATTTCTTGTACGGGCCAGGTTTGGGCTGAACATTTAACTTTTATATACTCGGTCAACAGGACCTGATTTTTTTTTCTATGGTCGGGCTAGGCCCGAGTCTGGAAATTTCAGCCCGTGCAGTACTCTAGCTACACGTCTCTAGATCTATTTCAAATTCCAGAGAGAGGATTTGATAATGAACCACAAAAATAAACTCTCATAGTGAAATTCCAGCATGAAACCACGCTCGTCTGGACAGCCTCTAAGATGCAACAGCCACAAAAACACACCTGCTGCAGAGCATGCTGAGGGAAACGCCAGACATTAGGGAGAAAAGCATTTTGTATTTTTTACTGCAAAAGATTCTCTACGCTCGTCTGAACAGACCAGAAGATTTCTATACTCTCAAAAGAGGCAGTCCATATCTCCACTTTCCGAAAACACTCGTTTGACATTAGTCTAAAAGCTCCATACTGTGGACCAATCCAGGGTAATCTCTCCCGCAGAAAAGTGCTTAAATTCAACACTGCAGGTATACCTGATAAGATGGAAACTTGTTTAAAACGGAATGTTTTTCCCTATACCTAGCGATTTCATTTTTATTGATTTTACTGTAAATTAATTTCTTGTAATAATGTATTATTAGTTTATTAATAATAAAACATAAAAGTGCAGGTTTTTTCTGTGGACAACAGGGGAAGAGGGGGAGGGGTCCACAAAAAACAGGCTGGTGACGCTGTTGTAGCAATCCTCAACAATATCTACCATTTTTGTGGAAATCCATATTATCTGAACCATATTTGCAAAAATTAGTTTATGAATAAACAGCGAGATGAAAGAATATCACTTTTTAACTACTTTAGGAAGAGCTATAAATTTATATTGAATATGGGTAATATATATTTTTAATGGAGCGTAAAACTCTAAAAAAATGAAGAAGTAATTTTGCCCCTTTTGGAAAAACATTTGCCTGACCTGGAAGAATCGTCTAGCTACGGGCCTGGATGGCAAACTTCATGATTTGATCATTTTCTTGCGACTATGAAATAATGAGCTTTACAGAGGGACTCCTGGTGATCAAACTATTACTTCTGACTTTGACAGTTTGAAGATATTCATCTTAGACCTATATATCTCTGGTAGTGATTTCACCAAAATTTAAGGGAGTTCGAGCAAGAATCATATCCAAAGTAGGCCACGTGGTGACCCTGTTATAAGTAGTGATGGGCAATAACGAGATGTTTTTCTCGATTTTCTCGATTGTATGGACATCTCGATATTTTTCGATTGTGTAAATTTTTTCTCGATGACTGCAGTTTGCAAATTTCTTTTATAAATCATATATTATATGCGGGTGCAAAATGGAGGGGATGGACACCAGATGAGCATAACATCAATAAGTAGTCACAGACCTTTCCAACGATATCTCACATAAGGGGTCTTGATTAAATTTGAAAAAGTGTCCCCTGGGGGGGGGGGCAAAGAGTGGGGGGGACGGTCACCAGAAGTGCATAACATCAATAAGTAGTCACAGACCTTTTCAACGATATCTCGCATGAGGGGTATTGACTAAATTTGGAAAAGTGTTCTCCCGGGGGGGGGGGGGGGGGGCAAAGTGGGGGGGTCGGCCACCAGAAGTGTATAGCATCAATAAGTAGTCACAAACCTTTCCAACGATATGTCACATGAGGGGTCTTGGCTAAATTTGGAAAAGTGTCCTGAAATTTCATATATTATAAATAATATTTAGCGGAGGGCTCCATAAAAAAAATCCGATCTAAAATGATAAAAACGGAAAAAACTACCCTCGAGGTGGGGGCCAAATTGGGGAGGGGAGGAAGAAAGTCTTATAATATGAAAGAGTCATCCGAGAGCTTACCGATAACATATCCTATGACTGGTCCAAAAAAAGTTTGAAAATTGCTCGCCCTCCCTCCCCCGTGGGCCCACTCTTTCGCCTCGGAATTCACACAGCCGCCACTTTAAAATTTTTATGTTCAATAAATAATATTTACCGGAAGACTGCATAAAAAACCCACATCTAAAGTGATATTTAAATTTATTATAGAAATCAGCTACGGTTTTAAAAATTTGTTCGCCCCTTCCCCATCTCCCTTTGGGCGAAGAAAGGTTCATAGTATGAAAGAGTGGTCAAAAGGCTTTTCGATTATATGCCACAGGAAGAGTTTGGTAAAATTTTTAAAATTGCACCCCGCATGAGTCCACTCTCACATCCTCCTCCCTCGAAATCACCCGACCCACCTTCCTCTTTGAAATTTTTATATTTAATAAATATTTTTTATCGGAGGGCTCCAGGTATGTGACATCTTGGTAGATCTAAAATAAGAGAAACTTTGAAAATTAGGGCTTCATTTCACAGTGCATTGTCATGCCTCTTTCTCTATCTCGTCCCTTGGTACTCTCGATAAATTTTCTTACTTTTCTTCTATGCCGAGGATGAGAGAAATCCTCGAAAAGCTTCTCATAGGGAAATGTTGAAAAGCACGAGAGAAATCATCGAAAGGCTTTTCATTGGGAGATTTCGAAAAGGACGAGAGAAACCAGCAAGAAGCTTCCATCGGGAAAGGTTGAAAAGGGCGAGAGAAACTATCGAGAGACTTCCCATCCCGAAAGGTTTAAAATCGCGAGAGAACCAACCATCGAGCAACTTCCCATCTGGAAGCGTCGAAATGCTGGAAAAATCATCGAGATGAGATTTGCCGAAATGCGAGATAGAAATGAAGCTTTCAGAGTCAAACTTACCGCATTTCTGGTTTAAGTCATAATTCTCAAAGGAGTCCATCTGCTTATCCAATTTCTTTTTAGCTCACAGGCTATCTAAGCCTGAGAGCTAATGTACCCGTCGGTTCTGTGTGTATGCATGTACGTACGTACGTATGTATGTACCTAACGTGATAACTCTTGATTGATATGTACGATTTGCTTCAAATTTTTTTATGTTCATTCTGATAAGGCGTTCCACTGATTAGTTTTGACGGTTCATTGGTTAAGGATAAAGGGAGAGAAGGGGGGCTGGTCCCACCGTCCTTAATTTAGATAAATAGGTTTTCATGCAGAATTATTCGATTTGCTCCAAATTTCGTATACTGGTTTATTATGTTAAGGAGCTTCCCTGATTAAACTTGGAGGTTCATTAGTTAGGTATGAAGGGGGGAAAGGGGGGTAGACCCCCTCCTTAATTTAGATAAATGGGTTTTTCATGCAGAATTATTCGATTTGCTCCAAATTTGGTATACTGGTTTATTATGTTAAGGAGCTTCCCTGATTAAACTTGGAAGTTCATTGGTTAAGGATAAAGGGGGAGAAGGGGGCTGGTCCCCCCCTTAATTTAGATAAATGGGCTTTTCATGCAGAATTATTCGATTTGCTCCAAATTTGGTATACCGGTTTATCATGTTAAGGAGCTTCCCTGATTAAACTTGGAAGTTCATTGGTTAAGGATAAAAGGGGAGAAGGGGGGCTGGTCCCCCCTTAATTTAGATAAATGGGTTTTTCATGCAAATTATTCGATTTGTTCCAAATTTGGTATAGCGGTTTATTATGTTAAGGAGCTTCATTGATTAAACTTGGAGGTTCATTAGTTAAGTATAAAGGGGGGAAAGGGGGGTAGACCCCCTCCTTAATTTAGATAAATGGGTTTTTCATGCAGAATTATTCGATTTGCTCCAAATTTGGGATACCGGTTTATTATGTTAAGAAGCTGCCTTGATTAGATTGGGAGGTTTATGGGTTAAGTATAAAGGGGAGAGGCTAGTCTCCCCCTTAATTTAGATAAAAGGGTTTTTCATGCAGAATTATTTGATTTGCTTCAAATTTAATATACCAATTTATTCCGATATGGCGCTTCCTTCATTAGATTTGGAGGTTCATTGGTTAAGTATACAAGGGCGAAAAGGGGGCAAGTCCCCTCCCCTTAATTTAGATAAATGGATTTTCATGGAGAATTATTCAATTTACTTTAATTTTTTTTTCTATGTTCATTCTGATAAGCAGCTTTCCTGATTAGATTTGTAGGTTCATTAGTTAAGTATAAAAGCGTTAAAGGGGATTAGACCACCCTTAATTTAGTGATATGTTTCTTTTTTTTGATGCAGAATTATCTGATTTGCTTCAAATTTGATATACTGATTTATTATAGTTAAGGAGTTTCCCTGATTAGATTTGGAGGTTCATTGGTTAAGTATAAAAGGTGCAAACAGGTGATATTTCCCTTCATTTATTTTTTGAGGGACATTATTCTTTGAAATAAGAGTATACAATTAGTGTGAATAACCTGTGAGCTCAATGCCATCAGTTTAACTGGCACTTATCTTTTTATTGCTATTAACAGATGTGGGTTATGAAGCGTAGTGGTTTATGTATTCAGTTCTGTATAGTCCTAGTTTCAAACTTTACTGTTGAATTTAGTGTCATTTTGCCCCGAATTTTCAATGTTTCTCTTATTTTAGCTCTGCCAAGCTGCCCCATACCTGGAGACTCAGATAAATACTATTTATTAAATATAAAATGTTCAAAGAGGAAAGTGAGTGAATTCTGGGGGGCACAAGAGTGGACAAATGGGGGGGGGGGGGTAATTTTCAAACTTTTACCAAACCTCTCCTAGACATATCATAGGAAAATCCTTTGACCACTCTTTCATATTATGAACCTTTCTCCTCCAGGAGTTGAATTCCGGAAGGGGGGAGGGGGAGGGGGGAGCGGTGCAGGGGTGATTGTTTTTTTATTGTAGAGATTTCTACAATAAATATCATTAAATGAGGTTTTTTAATGGAGCTCTCTGATAAATATTATTTATTAAATATAAAATTTTATAAGTAGGGCTGCGTGATTTCCGGATATATTCTGGGATAAAAGAGTGAACCCACGTGGAAGGGGTAGATTTCAAACTTTTTTTGGACCAGTCATTTGATATATCATTGGAAAGTTTTTGGTTATCATCGGAAAGTTACTCTTTCATATTATGAATCTTTCTTCTTCCTTCCCTAGTTTGGCGCCCCGAGAGAGGCACTTTTCGAACTTTTTGAAATCGTCGCGTTTTTAAACATTTTAGATCGGATTTTTTTACGGAGCCCTCCGATAAATAATTTTTAATATATGAAAATTTCAAAGAGAAGGATGGGCAGGGTATATTTCGGGGAGCACGATAATTGGAATCCTGGGAGTTGGGACTCTTTTCTATCTTTTGCTGACACCACTCATGTGATATATCATTGGAAAGCTCTGTGACTGCTATTTCATTTTATATATCGCCCGCGCCTTTCCTCTTACTTTGACCCCGCGCGGGGGCACTTTTCTAAATTTAGCCGACACCCTTCATGTGACATATCGTTGGAAAGTCCTGTGACCACTTATTCATATTATGCACTTTCCTTGCCCCTCCCCCCTACTTTGCTCCCCGTGGGGTTCGTTTAATGTATTCCAGTTGAAGACTTTCTAAAAATGGGGAAATTAAAGATCCAATCTCAAATGACATAGAAAAATCAATAAAAAATTTTGATCCCTTTTACCATCCTTTAGTTCATGTTTTTGCCACTAGGGGATGCTTTTTATTCTTATTTCTTTGGCCATTTTGGTGCTAATTGACGAAAAATTCAATTTTTGATACTTTAACTCCCCTTACCACTTCATAGCTACTCGCGTTTTTTCAGCTTTTTTCAACCAGGGGGCACCCTTACAAGACTTTTCCAGTCTTGTGGCTCCATATAGCCTCCCTTTGGTTTGTTGTTTTTTTATTCCATCTGTTTTCAGTTACCCTATATTTAATAAAATCTGCCTTATATATATGTAAAACAATGATTTCAATAATCGATTCTAGAACATCTTTGTAGATTCTCGAAAGTAATCGATGACTGTATCGATTGTGTATTTTACGATAACGATTTTTTTCGATTGGTAAATTTTCGAGAATCGCCCATCACTACTATGAAATTGTCGGCCAGAATAATAGCTAAGTTTTCCAACAACTGTTTTTAGTTTTTCTCGTTATAATCGATTGTAAAACATCTCGATTGTAGATTCTGGGAATTAATCGATGGCTGTATCGATTGTGATTTTTTACGATGATGATTTTTCTCGATTGTCGAATTCTCAAGAATTGCCAATCCCTAGTTATACTGTTAAGCTCTGGTATCTTGGCAGTTGACCTTGGAAGAATCTATTTCTGACCGGGAGTTTCAGGGTCAAAAGTTGCCATATACTAGTGCGTAATTGGTGAGCGGGCAGCCCGCCAATTCCCCGAAATAGGGATTTGCATCTGCAGTACTAATATTAGTAATTAGTTTAGTACAGGTTTACTCTTATCTGTTATCTCTGAGTTTAGTATTTCAGGTCGTAGCGTATGCTTGCATTTGAAGCTGATCTTTCCTCTTGCCTTTTAGATTATTATTATTATTATTATCGATTTTCGTCTTGACAAAATGGAAGTGAAAAAGAAAATTATTCATTCCAAGGAGCGAAATGTTATTTTAAAATTTATTCTCCAGTTAATCTTAGGGAAAGTGCATGAAATTTTGAGCTCTTGAAAGGCCTTTATATAATCCTAGATATAAAAGCAAAAATATGCAAACTGGATCATCAGAAAATTTATCTACTATAAAATGGGATAAAGAGTTAATTGCATATGTTTTTAATTATCATGAGTGAATTTTTGTACTTAATTAATGTGATTATTCTTCTTTAAAGTCACAGTAATAGCTATTAATTTACATAAAGGTCTAATATTTTAAATGTATTTAGAAAACAAATAGAGATATATATTATATATATACACAACAATTACATCCAAACATAATCTAGGCATTTTTAAAAATTCAAACACACCTTTTTAATTATAAAATTATTAATAAATTCACATTAAAATATTATGAAGTTGTCTGCATTAATTTTTATATATAAAATTAATTACCATTGTTGAAAATATGGCTATTGGCTATATGCTTTTACAGTTCATTCCGATCACTAGTATCATCATTTTTATTATCAGAATCATCGCTTAAGTTTTTAAATACCATAATTATTAATAAAAGTATTGCTGTTATAAATAATATATTTTTTTTTTTACAAAATACATTTCTGCTTATGATTGTCACTATGTAGCGCTAATTATGGATGTCATTCTCCCTTGTACGTTACGCCCCACCAGTGGCCGAGAGGTTGTGCTCTCGAAGCTGGTAGACGGGAGGTGCTGGGTTCGATCCCAATCGTGCCCGTCGGCCTAATCGTTCGGAGTTTTCGTGGTTTTCTTCGAGCCGTGGATCTTCCATGCATTAATACGGATTAGGTTCCCTTAGAAAGACCCCCACGGAGGGCACTCCCCATGGGCCTATATCCCTCGTGTAGATAATTGGCCATCAAAAATCAACCCAACCCTTGTACGTTACAAACTTTTACCAATTAACCAGAATAGAATCGTCCGAGTCTCCCCGCTTGAAATGCCAAGATATCGGAGTATAACAGTAAGTGCATCATTTAAGCAAAAATTTCAGAAGGGATGCATGAAAATAAAAAAATTGTGATGGGTCCTTCAGGTTGCATCATTTTCTTTTTGAAGGATTATAAAAGAGGCATCTTTGAATATATTGAATCTGTCTGTTTTCTAAATTGACACACTTTTGTAACAAAACAACAACAACAAAAAAAAGGTGAGGGAGTGGACCTAGTTCTTTGGAAGCAGAGTTCATTCTAGGCGTTTTTCGCGGGACGGGCGTCCGGCCTTCCCTTCTTTACAAAATTTGCTGCCCCGCCCCGTGAGCCCTATCACTCGAAAAATCGGCCAAAAAAAAGCCCTTTAAATAAATTTCATCCCAGCAAACTGTCAACTATTTGTAAACATCAACGATCTCTTGGACGTACTAAAACGCGTAAATTACGCAAAAAATCGGAGACGGCACGCAAAAAATAGCTCTTAATCGCCCCGTGAGACGTGTAATTTCGCTAAAAAATCGCTGAAAAAGCCAAATTTTGCCAAAGAATCTTGAAAAAAGCGGCACATTTCATCACAATACCGTGGAAAAAACACTATTTTCGTAGCAGGGTCTCAAAAAAATAGCGAATTTCATCAAAGAATTGCGAAAACAAAGAGAATTTCGTCAAAAAATCGTGGAAAAAGCCGAATTTCCTCAAAGAATCATGAAAAAAGCATAAATTTCGGCAAAATATCGGGAAAAAATGCAATTTTCGTAACAGGGCCATGGAAAAACACGGATTTCGTCAAAGAATCGCGAAAAAATAACGAATTTCGTAAAAAAATCGCGAAAAAACACGATTTTCGTAAAAGGGTCGCGAAAAAAATAGCGGATTTCGTCAAAGGATTGTACAGGGGTGATTCTGTTCCGAATTTTCCGAAAAATTGAGGCAATCATTTCCGAAAATTAAAACAAATCGGTCATAAACTGAACATAAAATGTATCGCGAATTTTGACTAATGATCGCCGAAAAAGATCAATTTCGTCAATCGTTCGAAGAAAAATCAGCAATTTCGTCAAAGGATCGCGAATTTCGTCCAGGGATCACGAAAAAATCTAATTTCGTCAAAGAATCGCGGAAAAAACGCAAATTTCGTAAAAGATCGCGAAAAACCGCAATTTTTGTCAAAGGATCGCAAAAAAACGACGAATTTTGTTGAAAAATTGCAAAACTTCGTCATAAGATCGCAAAAAAGCAGCACATTTCGTCAAAAGATCGCGAAAAAAAGCAAAATTCATCAATAGATTGCGGAAAAACGGCACTTTTCGTCAAAAGATTGCGAAAAAACGGCAAATTTCATCAAAAGATCGCGAAAAAAACGACAAATTTCGTCAAAAGATCGCGAAAAAACAGCAAATTTCGCAAAAAGGATGCGAAGAAAAACACATAGTTAATGTCGGTAGTGAATTCTCTGTTGGAAAATTTCAGAATTTTTTTTTTTACACAGAATCACCCCTAGAGCAGGTAGAATGTCTGCTTTATGTAGTAATAGTCTTCTAACTTTCTACTGCCACTTGCCAAAATCCCCACACCCCTTGCCATTTGAAAATTTTAAACTTGTATTTACAAAAATTAAACCGTTCAATGAAAAATGCATATTAAATAGTTTATTCAATTTGTAGGCCCTTAAACTTGTTTGATTTTTATTTAAAGAAATGTGTACAGACCCTGTATTATAGATTAATGACTAATCATCTGATTTGATTTAAGAATAAAATCTTTATGCTAATGATAAAAGGCATGTCAAATATGTTGTGAATTCTACTATTTAACTAAAGATGAAATTAAGCACTCGCCAGTCGCCACTCGGCGACTAAACGTGAAAAACTGGCGACTAAAAATATGGAAAGTACCGGCCAAATGCAGGATTTTTCAAAAGGGATTTCGTCAAAGAATTGCGGAAAAAAATCCCGCGAATTTTGTCAAAAGATCGCGAAAATACCCAAATATCATCAACAGATCGCGAAGAAAAGCGAATTTCGTCAAAAAATCGCTCAGAAACTCAATTTTCGTCATGTGATCGCGGAAAAAGCGCAGATATCGTGAATGGATCGCGGAAAAAACGCAAATATCGTCAATAGATCGCGAAAAACAAACGCGAATTTCGTCAAAGAATCGCGAAAAATCCGAGAGTTTCGTCAAAAGATCGGTGAAAAACGCACATTTCGTCAAAAGATTACGAAAAAAACGTAAATTTCGTCGAAGGATCGTGAAAAAAACCCAAATATCGTGAATGGATCGCGGAAAAAACACAAATATTGTCAATAGATCGTGAAAAAAACGTAAATATCGTCAATAGATCGCGAAAGAAACGCGAATTTCGTCAAGGAATCGCGAAATAACGATAATTTTGTTAAAAGATCGCAAAAAAACGAATTTCGTCAAAGAATCGCGAAAAAAGTAGACTATCGTCAATAAATCGCGGAAAAACGCAAAATATCGTCAATGGATCGCGGAAGAAACACAAAATATCGTCAATGGATCGCGAAAAAACGCGAATTTCGTCAATAGATCACAGAAAAAACCCGAATTTTGTCAAAGAATCGGGTAAAAAAGAGAATTTCGTCAAAGAATCGCGCAAACGAACGCGAATTTCATCAAAAAAATTTCGAAATAAGTGCGAATTTTGTCAAAAAATCGCGAATTTCGTCAAAGAATCGCATAAAAAGGAGAATTTTGTCAAAGAATCGCAAAAACGAACGCGCATTTCATCAAAAAATGACGAAAAAAGTGCAAATTTTGTCAAAAGATCGCGAAAAAAACGCACATTTTGTCAAAAGGTTGCGGGAGAAACACAAACATCGCCAATAGATCGCGGAAAAACGCTAATTTTGTTAAAGTATCAGGTAAAAAAATGCATAATTAATTCCAGGAGAGTCCCTCTTTACATTTCAGAAAATTTGCTGTAAATTTCAGATTTTTTTTTTAAATTTTGAAAAGTACCCAAGTATAGTGGACTTATATACAGGCCCGTAACCAGATGGGGGCGATGGGGGCTGAGCCCCCCCTGGCTTCCTCTAGAGCCCCCTCTAACGATTTCCCTACTTTTTATTTTTTCAACAAAATGTACGTTTTAACTTTCTTAAAAAAAAAAAAAAAAAAAAAAAAAAAAAAAAAAAAAAACTAGCAAGAAAAACATTTAGATCTTTTAACCGCTTGAATGCAATGGAAAAAGCCAAACATTTTGCGTTCAGAACCCTATTAGATTAGTTGTTTTACATTATCTTGCTTGCGATACAATTCTCGAAACGCGTTCTAAGTAGGAACATTTCTTTCTCCCGAAAAAATTAAGTCCAGATGCTCCAACTAGCCACCACATGTTTTCGTACATCTTGACATTTTAAAAGCAATGATCGTATACGGGATGAATGGAAATAGACATATGCTGCTCATATAGTTAATAGATAATTAGTTAAGCAATGGTTAAACCCATAGACTATCTTTACTCTGAGGTTAAACCTCTTCACTAAAACGTAGTCACAAAAAATACGTGTTTCTAAATGTTAATGATTTGCCTGTTGACATTATGTATTTGACAGCAGATTTAGTTAATGATGAAATATCACTTGGAAACTAACTAGAATGTTTGTTAAAGAAAAATAGAAAGATAACAAAATGTCATTTTATACAAATGGAATAAGAAAAATAATTGCTTGAAAGCCAAAAATTGTTTCATGCTATGGGTGTAGGCAGTAGGAAAGCAGAGGTAGGGCCTTTTTTTGTTTGCTTTTTGAACTTTCGTCCAATTTTTTTTTGCTTGTGTTCCACGAATTTGTTAAACATTTTTTTTTTCTATTTGTCATATAACAATAAAAAACATTAAGGTAAAAGCATGATTAAGGTTAAGTTTATTATAAGATTATGACAAAAATATCTTCACCTATTTGGCGTATGTTTCATTTAAATCTATTTTCAAGCATAAATGCGCTACTTTCTGACACATTTTCGAAATAATTTTAATGATAAAGACATAAAATTTGCAGATATGATTATTCAAGCTCAAGGAATTAAACTGTGTTCTGTGTTTTATAAGGCTGTTTTCCAATCTAAACCAGCTATTTTCGGACATATTCGCGAATTTCATTTATTTATAAAGATATTTGCAAGTATTTAACCTATACAGAAAATTTAAAAAAATCTGTCAAAAAATGACGGCAAATTTGACTTTGTAGGCTGATTTTCTTGGCATTTAACGACGAAATGCTAGTCATCG
This sequence comes from Maratus speciosus, assembly GCA_963932465.1. Classification (NCBI taxonomy): domain Eukaryota; kingdom Metazoa; phylum Arthropoda; class Arachnida; order Araneae; family Salticidae; genus Maratus; species Maratus speciosus. Next base: position 75,771,168 of record OZ010796.1, on the reverse strand, counting down.
AGTAGCAAATGACTATAAATCATGTTATTTATAATCATGGCATTTATAAGAAAATGGGAAACGGTATTCAATTCGTAGGCGCGTGAATGTGAGAAGCTGAAAATTTTAGGCAAAGGGAAAGAAAATTACTTCTTAACTGCATCAGGAAAATTTTCGTTATTGAGTGAAAGAAGAATATTTTAGATCTTTAGAAATGAAGAAACGTATAATAATAAATAGTCGCCTATATTTAATGAAAACTGTTCGAAAAAGGCGTTCATGCCCTTGTGCTTTTTTTTTCTAAATGAGATTGAACGAATTTCATATGAAACACATGTCAAACGTATGCAAAAAAAAATCTATGTTATCGCTATTTAAATGAATTAAATCTAAGTTGTTTTCTTTGAAAAAAAAAAGTATTGAATATAATATTAAAATTACAATCTCTTTTTTAGGTGCGTTCGTAATTATATAAATACGTAGCACCTATAGTTGTCGTTCAGTCCGTCTGTCTGTCCGTCCGTCCGCATATAACAGAGCAAAAACTACCCAACCGAATCGTTTAAAATTTAAACTATATAATTGTTGCATAATTTTGTCGAGTCATTTCAATTTTTATGAAAATCGGATGTATAGTTTAATTACAGGGACAATCAAAAGTTTTCCGTTACATTACGGCCAATGGGAAGAAATTATTGCAAGTGCATTTTAATGATGTTACAGCCTTCCGAATGGTCTGAAATTATAAATATATAATTGTTGCATAATTTTGTCGAGTCATTTCAATTTTTATGAAAATCGGATGTATAGTTTAATTACAGGGACAATCAAAAGTTTTCCGTTACATTACGGCCAATGGGAAAAAATTATTTCAAGTGCAAATTAATGATGTTATAGCCTTTCGAAGTACACTAAAATATACATTCTGTACAATATGCGGCGAAAAAAATATTTATAAAACTAGTTATAGTACGAACGCACCTCATTTGCCACGTTTGACGAGCAATTTCCAACTTCTTTATTATTAAGTCCAAGTATGTATAAAAAAATATGTAATTAATATATATTTGTAATAATTGATTCATATTTAAAAGGATATAATCATATGCAGAATTTTAAATTTAATTATTATTGCGAATTGTTAAATGGTTAATTTTATAAATCATATTATTAATAAAATAAGGTTTAGGTAACGCTCGTTTTAAAGAGAAACAATATCATCACTAAATTAAATCGTATACAAACAACCGTGATTTTAAAATGATCTAATAATTCAGCAGAAACCAAAATATTAATAAAATTAAATAAATTACAAGTAGCTATTAATTAAAAATATTAAACGTATGGAATTAAAATATTAAAATATTTTTTAAATGATAATAGTAAGTTTGTGAATTATTCAAATTAATAAATATAAGACACATAACCATAGATGCCAACATCTCTTAATTATTCGGGAGTCTGATCCAAAACAAGCATGTTTTAAACCGGAAAAAATATATAAGGAATTGTGTCTTGTTCCGATAAGGTACATTTTAGATTTCAGTTTGAAATTTTTGATTAAATGAAATTTCCTGTTGAAAATATTTTCGTTTTGTAACAGACTTCAGATAAGTGTTGTTGGCATCTATGCATAACGCAAAAACATTTGCAAAATCTCAAATTTTCGTTCTTTTTTTCTATATATTATAAAATTGAACAGAATATAATATTTAAATCTATGTGATGTCTTTAATTTAAAGAAGAAATATGTGAAAAGAACTGTATCCTACAGTAGAGGTCTGCACGGGCCCAGGCTTGGCTAGAAGCCCGTACTAGGCCGGGACAACGAAATGAAGGCGAAGTTTCAAACGGGCCGGGCCGGCAAAATTTGAACGTGCCTGCCGGGCTGGACCGGACCAATAAAAGAAATTAAGCGGGTCTGTCGGCCCGATATAAATATTTAAACGCAGACGAGAAAATATGAACCATTTTCAATGAATATGAAATTCACGAGAATAAGTATAAATGTGCGTTGCGAGCCGATACTAGTTTGCTAGCATCAATATCGAAATATAACATTTTCCAGCGTAGGGATTGGCATCGGACAGTTACATGGCGTTTTAGCCCGGTCTTAATTCTTTCAGCAGACTCGTGCCGGACCGAGATCAGGCTTACATTTTTTTTCAACATAGCCAGAAATGGACTTAATTGTTCTCAGGATGTTTAGGGCAGGCAATGTGTTTTGTAAAAATATTAATAGCGATAATGAACTTCTGTTAACGGAATTTTTGGAAATATACTTGAAGGTGGTTCTCAAATTCACTGCTCAAAAACGAAAAACTTTCTGACACATTTTTAACTGTAAATGCATAAAATTGACAAGCCTGTCTATTGAAGGGATTTGGAATTGAATAGCGTTTCCCATTTTTAATAAATAAATTACTTATAGAGATATAAGAGATTCTTGTGACGTGACTGCAGGTTTTTCTCCTTTTCCGTGCTATCGTCTCCGAAAATTCGATTCAAAACGCTAACTTTAACAGTATTTTCTCAAAAATATATTGACGTTTTCGAAAAGAAATGAATTCAGAAAGTAGCTTCTTTGGATTTGAGAAAAGCCTTAAGGAATAACAGAAATATTTCCGCAAATCTACTTTTAGATAGATTTAGTAAGAAATACTACATATTGCAGTCGTTACCATGGTGCTACTTTTGAAAAATTCCTTCATAACTTTTCATTATAGGACCCCAGGAACCCAAAACCACCCCCATCTAAAAAGTTTATATACATATATATATATATGACTGTGATGATATATATATATGACTCTGATGTATTTCAATGAATATGAGTTTCACGAGAATAAGTATAAATGTGCGTTGCGAGCCGATACTAGTTTGCTAGTATCAATATCGAAATATAACATTTTCCAGCGTAGAGATTGGCATCGGAGAGTTACATGGACAGTTATATATATATATATAGTCGCAATTATGGACGGATCGTCTTCTCCAACAACTTTGAGATGTCTAATATCTCGGCGGGGATTGAAAATGGGCAAAATCGGCCCAAGGGAATGGAAATGGGGGGGGGGGGGTTAATATTTTTGAATACCGTCTTAACATGGTTCTGATAAAACCAGCTCTTACACAACAATGACAGGAAAAAATAAATAATTTTCATTATAGCAGTTGCCAACAATAAAAAAAGCAATAAAATTATCACCACAACAATCGCTTTTCTATTGCAAGGTTTTCACGTGAAAACATAAATTAAATAGTTGGATGAATTGAAAACAAGTTGAATATTACGTCATATGCTTTCTAGAACAAGATTTCCGCATGAAAACTCAAAATAAAATAAGTAGTTTGACGAATAAAAAACAAAAGCAAAATATTGCGTCATATTGGTAATATAATGGATCTCAGCAGGTGAATATGTAACGTCATGGGAGTTTGAAGAAACGTTTTAAAACATGACAAAAACCCGACTATGGAAATATTAACATATTTTAACACTTTGAGGTTCTATGAATTTGCTTTAGTCATTTTTAAACCTATTCCATATTCATGCGCGTGTGTATTCGTGTGTAATAGAATTTTCACAAAAAGTTTAACTCCCTAGAGCTCATTCTTAACGAAGAAACCGTGTTTATCTTTAATCTTGATTAAGTTTTGTTGGTGATTTTAGTACTTAACTTCGAAATCTACCTCCGCCTGTAGGTCGAGCCGGCAGGGATTTTTTATAATATAGCATCAAAAGTTATGATCATGTTTTTAACCTTCCCGTTTTTCTTTTATTCTAAGCAATATGCATTTTTTAACGAATCCTTATTTGAATGTTGAAACGTCTAGGACTCTAAGTAAATCCTTAATGTTGCTATTGTGTTTTTTCTGTCTTGTGAACGCATCGTAAATTTAAAATATGCTGTAAAATTATCCCATAAATATGTATGCAGTATTCCTTAAAAGAATCTTAATTGTATGTTAATAAGAATCTGAATTTTTTGTAGAAATTGAGTCGGGTCGGATCGGATCTGATTTAATTGATTTTTCCACTGGCCGGGTCTGATTTCACTGATTTTTTTACTGCCGTGAACTGTGAAAATATGAACGGGCCGGGTCAAGATAGCTTTCGTTCGGGCCGGGCCCGAGCCTGGAAATTCCGGCCCGTGCAGACCTCCATACCAACAGATTCCTTTTTCTCAATTTTTTCAAAACGCATCTTTAAAAAAATTGTCATGCTGGGTCGTTGAAGATTTCTATGTTTGTTGTATGAATCGGTGTTTTTGTAAATAAAGATGTACTTTTCTGTCAGAATGCTAGCATAATAAATTACACTAATTTATTCAACAGAAAGACTGATTTGATTAATCAGCGGTTCAAATATGCATATATATAATCGATGTTCAATAGAGTAGAGCACTGATAATCCGGACCAATCGGGGTCGATGCCGATCCGGTTAATGAAAAATGCGGATAATTGGACAACTTTAAAAAACGGCTATGGCAGTGATTTTCAGGTAACTTCCCTTCACACTTTTCCCAGGCTTAGGAAGGACTGGCAATTGTAGTGGTGCACATTTTAGCATATTACAAATGGCCTGTTTAGAAGTTATTTTTTTAACTTTTGTGAAAGTTTCTCGCTAGTGGTATACGCTTATGTGCATTATATTTACTAAGTAAATATTCATTTGTAAACATTCACTATTTATTACAAAATTACAGGAACAAACACTAACATAAAACATAAAACAACATATTCAATATTTCTTATCGCAGTTCTGTTATTTTAACCATTGCCAATATCTGTAAGTAAAAGTGGTTATTCACGTGTTGCCATTAAAGTACATAATGTTAATTTTGAATACACGACAGTTTCCTCCCCTTTCAATTAACAGCACAATCTTTTTGGTGGTTTCCGGATCCTTTTAGATCTTCTTAGCTGCATTGGATTGTGAACAACTTTGGGTGTTGCAGCTGTAGGAGATAAGACTGGAGGCAACTCTTTGGTGGTATTCCCGGAGGTCCCAGGTGGCTCAATCGCTGCGTCTCTCTCCGTTGATGTTATTGTTGTATCAGATGGTTCATTCACATTTACTATTCTTGGTCTGTATTCAACATCATTGTTTACTTCTTCGCCTGCTGATCGAATTTGATCGACATGTCGCCTAACCAAATTACCTTGCACATTTATGGTATAGTATAATTCACCATCTCGGCTGATGATACGACCGAATTTCCATTTGGCATTGGCTGCAGTATAATCTCGAACGGCTACTTTATCACCCACTTCAAAATACCGATCATTAAAATATATATCCTTCCTAATCTTGTTTTGAATTCTTTCTTTAGGGTTAGGAATTAAGAGGTCAATTCTCGTACGAATTTCTCTTTTTAAGAACATACTTGCTGGAGACTGCATGGTAGTCATATTGGGTGATTTCCTATATTGTAACAAAAAACAGTTAATCTTTTGATTGATACTACCATGATATTTTTGCATTGCTCGAAGAGATTGCTTCAAAGTATGTACATATCTTTCTGCTTGACCATTGCTGGAGGGCTTGAAAGGTGCACACGTTTTATGTATAACTCCATTATTTTGCATAAATTTCTGGAACTCGTATGATGAAAACTGCGGTCCATTGTCACTGACTAACATGACTGGCAATCCAAAACGAGCAAAACAATCTCTTAGACATTCTGTTGTTTTCAAGGCAGTTGTCGATTTCATAGGGTAGACTTCGAGCCATTTTGAATATGCATCTACAATTAATAAAAACATATGCTCAAAGATTGGCCCGGCAAAATCAATATGAATCCTTTCCCATGGAGAACTTGGGTACTCCCAATGGTGTGTTTTTGACCTTGGAGGATTATCCTTAATCCTTGAACAATCAGTACAGTTTTTAACAACATCTTCGATGTCTTTATCTATGTTCTTCCAAGTGACATAGGATCTAGCTATTGCCTTCATTTTTACGACTCCCAAATGTCCCTGATGAAGTTCTTCCAAAATCTTGTCATGATATTTTTTAGGTACACAAACTCTTTGGCCATACATAATGCAACCATCCTGGAGAGTATATTCGACTTCCTTCCCTTTTAAAGAAGTCCCCCTTTTTAAAGCATTTAGCAAAGGCGCCAAATCTTTGTCATTTGCAGTTGCTTTAGCTAAATCTCTTGCTGTTATTGGAAGTGTTTCGATTTGGGAAAGTTGAAAAACTGAAACTTCATCTTTTAATTCTAAGTCTTCAGATCTTAAGGGTAATCGTGAAAGACAATCTGCATTACCATGGTCCTTAGTATTCCGATAAATTATGTCGAACTGGTAAGCCTGCAATACTAGAGCATAATGCAAAAGGATTGTAGCAGACAAAACTGGAAGACCCTTTTTGCAAGCAAAAATTGCTACGAGGGGTTTGTGATCCGTAATGAGCGTAAATCTATTTCCTTTAAGGTAAAGATAAAACTTTTTTACAGCCCAAACTAGAGCTAAAGCTTCTTTATCAATTTGTGAGTAGCGCTGTTCGGTTGACGAAAGTGTTCTTGAAGCAAATGCAATAGGCCTCTCAGAACCATCTGGAAATCGGTGGGAGAGCACTGCACCCAAACCGACTGGAGATGCATCAGCTGCAAGAAAAATAGGAAGTTTGGGGTCGTAGTGTGCTAATACTCTATCAGAACAGATTTCATCTTTTATATTTTGGACTGCTTCTTGACACTTTTTATCCCATTTCCAAGGAACACCTTTTTTAGTTAAGTTATGCAATGGATATGCTAAAGTAGAAATTTTGTTTGAGAATCTAGAGTAAAAGTTAACTAATCCCATAAAAGATTGAATTTTCTGAACATTCTTAGGAATTTTAGCATTCTTAATTGCAGCAATCTTTTCATCTGTTTTACATAATCCTCGGGCATTTATCTTAAATCCCAAAAATTCAATTTCATTTTGGAAAAATTTGCTTTTAGCTTTATTTATTCTCAATCCATGTTGACGACATCTGTCGAAAAATTTCCGTAATCTTGACAAATGTGTCTGGAAATCTGGTGCTGCTATCCGCGCATCATCATAAAATACTTCTACTCCTTCTAAATCATGAAATACACTTTCAATATATTTCTACCAGATAGCAGGTGCTGAATTAACTCCATACATTAATCTTGTGCATTCGTAAAGCCCCTTATGGGTATTAATCGTTAATAACTTTTGACTGTCAGGGTCATTTGTAAATAAGCTTGACTAAAGTCAATCTTTGAAAATATCTTACCATCACTGAGCGAAGCAAAAATTTCTTCTGTTTTTGGAAGAGGATGTCTTTGAATTTTTAGACTTTTGTTAAGAGTGACGGAATAATCAGCACATAATCGAATTTTCCCATTTGCTTTAACTACTGGCACTATTGGAGTCGCCCAATCTGAAATATTACATTTTTAATAACTCCGTCTTCCTCAAGTCTTTCTAATTCCTCTTCAACACGCTTTTTCATTGCAAAAGGTAATGGTCTCGGTCTACAAAAAACTGGAAAGGCATCCGGTTTTAACTCAAGACTACATTCATAATTTTTTATTTCGCCCAATTTTTCATCAAATAACTCTGCGTATTCTTCTAATAGTTTTGTAAGATTTCCCTGTTCTATAACTGTAAGAGCTTTTATTCTCGCCCAATCTAAATTGATTTTATACAGCCATTCTCGACCCAAGATGGTGTCTAAATTTTCTTCAACAATATACAAATTTAAGTACTCTATTTGATTCTTATACTTTACATTAACCGTTGAGTAACCTAGGGGTTTAAGGATTTCCCCGTTGTAGGTCTTAAATGTCAAGTCCGTAGGACAGATTTTCTTTCTCGAAATCTCTTTAAATTTCTTCAAACTCATTACCGATACCGTACCGCCCGTATCAACTTCCATTTCAACAGATTTTCCTTCAATTTCCATAATTACTATTATGGGGGGTCTCTTAGGAAATTCTTCCTTGATAGAAATGTTCTCAACTTCTAAACTATGAAGTGGAACTAAATTTTGAACTTCTGTTTCGCTTACATGAAACTGTTTTTGTTTCACAAATCTAGTTGGTTTAGCCTGTTTAGCGAAGTAACAAGCTCGTTCAATGTGGCCAATGCGTTGGCACGCTCTGCATTTACTAGTTTTAAACTTACAGTTATATTTATTATGATTTGATCCATTACATCTAGAACAATATACTACGTTACTTTTCTTTTGTGTGTTCCTAGGTTGTGTTGTTTTATTTTTCCCATTATATACGCCAACAGCTTTAATTTCTTGAGGCTTACTCATTATATCATTAACGCCTTTAGTGGCTCGTTCCATTGCTAAAGCGATCTGAACGGTTTTATCGAGATCGATATCGTCTTCTTCAAACAGCCTATCTAAGATTGACCTATCTCGCAACCCACTAACGAAGACATCTCTCAACATAGTATTCAACATAATTTGATTGTACTTGCAAGGAATTGCTAAAGAGCGAAGTTCAGCAAGATAAGAACTAATGCTTTCCCCTTCATTTTGTTTCCTGTTCAAAAACGTATGTCTACTGGGTATTATTAATGGTTTAGGGTTCAAATGCTCTTGTAAAATATTTTTAAGCATTTCATATTCCTGATCACTGGGATTTTGTGGAGCAAGAAGATTTTTGAGCAAGCTATACAACTTAGCGGATAAACTTGATATTAGTGTTTTTGCGCGTTTTTCCTTAGGTACATTTTGTATGTCTAAAAATGCTTCAAACCTATCCATGAAAGTATCGAAACTTTCAAATGATTCATCATATTTCTCAAATTGCACACCAGAAACCTTATTATTCTTTTGGGTACTTTCCCCTTTTAGCGCATCCATTAACGCTTTATTTTGTTTAATTAATTCTTCTACTAACTTTTCCATTTTTACAGAATAATAAGAAATTTCTTACCTTGGCAATCTTCCGAAATCATAGAAGTATTCTACGTATCAATATTTATAAACTTGATGAATCAATCCCATTTCTCGTCACCAGTGTGAAAGTTTCTCGCTAGTGGTATACGCTTATGTGCATTATATTTACTAAGTAAATATTCATTTGTAAACATTCACTATTTATTACAAAATTACAGGAACAAACACTAACATAAAACAACATATTCAATATTTCTTATCGCAGTTCTGTTATTTTAACCATTGCCAATATCTGTAAGTAAAAGTGGTTATTCACGTGTTGCCATTAAAGTACATAATGTTAATTGTGAATACACGACAACTTTTTTAAAATTTTATTTTCCACAAAATTGGTACAAAGTTATACATAGAAGTACACACAGAAATTATTGCGTGTATATATGCACACACTGTACGAACAAATGCGAGCGGAGAGAGGGGGGGTCCTTTTTCCGAAGACACCAAGGGACAAAAGAAGCAATATGCTTAATAATGCAAAAATTGCAATGGGAATATAATACAGTGTACAATCCATTAGTTTTCCTTATTAAAATTTAATTAAAGTCATTTTTTTATGAGGTGTCGGATGCTATCTATTTTTTTCTCATTAAATACAATAAGACCTAAGATAAATCACACGGGATGGAGAAAAGTTCTATTTTAGGTAGGTTTTCTTAAGAGGTACACCGCCCCTAATTGTTTTATATTCATTTTCCGATTACCATGAAGTATTTTCCGTTTAAGAATTTCGTTATAGAAAGTTCCGTTATAGAGAGATTACGCTTTAGACGGGTTCCTTTATAGACAGGTCCATTTTATCAGTTTTACTATATTTAGTTTGCTTAAGATATGGATTGTTAAAAGATGTTAGCCCCACCAAAAAAATTCAGAGCCCCCCCTGACTGGACTCGCTGGTTACGGCCCCGCTGATATAGTTAGCTATATAAGCTAGTGATGGGCGATTCTCGAGAATTCGACAATTGAGAAAAATCGTCATCGTAAATATCACAATCGATACAGCCATCGATTAATTCCTAGAATCTACAATCGAGATGTTTTACAATCGATTATAACGAGAAAAGCTAAAAACAGTTATTGGAAAACTTAGCTATTATTCTGGCCGACAATTTCATAGTAGTGTTAGTGCTTAGTGATGGGCAATTCTCGAAAATTTACCAATCGAAAAAAATCGTTATCGTAAAATACACAATCGATACAGTCATCGATTACTTTCGAGAATCTACAAAGGAGATGTTCTAGAGTCGATTATTGAAATCATTAATTTTACATATATATAATCAGATTTTATTAAATATAGGGTAACTGAAAACAGATGGAATAAAAAAACAACAAACCAAAGGCAGGCTATAAAGGAGCCATAAGACTGGAAAAGTCTTGTAAGGGTGCCCCCTAATTGAAAAAAGCTGAAAAAACACGTGTAGCTATGAAGCGGTAAGGGGAGTTTAAGTATAAAAAATTAGAATTTTTCGGCAATTAGCACCAAAATGGCCAAAGAAATAAGAATCAAAAGCACCCCCTAGTGTCAAAAACATGAATTAAAGGATGATAAAAGAAATCAAATTTTTTTATTGATTTTTCTACGTCATTTGAGATTGGATCTTTAATTTCCCCATTTTTAGAAATTCTTCGACTGAAATACATTAAACAAACCCCCGCGGGGAGCAAAGTAGGGGGGAGGGGCAAGGAAAGTGCATAATATGAATAAGTGGTCACAGGACTTTCCAACGATATGTCACATGAGGGATGTCGGCTAAATTTAGAAAAGTGCCCCAGCGCGGGGGCAAAGTAAGGGGAGGGGCGCGGGCGATATATAAAATGAAATAGTAGTCACAGAGCTTTGCAATGATATATCACATGAGGGGTGTCAGCAAAAGATAGAAAAGAGCCCCAACTCCCAGGATTCCAATTATCGTGCCCCCCCCCCTCCCCCCTCCCGAAATAAACACTGCCCATCCTTCTCTTTGAAATTTTCATATATTAAAAATTATTTATCGGAGGGCTCCGTAAAAAAATCCGATCTAAAATGTTTAAAAACGCGACGATTTCAAAAAGTTCGAAAAGTGCCTCTCTCGGGGCACCAAACTAGGGAGGGAAGAAGAAAGGTTCATAATATGAAAGAGTAACTTTCTGATGATAACCGAAAACTTTCCGATGATATATCAAATGACTGGTTCAAAAAAAGTTTGAAATCTACCCCTCCCACGTGGGTTCCCTCTTTTATCAAAGAATATACCCGGAAATCACGCAGCCTCACTTTTAGAATTTCATATTTAATAAATAATATTTATCGGAAAGCTCCATTAAAAAACCTCATTTAATGATATTTATTGTAGAAATCTCTACAATAAAAAAAAAAAATTCACCCCCTCACCGCTCCCCCCCCCCCCCCTGCCCCCTTCCGGAATTCAACTCTGGGAGGAGAAAGGTTCATAATATGAAAGAGTGATGAAAGGACTTTCCGATGATATGTCAAGGAGAGGTTTGGTAAAAGTTTGAAAATTACCTGCCCCCTCTTTGTCCACTCTCGTGCCCCCCAGAATTCACTCACCTTCCTCTTTGAACATTTTATATTTAATGAATAGTATTTATCTGAGTCTCCAGGTATGGGGCAGCTTGGCAGAGCTAAAGTAAGAGAAACATTGATATTCGGGGCAAAATGACACTAAATTTAACAGTAAAGTTTGAAACTAGGACTATACAGAATTGAATACATAAACCACTATGCTTCATAACCCACATCGGTTAACAGCAATAAAAAGATAAGTGCCAGTTAAACTGATGGCATTCAGCTCACAGGTTATTCACACTAGTTGTATATTATACTCTTATTTCAAAGAATAATGTCCCTCAAAAAATAAATGAAGGGAAATATCCCACGTTTGCCCCTTTTATACTTAACCAATGAACCTCCAAATCTAATCAGGAAACTCCTTAACTATAATAAATCAGTATATCAAATTTGATGCAAATGAGATAATTCTGCATCAAAAAAAGAAACATATCGCTAAATTAAGGGTGGTCTAACCCCTTTAACCCTTTTATACTTAACTAATGAACCTCCAAATCTAATCAGGAAAGCTCCTTATCAGAACGAACATAAAAAAAAAAATTAAAGTAAATTGAATAATTCTCCATAAAAATCCATTTATCTAAATTAAGGGGAGGGGACTTGCCCCCTTTTCGCCCTTGTATACTTAACCAATGAACCTCCAAATCTAATGAAGGAAGCGCCTATTGGAATAAATCGGTATATTAAATTTGAAGCAAATCGAATAATTCTGCATGAAAAACCCTTTTATCTAAATTAAGGGGAAGGCTAGTCCCTCCCCTTTATACTTAACCCATAAACCTCCAAATCTAATCAAGGCAGCTTCTTAACATAATAAACCGGTATTTTCCATAGTTTGGAGCAAATCGAATAATTCTGCATGAAAAACCCATTTATCTAAATTAAGGAGGGGGTCTACCCCCCTTTCCCCCCTTTATACTTAACTAATGAGCCTCCAAGTTTAATCAGGGAAGCTCCTTAACATAATAAACCGGTATACCAAATTTGGAACAAATCGAGTAATTCTGCATGAAAAACCCATTTATCTAAATTAAGTGGGGGACCAGCCCCCCTTCTCCACCTTTATCCTTAACCAATGAACTTCCAAGTTTAATCAGGCAAGCTCCTTAACATAATAAACCGGTATACCAAATTTGGAGAAAATCGAATAATTCTGCATGAAAAGCACATTTATTTAAATTAAGGGGGGACCAGCCCCCCTTCTCCCCCTTTATACTTAACCCGTAAACCTCCAAATCTAATCAAGGCAACTTCTTAACATAATGAACCGGTATACCAAATTTGGAGCAAATCAAATAATTCTGCATGAAAAACCCATTTATCTAAATTAAGGAGAGGGTCTAACCCCTTTCTCCCCTTCATACTTAACTAATGAACCTCCAAGTTTAATCAGGGAAGCTCCTTAACATAATAAACCGGTATATGAAATTTGGAGCAAATCGAATAATTCTGCATGAAAAACCTATTTATCTAAATTAAGGAGAGGGGGAGGGACCAGCCCCCCTTCTCTCCCTTTATCCTTAACCAATGAACCGTCAAAACTAATCAGCAGAACGCCTTATCAGAAAGAACATAAAAAAAAATTGAAGCAAATCGTACGTTTTAATCAAGAGTTATTACGTTACGTACATACATACTTACGTACATGCATACACACAGAACCGACAGGTACATTAGCTCTCAGGCTTAGATAGCCTGTGAGCTAAAAAGAGATTGGTTAAGCAGATGGACTCCTTTGAGAAATTATGACTTAAACCAGAAATGCGGTAAGTTTGACTCTGAAAGCTTCATTTCCATCTCACATTTCGGCAAATCTCATCTCAATGATTTTTCCAGCATTTCGACGTTTCCAGATGGGAAGCTGCTCGATGGTTGGTTCTCTCGCGGTTTTAAACCTTTCGGAATGGGAAGTCTCTCGAGAGTTTCTCTCGCCCTTTTCAACCTTTCCCGATGGGAAGCCTCTCGCTGGTTTCTCTCGTCCTTTTCGAAATCTACCAATGAAAAGCCTTTGGAGGATTTATTTCGCGTTTTTCAACATTTCGCTATGAGAAGCTTTTCGAGGATTTCTCTTGTCCTCGGCAGAGAAGAAAAGTAAAAAATTTATCGAGAGTACCAAGGGACGAGATAGAGAAAAGGCATGACAATGAGCTGTGAAATGAAGCGCTAATTTTCAAAGTTTCTCTTATTTTAGCCCTACCAAGATGTCACATACCTGGAGCCCTCCGATAAAAATTATTTATTAAATATAAAAATTTCAAAGAGGAAGGTGGGTCGGGTGATTTCGAGGGAGGAGGACGTGAGAGTGGACTCATGCGGGGTGCAATTTTAAAAATTTTACCGAACCCTTCCTGTGGCATATAATCGAAAAGCTCTTTGACCACTCTTTCATACTATGAACCTTTCTTCGCCCAAAGGGGGATGGGGAAGGGGTGAACAAATTTTTAAAACCGTAGCCGATTTCTATAATAAATTTAAATATCACTTTAGATGTGGGTTTTTTATGCAGTCTTCCGGTAAATATTATTTATTGAACATAAAAATTTTAAAGTGGCGGCTGTGTGAATTCCGGGGCGAAAGAGTGGGCCCACGGGGGAGGGAGGGGAGCAATTTTCAAACTTTTTTTGGACCAGTCATGTGATATGTCATCGGTAAGCTCCAGGATGACTCTTTCATATTATGAGACTTTCTTCCTCCCCTCCCCAATTTGGCCCTCACTGCGAGGGTAGTTTTTTCCGTTTTTATCATTTTAGATCGGATTTTTTTATGGAGCCCTCCGCTAAATATTATTTATAATATATGAAATTTCAGGACACTTTTCCAAATTTAGCCAAGACCCCTCATGTGACATATCGTTGGAAAGGTTTGTGACTACTTATTGATGCTATGCACTTCCGGTTACCGCCCCTCCCACTTTGTCCCCCCGGAAACACTTTTCCAAATTTAGTCAATACCCCTCTTGTGAGATATCGTTGAAAAGGTCTGTCACTACTTATTGATGTTATGCACTTCCGGTGACAGTCCCTCCCACTCTTTGTCCCCCCCGGGGGACACTTTTTCAAATTTAGTCAAGACCCCTCGTGTGAGATATCTTTGGAAAGGTCTGTGAATACTTATTGATGTTATGTACCTACGGTGTCCCCCCCACCACTTCCCCCCCCCGGGGGCACTTTTCCAAATTTATCCAAGACCCCTCATGTGAGATATCGTTGGAAAGGTCTGTGACTATTTATTGATGTTATGCACCTCTGGTGACAGTCTACCCAAATTTCACTTTTTCAAATTTAGCCAAGACCCCTCATGTGAGATATCATTGGAAAGGTCTGTGACTACTTGTTGATGTTATGCTCCTCCCGTGTCCATCCCCCCCTTTTGCACCCCCCCCCCTGGGGACGCTTTTCCAAATTTAGCCAAGATCCCACATGTGAGATATCGTTGGAAAGGTCAGTGACTACTTATTGATGTAATGCACCTCCGGTGACCCCCCTCCCACTTTTCCCCCATGGGGGTGTTTTTTTAATTTAGCCGAGCCCCCTCATGTGACATATTGTTGGAAAGGCTTATGACCACTTACTCATGTTATCCACCTCCTGCATGCCTCCCCCCCTTTGCCCCCCATGGGGAGGGCATTTTTATAAATTCAGATCCAGACTTCTCATGTGACATATGGTTGGAAAGGCCTAAAGACCTGTGACGACTTAATCATATTATGCAGCTGCTGTGCCTCTCCGCTCGCTTTGACCCCCCCCCCCCAAGAGATCTGGTCCGAGGTTCATTCGTTTCGATATTATATTTTTTAGAAGATTTTGTAGTGCGTGCACACCACACGCGCCTGCTATCATATATCAGTGCCGTATATAGCAGATAACCTGTTCGTGATTTCATATTACAAGATTACGTATAAAATAGGGGCCCCGATTAAAGGAGGGGCCTGCTAGCGGTCGAAGTCACCTAGTCTTTATTAACATCGACTCATTCCAGCTCACCCGCAGACCATTCTTGATAAATGTATGACGTATATAATACATAATATATGATTTATAAAAGAAATTTGCAAACTGTAGTCATGGAGAAAAAATTTAGACAATCAAAAAATATTGAGATGTCCATACAATCGAGAAAATCGAGAAAAACATCTCGTTATCGCCCATCACTAATATAAGCATGTTACAAATAACTTTGCTGTTAACTTAATTTAAAATTTAAAATAGATTGGAAATTGGTATCTCAAGTTTATTCAAAACAATATGAATTAAAATATTTTTATTTATTACATAAATTACTTATTTACTCTAAACTTATATATTATTAAATTAAATATCCAGTGACATAAATGTACTTACTGGCGACTAAAGAAATTATTCTCACCAGCCAGTAACTGGCTACTAAAAAAAATCAACTTACCGGCCAGTGGCCACTAAGCAAAATTCCTTATTTTCATCTTTATATTTAACCTTTTGCACTTATTTGTTAAGTCTGACTTTGCATAGTAATGACCCATACAGTGAATTTAGTGGTCACCTTTTTTGGCTACTACAATTTCTAAACAATAATCTCTGTGGTAAATTTCCACAACATTTGCAATGCAAATTACTATGGAGATTATTGTTTAGAAATAGTGGTAGTTAAAAAGGCGACCACTGAGATCCCTGTACAAAAAGTGGTCATCAGTTAGTCCAAGTCCACTAAACATAAAAGAGTAAAGGGTTAAACTATGTCCATAGTAAATTCAATATATCAATAAAATCAAAGTTTGTACATGTATTTTACATATATACGTACACCCACACAAACACTAGACTATTTTTTTTATAATTCATGAGTGTGCCTCTTTTTTTCTTTGAAGTGCCCTTTTATGACGAAGTGCACCCTGCCTGCCCTTGATCCTAGACTGAACTCTGTGGAAGTATCTGAATCTCAAGGACCTAGGATTTCAAAAGCATAGCAGCATCACTGATGGTAAAAAAAAAAAAAAAAAATGTAATTTTTAGATATGATAAATAAAGCAGGGTTGGCAAGTTTTTGACACATGATGGTTTTTACTGGATTTTACCATCATGTAAAAAATCTCTTTGTCAAAAATGTCGAAAACTGTCAAAAATGTTGAAAACTGTCAAAAACCCATTTTTTAGTAGTAGTTTGTTTTTACATTTCTTTCATTTATGTTTAGTATTAAGTTGTTTCACATGAAATAGTCAATATCAAAAAGACTCTAAAGTATATTTATCCACCCAAGAAAAACAAAAAAAGAATTGCATTAGAATAATACATATACATCTCTGTTAGAAGATCTCTACAATAATCTTAAGCTATTTGGCATATTCTATGAAAATTATATATATTTTTTTTTTTTTTGAAGAAATTCTAAAGCCCATAAGTATAAGATTAAAAATGTAGTCAGCAGAATGTAGTATACTGCTTAAAGCTAAATAGCTTTCTCAGATATTTCCTCAGAAATAAGTTTTCTTAAAGTGTTAAATTCAAATTGTTCATTGATTATTTTTATTTCTAAATAGCAATAAATGAAATAAAATATATTTTAATAGTTGAGAATTACATACATCTTTTAGGATAAAGGAATAAGACTTGATCTTCAAAGTTAAATCTTGTAGAGATTAAAATTTGCAAATCAATATTAAACTTTTAACCATGTGAAAATGCAATTTTTAACTATATATTTGTTAAGTAGTTTATTTTAGTGTCATTATTTTCTTAAACTAAATAAGTAAGTAAATAAATGAATATTATTTTTAAGCAGAAATGTAGATCCCTGCAGATCCATTAATTAAAAAGTTAACTGCATTAAAAAATAAATAAAACATTTAAGAATTTCTCTAATAATAATTTTTAAAATAAAAGATTTTTACACATACAGTCATATGTATGTAATAAAAATGTGCAATGTGTTATTTCTTTCCATTCATTTTAAGTAATGTCTGAATAATTTTAAGTAAAATGTATACAGGACATAAATAGTTTATTGTAGCTTTAATAAATTTTGATTTAATCCCTTTCGCGGCAAGCGTCTTTTAAAGAATTTTCAATCTTTTATCAATGGTATTTTAAAACAGAAATTTTCGACTAGATGTATCGAGATAATGCCTTGATTAAATAAGGCAAAATTTACAATAAAAGTAACTGGTGGGAATAATCATTAGCGTATATGTGACGCTCGTCCCTAAGGGGTTAAAAATATTTCATGACTATTCAGGTATAAATTTATATCTAAAAATATAGATGCTGGAATGGACTGTCTATAAGGTTCGTATATATTTGCACTAAAGTTTAAATAAATAAAAAAAAAAAAAACTATAATGTGTGTATATATATATATACCGGGTGTCCCAAAAAGGACTGACTGATTTTAAAATTCAATAACTTGCAAACGGTGACAGATATTAAAAAAATTCTTGCAGGAGGGTTATGCATAAGGTCAAAAGTTTTATTACAGTGATTTTCAATTTTAGTTCGATTTACAAACAATAGATGGCGCTGTAAGCAATAGTCGCTAAATACAGGCTCGATTTCTGGTCCTTTCTTTTGTTCCATGCTGAAAAAGGAGATGGAAATGTATTATCCGGGCCACGAAGTACCAAAAATCGAGCCTGAATTTAGCGACTATTGCTTACAGCGCCATCTATTGTTTGTAAATCGAACTAAAATTGAAAATCACTGTAATAAAACTTTTGACCTTATGCATAACCCTCCTGCAAGAATTTTTTTAATATCTGTCACCGTTTGCAAGTTATTGAATTTTAAAATCAGTCAGTCCTTTTTGGGACACCCGGTATATATATATATATATAAATTATTATTCTATTCTGTTTTTTCTTAAACATTGTTTTGTTGTGTTAAATTTTAAGTCTAAGAGTCTTCACCTGAAATCAGGTCCTACAGGCTTGTGTAAAAATTTTATTAATTTAAAATTTTAAGATTTTGCTTATTGCAGTGAAAATGAAAATCACCATAATTGCATTTATGAAATACGTAAGATATCCATTTAAAAATATCATATCTAAAAATATTCAGATTTTTTCAATGACCACAGTCCATGCTTGACATCTATTGTCACACCATATAACAGCATTTTTGCATCTCTAAAATAATTTTAATGTATTTTATTAAAAATGTACTAGATGGCTTCGCCCGCTAGTGGGCCCCTCCTTTTCATGAGCCCCTTCTCTTCATGAACCACCTTTTTTATAAAATCTCGAAGCGAACGAACCTCCACCCGGGTCCCCACTGCCTACGGCATCATATAGCAGGCGTGCTGTGCACGCACTGCATACCCCCTCCTTTTTATGAACCTCTAATAATATGAAATCTGGAAGCGAACGAACGTCGAACCGGGTTCCCGCTGCCTACGGCACCGTATAGCAGGCGTGCTGTGCATGCATTGCAAACTCATTAAAAAAATCCTATCGTGCTCGAACGAAAGTCGAACCGGGTCAGTGCTGCCTTCGGCACCGTATAGCAGACGTGCTGCACACGCACTGCAAACCCCCTCCTTTTTATGAACCTCTAATAATATGAAATCTGGAAGTGAATGAACCTCGAACCGGGTTCCTGCTGCCTACAGCACCGCATAGCTGGTGTGCTGCGCACGTACTGCAAACTCTTATAAAAAAGCCTTTCGCTATAACGAAAGTCGAACCTGGTCCTCGCTGCCTACGGCACCGAATAACAGGCTTGCTGCGCATGCACTGCAAACTCTTTTTAAAAGGCCTATTGCGCTCGAATGAATCTCGAACCAGGTGCATGCTGCCTATGGCAACGTATAGCAGGCGTGCTACGCACGCACTGCAAATGCTTTAAAAATGCCTATCGCGCTCAAACGAAAGTCAAACCGGGTCCCCGCTGCCTTCGGCACCATCAAACTCTTATGAAAAAGCCTTTCGCTATAACAAAATTCGAACCTGGTCCTCGCTGTCTATGGCATCGAATAGCAGGCGTGCTGCACACGCACTGAAAACTCTTTTTAAAAAGCCTATCGCACTCGAACGAACCTCGAACCGGGTGCTTGCTGCCTACGGCACCGTATAGCAGGCGTGCTATGCACGCACTGCAAAAACTGGTATTTCACCTCTCCCTCTATTCCCACATGCCTGAAATTTCACGCGCCCTTTTTTTTAATAAAATTTATCTTATGTGTTATAAAGAATCTTAAAATTCCAAACAAATCGACTTGTTAAATCTCCTGATTTTAACAAAATTGCATTATGTTAGTTCCGTATTCCACCACCAGGGAGTGCACTCTATTCTTAACAAAAGTGTATCTGAAGGAAATTCCTTCACGCAAACTTTCCGTAGATACAGGGGTCGGGAGGGTGGCGGTCTTAACTAATATTTTAAGAAATTTAGAAAAGTGCCCCACCTAGGGGGGTGAAAAGGGGGAGGATGAAAACCGAAGATGCATAACATGAATCAGCCTTCACAGACCTTTCCTATGATATATCACATGGCGGGTAACAGATAAATACAGAAAAGTGGCCCCCCTGGGGGGGATAATTTGGGGGATGGACACCAGAGATGCATAAACATAGTAGCAAGAGGGGCGACAAACTGGGCTCGTGATGTCCAACAGTTTCATATGAAACACTGCTGTGTTAAGTCAAAACCAGAAGAAGTTGCAAAAGTTAACCCTTTATGGGCACGCTGAGAAGGGGGGAGGGGGGAAGAGAAAGGTGGGAACAAACTGGGCTCGTAATGTCCAACAGTTTGATATGCAACATGACTGTAATATTTAAGAAAGAAGAGAAGATGAAAAAGTTAACCCTTTAAGGGCCGACACCCAAAAAGTGAAATGATGTGTGTAGTAGAATTGTTTTGAAGAGCTATAACCAAAAATGCAATCAAAATGATGCTAAAAATATTTTTGGTGGGGGCCCCTCCCCCGGGCCCCCTAACTTCTTCCCCTTAGGAAATAGAGTTTAGCTGATAGCATAGAAAGAATGTACGGGAAAAATCTGCATAGAATGAACTTTTTCTAAGGTGGAACTTCCTACTTATACGGGCAAAAATTACCGAGTTATTGTCTTTTGAAAGAAAAATTTTGCAGAAATTTGCTTTTTTCTGCCATAACTTTTTGGAGATGACTCGTAAAGTTCAGTTGTCATGATTTTCAGTTCAGAAATTTTAATACCTTTAATTTAAGGTGTATAATGTGGGGAGTATTTGCTTAACTTAAATAGTTCAATAAAAATGGCCATAACACTATGGTCGTGCCTCGTATTTCCAAGCTTGCATGTTATTCAGTCCGGAATTTACTTTACCTTTATTTTACCTTCAATGGCCCATTCAGCCTCTTGGGTGGGGATGAATGGGCCAAATTTCTATATTTTTATTTTCAATTATCATTCATTATAGACATTTTCTAATCCAATTTTTATGTAACCAAATAAGTAAAGTAACTGGGCCAAAAAAAATTATTAGAAAAAATTACAAAAATTAAAAATTAGCCCATTCATTACCACTCTCCCCTGTCTCACATGTGCAGTGCATTCATCTACCATGTGCTTGCTAACCATCATATGCAGCCACATATTAACTTTCTATCTTTGTCTACCATCTAAAATCAAGGCAACCATATTCTAACTAATACAGATACTACCTAAATGTCACAATGAGAAGTACGTGTTGCTAGATCTGTTGATAAGGAATCACTTAATTAATGTTTCCAGTTTGAGACTTAATTGCATTTTTTCTCTGGTTTTAGACCTAGTGATCAACTCTCCCAAATCTCCCCTAAATGTTATATTTTGAAGACCTAAAGGGACTGTGTCCTGTTATTAAAAATTCACAGAAAAGAAAATTATTAACTGAAAAAAATATATGCTGTTTCCTATATATATGCATACCTGCCAACATATCAATTTTGAAATCCTTACAATTTTTATGACGTATCCTTGGGTGCTTAAAAATGCATAACATATGCACATGCAATGAAAAAAGTAATACTTCATAACATTTTCTATGCTATATTCATGTATAGTCTTTTTTTTTTCCAAAATAAAAACGTGAGATATCAAAAGAAAATTTTTTTGCATGGAAAATTCTAAAAAAAAAAAATTCTGAAATTCACAGCAAATTTTCTGAAAGGTTACACAGCCAAAGGATTGGGGAGGAAAGGGGGGGGATTCCCTTCCGGTCTAATGAGTTTTTTCACGATCCTTTGACGAAATTACTGTTTTTTTTCGCGATCTTTTGACGAAGTTTGCGTTTTTTTCGCGATCTTTTAACGAAATTTGCGTTTTTTTCGTGATCTTTTGACAAAATTCGCCATTTTTTCGCGACCTTTAGACAAAATTTGTGTTATTTTCGTGATCTTTTAACGAAATTTGCGTTTTTTTCGTGATCTTTTGACAAAATTCGCCGTTTTTTCGCGACCTTTTGACGAAATTCGTGTTATTTTCGTGATCTTTTAACGAAATTTGCGTTTTTTCGCGATCTTTTGATGAAATTTGCGTTTTTTCGTGATCTTTTGACAAAATTCGCCGTTTTTTCGCGACCTTTTGACGAAATTTGTGTTATTTTCGTGATCTTTTAACGAAATTTGCGTTTTTCACGATCTTTTGACGAAATTTGCGTTTTTTTCGTGATCTTTTGACAAAATTCGCCGTTTTTTCGCGACCTTTTGACGAAATTTGTGTTATTTTCGTGATCTTTTAACGAAATTTGCGTTTTTTCGCGATCTTTTGATGAAATTTGCGTTTTTTCGCGATCTTTTGACCAAATTTGCGTTTTTTCGCGATCTTTTGACCAAATTTGCGTTTTTTCGCGATATTTTGACCAAATTTGCGTTTTTTCGCGATATTTTGACGAAATTTGCGTTTTTTCGCGATCTTTTGACGAAATTTGCGTTTTTTGCGATCTTTTGACGAAATTTGCTTTTTTTCAGCGATCTTTTGATAAAAGCGTTTTTTCTGCTATCTTTGACGAAATAAACATTTTTCTCGCAATCTTTTGACGAAATTAGCATTTTTCTCGCGATCTTTTGACGAAATTCGCATTTTTTTACGAGATCTTTGACAAAATTCGCGTGTTTTTTACGTGAACCTTGACAATATTCGCGTTTTTTTACGAGATCTTTGACGAAATTAGCTTTGTTTCAAAGATTTTTGATCGAAATTAGCTTTTTTACACGTTTTCCGACAAAATTCACGTTTTTTTCATGATCCCTTGACGAAATTAGTGTTCTTTCCCCGCGATCTTTGACGAAATTCGCGTTCTGTTCACGATTCTTTGCCGAAATTAGTGTTTCTCCTACGATTTTTGACAAAATTCGCGTTCTTTTCACGATCTTTCGACAAAAATAGTGTTTTTCTGCGCGATTTTTAACGAAATACGCGTTTTTTTCGCGATTCTTTGACAAAATTTGCTTTTTTTCAAATATCTTTGATAAATTTTTTTTTTCCCCGCGATCTTTGACGATATTCGCGCTTTTTCTCACGAACTTTGATGAAATTCGCGTACTTTTCACAATCCCTTGTCGAAATTAGTGTTTTTTCCCGCGATCTTTGACGAAATTAGCGGGGTTTTTTTTCGAAAATTAGGGCTTTTTTCAAGATTCTTTGAGAAAATTTGTGTTTTTTCGCGATCCTTTCACAAAAGTAGTGTTTTTGAACGGATCTTTGATGAAATTAGCGTTTTTTTACGCGATCTTTGACAAAATTAGCATTTTTCAGCGATTGTTTTTCCCGTGCCGTTGTTTTTCCAAAACCGTACAATCGTACTGTTTATCCATACAACCGTACAATTAGAACAAAATCCGTACATTGTACGGCCAATCCGTACAAGTTGGCAGCTATGTATATATATGAGTATATAAAGAGTTTGTTTTACACTAAAAAATTACATATTCTTGTTTGGGTAGCTAATCGAATGTTCCCAATATATCTCAAGATATTTTTATTTTTTCTAAATTTATGGGTAAACCTCTAACACATTCGCTTTTATAACTCTGCGAAGATTTAAGAAAAAATATATAAAAACTACCATATTTGATGGAAGAAACGCTGCACCGTAGTCATAAGTCATAGTCGAAGGTTTAATTGATTGAAGTACTCAATCAGTCCATTTCATATTATGCAGTAATGAATGTTAAATATGAAATTTTTAGATTATAAACTCGATTCTTTCTTTAATTGCAACATATTTTTTTTATTTAATTAACAAATACTAAACATGTTAATATTTTTAATTTAATAAGATAATCTAAAGAAAGGAAAAAAAATCTGCGTCATCATCAATATTTCCCAAAATTTTTCCTTTTCTAAGAAACTTCAAAAACATTAGCCTTTCACAACTTTTGAGAGACTTTAAATCTTTAATGGGTTTTCAGCTCCTTTGCCTCCCCGGCGTCTTTATGCGATATACACATTTATGCAGACAGGAACATCAATATTTGTGTAATAAAGAGAAACTTGATTACACAAAAGGGAAACAAATCTGTGTTGTTACATTAAAAATAGTCACTAAAATAACAGTGAGCAGTTTCGTCATTAAAATAATGTTGTGCAGTTTGTCAGAATCATCATCAGCATCAACCTCTTAACAATTAACATTTAGTCCATGCCAGGGCCGAAACTAGCCTTTTTTGAACCTGGGACAAACATGGATTTTGCCCCCCCTCCCCCCCCCATCCTCCACAAAATATTTTTTTGGGAGCCGCAAGCTTTCTCTGGCGCGAGGCCCTATGCGGCCGCATCTGTCATGCACCCCTGAAGACGAGAGCCTACACTAGTCATGCAACAAAACACTCAAATTAATGTTAACCCTATGGGAGCATTCTTTACAGATTTTTCGATTGCATTTTAATATTTGTAAATGATTCTATTTTGCATAGGGTATCTGGGGACGTGGGGGGGGGGTCGATAATTTTATTGCAGGTTTGTACTTTTTCGATTTTGTTTATAGTTTTCTATATGAAGATAGTTTCAACTTCTGAACCGGTTCTAACCAGTTCCAAAAATGAATGTATCCGCATATAAAAAAAATTACTAAAATCGAAAATTACAAAGACACAATAAAAGCTATCAACATTAGGTACCCTATGCAAAAGAAAAAAAAAAATCAATTGAAAATAATTAAAATGCGAGCAAGAAATATGTTAACAACGCTCCTATAGGATTAACATTAGCTTGAGCATTAAGCGTCTACACTAGTCACACTGAAACTGGAACGTTAATGTTAAACCTATGGGAGTGTTCTTTTAAAATTTTCTTGCTTGCATATTAATAGTTTTAAATGATTTTTTGTTTAAAATAGCGCTGAGGTTGAATTCTAACCAAATTAGTGTTTACTTTTTCGATTTTGGTTACAGTTTTTTTTTTTTTTTTTTACAAAGTTACTTGCACTTTCAGTGACGATTTCGAAAATAAAAGTATAGAAACGCTAAAGATCAATCTCAGCTGTTCTAAGGGGGGGAAAAAATCATTTTAAACAATTAAAATGGACGCGAAAAATTTGAAAAGAACATTCTCGTGTGTTTAACGTTTGCTTGCGAGTTTCTTTGTATTCCATATATATATATTAGTGTTGACTCTAGAAAAAAAGGGACGTCGGGCAGGAATTTTTCAAAAAGGGCATACTATTCTAAAAAAAGGGACCACTATTCTAAAAAAGGGTACATTTTTTTTAAAAAAGGGAACATTCTAAAAAAGGGTATATTTTTTCCCAAAAAGGCATACTTGTACCTTGTTCACAATAAATATTTTGAATTGATTTGTTTAGAGACCGCAGAATTTGCGATATTTTCCCGGGATTAATTGAATTGCCACGGGGCGCATCGGAAGGGTTTGAAAGAGCCGCCGTGTGCAAAAAAGAAAAAAAAAGGGCCGCCGGGTGTTGTACCCTGCTAAAGCGGCTTAGAGTCAACACTATATATATATACATACATACATACATACATATATATATATATACTTTCGTATGAAACAATAATCAAAAGCTTCACATTTTTCATTTTGGCTCCCGGGGTACATCTACCTCTAGTTTCGGCCCTGGATGTTTTAGTTTATTTGAATAATAAATAATATAGCTATGTCCATTATTTTACATAAAAGATAAAATTGGCATTACAGATAAAATTATAGATTTCTTTTCATACATTAAAACATGAATTAATTTCTTTCATTCCGGTTCGGTCAGTACAAATTGTGCAGCAATCTAGACCATCGACAATACGATAAAAAAAAAAAAAAAACTGAGTTATTCATGAATTTGAAACATACATGGAAAAGGAATGAAAAAAAATGTTGAAAAGCTCAGTACGTATTTTAATATTTATATAAAATATATATTTTCTTATTGTGTACTGAGATAAAATAATAATTATATCAATATTAATATTCCTTGGCTAAATATATATTTTCTTATTCTGTTCTGAGATAAAATAATAATTATATCAATATTAATATTCCTTGGTTATTCTAGAGAATCGAATACAGTAAATTCTCTGTAAGGCAGACTCTGTGTAAGACGGAAATCTGTCTAACTCGGAAAGATTTTCAAGTCCCTGCGAATCCATAGAGTAAAATTTGTCTAAGGCGGAATATTGTCTACAACGGAAAATTTTCTTGGTCCCGATCAATTCAGCCTTAGACAGAGTTTACTCTATTCCTTTCTTTCTGTAAAAAGAATCTTTTAATTGTGAATTTTTATATATTTGTCTATATTTTATATTTCTGTATTATTTAAGAAACAGAAAATTGTATTAATAAGGACGAACTCATTCAACACCTCTCCACTCCCTTTCCATCTTTTAAATATATATTTAATGGTACTAATTTTCAGAATGTTACGTTTTTACCGTATTACTTTTGTGATTATAATGAAATATATATGTAAAAATAAGTATATTAATAAATTCAAAAGCTTATACTGTTTTAATATACATTATTTTTGTGCTCATTCCCCCCCTCCCCGCACCAACCAAATAAAAAAGCCTAAAATGCGAAATGTCTTATGCAACTTAATCTTCTCTTCATTAGCACAAGAATAAAGCGAAGCCATCTTGCAATGTCAGTTATGGAACAAACCACTTTTAGTCAGTCAGAAAATAACAAATTACCCTGACACTGGTTGCTGAAAAGACCCTGCTGTTGAACAACAATCACACTCACATATCATTCTAGCAACCATGTCTTTTGCCAAGGCTTGGCAACTTCTTTGGACTGGGACCAGCATATCAACACTAGTCCCAACATACTTTAGAACGAAAATATTACGAAACTTTCAAGATACTTATATTAAAAAAACAGGCTGAAGTAAACAAACTATTAAAAAAATCAACAACTGAGTTCATCTTTTTTCATTAACACTAACATGGCCATCAAATGTAAAAGGGAAAAATAAGAAGTTTTAACCCATAACTACTGTGAGCGGTCTGACAGACCACTCCAGATTTTTCCGTGTGCATTTCTACCCCTCAGAATAGATAATGATCCTCACCCTTACCTCTACCTTCCTGAAACGGCCCATCAAGGTCACATTCTGCTAGCTGCTTTTGTTATTTTTTTTTTACTCATTTCATTGCGAAAGCGGTCTGTCAGACCACTCACAGTAGTTGTGATTCCGTTTTTGTAAGAGAAGGAACTTTTTATTTTGTGGATAATTTTATACTTTTTTCATGATATTATTGGAAAAATGGAATCTAATTACAGTATGGAACCATTTATCTGGAAATCAGTTAACCGGAATGCTATTTCTAATAGACTGATTTCAGAATCTTTGCAGAAAAAAGTGTCATACACTGCCAGTTTGACATATGCATTGCTTGAAACAATTGTATAATTTGATGACAACATCTAGTGTTTGAAATGGAAACATATTTAGTTGCATCTTAGATGTTTTAATTTTTATGCAGAAAAATTTTTGTTCCCAAGGGATTCCCATAAATTACCTTCCTCCAAACTCTGATTAACTATTGATCTTTCTTGCATCTGATTTTTAATCCAAGTAATCTAATAATTTAAAATTAGACATAATGCCACAACCACATATATTCCACAAAACTTATCAAATGGATGTTGCTTTAATGACAACCAGTTATCCAGAATACATCTGACCCCAGCCATTCCGGATAAATGGTTCTGTACTGTATTCGAGAAAAAGTCCGGTGTAACTCAAACAAATTGAAATTGAGGGGCCTGTAAAAAATTAATTGGATATAGAATATTCTGAAAAAATGTTCACGATTCGCGTTCGGAATTATCACTGGATGATGAAGAAAATATTTCAAGTAACTCAGAGTATTTTTGTGGAAAAAATAATTTTATATGGGCTACAAAAAGACCAAATCGTATTATTCGAACTCCGAAACATAATATTGTGCTGCTTCTGAATTTAAAAGGTCCTGCAAAAACTGGGCATAAAGCAGAACCAGAAGAAACTTGGAATTTATAGTTTGTTAAAAACATTATAGAAATTATACTTAAATGGACTAATGTAAAAATTAAAGAATGTAAATTACTTTATTCTGATTAAATGAGACACAAAGTTACTGATACAGATGATATTGAAATAAAAGCATTTCTGGGATTATCATTCTACTCAGCAGTTTTCAAATCAAATCGAGAGTCTCCCTTCAATGTTCCAAAATTCAAGACATCTGCGCAACTGAACATTTTGTACTGTGTAGTAAAAAAATAACTTTTTTTATTTTATTTCTACGGTTATATATAATTTCACATGTATTAAACTCCATTTAAAAAAAGTATGTAGATATGTATGTAATCTTTAATTTACGAACGTTTTTTTATTTATAAAACGACATTCTTTATGCAAACAAAATCTAGTTTTTACTATTTAACTATACTTTTATTAGATATTCATATATTTTTTACAAAAAAATACATTTTTATTCAACGATTGTTAGGCGAGTTTAAAATTAGACATTTCTTTTCCTCGCTGTCCTGTAATAAATCGCTTTTTCTTACTATTCCCATATAACAAGGTAATAGGGTCATTCCATGTCACCCACCGTCACAGATTTCTATGAAATTTTAAACACAAAAACAATGTCTAAAGATATGCTGTTACACCAAATTTCAGTTTAAAATAATAAGTTTTTCATGCGTTACAAGCATTTAAAAATACCCCTCTCACTCAATTTTTTGCAGAAAATGATCTTCCGTCAAACATGTAATGTTGGATAAAAATGCTCATTTTTCTAAATATTATTAATAAAATTAGATATATATATTTTTAGAGATTCTTAATAATGTATTTTATTAAAAGAATGGTTTATAAAACTTTTTAGAACTCGAATATTGTTTTTAAAAAATATTTTATCTAAGGAGTTAAGAAAAATATGGAAATATGTAATTCATTTTTTTTTACATGTGCTACCCATTTGATTTGGCTGATTTTTTTTATATGTATAGTTTAAAAGGAAACCATTTAATAATAAAAAAATTAGAAAGGTGTTTTTTTAAATTCATGAGAAAAAAATTTTTTTGTTAATTTTACAGAATATATCTAAAGTATTGTTAAAGTTCAAAATTCTTCAAAAATACGTGTAATAATAATAAACAAATATTATAATTAAACTATAATTTTGTTTCTAAAAACTTTTTTTAATGTTATTTAAATAAATTAAAGTATAAAATTCATATTATTTCTGTTACAGAAAATTAACTTCTGCTATGTATTCAAATAAAATTTCCATTATACTAACTGAAAAACAACCAGTATAAACTGATTTATAAAGCTATATTCATTGAAACAATCTAAGCTTTGCATTTTCTTTTAAAAAAATGTGGAAAGTATAAATTTATAGTTTAAATTTTGTTTCACCTATAGTCTTCAAAATGAAATAAAAATAAAGTAATAAAAACATAAATAATCACTGGTATATTGAGATTATTCAGAGCATAGATTATGATGAAAAAGATGCAAATATAAAGTTTATGCATCCCATCGGACCTTCTACTTCATTTTGCTGGCCAAATAATGATTATTGCAACGTGCCCTTCAACCATATATTATGTAGCATTGAATTGACTGCTGCAACAGGACGGCCATATGCTCTTTCAAAAGAATCTACCAAAACAATCAATCGTAAGTGGAGCATTTATAAAAAGCAATATCTAGTGAAATAATATGTTGAATTTCTAATTCCTATTTCCATTTAAATTTATCATAAACACCTCTAACCATTCAATTATAAAAAAGTGCAAATCTGGCACAGAAATAAATCTTATATTTGAAATTGGTTAAAACTTGAAAATCTTCTGTCTCATATATATAAGTAAATTTTGTATGTACAGTCGAACTTGGATAATTCGAATTACAAGGGACCACTACAAAGCTTCGAATTATCAAAAAAAAAAAAATTATTTTTATGTTGTAAAATAATCAATCAGATCAAAAATTATCGCAAAAGAAAATATGTTTATTAATTTTAAATAAAAAAGCTACAGCTTTTTAAAATATTGAGATATTTCAGATTGCTTTAAAGAGCTTACTTGAACTTTTTAAGAAAATCTTCAAGGATATCTACAGCACAGCTTCACACATGTTAGACTGTCTTTCTACATAACGACGATATTCCACTAGATGAACAACTTTTCAAATAATTGCATTAAAACTAGATTTTGTCATTTCTGAAAGGTTAAAAACTTCGAATTAAAGAAGTTGGACTTCGAAATTTTCACAATTGCTGAAAAACACCCGCCCACTTTTCAAATAAACTGAATTGAAACTAAATTTTGTCATTTTTGAAAGGGTAAAAACTTCGAATTAAACAAGTTGGACTTCGAAATAACCAAGATTTTTAAGTATTAACTGAATACAAGTTTCAAGGGACTGACAAAAAACTTCGAATTATCCACGAATTCGAATTAAAGGCGTTCGAATTATCCAAGCTCGACTGTATATATTATATCAGTAACAAAGAAAAAATATATATATTTTTTATGATTGTATTACAGGATATATAACCTAGAATTTTATGTAACATATTGTTAAATTATACACAAAATTTATCAAAATAAATCTTTATTCTTTTGCTTTTTTAATAATTTCATTATTTTTACCTTGAATTGCTACTAATTCTGCTTAATTTATTTATAATAATTTTATTTCTGTCTATGAAGTTAAAAGACTTGATGTTAGTTTTAAAAGTCAATCCTCTTATAATATCATATATTAATAATTGAAACTATTTTGACAAAAACTGTCAAGATGCTACCCCCCCCCCTCCCCCCCCCAAAAAAAAGGATAAATAAATAAAATAAATAAATATTTAAAATCTAGGATTAGTTGGAAAAATATGGCACTTATGTTTATTTTGACAGAATATTGAAAAATCTGTCTAAATATGCATCTCATGAATCTTTGGAATGTAAGGGGAGGGGCATCCAGAATTTACGAGTTGATTGAATATTAATAAAGTTCATCAGTCTCCAGATCATCTTTATGCTAGATTATTTCTTTACATGCTTATATGTTTTCAAAATACATGCATATAAAAAAAATCTAAGAAAATTTTTTTTCTCAAGTTTTTCAAAAAACACCTTTATTTTATTTTTATTTATTTATTTATTATTTTTTTTTTTTTTTTTTTTTTGAGAAAAGATTGACTAATAAAAAGCTCATAAAAAATATTTAACAAAATAAAATGGGTGGTACATCTAAAAATATTTTTTCTTTTGAAATTCATACATGAAATGTCAATTTTATATGGACATTCAAAAAATGTCGAAGAAAAATTTTTTTCTCAAGTTTTTCAAAAAACACCTCTTTAATTTTTTTTATTGAGAAAAGATTGACTAATAAAGAGCTCATAAAAAAATATCTAGCAAAATAAAATGGGTAGCACATCTAAAAATATTTTTGTGAAATTCATATATGAAATGTCAATTTTATATGGGTATTCAAAAGTTCAAAAATTAAAAAAATATATTTGTTGTAAAAAGAAAATAAAAATTGGTATTACTTTGTGAAATAAATAATATAAAGAAAGTTCCGCCAAAAAATTTAACCATTTTAAATATTTGGTAAAGAGTTATGAAGTTTTTTGTAGAACCATACAGAAAATCAACACTTTAAAAATGTCCATAGAAAAAGAAAAGTGTCATATGTTCAGATGCTTATAATTTGAAATATTTTAATTGGATTCAATTAAAATTTCACGTGGTAGCATCTTATACATGTATGTTTTCATGTACCAAGTTTCGTCAAAATCTGAGATGGTGGGTGACATTTTGTAAAATTGCTGGATGATTTGACATGGAATGACCCAATAGTCTTTTGTCTTCAAAAATAAATTTCAAGTTTCGAAAAATGAAATATAAATAAATAAAGTAGATAAGTATTGGTAAACAAACCATTTTTTACCACTTAGTCGATATTTTAATTATGTTTTGATTTAAGTAAATATCAAACTTTTAAAACTCTACTGCGTTTCAGAGCAATGTAAAAATAATTCCGTACATTGACATAATTTATGACAGTGAACTAATATTTGAAACAGAAATATACGACAATCACTTACCTTTGGCATCCATTTTTTTTTTATATATTCGATTAATATAAGCTATTATTGAAAAAAAAATTATTAACGCAAAATCATAATAAATCAGAACAAAGGACCTGTTTGTATACAAGGGGCCAGCATTAAACGTCGCGCGCGGGCCGTGTCTACGAATCCGACTGGTCGGTCTCCAAAGAATTCTCACTGGAAAACCGGCTGGTTTGTTTATTCAGTTAAGCGCCCTCTATCGTCTTCCGGCAAAACAACTAATATTACGGCTGGTTGGGCTTGGCCAGCCGTAATATTGTTTTGTTGCGGATAGACTGTGGGTGTGGGAACCGACTGATTTAAAGAAACACAATTATATTTGTTTGAGCTTTAGAGGTTAATAAAATGACCAAATTTTTATTTCATTTTGCCCTTTTATTTTCAGTTTTATTTATTTTTTTCGTAAAGATAGTTTAAATTTAATTTTAATAAAAAAAATCATTTCAAATTTAAAAAAATTAAATATTTAAAATTGTTATCTTAAAAATATTAAAAGTTATATTAAAGTTTTAATATATGTTAATTAAAAGTTAATTTTATTATTATTATTTAATGAAATGAAAAAAAAAATCCTTTCAAATTTTATAAGTAAACTTTTTATAATTACCAAAATATGAACAAACTGAAGAAGGGTTCCAAAAAGTTATGGGCTAAAATTTGGTCTGAATTTAATACTATTCACATAGCACTAAATTTATTAACAGGAAGTAATTTTAATATCTGGGTGGTAGCAAATACTTCCTATACTTGACTTGGGGTTTCAGATAAATGAAAGGTAGTGATTAAAACTCCATAAGTAAAAATGTAAATCCTAAATTATGTTAAAAGTTCAAAATATTTCACCAAACATTAAATTTATTATTAATATAACATCATACATTACTATAACATATACATCACATAAAATTAGTGTTTGATTTTCTTTAATAAGCCTATTTAATTTAAAATTGTGGCATATTTCAATTTATATCAATTATAGTTTGACGCTTTAAAAATAAAATGTGATTAAAATTTTCTGTAAAAATAATCATCATCCAGGGACGTAGAAAAGGAAATGGCATATAATTATTTGTATTTACTTTTTTATTAGTATAAATTTGAAACTTTCGGTCAAGAAAATTTAGCCTGTTAAAACTTGGTGTTTTATAAAAGGGTCTCCTTCACCCCCCCCCCCCACCCACCCACCCCCGTTGTATGATAATGTGATTGATAATCGTAACTCAGTGTAATTTTTAATATCCTGTATAAAATTATCAAAATGTTTATTTCGTAATAATAGCATTAATAATTAGTTTGGACGTTAAATTTTTCTCATGAATGTATTCAGTATTGATATTTATCTCATTTATTTGATACTGACTACTTGAACACTTCGCATACTTTTTGAATTGTTATGCTACTGTCATTATCATAAACACCCTTGATTAAAACCTACATTTGAATGACATGGAGATGAAGCTGTATAGTTATTTCTAGATATATTCTTTTTATTTCAAAAATAGAAATTTTAAAGAGTGTAATAACTATTATTTGTTTAGCCTGTATGTATTTTGCTCACTGTAAAGGTTAAAAAAAAAACGTCCTTCCAGAAAACTCGGGTAAATAAATAAAGAAGATCTAAGGATTAATGTAAAAATAATCTTAGATTTGTGTGAATCTCCCTTCAGTAGTCGACTAAGTTTGGCGAAAAACACTGGCGCGTTGTCTGCACAGCCTTTGCAGCAACCCTATGAAAACTCATTCTTCATTGTCAAGGCTTCTTGTTGCATTTTTCTAAATTTTCCTTTCTCCGTCTGACTGACCCGACTTCTCTTTCACATATTGCAGCGGTTCCCAACCGGGTATGTCGGTATGTGAAAATAATATCGGTAATGGCGGAAATCATAGAAAAGGGATAGTAAACTCACTAAAATGTTAGAAATGGCAATTTAATTTTTATCGATTTATAATATAGTTGTTATAAGCAGGGATGTAGTGGAGGGGCTACGGGGGTATACGCCGTATACCCTCTGGATTTTTTTAAGGAACACCGTATACCCTCTGTTTCTCAAGAAAGCTATAGTATGTACACTCTAGGGTATACGCTCTGCCTTGAGCGTATACCCTCTGCTTAGAGCGTATACCCTCTGCTTTTTTTACGACTACACCACTGGTTATAAGACGATAACTAATGAAAAAGAGCATGTTTGCGTTATCTACTTGAGTGAAAGGGGGGGGGGGGGTTACTCCGAAGTGAAAATCCTAAGGAAGGGGCACGTGCGTGAAAGAAAAAAGGTTGGGAAGCGCTTGTATGTTGCTTTGCGCGCAGAAATGGATATCACCCAGATGGCTTTCCTCTTGATTATTTCTCGAGATAAAATCTATTTACTGTTGTCAGTTCCACTTTCATAAAATGCGAAAGGGGAGACAAAAAAAAAAAAAAAGACCGGACGGCGGTTTCTAAATAAAGCAACAATTAAAAAAATATATATGTATAGTAAATCATACGAAATCGAAACTTGTCTATACTTGAAACCTCATTTAAATGTAAAATGTTCTTAGCCCTATGTAAGAAATACCTTAAAATACACCTGCTGAGAAGAAAATCTGTCTAAATCACAATCTTTCTCCCGTCATTTTAGTTTTTCTCTTAACTATGTTTTGCTTAAATATCGACCGAAAAACCAAATTTCGGTAATCGTCCTATTTTCGGCCGGAAACGAAAACGTCTAAAAAAATTTTTTTTAAGTAATCAATACATACATACATAAATATACATAGTTATTAATTACTTGTACGTGTTTAGTAATTACTTATACGTGTTTATTAATTATACGCAGCGGTCGATCCAGGCAAAATTTGGAGCCTATTTAGGGCCATTTTACAAAAATCTATTTAATAAAAAGGGCCCCTTCACAAAATAAATTTAATAAAATGGGCCCCTTCACAAAAATGAACTTAATAAAACAGGCCCCTTCACAAAATTCCTTTTAATAAAATAGGCCCTCTTCGTAACGTTCTTTTTCATAAAAACTGTTTTCAAATGTGTAATTTGTAATTAAAACCAGGTCACGAAAAACAAAAACTTTAGCAAGGGGATTTAAAAAAGTTTTTGTTAAAAAATTCTTGGTTCGAATTTGAGTAACTGAATTTCAACTTTACATATAAAATGTTATTTTTCACAAAAATGACTTTTATTTTTCACAAAATGGGCCCCAAAAATAAAAACCTGCATCGACCCCTGAATACGTAATTATTAATTATATTATACGTATAGCCCATGTTTGCTCTCTGTGCCTCTGACCAAAACATTTTATTTTTATATACCGTATTTTATGGAAGAAACGCCGCACCCGTCGTAAACGCCGCACTCCTCAAATTGGCCTGAATAAGCTTAAAAATATCGTAATCGCCGCACCAGTTGTAAACGCCGCATCCGTCGGAGCTCTACTTTTGTCGACAACGTCACATTGACCTAACTTTAATCAAAGTTTTCTGAGCAGTGTAGGATGTCTCGTTTTTAATATCTTAAGGTGTCTGAAGTTTTATTTAAAATATTTAAATCCGATTTTAAATATTTTTATGAATTTTTAAATTAAGGAAACTCCGTTGGTATTTTAAAAAAAATCGTAAACGCCGCACTTGGAAAAAAATTAACTTTTAAACTCGTAAACGCCGCGGCGTTTCTTCCATAAAATACGGTAACATAAAATGCAATCATTTCATCAACGACACAGAATGATTTCCTAATTATACGAGTTTCATCTAATTAACAAACGTTTATACGTACCTAGATTTAATTTTTATAATGATTTTTGTAAATTATGATCTATTATACTAGAACCACGGTCGGCAACTGGCGGACCACGGTCCACACCCGGACCGCGGAAGGTCGAAGTTTGGACCACCTAAAAAGATAATGCAAAGGAAGAATTTATTAATTTTCCAACGATACTTGAATATAAAAAGAAGAATTTCGAAACACATACTGCAGTGTTCCTTGATGTCACTGCGAAGTTGTTCAGTCTCGAAAAACCTTTACTTCAAATGGAGATAATTTACTTGCAAGAAGATACTTCCTTGCAAATGTATAAAACTGCATCCCCTCAAGAATTTTGGGGTAGACATGTCTCAGAGAAGTATGGAAATTGCAAAAAACTAGCCATTACTATGGATAACTGTTACTAGCTATTACTACCACGTTTAGCTCCACTAATACAGGGTGCAATATGTTATCTATCGCCGACCTTATTTCTCAACCGTTGGTCGTAGACATATAGTTCCAATTACAAAAACGTTTCAAATGAGCTAAATATTCATGTTGTGGCATTATTTAAAGTAAAAAATCAATTTGATAAAAATTACGAAAACTAACTTTTTATACGGTCCCCCAGTTCCTATAGTTATATTTAGTAAAAGTTTACTCATATCATAACAGATATAATACAAAATGTTTGACATCTGTACTACAAAAATTGACCGAGTTATTAAATTTCAAATTTTGAGATTTTTGCACATGATTTTCTCTTTCATTAAGGGATCAGTTAAAAGATGAATTAAAGTAATTCGAGATCAAATTCAGAGTGCAATGTCCTTTTTACGGCGAACCTTTAGCCGGTATCACCAAATCGGGGAATCACCAAATACGGTTATTTCATCTAAAAATTTGAGCTAAATTTTATGGGTTGAACAACATTCAAAGGTACCGACGATACCGGCTAAAAGTGGCTTCGCCATAAAAAGTACATTGCACCCTGATTTAGATCTCGAATTACTTTAATTCATCGTTTAACTGATCCCTCAATGAAAGACAAAATCATGTGCAAAAATCTCAAACTTTGAAATTGAATAACTGTGTCAATTTTTGTAGTACAGATGTCAAACTTTTTGTGTTATATCTGTTATGATATGTGTAAAATTTTACTAAATATAACTATAGGGACTGGGGGACCGTATAAAAATTTAGTTTTCGAAATTTTTATAAAATTGAATTTTGACTTTAAATAATGCCACAACATGAATATTTAGCTCATTTGAAACGTTTTTGTAATTGGAACTATATGTCTACGATCAACGGTTGAGAAATTAAAGGTCGGCGGTAGATAACATATTGCACCCTGTATATGTGAAAGAACTTTCTCCAAAATGAATTTTTTGAGAACAAATATCGTTCGAGATTAACGGGCGCACACCTTGAAGACACTCTTCGCATTAGCTGTTCACCACGTGAACCAAACTAAAAAATTGGCTCAAGACCGCAAGCGTAATTTTTCTGTTTTATTATGTGTATGTAAAAAATTTCTGAACGTATACCTGTATATGTAGTAATTTTTCAGAACGAATACCTGACTTTCTATTTTATAATATATGTATGTGTACGTAAAAATAACAATTTAAAAGTAATACGTACTTGTATTACTCATGTGTTTGTTTTTTCTCTGGACCCAATGGCGGATCTAAGGGGGGGGGGGGGGCGAAGGGGCGATCGCCCCCCCCCCCCTTGGGCTAATAAAGGGTTGTAAAACGACATTATGCATCCTCACGGGAAATGACTTGGGGCGGAGCTCGAGCCCAGCGCGACCCGACCCGGGTCGCGCCACTTTAAATCCACGAGATTCAGACTGGGTCAGGTCTTTTCTCTTTTAGAGTCGGGTCGTGCCCTGATCTTAATTTTTTCTGCAGATTCCGGTCGGACCAGACTTCTTTTTCCCCCAGATTGAGCCTGGCCTGGACTTCATTTTCCCTAAAGGTCGACAATGGCCAAAAGTTACAGGTCGGGGATTGGCCCGGAATAAAAGCTAAACATTCGATCCGTTTCAGCCCGTATGATAAGCATTATTGGCCCGACCACGACCCGTGCACTCCTCTAAATTCTTCCTCCCGAGCCCAAGTTGGTTCGACCCGACGCGGATCGCACCAGTTTAAATTCACGAGACTCGGGCTGGATCAGATCTTTTCTCTTTTAGAGTCGGGTCGTGCTCTGATCTTAATTTTTTCTGCAGATTCGTGTCGGGCCAGACTTCTTTTTCCTCGAGATCGAGCCTGGCCTGGACTTCATTTTTCCTAGAGGTCTCCACTAGCCAAAATTTCCAGGTCGGGGCTCGGCCCGGAATAAAAGCTAAACGTTCGGTCCGTGTCAGCCCTTATGATAAGCATTATTGGTCCGACCACGACCCGTGCACTCCTCTAAATTCTTCCTCCCAAGCCCAAGTTGGTCCGACCCAACCCGGTCGTGCCCTGATCTTAATTTTTTCTGCAGATTCGGGTCGGGCCAGACTTCTTTTTCCTACAGATCGAGCCTGACCTGGATTTCATTTTTCCTAGAGGTCTGCACTGGCCAAAATTTCCAGGTCGGGGCTCGGCCCGGAATAAAAGCTAAACATTCGGTCCGTGTCAGCCCGTATTATAAGCATTATTGGCCCGACCACGACCCGTGCACTCCTGTAAATTCTTCCTCCCGAGCCCAAGTTGGTCCGACCCGACCCGGGTCGCGCCAGTTTAAATCCACGAGACTTGGGCTGGGTCAGGTCTTTTCTCTTTTAGAGTCGGGTCGAGCCCGGATCTTAATTTTTTCTGCAGATTCGTGTCGGGCCAGACTTCTTTTTCCTCGAGATCGAGCCTGGCCGGGACTTCATTTTTCCTAGAGGTCTCCACTGGCCAAAATTTCCAGGTCGAGGCTCGGCCCGGAATAAAAACTAAACATTCGGTCCGTGTCAGCCCTTATGATAAGCATTATTGGTCCGATCACGACCCGTGCACTCCTCTAAATTCTTCCTCCCAACCCCAAGTTGGTCCGACCCAACCTGGGTCGTGCCCTGATCTTAATTTTTTCTGCAGATTCGGGTCGGGCCAGACTTTTTCCTTCAGATCGAGCCTGGCCTGGGCTTCATTTTTCCTAGAGGCCTGCACTGGCGAAAATTTCCAGGTCGGGGCTCGGCTCGGAATAAAAGCTAAACATTTGGTCCGTTTCAGCCCGTATGATAAGCATTATTGGCCCGACCACGACCCGTGCACCCCCGAGCCCAAGTTGGTCTGCAATCTTACTTATTTGTCATTCGTAAAAATTATATTTGTTTTGCACATTTGTTTAGCGAAATCTTTAGAAATTTAATTTGATTTGATAAGTTACAGAGATGCATTTTTTAAAATTTACTTTTTTACTTCGTAGAGCTTTAAAATTATGATTTTCTTTTATCAACCGTTTCTTTCATTCTAAACAGATTATCTTACTGGATTTTTATTTGAATGTAATTGTCTAAGTCATATTTTTGCGTAGTGTTTACGTACATAATTGCCTAAATAGTCATCGTTATAGTCATTAATATTATTGTTTTTTTGTATTCAGGAATTTCGAACATAATCTGAAAATAAAATATGAGCATAAGCAAGTGTACTTTATGAATAATTTTAATTGCAAAATGCAGGCAGGGCTGGAGTTGATTTTTTAGCTTTTATACCGGGCGGGGCCAATAGTTTTATTTTTTTATGTGGGTTCGACCTGGGCTTAGGCATGATAACTTCAGCCCATGCAAACCTCTATCTGACATATCGAAGCCAGCTTAACTTTTTTTTTTAAATGCTTAATTTCAGCCATCATCCCATAACTACTGAATATACCGGTTGTCCTAAAATGGACTGACTGATTTTAAAATTCAATAACTTGCAAATGGTGACAGATATTAAAAAAGTACTTGCAGGAGAGTTATAGATGTCGGGAACAGAGGTGATTATGTTCCAAAATTTCCGAAAATTTAACCCTCTCGCTGCGCAACCCGCGTTTTCCACGGCCAACGTAAAGTGGCAAAATTTGCGCAACCCGCAATTTCCGCAGCAAATCTTTTTTTTTTATCTAATTCTATTAAAAAAAAACTCTGTTTCACAAAGATTTTAAGACATATTTTTTACTCTAAAATGTGTGCAGATTTGAAATGTGTAATAAAAAATATGCGTAATTTTTTAACCTATTTTAATTAAAAAAAAAAAAAAAAAAAAAAAAATAATAATAATAATAATAATACGCAGCTCCAGGGTTAAGGCATTCGGTTCCAAAAATTTAGAAAATTCACCTATCCGAAAATTCGGACATACAAATAATCGCAAATTTTGATAAATGGTCTCCATAAAAAATCTATTTCGTCAATCGTTCGCAGAAAATAAGTTCAATTTCGCCTTTCGCCGAATGATTACAGAAAAATGCGAATTTGGTCAGGGAGCCACGGAAAACATGCGAAATTCTTCAAATGATCACAGAAAACGCGAATTTCTTCAAAAGGCAGCGGAAAAGAACTCGAATTTCGTTAAAGGATCGCGGAGAAAACGCAAATTTTGTCAAATAGCCGCGAAAAAAAAAACCCGCGAATTTCGTCAAAGGATCGTGGAGAAAACACGAATTCCTTCATAGAATCGTGGGGAAAAAAACGAATTTAGTCAAAGAATCGCTTTAAAAACGCGAATTTAGTTAAAGGATCGCTGAAAAAACGCGAATTTTGTAGAAGGGTCACGAAAAAAAACTCGAATTTTACCAAAGGTCTGCAAAATTACACTAATTCCGTCAAAGGGTTGCAGAAGAAACGCAAATTTCATCAAAGGGTCGAAGACGAGCGATTTTCATCAAAGAGTCGCGGGGAAAATGCAGTGGTCTCTTTAGAAAACAGCACACTTACATACGTTTATTATTATAGGTATAATTTTTAACTTGAAATAATATACTGAACTAATTTTTGAAAAAAAACCAAGTTAACCCAAACCCAGCTTGCAGGAATCTACACTCAGCCTGAATTCGATCCGAATCCAAAACCGCTAACCCGACCTGCAACAAAAATAATTAGTGCCAGAAAGGAATCCCCCCCATCTGCTGTAACCGTCCAGAAAATCTTCTTTGAATTTCAGAATTTTTTTCTTTTTTACTCTACTCCTGATAATTTTTTTAACTGCGATTCTTGATTTTAGTTTAAAATAGCAACGAAGATGGTGCTGGAAGCAAGAGGCGCTAAATCGGTTCCCGGAGGAGGTAGGCTTAACGACCATTGTTTACAGTGCCATCTATCGCTGCTATTATACAGTAAAATCAAGAATCACAGTAAAAAATCTCATGACATCTTACATAACCCTCCTGCAAGATTTTTTTAAATAGCTGTCACCATTCGAAAAGTACTAAATTTTAAAATCCATTTAAGGACACCCGGTATGTTTTTTAATAAGTTTCGAAGCATTCTTTACTGAATTACAACTCACCTTAGATATAAAGAGATAAGCAGTCTTATACCAAATTAGTATTTTTTTCATAATCCTGGAGATTAAAAAGTATTCCTAAATAATTATTTGGACGTGTCTGTTATGGAGATTTTACTGCATATAATTTTTATCTTCAAAAATACTTAGAATTTCTTTTAAAAAGAACGGGTGAACCCAAACCCTTCTCGCAAGTCGCAGTAGTGAAAACCCAATACGAAACTGACCCAAATCGGATATAATGTATATCAATCTGCCCCAAACCTAACGCGCTAGGCACAGCTAAAAAGTTAAAGTCAACCCGACCTGTAGCAGAAAAGTAGAAGTCAACCGGGCCCAAACTCGACCCGCATCGAAAAAGAAGAAGTTAACCCGGTCCATAGCAAAAAAGTAGAAGTTATCCCGACCCACAGCAAAAAATAGAAATCAATCAGACCCAAACGCGACCCACAGCAAAAAAGTATAAGTTAATCCAACCAGCAGCAAAAAATAGAAGTCAACCGGACCCAAACCCGACCCACAGCAAAAAGTAGAAGTAACATGACCCGC
This sequence comes from Maratus speciosus, assembly GCA_963932465.1. NCBI lineage: Eukaryota > Metazoa > Arthropoda > Arachnida > Araneae > Salticidae > Maratus > Maratus speciosus. The sequence continues at coordinate 75,729,398 of OZ010796.1, read as the reverse complement.
AGTGAAAAAATTATCCCCGACCCGCGCATCAGATTGGAGTTCCCAAATTTCTAAAATCGCCCCCCCCCCCCCTTGAGGACTCTCCAGATCCGCCCTTGTCTGGACCTCGATAAAATGTTTCAAAAGTATTCGGACCCCACTTAAAATTACTTGCCGACCCTTGTACTCGAACTTTCTCAAAGAGTATTCGAAAGCCTTTTGCAGGTTCAGACTAAAAATTTTCTATTACTGTTAAATCTGCAGCATTTAATGAGCACATGAAAAGAGTCTTCAGAGTTTAGTCTTATATGCATTGCTTGCTTTATAATGTGCTCTCCCATCTTGACTCAGTCGTGACTTATAATCATAAACAATGAAGTTCGTAGCAATAGATAAAGAGTGTTTCATCTGAGCCGATGCAACTCAAATCGATGAATAATGCTGAAATTTTTCGAAGGAAGAAACGAGATTTTCGGAATACAGATAGTTTCGGTCCGGCCGAATTTTCTGCAGCATTTTCGGTGAAACTCAGATTTTGGGCCGAAAACGAAACCGAATTTTCGGTCGATCTCTAGTTTTACTGTACTAAATAAACATAATAATCTTACACAGTAAAATCCGTTAGCACGTCCACTGCCAAAACTATAAAGTAAGAATTTTCAAATTTCTTGCTGAAAGTCGTTTGCCACCACAAATTCAGTTCGATAAATAAAGAAATTTTTTTATTCTAAAATAGTGGTGACAAAGTAATTAATGAATTAAAACCACGAGTATACTCGTGGTTGGCAGCAAATGTGTTAAAGCGGAATCGCTAGGGAGCCAAATATAATTCAATTTTGAAGAGGTTTTCAACTGAACAGTGCAACAGTTGTATGGAATTCCATCAGTAGGCATTATGAAATTTTTATGTTATTAACCCCTTGGGGACAAGCGTCACGTATATGTGCCGCATAAGGTGCTCAGAATCTCCGATTATATCTACCAGTTATTTCTTTATTATAAATTTTGCCTTATTTAATCAGGACGTTTTCCTGATTCAATTAGCCAAAAATTTCTGTATTAAAAAACCGGTGATAAAAGATTAAAAATTCCGTAAAAGATGCTCGTCGCGAAAGGGTTAAGACAGGATTTCGTTATAAACAGCTTCCATTATCTCATGTTTTGCTGAACCACGTAGGGGAGACCGGGGCTAGTTGGCTACAGGGGTAAGTAGGCGCAGTCCCCATAAATCGCCTGTTTGTGGATAGATTGTGCAACGAGTCACAGAGTATCTTTCTTCTTGCGTTTTGCAATCCTCATTGTAGTTTTGCAGCGTTACCTACGTGCAGTGGACATTTATTACGATTTTTCTGTTTTTTGCGCTCATAAGTAATTTTTTGTTGCTTCAATATTTTTCTAATTTCTAATACTTATCTTAATAATACTTATCTTAATAATTTTTCTTAGTGTATGATTAACTGTACCTACCCCATATGTGATTTACTTGGATTATTTATGCTTAGATGTTTACTTGTCCCTTTTGTGAAGAAATTTATTATGGGGCTAGAGGGCGCATTGAACACGGGGCAAGTTGGCTAGGTGTCTAGTGTATGCTGGTAGCTTGAAAAACAGCAAACACCGAAAAAAGTGGTTGCAATGCAAGATTTTGGGCACACGGGGCTTGCCCAAACGGAGACACTCGATTTTTTATTTGTGACAACTGTAACTCTGATGATGTTATCGAGTAGGATAGAAGTTACTCAATGTTAATGTTTTATTCATTATTTTTATGTCTGTATAATTTAGAATTTACATTGTACGGCGATAACGCCTTTGATTAAAACTACTGGTAATAATGAAATTGATTTCTCTTAACTCCGGGTCTTATTTAAATTTTTATAAAGCGTGTGCCAACTTACCCCATAGGTATAGGCAACTTGCCCCGTGACGGGGTAGGTTGGCGCACAATTTTCCTTTTACTTTAGGCTTCCGCTAAACATAAACTACAAAAGCTACAAACTCAAAACTCTGGGTATTTATAGCCCAATACCTGTTCTTTAAAAGTACAGTTAAAATTTCATCAAAAAATTAATCAAAATCAATAACTAAAAACTGCGCCTACTAGCCCCGGTCTCCCCTATATTAAAAACTGAATCTCTAAGATCCGGAAAGATACTTTGTTTATTGATAGGTTTCAAACTTAGCATGTGGATTTGTAGGATATTTTTTTTTAGCAGGACTAAGATTTCCTATTATAGAAAGGTTCTGTGTACACAGTTTTTACTGTATAAAATCCCATTCTATGTAGAGGAATAAATAGGGTAGTAAAAAGAAATTTAAGAGAATTTGTTACAGTTTTTTCACAGACAGTTGGATTATTTTGGCGATAGTAGTATGGTGCATTGTTTTTGTAACGTGCAAACAGTTGGAATCATAAAGAATATTTCACGATTTATCACATGCGCCCCGAGAACAGAAAAATGGCTTTAAAATTAATTTATAATTAAATTCTAAGAATATTACCAACATATTGTGTTAAAATGCTCTATCTAGGTATTCCACAAATGAAAAAAGTCTTGTTTTAATATAGAAGGTTAAACATATATTTTATTGAATTCCATCTTAAAGCTATTCTCAAATCCAAACTGTCGACTTTCAGATACATTTCTGAATTTTTTTTGTTCGCAAACACATGAAATTGGCAGATGATCTTACTCAGAAAGTATGTAATCGAACAGATTTTCCCTTTTTCTGAAAAGACAAAAAATCTTGCCAAATATCCTGAAAAGTGGGCGCTTGGAACTGAATTACCGGACGCGACAGTGCGGGAAAGGAAAAAACTGTCGTCGTTAGACAGCAATCGTTTGCAACTCAAGATGGAATTTAATTATTAAAAAAGTGAAAGCTGTTCGATTACAAATCACTTCAATAATCACGCCTGCAAGCATTATGTTTTTGCGTTTAAAAATAAGTTCGTAAATATGTGAGAAAGCTTCAGAGAGAAATATTTTTTTTAAGGTTAATCTTCCATCCTATCCTAAAAAATCTCTAGTGTTAAAATTAGAGGGAAAATTAATAGACCAGGAACCGACAGCACAGACAATCACCTCATCGAGTTCACGAATGAAATTCAAGGATTAGTTAAATCTTGATTCGCATATTAAAACGCAATCGGTCTGCCAAGTCATATCTTGGTGGGAAATACCTGAAAACCCGATTTTAGCAGTTCACTCGTAGGTTTACCATTGTGTTTTCCTGCACCAAAAGGTATGAAAACATGGAGGACTAGAAGCAAGAAAACACAATGGTAAACCTACGAGTGAGCCGTATAAAATCGGGTTTTCCACCAAGATATGACTTGGCAGACCGATTGCGTTTTAATATGCGAATCAAGATTTAACTAATCCTAGAATTTCATCCGTGAACTCGATGAGGTGATTGTCTGTGTTGCCGGCTCCCGGTCTATAAGTTTTCTTTCTATTCAATCCATTCTTTGCATCATTAGTCACATTAGCTAGCAATTAATTATGGATTTTGTATAGATAATTTCTTAGTTGACTTTTGGACATGCATTGTAAAAAAAAGAAAAGAAAAGTTAATGATATGAAGTAAATAATGTGAATGGTTTGTGTGTTTTCATTTATATTTTAACCCCTTGCCTGTGACTCCCGAACTCAGTTCAGGCAACGCAAATGCGCCAATTTTGGGGTACCCGACCTGAGTTCGGGCAAGAGAAAAAACATTGTTTCGATTCCGTGACCCCCGAACTCAGTTCATCCAATGCATAATATGTAACTTACCATTTTCCCAATCGATGGCGAACCCTTTCCCGCGAAAAGTTCGGCAGTTTTGCGCCATTTGTCGGATTTTTGTAATTTTGCAGTTCTTCACAAATTTCATTCAAACCATTTTATGTTTGACAGACAGGATTTGTGAAATTCAAAGGAATCTGAGGGATATGGAATTCATGACAGTTGATATAAATACTAATATTTTTGTATTAATTTATTATATTTATTTTGAAAATGATGTCATTTGATTTATTTCGCTATAATTTGAGCAATCTATTAACATTTCCCATATATGTGAAAATATTGAATATAGTAGTTATTTCGTTTATTTTTTTATTATTTTTTTAATAATCTATTTCTAACATTTTGATGATAATAACGAACACAATTAAAGAGTAAAAAAATTTCCCATTTTTGACTCGTTTTTCTCAAATATATTCCACAGGTAAGGGTTAAATAACCGAAATTTATCGATCGAACATTCACAAATATATATTTTTCTATTGAAAAATTTTTGTAACTTAAAATAATTTTCGCTCAGTTTCAATACCGAAAATAATTTAGGTTATGTTCTAATTTTCTTTCCGTCAGAAATAAAAATTTTCCTATTTTCATTTTTCCATTCGGTTCCGGTTCAAAACTTTACTTACTTCATTTTTTACGTATGTATAGATTAACTAGCAAACCCCGCGGCTTTGCTCGCGTAATATTTGAAATATGCCAAGTGATATTTATATGTCTAATTTTTATTAAAAGGTACTAACTAAATTTTTATTTTATTAAAAGGTAATATTTTATTTTATTAAAGGTACTTATTACTTTTAGGAATAATTAAAAAATTACTATTTAAAACACAGTTTGATTAAACATCATTGTTACACTGCATAAGGCAGAAATGAGACTTAAATTAATAAAACTAAATAAATAATAATTTAGAAAATATTTTGAAACTTTTATTCTCAATTAATACGCTCATTTCAGTATTCATTTGAAGTTTTCAATTTTTTAGAAACCATCTTCTTACATCTTAAAATTAACCATCATGTCAAATTCCAATTCCTACCACCTCTCTCAACATAAAGGGCTATATTCAAATAGGAACTGACACCATTAATTTGCCAACATTAATTTTGAAATTGGTTTGTTTTTTCCTAATATTCCACAGAAACGTAATTTAGAAAGATTTCAAGGCCTTTTTTAGAGCGTTTGTTGTTTCTGTAAATCCCAGGTGATAGAATCATCGGCATAAAATATACCCTGTGTAGGATCAGAGACTGTTACCATTGATTCGCAACTATTACTTTTATATTTGGTTTATATTCCCTGAAATTGCGTAGAAATCGTAATTTAGGACTTTTTTAGAATGCTTTTCGCACCTCCCCTTCACTTCACCCCTTTTTAATTCGAATTTATTTTCGCCAGTCCTTCGAGGGCATTTATATTTTATAAGTAACTTACCATGCCATATTTAAAGTTTCTAGCCTTTTCAGTATCACAGTAATCGCAATTTAGAAAGTTTTTAGCTACTGCAACCCTCTGGTCGTAGTGGCACAGACATAAAATATAGCTTATGTTTGAGTAGGTTCTATCAACAACAATTTGTTATCATTATTTTTTTAATCGTTTTGGTATTTGATAAGATTACATAAAAATTGTAATTTATAACGCTTTTCGCTCACTTCATCTTTTTAAATTTGAAATTTTCTTTCGACAGTTCTTAGAAAGCAGTTGCATCTTGTAAGTAAATGCCATGCCATACTTCAAAGTGTTAGACCCTTCAGTTTTGCAAAAAACGCAAATTAGAACATGTTTTGCTTTTGCAACCCTCAGATGGTAGTGACAGAAACATAAAATATAACTTATGTTACAGCAGGGACTGTCACTATTGATTTGCAACCATTACTTTTGAAATAGCTTTGGAATTTCCTGAGATTGAGTAGAAATCGCAATTTAGAATGTTTTTAGAACGCTTTTCGCGCATTTTCACCCCTTTTTAAATTTCCAATTTTTTCGAAACTGTTCTTAAAAATCATTTATATGTAATAAATATGTACCTTGCCTAATTTTAAGTTGCTAGCCCCTACCGATCACAAAAATCGAAAGTTGGAACGCTTTTTTGCTCCTGTAACGTCTAGGTGATAGTGATATCAACTTAAAATAGCGTCTATGTTAGAGCAAAGGATGTCAGAATCAATTATTTCTTACCATTACCTTTGAAATAAGTTTGATTCTTCCTGAGATATTGGTGACAAATCGGCATTTAGAACGTTTTTAGAACGCTTTTCGCTCATTTTGCTCCTTCATCTCCTCTGGGGTAGTGGAAACAGATATAAAATATAGCCTATCTTGGAGCAAGATCTGTCACTATCATTTTTACACCATTATATTTGAAATCGGTTCAGAATCGGTTTCTTGATATTGCATAGAAATCGCAATTTAGAACGTTTTTTACAACGCTTTTTGCGCATTTTGACCCCCCTATTAAATTTCGATTTTTTTAGGAAATGTCCTTAGAGATCATTGATATCTTATAACTTACTACCATTCTAAATTTCACTATTCAAGGCCCTTCCGTCACGCAAAAACCGCAATTTAGAACGTTTTTCTCCTGCACCCCCTTTGGGGTAGTGGCACCGATATAAAACATATCTTATCTTGGAGCAAACATTGTCACTATCGTTTTGACACCAATATTTTTTAAATCGGTTTGGTATTTCCTGAGATTATGTAGAAACTACCATTTAGAACGTCTTTTAGAACACCTTTTGTGCATTTTCACCCCTTTTAAATTACGAATTATTTAAGAACTATTCTTAGACATCATTTATATCTTATAAGTAACTAATATTCAAAATTTCATATTTCTAGGCCCTTCAGTAACGCAAAAATCGCACTTTTTAGAACGTTTTTTGCTCCTGCACCCCCTTTGGGGTAGTGGCACCGACATAAAATATAGTCTATGTTCTAAGTTGGACTACCACCATCATTTTGATACCATTACTTTTGGAATAGTTTCGGTATTTCCTGAGATTATGTAGAAACTACCATTTAGAACGTTTTTTAGTACGCTTTTTGTGCATTTTCACCCCTTTTAAATTTCGAATCGTTTAAGAACTGTTCTTAGACATCATTTATACATTATAAGTAACTAATATTCCAAATTTCATATTTCTAGGCCCTCCAGTAACGCAAAAATCGCATTTTTAGAACGTTTTTTGCTCCTGCACCTCCTTTGGGGTAGTGGCACCAACATAAAATATAGCCTATGTTCTAAGTTGAACTAACACCACCATTTTGATACCATTACTTTTGGCATCGGTTCGGTATTTCCTGAGATTATGTAGAAACTACCATTTAGAATGTTTTTAGAACGCTTTTTGTGCATTTTCACCCATTTTAAATTTCGAATTGTTTAAGAACTGTTCTTAGACATCATTTATATCTTATAAGTAACTGATGTTCCAAATTTCATATTTCTAGGCCCTTCAGTAACGCAAAAATCGCATTTTTAGAACGTGTTTTGCTCCTGCACCCCCTTTGTGTTAGTGGCACCGACATAAGACATTGCCTATGTTCTAAGTTGGACTAACACCATCATTTTGATATCATTACTTTTGGAATAGTTTCGGTATTTCCTGAGATTATGTAGAAACTACCATTTAGAACGTTTTTAGAACGCTTTTTGTGCATTTTCACCCCTTTTAAATTTCGAATTGTTTAAGAACTGTTCTTAGACATCATTTATATCTTATAAGTAACTGATGTTCCAAATTTCATATTTCTAGGCCCTTCAGTAACGCAAAAACCGCATTTTTAGAACGTGTTTTGCTCCTGCACCCCCTTTGTGTTAGTGGCACCGACATAAGATATTGCCTATGTTCTAAGTTGGACTAACACCACCATTTTGATACCATTACTTTTGGCATCGGTTCGGTATTTCCTGAGATTATGTAGAAACTACCATTTAGAATGTTTTTAGAACGCTTTTTGTGCATTTTCACCCATTTTAAATTTCGAATTGTTTAAGAACTGTTCCTAGACATCATTTATATCTTATAAGTAACTGATGTTCCAAATTTCATATTTCTAGGCCCTTCAGTAACGCAAAAATCGCATTTTTAGAACGTGTTTTGCTCCTGCACCCCCTTTGTGTTAGTGGCACCGACATAAGATATTGCCTATGTTCTAAGTTGGACTAACACCACCATTTTGATACCATTACTTTTGGAATAGTTTCGGTATTTCCTGAGATTATGTAGAAACTACCATTTAGAACGTTTTTAGAACGCTTTTTGTGCATTTTCACCCCTTTTAAATTTCGAATTGTTTAAGAACTGTTCTTAGACATCATTTATATCTTATAAGTAACTGATGTTCCAAATTTCATATTTCTAGGCCCTTCAGTAACGCAAAAATCGCATTTTTAGAACGTTTTTTGCTCCTGCACCCCCTTTGTGGTAGTGGCACCGACATAAGATATAGCCTATGTTCTAAGTTGGACTAACACCATCATTTTGATACCATTACTTTTGGAATCGGTTCGGTAGTTCCTGAGCTTACCTCCGACAAATCAACAATTTTTTCCTCTTTATAATATGATGATGATGATGATGATGAGTATAGAAGATAATTGTATTATTATTATTATTATTATTATTATTATTTACCTTTTAATCGTGTCATACCATACATAGTTGCCTATAAGGTAAATGCACCAATAGTGATGGGCCAATGTACCAGCTGTAGCCCACTAATTTTTAAAGTTTAAAAACAAGCTCACAAATCCATTTCTAAAAAACGACTGAAAGAAATTTGATTAACTAACATCCTTAAACGTTAACTTTCCAAAAAAGTTTGGAATAATTGTTTTTTTTTTTTTTTTTTTTTTTTTTTTGTTACTACATTTATTTATTTTCTAGAGTGCTGTCAAAAACACATTTTTTGGCGAATTCTTGGGATTTCATTAAGAGATAATTTTTTGAAACATTCTTTCTTTAATCTTATGCTTTATTTTGGATTAAACTGCTGTTCATATACTCTATAACATTGTAAATAATTTTTTAGATAAGCTGAAAACTTAAAAATTGAGTGTTATATTGATTCTGAGGGGTGGCCCGCTTCTGGGTCGCTGTTTCTTAAATTGTACCAATAGTGGGCATGGGGATCCACTACTGGAGCAGATGCCAAGTTTTATTTTCATGTTTAATTTATTTTAATTAAGTATTTTTCGAGGTTCTAAGATCTTGTATATAATTTATATAGTTTTTTTTTTTTTTCTCCATGAGAACCAGTACCCAGTAGTACACCAGGGGCCACTACTAGTGTATAAGTGACTCACTTTTGCAGCAGCGACAATGTAACTTCATTAAGCTATCCGACATATGATTTATTAAAAGAAGTTAATATCTGAAATAGTTTATACTAGTTGGTTGATTTTTTGGTTGACTAAACTTCCATGATTGAATGTTTATGGAGTTTTAAACACTACAGTTAATTGAAAAGTCTATACCTATTAATTTGTATTAGATTTTTAATGTATTTAATCTTTCTTTTAATCTTTTAGTATATTAAACCCTTTCAAGGGTGATGCTATGTTTATGAAACCCTTAATTTTAATTCACAAACGCCACAATGGCACGAAAATTTTGGTAAAATATTTTCGTTTAATATTTCTGTGAAATATAGCCTTTTTCTTATTAAAAAATAAGTTTGTTCGTAAATTCCTGCGGCGTTCATTTATTTCAACATTTTAGTAATGAAAATGCTTTGTCCCTGAAAAGGTTAAAACTGTTATTAAAAAAAAAAAAAAAAAAAAACAGTTGTCAAAATTTATCACAATTATGTGGAAGAAAATTAATGTTAAGCGACAAACTTAACACAGAGAAATCTTGCTGCAAGAATAGTCTCAAAAATTAAAAAATAAAATAAAAAGGGATTTCTTTTTTCTCAACCCCCTTCCCCTCGGTAATCAGATGATTGTCTTATTTAGCATTACGGCAAAGTAACAATTAGAAAATAATTTGTTTTTAAGTTATAGAATTTTAAAGTTATTATTTTACACTAGTAACTTATCAGTAACTGTTCAAAACACTTAAGTGAAGCAGAAATTACGTCGGGGAGAACGTAATAATTTAGATTATAGTTTATATTTTGTTATGACAAAGCACCAAATAGGATAGAAATTGTCATACATATAGTTTTAATTTTGTTGAAGAAAGCAAAGGAGTAATGAAAATTATGGAAAGAGGAGGAGATGAAAGTTTTGAAACTTTTTTTTTTAAACAAAAATCTGCTGAAACATAGAAAATCCTCTCCCTGAAAATTAGAAATTATAAACAAGAATATTTAGCGAAAAAACATCTGCGCTCTTCGACAATGAAGGTTGTTCTACTACATGCTATTTTTATTGGTAGAAATAACAAATTTCATTTTTTCCCTTGATTATTAGTATGGTTCTGGCACTTTAAAAAAACTCGCATTTTTAGTGTTAGAAAGCTCAAAAAACTCCCCAAATTCAATATATTATAACATGGTAAATTCTGGTCAACGAATATTTTTTTTTTCTTTTTTTGCTGTTTAACTTATTAGAGCTTGGAAGGCATTTTCCTAAATATAACTTAAAAGACCCAGATCTGTATAAAAATTTTAATTTCGTAACTTTAAAAAATGAAAATATATTTTGATGGAACGGAATTTTCATAGGATGCAAAACAACATTTGAAGCATTTCTGATTTATAAAATTACTTCTCTAAAATTAGCTTATTGGGAATTAGCTATTGATCAACGATAAGAATGGGCATCCTGTATATAAACTAAAAAAAAAATTACATCGCAGATTATGGAGCTTTAGCTATTATGTAAAATGAGACCAAAATAAAATAGATTTGTAGAACTGGAGTTGATCTGCAGATTATTCGATGAAATTATTTTTCGTAGCCATCTAAACTTCTAAATACTATTTCATTGTTGTATGTATATGTAATATTAAAACTGTAAAAAGAAAATATAACTTCTCCATTTTCACACTAAACTCAAGACTGGAGTGACCCACTCTTTGAGGGCCCACTACTGATGCATCAGAAATTTATTATGGCCACTACTGGAGCATAGAGGAATATAACATTTTTACCAGACTGCCAAGAAAGGGTTATGTGTTTCACGCGTATCTGGGTATGTGGATTTATTTATACCCTCGAAACGTCCCAACGGCTGGCTGGATTTTAATGAATGAGGTCTCTATCAATTCGTCTTAACGGCCCGATGGTTATAGGCTAGGTTTTGTTTTTATAAATTTAAAATGGCGGCCGTAAAATAGAAAATGGCGGTAGAGACGAAAAAAAAATTAGGCGCCCTATTGAGGGGCATATCATTGGATACGTCTTTCAAAATGAAGACGATGTTTCATTGACTATTTTACAGTCAGAAGCTCCGTTTAAATATTACACAACCTGGAAGTTGTGTAGGTAAGATCTCTAGCTTTACTGGAACTCTAACCTTCATAGACATCTATACATCTATAGGCCTCATCAAAACAGTGATAGACAGGAACTAACAATTAAACACAACTTAAAAATCATCAATACAAGTAAATAAAAAAAATAGGTAAGTAATATAAAAAATAGTTTCACACTGATGAGAAGTAATTAGTTCGCTATTTACGCAGTCGGGTTTTTGATTTTTTAAATTTAATTTTACTCGTTTATTTTACCTTTCTTCCGAAGAATATATTTTTTAACTTTGAATTCTAAGATTACTAGGCTAAACATATATATATCTTATTTGAATTCACTAATACATTGATAAAAGTTAGAAAAGTATCTTTAAGTGGTCCATTACTACTGCGTGTGCCTTGCTTTGTTTCAGCGAAATGTATACTCTCTAATCATCGTTTCAAATTCACATCTTCTGGAACGCGACTGCTGCTTTAAGCTAATCAGTCTTTATGCATAAATGGATAAATTATTCTACAATAATAATATATAAGTTGCATATGATAGATTTTTAATGTTTTCAACTAATAAAATTTCTTATGATTTCACCGTGTTTTGGCTTATTTGACTATTTTATAAAAATAATATTATATTTCATTCCTCCCCCCCCCCCTCACCCCCGAAAAAAAGACAAACATTTAATATTTAAGTTTAAACTAAGCAAGCTTTTTTTTTTTTTTTTTCAAAACCAATTTTTCTGGTGAAACCTTGAACCAAGTTTCAAGTTTTTCTCTACATCAATTTTGTGGAGAAATGTTATGAAAGATTGAACCAGGATTCTGTTTTTTGGCTTGTTTAATTTTGCAGTGAAATGTTGAACCAGGATTGTGGTTTTTAATTTAAAATTTTTCCTGTGCTGTGAGCTGTAATGAACTAAAATTCAGTATTTTAAAGGAAAATCAAATTTCAAAAAAATATTTGCTTAAAAGGCGCAAATTTTTTGAAATTTGATTTTCATTTGAAATATTACATGCAAGGCGAAATTTTCTCTCTGGAAAAATTTCAATGTACTAAAATTCAGTTTCCAGATAATCATAATCATTTCTTTCTATTAGGATTAAATTAAAAGACGAAAAATCACTGTTATTAAATCTTTAATTATTGGATGTAAATATTTGTATTTGAAATGTATTTATAAAATAATTAAATAGAAACAGTCGGTTCTAATTTAATTGCACAAAATAACTGAATTTTTTTCACTGGTAATATTTTTCTTCTTTTGATTTTTTTCTTCTTTTTATTAGTATTCTAACTTTGTAAATCCCAGTACGTTTCTCTGTACAGTTTTGTTAGATCATTTTAGTATGATTTTTCTAGTGTTATAAGTGCTCTCGTAAATTCGTAAGCATTCATAATAAAAGTATAATTTTTTATTAAAATAATTGTTTTAAATTTAAATATGTATCCTAATATTTTTAAAAATCATTTAATTTAATATCTCGAAAATACAAAATCTTTTTTACTAAACATTATTTAATAAGAATTTCTTATAAATAATGTTTATTTTTGCTCAGAAATCCAAATATACACCAGTCTCAAGAAAAGTTTCTTTTTCGATATTTCACTTGTAACAGCATTCTTTTATTATCTCTAAATAAATTTTATGTTTTTTACTTATTTTTAATCTTGTTGTGGGTTTTTTTCTTATATTCTCTATAGCTGCTGAAATTTCTATATTATATAATTATTGTCAAATTTGTATCTTTATTTCACAAAAAGAAGAAAAAAAAATCTGGCACTTTAATAATTAGTAAAAAACATTTTTAGATATTTCTTCATATTCTTAATAAAAATACAATATTGGCATAGATGTAACTTTTCATATTTTCACAAATTTATGTTTTATTCTATTTAGTAGACACAATCTTTTTAGAGCATCTCAGTAGAGCAGATTTACATCACCTCCAATAATTTCGAAAATTTTGGAAGATCAGAAGGTTTTTTTTTTTTCTTTTAACATGAGAAAGTTTCTTTGAAAATGCTAAAAAACAATGTATGTCTTCGCCCGCGTTCGTCTTTAAAGAACCACGGAACGTTTCAATCAACGGCAAAATAGACTTATCCGATGAAAGCGAAAGTGAAACTGTGTCAATTCACAATTTGATCCCGGAGTAAAGCTGTGGAAATATACAGAGTAATCATAAATGAATGACCGGATTTAAAAAATTTATATTTTCAAAACTATTACACATATTATATTAAGTTATATATGAAAGTATAATGAAAACAGTCCAAATTTTTATTTTCTTTACGGTGCATATTTGCTGCATTAAGAATCGTTGACAGTGTAAAACTGCAAAATATGTGGAAGGAACTTTGCAGATTAGATATTTCTCGTGATACAAAAGGTTCACACATCGAACATTTGTTACCGGAAAAAAAAGGAATGTTTTTCTTTACTTTCATATATCACTTATTATAATATGTGGTTTGAAAATATAATTTTTTTAAAATACGGTCATTCATTTATGCTAAACCTGTATATTATGACTGAGGTGTGCGATTTTTGCCATGAACTTTACTGGAAAAGTGAACTTAATACTAATTTAAAATATACTAATGTAGGAGTATCGATGTTCTGCGCGGGATCAGCTAGTCTGAAAATAAAACTTAAACAAACACTGATTTAAAATTATTAATTTGGATGTGAAAATATGGTAAAGCATTAATTTTCACAAACAAATTATTTATCTATTATAGATAATTTGTTATCGTTTAGAATAGCTTTACTATTATTGGTATTATTACATCGGAGCAGCCGACAGTTTCGTCAGGGAGTGAGTTTCAATAGAATAACTTCGACTTTTATATCTGCATAAATTTTAGCAAATGTTTGATGAAAATGAAATTTGACAATAAAAAAACGATTCAATGTAGTTTTCCTGGCTAAAATCATTTAGGTGTTTCACCTTACTTTATTATTATCTTTATTATATCTACATCTTTAAATTTAAATTTAACCATTGTAAATTTTAAATAAATAAATATTAAATTCTTTACGACTCATTTTTCAAATTTAATTGAATAATATGCTACTGCATATTAAAATTTCAATTTTTTTTTTGTTTATGTAAATGTAAAGCATCATAATTTACTGCTAAATACCCAAAACATAATCTATTAAAATCAATTACTGCAATATATATTTTAAGTCTGTTTATAGATAAAAAATGATTAGATATCCTAATGTAAAGAAAATATCAAGTGGAAGTGGAGATTTTATTAAGTCTATGAGTTGCACAATCATTTTTCAATTTGATATTTTTAAACACATTCCACAAATTTACTGAACTCGTTTCGAAATTCGATATTTTCATAGGATTTTGGATCCCCTTTTATAAAAGATAATATATACAATACAGTCATCAGTGTTTCTCATTGCATAAGACAAAGAAAATCTTTTCTTAAATTATGAATGCAGTAGCACCATTCTCCGAAAAAAGAACTAAAAACAAAAAAATCAAAAGAATATAGAATTTTATTAAAATATCTCCGATTTTTATTATTATTATTCTATGCATTAGTACCTATTTAAGTATTTATATAATGAAATTAAACTACAGTGCAAAATGAACAGAAAAAATACTAAAAATACTCTAAGTAGTCTTTCTAATATAGCTTTATTTTGCAAAAAGAAAAAAAAAAAGTAGTACTAGATTTACAAAAATGCAAATTAACAACCACAGAGGCAATATTTGAAAGTTATTTTATATTTTTAGTTTTGATCATCTTTCAATAAAGTTAACATCATCAAGAAATATTCAAAAATTTCAAATACATATAACGAAGCTTCATTTGATTCTGGCGTATATTGCCATCTATTCAATTAAAAGACACAATAGTCAATTTACACTCTAAAATTGGGAGGAGCGAAAAGTTCACTCTTTGAAAGAGTGAAGGGCATTTTCACTCTTTTGGAGAGAGTTTTATACAAATACACCCCTTAAAGAGTGGAATTTTCCACTCCCGAGAAATGAACGAAATATTTCATTCCATTGTCGAGTAGTGATGGGCGATAACGAGATGTTTTTCTCGATTTTCTCGATCGTATGGACATCTCGATATTTTTCGATTGTGTAATTTTTTTCTCGATGACTACAGTTTGCAAATTTCTTTTATAAATCATACATTATGTATTATATACGTCAAACATTTATCAAGAATCGTCTGCGGGTGAACTGGAATGAGTCGATGTTAATAAAGACTAGGTGACTTCGACCGCTAGCGGGTCCCTCCTTTAATCGGGGCCCCTAATTTATACGTAATCTTGTAATATGAAATCACGAACAGGTTACCCGCTATATACGGCACTGATATATGATAGCAGGCGGGTGTGGTATGCACGCACTACAAAATCTTGTAAAAAATATAATATCGAAACGAATGAACCTCGGACCAGATCTCTTGGGGGAGGGGTCAAAGCGAGCGGAGGAGCACAGCAGCTGCATAATATGATTAAGTCGTCACAGGTCTTTAGGCCTTTCCAACCATATGTCACATGAGAAGCCTGGATCTGAATTTATAAAAATGCCCTCCCCGTGGAGGCAAAGGGGGAGAGGGGTGCGGGAGGTGGGTAACATGAGTAAGTGGTCATAAGCCTTTCCAACAATATGTCACATGAGGGATCTCGGCTAAATTTAGAAAAACACCCCGTGGGGGAAAAGTGAGGGGGGGGCGGTCACCGGAGGTGCATTACATCAATAAGTAGTCACAGACCTTCCCAACGATATCTCACATGTGGGGTCTTGGCTAAATTTGGAAAAGTGTCCCCCCGGGGGGGGGGGGGCAAAAAGGGGGATGACACCGGAGGAGCATAACATCAATAAGTAGTCACAGACCTTTCCAACGATATCTCACATGAGGGGTCTTGACTAAATTTGAAAAAGTGTCCCCCGGGAGGGGCAAATTGGGGGAGACTGTCACCGGAGGTGCATAACATCAATAAATAGTCACAGACCTTTTTAACGATATCTCACATGAGGGGTCTTGGCTAAATTTGGAAAAGTGCCCCGGGGGGGGCAAAGTGGTGGTGGTACACCGTAGGTACATAACATCAATAAGTAGTCACAGACCTTTCCAACGATATCTCACACGAGGGGTCTTGACTAAATTTGAAAAAGTGTCCCCCGGTGGGGGGGGGGCAAAGAGTGGGGGGGACTGTCACCGGAAGTGCATAACATCAATAAGTAGTCACAGACCTTTTCAACGATATCTCGCTAGAGGAGTATTGACTAAATTTGGAAAAGTGTCCTCCGGGGGGGGGGGGCAAAGTGGGGGGAGGGCGGCCACCGGAAGTGCATAGCATCAATAAGTAGTCACAAACCTTTCCAACGATATGTCACATGAGGGGTCTTGGCTAAATTTGGAAAAGTTTCCTCAAATTTCATATATTATAAATAATATTTAGCGGAGGGCTCCATAAAAAAATCCGATCTAAAATGATAAAAACGGAAAAAACTACCCTCGCAGTAGGGGTCAAATTGGGGAGGGGAGGAAGAAAGTCTCATAATATGAAAGAGTCATCCGAGAGCTTACCGATGACGTATCACATGACTGGTACAAAAAAAGTTTGAAAATTGCTCCCCCTCCCTCCCCCCGTGGGCCCACTCTTCGCCCCGGAATTCACACAGCCGCCACTTTAAAATTTTCATGTTCAATAAATAATATTTACCGGAAGACTGCATAAAAAACCCACATCTAAAGTGATATTTAAATTTATTATAGAAATCGGCTCGGTTTTAAAAATTTGATCGCCCCTTCCCCATCCCCCTTTGGGCGAAGAAAGGTTCATAGTATGAAAAAGTGGTCAAATGGCTTTTCGATTATATGCCACAGGAAGGGTTCGGTAAAATTTTTAAAATTGCACCCCGCATGACTCCACTCTCACGTCCTCCTCCCTCGAAATCACCCGACTCACCTTCCTCTATGAAATTTTTATATTTAATAAATAATTTTTATCGGAGGGCTCCAGATATGTGACATCTTGGTAGGGCTAAAATAAGAGAAACTTTGAAAATTAGGGTTTCATTTCACAGCTCATGTCATGCCTCTTTCTCTATCTCGTCCCTTGGTACTCTCGATAAATTTTCTTACTTTTCTTCTCTGCCGAGGACGAGAGAAATCCTTGAAAAGCTTCTCATAGCGAAATGTTGAAAAGCGCGAGAGAAATCCTCGAAATGCTTTTCATTGGGAGATTTCGAAAAGGACGAGATAAACCAGCGAGAGGCTTCCCATCGGGAAAGGTTGAAAACGCCGAGATAAACTTTCGAGAGACGTCCCATCCCGAAAGGTTTAAAACCGCGAGAGAACCAACCATCGAGCAGGTTCCCATCTGGAAGCGTCGAAATGCAGGAAAAATCATCGAGATGAGATTTGCCGAAATGCGAGATGGAAATGAAGCTTTCAGAGTCAAACTTACCGCATTTCTGGTTTAAGTCATAATTTCTCAAAGGAGTCCATCTGCTTATCCAATCTCTTTTTAGCTCACAGGCTATCTAAGCCTGAGAGCTAATGTACCCGTCGGTTCTGTGTGTATGTATGTACGTAACGCGATAACTCTTGATTAAAATGTACGATTTGCTTCAATTTTTTTATGTTCATTCTGATAAGGCGTTCCGCCGATTAGTTTTGACGGTTCATTGGTTAAGGATAAAGGGAGAGAAGGGGGGCTGCCCCCCCTCCTTAATTTAGATAAATAGGTTTTTCATGCAGAATTATTCGATTTGCTCCAAATTTCGTATACCGGTTTATTATGTTAAGGAGCTTCCCTGATTAAACTTGGAGGTTCATTAGTTAAGTATGAAGGGGGGAAAGGGGGGTAGACCCCCTCCTTAATTTAGATAAATGGGTTTTTCATGCAGAATTATTCGATTTGCTCCAAATTTGGTATACCGGTTCATTATGTTAAGAAGTTGCCTTGATTAGATTTGGAGGTTTACGGGTTAAGTATAAAGGGGGAGAAGGGGGCTGGACCCCCCCCCCCCCTTAATTTAGATAAATGGGCTTTTCATGCAGAATTATTCGATTTGCTCCAAATTTGGTATACCGGTTTATTATGTTAAGGAGCTTCCCTGATTAAACTTGGAAGTTCATTGGTTAAGGATAAAGGTGGAGAAGGGGGGCTGGTCCGCCCCCCCTTAATTTAGACAAATGGGTTTTTCATGCAGAATTATTCGATTTGTTCCAAATTTGGTATACCGGTTTATTATGTTAAGGAGCTTCCCCGATTAAACTTGGAAGTTCATTAGTTAAGTATAAAGGGGGGAAAGGGGGGGTAGACCCCCTCCTTAATTTAGATAAATGGGTTTTTCATGCAGAATTATTCGATTTGTTCCAAATTTGGGATACCGGTTTATTATGTTAAGAAGTTGCCTTGATTAGATTTGGAGGTTTATGGGTTAAGTATAAAGGGGAGGGGCTAGTCTCCCCCTTAATTTAGATAAAAGGGTTTTTCATACAGAATTATTCGATTTGCTTCAAATTTAATATACCGATTTATTCCGATATGGCGCTTCCTTCATTAGATTTGGAGGTTCATTGGTTAAGTGTGCAAGGGCGAAAAGGGGGCAAGTCCCCTCCCCTTAATTTAGATAAATGGATTTTCATGGAGAATTATTCAATTTACTTTAATTTTTTTTCTATGTTCGTTCTGATAAGGAGCTTTCCTGATTAGATTTGGAGGTTCATTAGTTAAGTATAAAAGGGTTAAATTGGTTAGACCACCCTTAATTTAGCGATATGTTTCTTTTTTTCATGCAGAATTATCTGATTTGCTTCAAATTTGATATACTGAAGTTTGATTTGATATAGTTAAGGAGTTAAGTATAAAAGGGGCAAACGGGGGATATTTCCCTTCATTTATTTTTTGAGGGACATTATTCTTAGAAATAAGAGTATAATATGCAATTAGTGTGAACCTGTGAGCTCAATGCCATCAGTTTAACTGGCACTTATCTTTTTATTGCTATTAACCGATGTGGGTTATGAAGCATAGTGGTTTATGTATTCAGTTCTGTATAGTTCTAGTTTCAAACTTTACTGTTAAATTTAGTGTCATTTTGCCCCGAATTTTCAATGTTTCTCTTATTTTAGCTCTGCCAAGCTGCCCCATACCTGGAGACTCAGATAAATACTATTTATTAAATACAAAAAGTTCAAAGAGGAAAGTGAGTGAATTCTGGTGGGCGCGAGAGTGGACAAAGGGGGGGGGGGGGGCGGGTAATTTTCAAACTTTTACCAAACCTCTCCTTGACATATCATCGGAAAGTCCTTTCACCATTCTTTTATATTATGAACATTTCTCCTCCCAGAGTTGAATTACGGAAGGGGGCGGGGGGGGGAGGAGCGGTGCGAGGGTGATTTTTTTTTTAATTGTAGAGATTTCTACAATAAATATCATTAAATGAGGTTTTTTAATGGAGCTCTCCGATAAATATTATTTATTAAATATAAAATTCTAAAAGTGGGGCTGCGTGATTTCCGGGTATATTCTGGGATAAAAGAGGGAATCCACGTGGGAGGTGTAGATTTCAAACCTTTTTTTGGACCAGTCATTTGGTATATCATCGGAAAGTTTTCGGTTATCATCGGAAAGTTACTCTTTCATATTATGAACCTTTCTTCTTCCCTCCCTAGTTTGGCGCCCCGAGAGAGGCACTTTTCGAACTTTTTTGAAATCGTAGCGTTTTTAAACATTTTAGATCGGATTTTTTTACGAGCCCTCCGGCAAATAATTTTTAATATATGAAAATTTCAAAGAGAAGGATGGGCAGGGTATATTTCGGGGGGCACGATAATTGGAATCCTGGGAGCTGGGACTCTTTTCTATCATTTGCTGACACCCCTCATGTGATATATCATTGGAAAGCTCTGCGACTACTATTTCATTTTATATATCGCCCGCGCCCCTCCCCTTACTTTGCCCCCGCCGCACTTTTCTAAATTTAGCCGACACCCCTCATGTGACATATCGTTGGAAAGTCCTGTGACCACTTATTCATATTATGCACTTTCCTTGCCCCTCCCCCCCCTACTTTGCTCCCCGCGGGGGTTCGTTTAATGTATTCCAGTCGAAGACTTTCTAAAACTGGGGAAATTAAAGATCCAATCTCAAATGACGTAGAAAAATCAATAAAAAATTTTGATCCCTTTTATCATCCTTTAGTTCATGTTTTTGCCACTAGGGGGTGCTTTTTATTTATTTATTTTTTTGGCTATTTTGGTGCTAATTGCCGAAAAATTCTAATTTTTGATACTTAAACTCCCCTTACCGCTTCATAGCTACTCGCGTTTTTTCAGCTTTTTTTCAACCAGGGGGCAACCTTACAAGACTTTTCCAGTCTTATGGCTCCTTTATAGCCTCCCTTTGGTTTGTTGTTTTTTTATTCCATCTGTTTTCAGTTACCCTATATTTAATAAAATCTGCCTTATATATATGCAAAAACAATGATTTCAATAATCGATTCCAGAACATCTCCTTTGTAGATTCTCGAAAATAATCGATGACTGTATCGATTGTGTATTTTACGATAACGATTTTTTTCGATTGGTAAATTTTCGAGAATCGCCCATCACTAAGCCCTATCACTACTATGAAATTGTCGGCCAGAATAATAGCTAAGTTTTCCAATAACTGTTTTTAGCTTTTCTCGTTATAATCGATTGTAAAACATCTCGATTGTGGATTCTGGGAATTAATCGATGGCTGTATCGATTGTGATTTTTTACGATGACGATTTTTCTCGATTGTCGAATTCTCGAGAATCGCCCATCACTATTGTCGAGAGTGAAATATTTGACTCCATTGACGAGAGTAAAAGCCTGGCATTGTACACTTTTAAAAATTGCCGTCCAACTTTCAATCAATATATGGAGTAAAATAATGGAAAGCATCAAAATGTGTTACTTCTTAATTTTCAAAAAGGGGCTATGCATATATAACGTTATCATTATAGGGGGGGGGGGGGTCTGGCATATGATATCGTAAGATAGCTCTAGGGGTGGGGGGGGGGGGGTTGTGTTTTGATATCGTTATCATTTTTGATCCAACTAAAATTTTCTCTTTTTATTTGTAACTTGGTCTTTACATCAAAATAGTATGTTATCGTTCTTAGTATGTTATCTATTTTCCTGAAAATACAAAAGTTATTATTTAAATCCTTAAATGATTATAAAATTGTTCAGTTCCAAAATATGGAGTACCGCAACGCGTATGCATATATAATCCGCTGTTCAACAGTATAATGTGAAGTATGTTTGAAATTATACTTGTATTTAACAAGTAAATAAAAGAGAGTTTGTCCGCCTGATTTGTTGATAAGAAGTTCTGTCTGCCCCACCCCGTGAGGGGGCAAAGTTCAAAAAGGCATTATTACTGTTGAATGCATTATGTAACGAAAATCTATTATTAAATACTTTTAAACAGTAACTATTTATTTTAAGTGTTATTTCATATATAAACTGATATTTTATTTGACTTCTCATCGTTTGAATCAATAAAGTATAAGAAAAATAAATGCAACATATTTGTATATCACTCCAAACAAAAGAAAAAAATTCCAAAAATCTAAAGACTTTTTATACATTTTTATTATTTATTATTATGATAACGATACCATTACTGGGGTGGGGGGGGGGGTGGGGTGGGTTCAAAAATACCAAAAAGTTGATAACGTTATATATGCACAGCCCAGGATCGTACTGGCATGACAAAGAGGGCTCTGGCAATTTGGATAAAAAGGGCGCCAAATGGTAATCAGACGGGCGCCAACTACTATTTAAAGAAATATATTAAACAATTTTTTTAAGTTAACGTAACGATTACAAGATTATTTTATGTATTTTGAAATAAATATTTTATTTTCTTCAAATGGAGTGTTCTTTATTTGGATGTTAAATGCATTTGAAATCCAACTTAAAGGGATATGGATTTATGAAAATTTAAATTTCGTCGTCAAACACCTTTTACCCCCCCCCCCCCCACTACTTCCATATGCAGTCCAAGAAGGTTGACCAAAAACTTTCTTTTTTAATTTTCCAACTACAACTTCGTACTAATAACCATATATATGGCAAATTTCTATGCGAAAGAAAGTTTGTCATTGTAATTTACTTGAAAGATATCTATACTAATAAAAGAAAAGAGTTTCCCTTTCTCTCTCTCTCTCTCTCTCTGTATGTGTGTGTGTGTGCGTACGTGCGTGTGCGCAATGGGCCAGTGGTGTAGTCGAGGGGGGACGCGGGGGGACGGCGTCCCCTCACTTTTTTATTTTATCTCGAGCGTCCCCTTACTTTTTATTTTCAAGGGGGACGCTAGAGACGGGGGAGGACGCAGACTTTCCGAACTTTTTTTTTTTTTTTTTTTTAATGACCACACCAATAAATTAACAATTTCAGAAATAAGGTACTGATTTTTAATACTTTTCAACGAAGTTGAAAGTGTTTACCTTGCTGGTTCGCCTATTCACATTTTAACTTCCATAAGTTTTGCTTGGATTGCGGCAAAATTTTATGTATATTTTTGAGGTTCAATGTAGTATATCACTATTGTAAATGATGTGTATCGCATCATTATTTCGTTCACGCGAAAACAAAAACAGAGTTCTTTCATATTACGCTTTATTGGCAGAAATTGTTTGAAATATACATTAATGAAGTTATAATATTTTAAATATAAAGAAAACGACATTTGAAATTCGTTACATTTTCCCTATCGGAAATAGCATTTATGGTTCGTTTACTGGGACATTAAAAAATATTTCCAAACACCATGATCCTTTAATGATAATTATTTGAAATGCATGGAAACTATGGGAAACGCTGATATGGAAAACGGTGCACGAAACATTTATAGTACATTTACAAGGCCACACAAAAGAATCCACCACATTGTTATCTATCGGTTCAGTTGCTGAAACTTGTTTTCGATTATATTATCAGGGCTCCCAACACATTTTAGCCCCCTAAAAGTGGGAAGGGGGTCATTTTTATTTAAAAAGGAGGCTTCAAGGAACCATTTATATTAAAACGGGGGACTAAAAAGGGCCATTCGTCAAAAGATACTGCACCGAGTTTTCCTAAATATGCAAGCAATTTTTTTAAAAATACCCTAGAAAATATGTTAGTTCGTTTCGTTATAAAGATGGTCATTAAGCGATGTAAGCAGCTTTATTTAAACATACTTAAATATTCTACTGCCAGAAGATAGGAAGTGTTCAATACTGAGAACTCACCTTCATAATTGTACTTAAAGAAGCATGAACTTTTAATTGAAATTGTTGAGTATTAAAATTTTAAATTAATTTAACATATGTATTGTTAATTATTAACCTTAAACATTAAACATTTTAATTTAAACTTTTGTTCCTTTCTACACAAAAACTGAGATAAGCTATGATGTTCATCAGAAAAAGCAAAGTATGGCAAAGCCCTCTGGGGAATGATCAAAACCAATATTGAATCAAAAGTTATTCATAATCATCTTACATATTAAATTTGATGAAATTCCATCCCAAGCATGCCGAGATCTGGCTATCATAGAAATCGTTAAAAATTCAGCACAGTAGCAGCACCTGTTGGACGAAATACACCAAAATCCAATCAGCATCAATTTATGTCAAGGGTAAAGTGAATCTGAAATTTGGGTGAAATTTCATACCAGAGATGCTGAGATATAGATATGTAAATTGTGAAAAATGAAGTATAGCAATATCACCTGGTGGGCCATATACATCAAAACCTGATTAGCACTTGTATGTGCTAAGGTCTAATTAAATTTGATATTTGATGAAATTCTGCGCTTTAGTTTTTGAAATAGAGTGGCTGCGAAATATGTATCATACACAGAGAGAAATTTTCAAAAAATTGTCAAATCATATTCAGGTCAACCTAAAACGTGTAAATCCATCAAAAAGATTCCAATACTTTCTTCTGATAATAATATATTTAAGAAGTACAACAAAAACAAGAATAAATTGTAACTAAGTTTTCCTTTAATAGAGAGATACACTATATTGCCATTAATGACCGGCAACTTTCAATTTTAGACATTTTGTCGAATATTTAGAAATATACTTGACAGATTCTTCTGGAATTTCAGGATTAAAAAGAACAGGTATGACCTCATATTTAGCAATGTCGGTTTGTTAAGGGGGGCAATTAGGGGGCCAACAAAAAATCAAAGAAAAAAATAATATTTGGAATCACCCTGTAAAATAAAATGCACGAAATGATCTACCGCTACCGAATATAAATAAACAAACACTGTCGAATATGCGTATTCTTTTGTGTATGAATAGCACGTATATTAATAGAGATATAGCGATTTATTTAAAATAATTTAAAAATTCTTGCATGTTTTTTTGCTTATAACATGCAGGGTTTTCAACCAAATTTAACGCCGGTTTCAGAAATATTGACAAAATATAGTAGAAACAATATAGTGTAATTGGAATATAAATATGTTAAATATTTTAGCAAATATGAGCTGTTGTACGAAATAATTTTTATCTGCGCATGCGCGAACGATAGCAAGGCTCATTTTACATAATTTAATAGTCAACTCTATGGAGCAACTTATTTTAAAAAAAATCTAGTCAAATATCGTAAAAATTCAGAAATATATCGGCGTTAAAGTGAGCAAATTTTTAGTTGTTCTCTAAATGCAGCTGAATGGTAAGGGATTTTACACAAATTGTCATTTTTTATTAACGAACTTTCAGAAAAAAGTTAGTATTTAGTGAGTATCAAAGAGTAGATTTGGAAAAAATGCTTCGATTTTGATACTTCTTTTGATCATGGTATAGGCTCGTTCTGGTGGTTATCCAAGAAGAACTAAAGCATCAATAAAAAATGAAAATAAAAAATAAAATAAAAATGACAATTTGTGGAAAATCCCTTATCATTCAGCTGGTTTTAGAGAACAACTAAAAATTTGCTCAATTTAACGCCGGTATCTTTCTGAATTTTTACGATATTTGACTAGATTTTTTTAATAAGTTGCTCCATAGAGATGACTATTAAATTATGTAAAATGATCCTTGTTATCGCACGCGCATGCGCAGATAAAAATTATTTCATTCAACTGCTCATATTTCTTAAAATATTTAATATATTTATATTTCAATTGCACTATATTGTTTCTACTATATTTTGTCAATTTTTCTGAAACCGGAGATAAATTTGGTTCAAAACCCTGCATGTTATAAGCAAAAAACGTGCAAGAATTTTTTAATTATTTTAAATAAATCGCTATATCTCTATTAATATACATGCTATTCTTACACAAAAGAATACACAATTACACAGTGTCTGTTTATTTATATTCGGTAGCGATAGATCATTCCGTGCATTTTATTTTACAGGGTGATCCCAAGTATTATTTTTTTTCACTGATTTTTTGTTGGCCCCCTAATTGCCCCCTTATGAAATCGACATTGCTAAATATGAGGTCATACCTGTTCTTTTCAATCCTGAAATTCCAGAAGAATCTGTCAAGTATATTTCTAAATATTCGACAAAATGTCTAAAATTGAAAGTTGCCGGTCATTAATGACAATATAGTGTATATGCTTCTACATCAAAATCGAAAACAAAACTAAATCTATAATAATAAAGATAGAGGTTGGTCTGCGTGGCCTGCGAGCTGAAAAGACATACACTGCACATACACTGTAAAAAAAAAACCACTGTAGATTTGCTAGAACAAACTCGATCGCAGTGAATGTGCTGTATCTTTCGTTGGTTTCCTGACTATATTAACATGGGTAATACAGTAGTTGCGTAAAATTAACAGCACAATGTGCTGGCAATTTGGACGCATTTTTTTACAGCACAAACGGCTGGCGTCCAAATTGCCAGCACATTGTGCTGTTAATTTTACGCAACTACTGTATTGTCCATGTTAATGTAGTCAGGAAACCAAAGAAAGATACAGCACATTCACTGTGATCGAGTGTGTGTGCGAGATGAACAGTACTTTGTACTGTAAAAATGTCGTTTTTTTTTTTTTTTTTACAGTGTACAGCGACAAGATGGAGGCGAGGTTCATCTATATTTAAAATTGTGCACTTCGAGGAGGACAGTTTTCGGATTGTTTTTTTTACTTATTTGCGATTTTTAGGAAAGAATTTTTATTGTTCACGGTGATTTTTTGCAGATTAATAAAATAAATTCAGTTTCAATTTTTTAGTCCAGTTGTAGTAAATTTTGTCCTCTTTTCAACTTTTTCCATAAAGTTGATTCAGAATTTGTACAGTGATTTATTTTTGGCGAATTTTTTAGGCGAATTTCAGCTTTTTTTTTCGCGTTTCGTTTCAATTTCATGGAATACGAAAATGGAATTTTGTTGCAAACTCTTAGCCCTAATGTAATAGAGTCCTTCCGCCATTGCGTCCTCAGATTGTAATCTTTACCGAATTTTACTTTTTTTTTTTTTTTTTTTTCATTCGCGACGATTTTTTCACATTTTTGAAAGAATTCCAGTAAAAATGTTTTGGCCTACTTTAGTAAATTTTGTCTTTTGCGATTTTTATGAACTTTTAGCGATTTTTATACATTTTTCGGTGATTTTTTGACATTAGTAAAAGGAATCCTGTTTAAATATTTTAGTCCCATTATAGAAATTTTGTTCTCTTTTCAATAAAGTTTATTCGGAATTCACACAGAGATTTTTGAATCTTTCGCAATTTTTTATGCGATTTATAGAGTTTTTTTTGCCTGTTCCAATCTTTTACTGCAGTTTAATATATTTTGTCCTCTTTTTAATAAATTTGTTTCGGAATTCATACCGTGATTTTTGAATTCTTTTGCTAATTTTTTATACAATTTTTAAATTTTTTTTGTGTTTTGCGGCGATTTTTTGTCATTCGGTTTCAATCTTCTGGTAGTTTAATGTAGTAAATTTCGTCCTGTGCTATTTCTGAATTTTTTGTGATTTTTAATGCGATTTCGATTGAGTTTAACATTTTTCCGCAATCCGTAACAATTTTTTGACATTTATAAAAGAATTTCGGTTACAATGCTATACTATACAAGCCCACTATAGTAAATGTTGTCCTCTACGATTTTTAGAGTTTTTTACATTCTGTGGCGATTTTACCACATTAGTAAATTATTATTATTTTTTTTTTTTTTTTACTCACCGAAAAAGGACGAAGTGGACCATAAGGGACCTTTTAGTAAAAATGGAACTTTAGGAGCGAAAGGGGACCATTTGGAAGCTCATTTTACATATTTTTTTTATATTATGCTCTGAACAAAACATTAATTAGGTATGTAAATGATATTTGTATACAGAGTTGCACAAAAAAACGTGCATTTTAATGATGTTAAAGCTTTCCGAATGGTCTCAAATTTTAAACATATAATTATTGCGACATTTTGTCGAGCCATTTCAAATTTTATGAAAATCGGATGTATAGTTTAATTACAGGGACTGTCAAAAGTTTTTCTTTACATTAAAGCCAATGGGAAAAATTATTGCAAGTGCATTTTAATGATGTTACATCTTTCCGAATGGGCTGAAATTTTAAATATATAATTGCTGCAAAATTTTGTCGAGCCATTTCAAATTTCATGAAAATCGGATGTATAGCTTAATTACAGGGACAGTCAAAAGTTTTCCGTTACATTAAGGGGAATGGGAAAAAATTATTGCAAGTGCATTTTAATGATGTTACAGACTATGCACTTATGAATTGCAAATAAATACACATTCAGTACAATATGGGGTGCAAAAAATAATTATAAAACTAGTTATAGTACGAACGCACCTCATTTGCCACGTTTGACGAGCAATTTCCAACTTGTTACTTTCTTCTATCTTTACAAGAAGAAAGTATTGGATTCATGAAAATTTTCGAATTCCGGTTTTCGACGGATTTACACGTTTTAGGGGTCAGAGATTCCAAAAAACATGTTTTTACAAAATGTCTGTCTGTGACTCTGTGAGTCTGTCTGTCTGTTTGTGTGTATGTGACACAAATTTTGTGGGCGCTCTATCTCAAGAACTAATGCACGGAATTTAATAAAAATTGATATTCAGTTAGTGCCTAATACAAATTGATCCTGATTAGTTTTTGGTGTAAATCGCTCAACAGGTGGCGCTGCAATGCTGGATTTTTCAGGATTTTTGCAATAGCTCTATCTCAAGAACTAATGCACGGAATTTGATCAAACTTCAGATTTAGTTATTCCTTGATATGAATTGATGATGATTACGTTTTGGTGTAAATCTCCCAACAGGTGGCGCTGTTATGATGAATTTTGCAAGATTTACACGATTTCCCCAATAGCTCTATCTTAAGAACTAACGCACGGATTTTCATCAAACTTCAGATTAAGTTAGTCCTTGATATGACTTGCTACTGATTAGGTGTTGGTGTAAATCGCCCAACAGGTGGCGCTTCTCTGCTGCCTTTTCCACGATTGCCTCAATAGCTCTATCAATAGAACTAATGGACCAATTTTCATCTAACTTCAGATTTAGTTGTATGTTGACACAAGTTGTTGTTAATTAGGTTTTGGTGTTAATCACCCAATAGGTGGCGCTGCTATGCAGAAATTTTCACGATTTTCGCTATTGCTCTATCTCAAAAACTAATGTACGGATTTTCTCCAAACTTCAGATTCAGTCAGACGTTGACATAAATTGTTGCTGATTAGGATTTGGTATAAATCACCCAATAGGTGGCGCTGCTAGGCAGCATTTTGCTGAATTTAGACGATTTCAGCGATAGTCATATCTCAAGAACTAATGCACGGAATTTCATATCGTTAGAATCCTCATGAGATGCATAGATTGCCATTTAATTTTGGCAGTGTGATAGCGAATTTTGAAGTACTAACATGTATGAGATAGAAGAAAGTTTTGGGATTGGTACATCCGACTAGTTTATGGGTGTTTTTAGGTAGATTTCGTATGAAATACTACCTATTGGGATCGTTCCTATGTTGGAATTTCTAAAAAATTTTTGCAGATCTACACCGATCATGACCCCTAGAACCCAAAACCACCCTCAGTAAAAAACTTTATATCTATCTATCTATCTATCTATCTATCTATCTACCTATATATATATATATATATATATATATATATATATATATCACTTTCTTCTGGACACGATAACTTTCGTAATTCTGCACCAATCTCTTCCAAACTGATACATAAAATCAATGGGCATAAAATCTCGATCAAGTTCGTTAATGGGTAAAATCGGACCAAGGGGAGGGGAATATGGAGGGGTTTTGTGAAAACAGAAAACCCCCCATAACTTCTTAATTTTTGTACACATCAAATCAGTTTAAAGTTTTTATGACTTCTAAAAATAGGGCCAAAAATTTATGTATCACAGATTTTTGATAAATTTAAAAATGGGCTCAAGGGGCGCAAAAAATAGGGTTTTTGGGAGAAAAAAATTCATAACTTCGTCAATTCTCAAGATATCAAATTCAATTAATTTTATTATAAATCTCCTTAACATTATCTAAAACTTTTACATTCACAAGTTTTTGATAGGAGCAATTCGTACCGCAAAAAAAATTAAAAACGAAAACAAAAAGGACGTTTGAAGAAGAAAAAAATCCATAACTTCGTCAATTCTCAAGATATAAAATCCAATTAATTTTATCATGAATCTCCTTAACATTATCTACAACTTTTATATTCACAAGTTTTTGATAGGACCAATTCGTACGGCAAAAAAAAAAAAAAAAATTAAAAACGAAAACAAAAAGGGGGGTTGAAGAAGAAAAAAATCCATAACTCCGTTAATTCAAAAGATATAAAATCCCCATGAATTTATCATATATCGTCTTAATATTGTCTACAACATCTATATAGACAAGTTTTGGATAGGATCAATTCTTAGAGCAAAAACAAATTAAAAATACATACCGGTTGAAGAAAAAAAATGATCTTAGTAAGGGTGTATTCAAATCCAAACTGCTTATTTTCTGACTTATTTTACAATTCATTTTTGCTCTCAAAGGCTTCCAATTGGTACGTTTTCTTACTCAGAAACTGTATAATGTACCGTAATGGTCGATTTTCTGATAGGGGCAGAATATATTTTTTAAAATGCTGTTAAAAAGGGCATTTTGAACCGAATTTACCGAAGCGGATTGTGTTGGAAAAATCATTGTATTAAGGATGCGCTTAAATCCAAACTGCTTATTTTCTTACTCATTTTTAAATTCATTTTTGCTCTCAAACGCATTTAATTGGTAGATTCGCTTATTCAGAAACTATATAATGTACCGTAATAATCGATTTTTAGATAGAGGCAGAATATATTTCAAAAAATGATGTCAAAGTGGGCATTTTGAACGGAATTTCCCGAAGCGATTGTGTTAGAAACGAAAAATATTGTCCTTCTGAGAAAATAATTGTTTATATATCAAGTTTTAATTAATTGAACAAAAAAATAAAAACACCGGCCGCTTATAAATCTCTTCAAAAATCACGTCAGCATGTTTCATATTTTTTTTATTAAAAATGAATGTGGAATTATGGCGGAAAATTTCGAGTTGTTGAGCATGGAAAGTATTTTTTTTTAATGCCGCTCTAACATGATTCTGATAAAACCAGCTATTATATGAAAATGAAATAAAAACTCGTCAAGAGCAGCCAGATAAAATTGTTAAAGTGGATTTATCCCTAATCATGATTTAGTTTTTGTTTGTGAAATTAGTATATTTGACTTCGAAATCTACCTCTGCCTGTAGGCCGGGCCGGCAGGGATTTTTTTTTCTAGTGTCCTTATCTCGGAATTCCCAAATTAGTATTATATACTTAGACAAAGACCCCTTCATCATATTAACATTGTTAACATATTGACATACAGTAGGGATGCACAACCCTAGGCCCGCGATGGGTTAGCGTGTGGCCCGCAAATTTCGCCAATTTGGAAAAAATTGCAATTTTTGTCCGTAGGTTGCAAGAAAAAGTCGTGAATTTCGTCTCTTTGCCGAAAAAAACTGAAAAATTCTTAAGCCATTTAAGAATCACGAATTTTGTCGATCAGGCGCGGAAAAATTGCAAATTTCGTTGGTAGGTAACGGAAAATCGCGAATTTTATCGATAAGGCAGGATAAAAATCGTAAATTTCGCCGATCGGCAACGGAAAAATCGCGAGTTTTGTCTATCGGGCTTGGGAAAAATCGAGAATTTCATTGCTCGGGCACGAAAAAGTCGCGAATTCTGTCGATCAGGCTCGGAAAATCGCAAATTTTGATGATCGGGCTCGGAAAAATCGTCAATTTTGTTGATGATACGTGGAAAAATTGAAAGATTTATTTATTGGCTGGGAAAAAGTCATGAACTTCGCCAGTCGTGAGAAAAAAAACACGAATTTCGTAAATTTGCGGCGGGAAAAAAGGACAAATTTTGTCATGTCAGTTGAGAATCGCGAATTTTGTTGATTAGGAGAGGAATAACCTCAAATTTCATTGATCGGCTTCGGAAAAATCGCGTGTTCGTTTGTTTAACGCGAGAAAAAAAATCGAGAATTTCGTCAATTTGCCGCGGGAAAAAAAAAAAATTACGAATTCCGTCAGGGTCAGTTAAGAATCGCGAATTTTACTGATCGGGCTCAGGAAAAGCGCAAATTTAGTCGATCCATCTGAGAAAAATCGCAAATTCTCGATGGGGCACGGAAAAATCGCGAGTTTTGTCTATCGAGTTCAGAAAAATTGCGAATTTCACCCATTTCACGCGAGAAAAATTACAAATTTCGTTAGAGCCAGTTAAAAATCGTGAATTTTGCCTATCGGATGCAGAAAAATCGCGAATTTCGTTGGTGGGGTTTTAAAAAAATCACGAATTTTGTCGATCAGGCGCGTAAAAATCGGAAATTTCGTTGATCGGGCGCGGAGAAATCACGAATTTATTCGATGATGCTCGGAAAAATTGAAAATTTCGTTGATCGTTAGCGGAACAATCCTGAGTTTCGTCAGGTTATCGGGAGAAAAAAACGTGAAGTTTGTCAATTTGTTGCCGGAAAAAATTGCAAACTTCGTCAGACTCAGTTAAGAATCGCGAATTTCGTTTATCCGGCGCGGAAAAATTTCGAATTTTGCCAATCAGGGGCGGAAAAATCGCAAATTTCGTCGAACAAGTACACAAAAATCGTGAGTTTTGTGCACGGGGGCATAAAAGATTGCGAATTTTGTTAGTTGGGTTAGTTGGGGGGGACTTTTGTTAATCAGGCGCGGAAAAATCAAAAATGTCGTCGATCAGACGCGGTAAAAAACGAATTTTGTTGATAGGGTGCGGAAAAATAGCAAATTTTGTTGATCGGGTGCAGAAAAATCTCGAATTTTGTCGTTCAGGCGCGTAAAAACCGCAAAGTTTTTTTTTATCTTGAGCGGAAAAATCGCGAATTTCATTGATCAGGCGCGGATTGGCTTGTTCTCTCCGCTTCGTTCATAAAGTTCACTTTTCAGCACTAGCCACTTTCATGCCTATGTTTGTTTTTTAGCAGTTATAATAAATCAAAATTTACTCCCCCGAATAAAGCCAAGGTATATTATCACTCCTTGAAAACAATCCTTGCTATATCTGTGTTATATATACAAACGTGAACTGTTGATATATCCAGCTGAATTAGATATTTTGACTGGATAAGAGAACCTAATGGGGCAAAACTCCCCCACCCCTGTATCTGGAACCATATTTTTATCTGATTATGGGTCACAAATCACCTCCCCGAAATAGAATTCTCTCAGTGTTACTGATGTGGCCCTCGACAAACCAGAGATTTTTTGTAAGTGGCCCTTCTCTAAAAAAGGTTGTGCACCCCTAACATACAGGCTTAATTTCGCCGATGAAGGGCTATATACCAGGCTGCTATGCGGTAGTGATGGGCGATTTCGATTTTTTTAATCGATTTAATCGATACTATGGCCAACTCGATTTAATCGATACTATGAATTTTTTAATCGATGTCTCTAAGACAAAATAAGGTAATATCACTTTCATTTTCCTTCAAAAATTGAAGATAAAGTAGTTGGATGTGCCAATCCCAAAACTTTCATCTGCCTCATAAATGTTAAAACTTCAAAATTTGCTATCACAGTGTCAAATTTAAATGATAACCTATGCGCGTCATGAGGATTCAAAAAGGATAGGTTCATTGAAGTATGTGCATTTAAAAAGAAAATATAAGCATTGCATTTTCCTAACAAATCATTGAATTTCGGCCCACACCCTCTTAGGCTAATGTCAGACGAATGTCTTTTTGCACGCTTTTTTCGCTCTTACGCCATCCCTACATCTTCGCTAGCATGTGTAGGGACGGTGTAAGAGCGAAAAAAAAGCGTGCAAAAAGACGTTCGTCTGATATTAGACCAATGTCAGACAATTGTGAATGGATAATACTTAAGCAAAAAAGCAGCAAAAAAGACGCCCGTCTGACATTGGTCTTAGCCTAGATGTCCGCAACGGAAAATCCCAATTGAAAGAGCATAAAAGCGGCAGCTGTTGGGCAGTATACACCCAAGCCTAATAAGGATCTGTTTATCTGAAAGTGTAACAGAATATGAAGTTTGATTAAATTCCGTGCATTAGTTTTGAGATATGGCTATCACGAATATCACGCAAAAAAAAAAAAAAAAAAAAAAAAAAACAGTATAGCGGCGCAGCCTACGAAAAACTCAGGAACAACTTATGTCAATGACACATAGTATTAAGTTTGATGAAATTCCGGTCATTACTTCTTGAGATATTATCGCTAATATCGTGTAAATTCTGAAAAACAGTGTTAAATTCAGGGGCTGGTACGGGTGGGCAACCCCCCCCCCCCGAAACTCTAGACTGCCCCTCTCCAGAACCATATAGTAAACCCTCCCGGAGAAAAATGTCTGAATTCAACACTGCTAAAAAAGGCAGCATGGCAGCACAACCTATTATATCATTTACACGAAAACGTAATCATGAACAACTTATGACAGAATATTAAGTTTGATGAAATTCCGTTCATTAGTTCTTGAGATATGATTCCTAAAATCGTTTAAATCCAGAAAAACGTGTTGAATTCCGGGGGTAGCCCGGAGGGACATCCCCCCCCCCCCCGTGCAACATTCAAATGTCCCTCCAGAAGGTTTGGGATTTTATGCTTAATGTACAAAAGTCCAATCCCCTTCCCCTGTGAACTGTCCCTCTTTGGATCCGCAGAAATCCCTCCCGGAGAAAATTGTCTGAATTCAACACTGCTGATAAAATCTGCATAACAACGCCCCCTGTTGGGGGATTTACACCGAAATCTAATGTGCAACAATTTATGCCAACGTCTAACTGAATGTGAACTTTGATGAAAATCCGTGCATTAGTTCTTGAGATAGAGCTATTGCGAAAATCGGGAAAAATGCAGCATAGCAGTGCCACCTGCCGGTAGATTTACATCAAAAAGTAATCAACACCAATTTATATGGAAGTCTAATTGAATCTAAAGTTTCAACTGATTCCATGCATTAGTTCTTGAAATAGACAGCCCACAATTTTTTTGTCAGAGACAAACAAATAGACAGACTGACAGACAGACAATGTATAAAAATAGTCAAATCGTATTCCAGACAAGATCTTCTAAAACTATAAATCCTTCGAAAACCGGAAGTCGAAATTTTTCACGAATCCAACGCTTTCTTTTTCTAAAGACAAAAGAAAGCAAGAAAAAATTAACGCATCGATTCTGCCCGTAAATTAAGATCAGAAATGGCGAATCGATTCAGTTTAGATTCGATGCCGATGTCGATCTTTAGATGCGGGCAGAATCGCTATTTTTTGATTTACTTCAATTCTTTAGATTCGGGCGAATCGATTCAGTTCAGATTCGATGCCGATTTTTAGATGCGGGTGAAATTGTTATTTTTTGATTTACTTCAATTCAAATCGCATCGCGCATGATCCACGATTCGGGTTGAATAGATTCCTCCAATTTTACTGTTTTAGTGCAGAATTGCTGTAAAATTTTGTATAAGAGACTTTTTTTTTCTTTCTGTGTTCTTCTAGGTTCTGTGTTGAATGGCTGGTTGATTTCTTGACTGCTTCGGTCGGGATGTGGTGGTGGTGGGGGGGGGGGAGATTTTAGAGTTCCGTAAGGGGGGATGCACATATGTCCATTAAAAAGCATAAAATCTCAAAACTTTCGGGAGGGACATTCCAATGTTCCCCCGGGTCACCCCCTGAATTCAATACTAGGTTAAATCGTTATACTTTTGTTTAGAAGCCTAGTTATTTGGGTTACTAGTTTATTATGTTGTATTTTTCAAGTTCGTTCCTTCTAATCCTTCCCCCCCCCCCCCCACTTCCTCGCTAATCTTAATTTACAGGTCCGTTCAAAATATGCATGCTATTTTAAAAATGCCCAATTCTCGTTCTATTTTATTATAAATCCACATTTTGAAACCTTGACCAAAGATACATTTGAGGTCACCCCTCCCACCGTTTGAGACTTATCTGAACCCGGGGGGGGGGAGGGCATATTTATTGTTTCTTCCAAACCATCTCGTGTAACATATTGTTGGAAAGCTTTTAATGTCCTCTTTTATTTTCTGTCCCTCCCCCCCCCCCCACTAGTTACACGCTCTTGGCACTTTTTAGCTCACAGGCTATCAAAGCCTGAGATCTAATGTGACCTTCGGTTTTGTATGTATGTATGTATGTACGTACGAATCGCGATAACTCTTGATAGAAATATCCGATTTGCTTCAATTTATTTTCTATGTTCATTCTGCTAAGGCGCTTCCCTGATTAGTTTTGGGGGTTCATTGGTTAAGTATAAAGGGGAAACGCGGGCTAATCTTCTCCTTAGCTTAGATAAATGGGTTTTTCATGCAGAATTTTCAGATTTTCTTCAAATTTTGGTATACCGGTTAATTTTGATAACGAGTTTCTCTGATTATATTTGAAGGTTCATTGTTATAGTCTAAAGGGGGGAGGGGGGGACAAGGGGATAATACCCTCTCTAATTTAGATAGATGCGTTTTGCTATCCGATTTACTTCAAATTTGGTATACCAGTTTATTCTGATAAGGCGCTTCCCTAATTAGATTTGGAAGTTCATTGGTTAAATATAAAGAGGGGAACAGGGAGCTAATACCCCTTAATTTAGATAAATAGGCTTTTCTATCCGATTTGCTTCAAATTTGGTATACCGATTTATTTTGATAAGGCGCTTCCCTGATGACATTTGGAGGGTCATTGGTTAAGTATAAAGAGGGGAAACGGGGAGGGGAAATCCCCCCCCCCCTTAGTTTATTTTTCGAGGGGCATTATTCTTTGAAATAAGAGCATAATATACAGTTAGTGTGAATAGCCTGTGAGCTCAATGCCACCAGTTTAACTGGGTACTTTTCTTTTTAGCTCACAGGCTATCAAAGCCTGAGAGCTAATGTGCCCGCAGTTTCTGTATATATGTATGTACATACGTAACGCGATAACTCTCGATAGAAATATCCGATTTGCTTCAAATTTTTTTTCTAGGTTCATTCTCATAAGGCGCTTCTCTGATTAGTTTTGGGGGTTCATTGGTTAAGCACAAAGGACGGGGGTACGGGGGCTATCCCCCCCCACTTAGATAAATGGGTTTTTCATGCAGAATTATCAGATTTGCTTCAATTTTGGTATACCGGTTAATTCTGATAAGACGCTTCCCTGATTAAATTTGGAGGTTCATTGTGTATAAAGGGAGGGACAGGGGCTAACTCCCCTTAATTTAGATAGATGGGTTTTTCTATCTGATTTGCTTCAAATTTGGTAACCAGTTTATTCTGATAAAGCGCTTCCCTGATGAGATTTGGAGACTTATTTTAACTATAGAGATGTGACGGGGGGGGGGACTGATTCCCCCTTAATTTATTTTTCGAAAGGCATTCTTTGAAGTAAGAGTATAAAATACAATTAGTATGAATAGACTGTGAGCTCAATGCCATCAGTTTAACTTGATACTTTTCTTTTTTATTTATTATTGTTTCAGTGAGTGCACTCTGCATGTCAGCGAATGAGTCAAAAACTGTTTATAGTTTTTAGATTACTGCTGGGGAAAAAACAAAACAAAACATATAATCAAGGAATATACTTTTATTTATTTGTTAACCTTAGAAAAGTATGTTATTTCATTTCATTGTTCATGGCTCTAGGATGAGAACATTTTTTTTTCTTAACAGCTGAAAATTTGGTAAACATTAAAAAGAAAGATATTTATAAACTGTAAATGAGATAAGGAGATATATATTTTAAAAAGGGAAAGAAATTTTAGTTAAATATATTATTAAAGGGAGAATTTTGATTATTAATTGTGGGATAATTAGTATGTGATGATTGGTTAATTGCATTCATCACAGCTATTTTAAAAGAGATATATATTATAAAAAGGGAAAGAAATTTTAGTTAAATATCTATATTATAAAGGTCAAACATATCTGTGCGTAACGCATACGTCATTTTGCGAATGGCAACACTTTGAAATTTGAAATGAAATTTAGGTTTTGCAATTTTCTTTACTGCAAAATTTTAAACTTCTAAGCATAGCACATTTTAACTTTTTACACCGTCGTATAAGGAGAAAAATGTACTTTTTAATGCAATTTGTTTGAAAGCTGCATCTCACTTTAATTTTGAGATATTAATTTTTTTGTAGTTTTTAATACATTTTTTGTAATTGTGGCAACTGAAGTACTCCATTTCTGTTGAAAGTCATGGAGGGTTGAAAGTAGAGGGAAAATAATCACGGAGGAAAAAAAAATAATATATTACTGTACCTTTTGTTACCATTTTCTCATAAAAATTGAAAAAAAAATTAAATTATAATGCGTGCTATGTCAGCGATTTTTTAAGCTTCCAAATATCGTTCATTTTCAATTTTTAAGCCGTCAAATAGAGAAAAAAATCTACTTTCAAATGCAATTTGTTTGAAAGCTGCATCTAAATTTAATTTTGAGATATTAATTTTTTTGTAGTTTTTAATACATTTTTTGTAATTGTGGCAACTGAAGTACTCCATTTCTGTTGAAAGTCATGGAGGGTTGAAAGTAGAGGGAAAATAATCACGGAAGAAAGAAAATAATACATTACTGTACCTTTTGTTGCCATTTTCACATAAAAACTGAAAAAAGAATTGAAATTATAATGCGTGCTATGTCAGCGATTTTTTAAGTTTCCAAATATCGCTCATTTTCAATTTTTACGCCGTCAAATAGAGAAAAAAATCTACTTTCAAATGCAATTTGTTTGAAAATTGTATCTTAATTGACTGAGTTATTACGGTTTTTTTAAATCACGCCCAACCCGGTGCGTATATGACATCTGTGTTAAATATTAAATAACTAGCCGCCCTTGGAGACCTGTTTGGTCTCCCTTAAATGTATGCTAGGCATTTTATCATGTTACTTTTATTCATAATTTAATTTACTTGCTCAATCCTTCGCCAAATCGGAAGATTCTGATAGAGAAATCAAGAACTCGGTATTTTTATGTTAGTCGGGCACAGGTGATAAATCGCCAAACATTGTACCCGTCGCATTTTTTTTTCATATTTC
This sequence comes from Maratus speciosus, assembly GCA_963932465.1. Lineage (NCBI taxonomy): Eukaryota > Metazoa > Arthropoda > Arachnida > Araneae > Salticidae > Maratus > Maratus speciosus. Next base: position 75,690,624 of record OZ010796.1, on the reverse strand, counting down.
ATTAATTTAGATTAAAATATAATCCTTTCACTTAGTTTAAAATGGATACTTTAATTTAAAACTGAAACATTTCAAATTCACGAATTTCACTTTAAAAAAAGAAAAAGAAAAGAAAAGAATAAATACTATAAACCATTTAATTTCAACATCAAAGCATTGTTTTAATTTACCCATCGAAAAATAAAAATTGCTGCTGGCGAGTTAAAAAATGGTATTGGCGAGAACTGAGCCCAGCTAACACATGAAAGTACGAACTTTTTGCGATCATAGCAACTTTTATGTAGTTTTATTCGAAAAAAATATTTTGATGAAATAGGTTGCCAGAAAATACGCTGCCAAATTTCTTTTCTCGCCATGGACCTTTTCTCTATTTCGCCAAGTACCTATACTGGAAAAATACCTTTATTTATTTATTTATTTATTGTATTTTAAATGAGATGAATAAAAGACGGCACAGGTGTCATATATGCACCACGTTGGCGCGATTTTTTTTCTAGCCCCAATTTTATATACGCACCTGGGTACTTAACCGTAGCCAAAGTGTCGTTAATTTGCTTGATATGGTAACCTAGATGTTGTTGTTTATTTATTAATAAATTGTTTATTTACTTTTATTTTATTTTTTTTAATTATATAAATTATTTTGTTCTATAGTTATTAGTTAAACTTTTTTTTTAATTATTGTTATTCTCTTTTTAAAAATATTACACAATAGCCAATGAGCTTCGTTTCATTCATGTGTTGCCATTAAACAACTAAGAAAAAATCGCGATTTCTGTGCCACGTACGATAGCATAATATATATAGATTTTCAAGCATGAATTATTTTTAAATTTATCTATCACGTGTAGCTCGATTACGAAAGATTAATCTGCTTGCCCTTAAAGCAATGTAAAATGTTCAGCATTTGTTTCCGTCTAATTTTCCATAACGAAATTAAAATTCCTGTATAGAAAAATAAATAAAATAATGTAAATAAGAAGCAAATTTGACAGACATGTGATTGAACCACGCACTTAAAGCACTGAAATGATTGGAAAGACTGCCGTAAGTCGCAAAATCTTGGGCGAATAACTCCTGGCATGCGCTGACATGTGAAAGTATCGCTTTTAATAAATTTTTAAACTGTATTTGATTGCATAATTGATATTTTTCAGATAAAAATTCTTTTTGATGTTTGTGGACAATCTAAAATATATATTACATGTAAAAAAGTAATTACAATTAAAAAAAAAAAAGAATGATTTTCACCTATTCTCTGTAACCCGAGGAGATCGGGTTCGATCCCCTAGTATTATTAAAAGGAGAAATTTGATTATTAATTGGGGGATAATTAGTATGTGATGATTGGTTAATTACATTCATCACAGCTATTTTAAAAGAAGATTTACAATATTTGCATTTCCCCCACGCTTATAGGAGACCCTAAAAAGACTGAAAAACCATTTAACTTTTTAAATTTCGAGCCTTCAAAATTTCGCTCATCTGCGCATTTTTAAGAAGAATGACGTTTATAGGAAGTAAGTCCCCATCTGTTTGGTTTAAGGATATAAGAGTTAGAGCAGAAAGTACATCTTTTCCGGATGAAAAAAAAATCATTTCTTTCTTTTTTTTATCTGACTGAGATATTTTTTAAAGATAAATTTAAATATAATATAAATTATTATCAAAATTACATCTTAAAAATAATAATTTTAAAAGTTAAAAAACCTTATTATTTGACTCAAAGGTCTGTAGTAGCTGACTTCTGGGCCGCTAACATTGTCTAGGGTCCCCATAAATGGAGGTGAGGGGTGAGAGAGAGGTAGTCGTTACGGCCCTGCTGATTCGCTACGTTTTGGAATTACTATTTTTCAGCTTATCTGTGTGAATCTGTGAACATCGAAATATCGATTCAAGTATCGATTCTAGAATTTGGGAATCGATTCTTATTGCGATCGATTCTGTTTTATACGATGTCGATTTTTATCGATTCTCAAATTTTCCAGAATCGCCCATCACTACTATGCGGTGTAAAATGTTTGTGTCATAAAACTCACCTTCGACCAGTGCCCTGTTATATCAGTTGCGTATCACAGACCAATCCGGTTCAAATATGCAACCATTACTGTGTGGTGAACGACGTACGCGGTGTACGTCATGGTCGTTGATTACTAATATGAAAGGAGGTATGCAGCGTACGTCCTGGAGGTCAAGGGGTTAACATGATAAGGGTGTCTTGCTATATACTTGTGATATGCATAAAACTATTTTTTAACAACAAAAAATAAAACCGTGTTGAAGGGATATTTCCTTACCTTCGTGTTTTACGGCGATCCTATATTGTAATCCACAGTTGCACAAGTCGAATTATACGAGAAAATTCTTTTTGAAGCCAAACCGAAACCAGACGCACTTTAACCCCAGATTTTAATGCATTTATCTATAATTCAATGTAATTATGCAAAAATACCCTGTAATTATATTTTTATATTATACACACACATACACATATATATACTATGCACTCATTTATACAAAATTGTTGTATAGTTTAATATTGTGGGCATTCCTTAAAAAAAAATAAAAATAAAAATAAAGGCCCGGGGGTACCAAAATCCATTTGTAAGAGTCAAAGCCAACCCGAAACAATTAGTGTCGAAACCCTGTCCGAAACAATTACAGTTAATCCAAACATCAGTGAAAAAAAAAAAAAAAAAAAAAAAAAAAAAATATATATATATATATATATATATATATATATATATATATATATATATATATGTATATATATATATAAGTGTATATATATTGCCAACCTGAACCAATCCGATCCAAATCACGGGTGTGATCGGGTAAAATCAGATTACCTGAGCTGATGCAGAGCTGTAATTCGCAATATTTTAAAATCTCATTTTTGTAAGTATCAAGATAGCTTATTTTGATGCGCAGTAGCCGATGATTTATTAATTTTTTAAGATGTCCCAGTAAAAAAAAAAAAAAAAAAAAAAAAAAAAAAAAAAAAATTTTTTTAAAAATCACACTCTTAATTTTTCATTTATAATTTATTTTCTATTTTTGATCTTTAAAATGTTTAATTGTTGCTGTTTCATAGAAATTTGGAAATTTTTGGCGGGCATTTCTTGACGTATCATTAAACACATTGTTTTTTATACTTCCATACAATTGTACGAATCATACAGAAGATATTTGTCGATTGATCACCCATGGCGGGCTAATCAAAAAATGCCTTAAAATTAATATATTAATTTATAATTAAGTTGTAAAAATGTTAAAATTTTGTATTCTCATAAGAAATACACGTTTGTACACATTTTTTTTTATCTTTACAATTCTAGCATTTCTGAAAGTGGGTTAAAAATCGATTGCCAAATTCTTTCTTTACATACAAAAACCAGATTGAGTTAAATAAAATAATATAAATTATACATCACAAAACGACGACTATTTTAAATGTGCAAAATAGTGTTGTGTGCCTTAATTTTGTTCTCAAATCCAAACTGACAACTTTCTGAGAATTACTTTTTTTTTTTTTTTCTAAACGCATGAAATTGGCAGGCGTTCTTATTCAGAACTATGTAAGTGAACATTTATTTTTCATTTTTCGATAAAGATAAAAAATCGTTCAAAAAATGTGTCAAAGTTGGCATTTTGGACAGGATTCCTGGCTCCGACAGCGCGAGAAAGAAAGGGCAAAAATCTGCCGCCGTGGAGAACAATTGTTTATTACTCAGGATAAAATTTATATGCAGGAAAATTAAAAAAAAAAAGAAAAAAATTACAAATCACTTCGATAATGATGCCTACAACTGTCCAGCTTTTCCGTTTAAAAATGAGCCCCTGAATGTGTCAGAAAGATACGCATTGTTGAGCGAGGAAAAATACTTTTTTGAAAATTAATTGTCTTAACACTATATTAAAATTTCATAAAGATTGGCCAAATTTTACGAAAGTTTAAACCTATAACGTAAAAAAAAAAAAAAAAAAAAAAAAAAGAGAGAGAGAGACGTGAAAACAAACAGACAAAACTATCATTTTTAAAACTTAATGATACTGAAACGGGGCCATCTATGCAGAGACCCTTCAAAATAAATAAATAAATAAAGTAAAACCGTCTAAGAGTTTTGCGTGGATAGTGCACTTTTTTCGGTGCTTTTTTTATAAAAAATATATGAACGTGGTGTAGTCCTGGAAAAAAAAGTATGGATACTCTTAGAAACGTGAAAATAAAGGACTTTGATACCTGGGGAAAACTTAATTTTAAAACTTTTTTTTTTTATCTTGAGCAAAAAATGAAAGTGATTGAAAAATTAAAGTTAACGTAATTTAAATTTATTTACCTGTAAATCATAAAGCTTACAACATAATTAAAAATTTGAGAACTTTGATAAATGACACAAAGTGACTTCAAACAATTACTCTATATTGAAAATAATAATACAATTTAATTATTTTGTATAACCCTGTAAATAAACAATAAAAGCTACACAAAGTTTTCTTTCTAATGCATCACAATAATAGATATTGATTTAATTGTGTTTGAAGAGGTGTAACATTAAAATGCACTGCAAATATTTTTTCCCATAGTACATAATGCAACGGAATATTTTAGAATGTCTCTGTAAACGAATTACAAGTGCTACCCCATTTTCATTAAGAAACCTCCTACAATAAACCACAATAATACAAATAAATGACGTGGCAATCCAAGTTTATTTACATTTACGGACAGACGAACCGACGTCGTACACACTTTTTAACTGTATTAGAAAGCGTTGTATTTTTATGTTGGTGCAATTTTTATAGAGATTATACACATATTTAAACAATATTGCTGTTACTCAGTAAAATATGTATCTTAACTAGAAAAAAAAATTTAAAAAGGAAATATCTTGAAAAGCTCATGTAAACTTGGTTTCATTTCATGGCCGCCCGCAGAACAAAATCCAAGGAGGGAAAAGATTTTGAAACAGATATGTGCTTGTAGTACGCTATCAAGATCTTTCGCCCCCCCCCCCTTTTTTTTGCAAGAATTTTAACTAAGACAATTTTCACCAAGCATACCAACAGTGAAAAAAAAATAGAGATTAGTTACCTAGTTAATCAGTTTTTTTCATCAATTTGTTTATTTTTTCCTGAACCACCATTTGAAATACATTTTAGCGCGTAAACGTCAAAGACTAAAAATGGTCTTTTACGGGGAATTCAGGGGGGAACAGCCCCCTCTCTGATGATTAATCATTGGTTCCCTTTTCTCTTAATTTTTATTTATTGTAAAACATTTGAGAGGAACAACTTACTTTTTCAATACTTTCACGATATTAGTTTTTTAAAATCACGAGAGAAAAGGGAAATTCAGTTAATTAAATTGGAAAATTCAGAGAGGGGCAGTTGCCCTCTTCTGTTTGCGCCCTCCCTCCACTGCTGGCATCCATATTTCATCACTTTCTACGAAACACATAGTTTTATATCGGAAGCATATTGATATTTGGAAAATATCTAACCCTTATTAACAGAAAATTCATGGCATAACATAGCATATAATTAATTACCAGCATATTATTAGTCAAAACTTAAGAATTAAAAATACTTACAAGTCACTTGGATAGGATGTTTGATCTCCAATTGGAATTAAGAATTCGTATCTGTATGACCGCGTTTGGTAAGAATTATAAAACTTTCCAGGCTTGACCGTCTTATATCTTTTCGTTTTGTTATTGTACTTTTCAAAAAATTAAAAATCAAAATTCAGAAAGAACGAAAGAACACAGAATTAAAAAAAAAAAGATACTCCAGAGTGAAATATACTTACTGGAATTTAAATTAATCTAATGCTTGCAGTTTTTCCTGTTTAAAAGTGTTAATCCCTGGAGCCAATCAGGGAATAATTGTCATTGTGAATGATAAATGAAAAATGAAGATCTTAGGTAGGGAAACGGAGATAATGGCCTTTAGGATTCTTGCATACCAAGGAGTTGTTGGTCTCGATCATAGACTTCTCATATAACTGGACTCAGAAATAGCAACCCTTTCTTGACGCCGGGATCACTACCCACCGTCACGTGATGGTGGGCACAGAAAACGCGCCAAACCGGTTTTTCTCCTCTGGTTCCCGCTGAAACTTTCTTGCGTCGGGCGTTTCTCTCGCATAAATCAAATCCGACAGTTGCCAATAAGGTGATCACCGCCAAAAAAGACAACCTTTTGGCGATGAAAGCGGAAACATGTGTGCCTCAAGTTCTGACCGAAATAACAATGGGATTCGGCCTCTACTTCTTATCTTTACTCTGAGGTCTCGATTGATGGTTTCTCCTGTTTACCCTAAAAATGTGTTTAAAACGGACCCCTTTTAATCACTTGTGCCAACCATCTGTTGTTAATTGTTGTTTAAGAAAAACGTGTCCATGTGATATCTTTGTGTGTAGATCTTTTTGGGAGGTCTTTCCTTTCATCTGGTGGCGGGAGGGGTAATATTAGTTTTCTATTACTAGAATTCCAAGTAAAATTAATGTATGCATCTAAAGAAACTAATTATATCGCTGTATCTCACTACTGGGGATAATGAAACAGCAAATAAACATCACTTTTGTCTGAAATTCCTTTAAAATTTTTAAGCCTAAAATACAGTGGAACCCGGTTAAGACGCTCACGGTTAATACGCGATCCCGCTTAATACGCGGATGTTTTCCGCTCCCTTGAACATTGCCCGTAAAACTAATGCAAAAATATCACGTTTAAGACGCGAACGGTTATTACGCGATCCCGCTTAATACGCGAAAACTTTTCGGTCCTTTGTGGTAAAAAATCACGTTTAAGACGCGAATTCTTTGGTGAAGATGCGAATCCCTTCTTTCTTCTCCAGTGTTTCCATTTTAGCGGATTTTTTTTATTAAGATAAAAAAACGCTGTTTCTGTATACTAATATTTACTTTATTTAATAACAGATCAATTAAAGGAACATTTCGAAAATAGTGATAGATATTTGAATTAAAAAAACCCTCTAAATTAACAAGACTGCAATTCTTCTTTGATCCCGTGTTCTAACATTCTTTGTATCTCGTTTGGTGTATTTTTTATTGTAGTAGAGAGAGATACAGAGGAATTCAGGATGCTCAGATACGTCATAAAATTATGATTAAAGATGATTATACCTGTTGTTAGTGAGTTTTTAAATGTATGTTATATCACTACTATGTTTTATAATGCATGCTATAGGCAAAAAAAAAAAAAAAAGAAAGAAAGAAAGAAAGAGAAACTCACATAGATTAAATAAATATGACTGCTGTTGTATAATTCTTTTATGTTTCCTATGTTTTCGTTACTTTTTGCTATGCTAACAATACTTTTTACACAAAGATTTTTTTTCTTACATTAAAAAGGACAGATTATATTGGTACTCATTATCACAAGTGCTAAATATGATTTTAACAAGTGGGTTATGTTTCAAAAATTTAATATTTTTATTCTTTCTGTTAAAAAAAAAAAAACAAAAAAACAAAAAAACAATGGCATTCCGGGAGTGCCAATAGAAGTAAAAACTTCAACAATTACGTGTGTGTTTTTTTAATCGTCAGGAAATGTTTTATTGTGCAGGAAATACTTTTAAATGTATAGTGATGCTAGACACACACCATAACGCAAAAATAACACGAATTTTAAAAACAAGAAAGTTTTTCTGCTAAACTTACGCGATATTTGATCTAATAGTTCACTTTTGCCGCCAACTATTGACATAAATAACAACTGTTTAGTAAAGATAATTTTATTTTGCTAGAGCAAGGTAGTTTTATTTTAGCAAGAGTCACGAGACTTGGCTAATTTTTACATGAGATGTTTTTGATGAGATTTCCTTTTTCTAACTCTTGTACGTGTATTTCGGGAACCAAAAGCGCACAGGCAAGCATGCGGCGCGCTTGCCTGTAAATTGTTGTTATTGATTAAGCAATCAATAACAATTAATTGCCCGCCCTCCTCATACCGAACTATGCACAATACATGTACATACTTATATACAGAGGTGTCGGTTACAATAACAGTATCACGAGTTCAATGGTTTTTCCCATCTCAAAAAATGCCAAACGCGCCCAAAGAAGCTTTCACTTCAATAATGAAAGTATCAAGTATTTGTCTTTAACAATAAACACAACAGCGTACTGCAACGAAAATGTAAATTTTGTGTGTGTTTCTGTGTGAACGCCGGGAGAAAAAGTGAGTTTTAGCTTCGTTCTTCTTTTCCGATTGAGCTGAAGAGGGAAAAGTTCCTGTCATTCATCGCTTGGCGCGCTAGTGTCTATGTGCCGAAATGCTAGCATGTCGGTTACGTAACAGTGTCTCCAAATCAGTGGTTTTTCTCCATCTAAAAAAAAAGCTCAACGCGCCTAAAGAAGTTTTCACTTCAAAAAAAAAAAAAAAAGGTCTAGGTTTTTATCTTTGGTTGTAGCGTATTATCGACAATAAAGCCACATGTTTGAATCCATTTTTATTTTCAGTTATTATTCCAGTCAGTCCTGTAAAAAGATAGACTGAGTAAAGTTGAATACAATTAAATTTAAATCTAAATATACGTATAAGACACAATTTTTGACCATAAACATATCAATGAAAGCTCTAAAGTTCATTTAGACGATTAGATGTGTAAATAAGCCCAGTTCCTCCAACATTATACAAATCACGTTTAATACGCGATCCCGCTTAATACGCGACTTAGGTCCACTCCCTTGAAACGCGTCTTAACCGGGTTCGACTGTAGTTTAAAAAATCAATATATTTCTTCATAAAATTGAATTTATTAATGCGTTTGTTCTTTAAACCATTTAATAAACTAGGAAGGTAGTTCACCCCTTTCTGTTCTCTTTGAAAACAAAAAAGTAAGAGGACACTTGAAATAAAATAAAAAAGAGGGGGGACGCCATCCGCTCGCGACTACACTGCTAGATATATATATATATAACGAATTTCATGCCTTCCTTCGTTAAAAGTTGGTTAAAAAATTTAGAAAATATATTTAAAAAAATAATTGCAGTAAGAAAAGATATACAAAACATTCAATAAATGACAGATACATCAAATAACGCTTAGTTATAGAATAAATAATAAATTTTATTTTTTTAAATCATAATTTATAAATGTCGAATGTGTAAACAAGTCATGAAGAAATTCTAAAAACATTGCACTTAAAAAAAGAAATCTAATGCTAGCCCAGTGTTGATTTTTTTTTTTTTTTTTTTTTTAACAGAATCTACCATTATTTTCAAATTGTTATATTCGCCTTATCTAATGACAAATTAAATAAGCCGAATATTACTATTCGAAAATAGCGGTAGATGTCGGAATAAAAAATTCTCCAAATTGGTAAAAGAAATAAGTGTGGTTAAATAATAATCAAATGCTAGTCACAGTCTAGGGGCGCCTTTTAACTGTTTTAATATATTTTTTCAATTAATTTTATAGATAAAATGTGTAAAGGGGTACCAATTTCAGAAAAGTCTCTGGAGTGGGGCCACATGTCGTCGTGTCAGTCTTTTGACAAAAAATTAGATGAAAAACCAAAGCCAAGGGACTAATATGTCTTCAGAGGGAATTGGGGGGGGGGGGGGGGAGGCAGCGAGGCTGGGAAGCTGCCGGTAAAACTAAAAACTAAGGAGCAGAAAAGATACAAAATTATTAATATTAATACATTCTTTAGAAGCCATCACCAATTGATTCAATGAAAAGATCTTCTTTGGGGCGCCGGGTACCAAAGCCGACACTGTACTTAAGAGTAATTAAAATGGAAATCTGTTTTTAACATCCCATTTCCATCCCCTTTCTTAGTTTGCACTTGCGCAGAAGGTATATGCAAAGAATATCTACTCTGTTTATTCTTCTTTATATTCTTTGGTACATAGTCAAAAAAACGTGCAACTACCGGGGCGCCAAATTCTCAAAGGCGGAAAATACAAAAAACGCTTAATATTTAACATTTGTTTCTTTAGATGTCATTCGTATTAAATACTGTAAAAAATATGACTCTGGACATCATGACTGCGAAAGCCACCTTTGCCAATGTGACCATTTTAAAATTAAAATCTGTTTTTCTTAAACTGACCTTCAATATTTTTTCATCGCTTGTACTAGCACAAAAGGCAGAAGTATCAAAATGCCTGGCAATTACACAAGACGTAAAATACTTGGCAGAAAATACACAAAATATATGATTAATACTTAATATTAGTTTCTTTGGAAATCATCATTCGTAGAGCCGCTGAAAAAAAGTTGGTAGGGGCGCCATTGATAGGCAGACATTCCAAAATACCAGGTAACCATCCGAGACGCCAAATACATGAATGCAGAAAATACGAGTTTAATTCTTAATATCAGTTTCCTTATGATTCGTATTTTTTTTTTTTTTTTTCAGCATAGAGGCGCTGAAAAAAAATTCTGTCCTAGGACGTAAATGACTGCCAAAGGCGCCTTTTGTCAATGGGTCGAATAAAAATGAATTTTTTTTCTTGAACTCGCATTCGATACTATTTCGTCATTTGTACTTATATTACCCAATATGTAGAAATACCAAAAAAGCGGGCAACAATTCGAGGCGCAGAAAATATGCTAAATACCTATTTGTTTCCTTAGAAAGTATCATATCGCAAAAGGCGCAGACAACAGAATTTTGACCCTCTGACTCATGACATATTTTTTAAAATGTTAAATAATTTTTGAATTTTCTTTATCGTTCAGAATAAATCATTTTAAGAGTGCTAGAAAGAAAAAAAAGGCGAGGGGCGCACCGGGCATTTGCCTCGTTGCCCGGTGGGCCAGTACGACCCTGATGTCTTCGCCCGCGTTCGTCTTTAAAAAACCACGGAACGTTTCAATCAACGGCAAAATAGACTTATCCGATGAAAGCGAAAGTGAAACTGTGTTAATTCACAATTTGATCCCGGAGTAAAGCTGTGGAAATATACAGAGTAATCATAAATGAATGACCGGATTTAAAAAATTTATATTTTCAAAACTATTACACATATTATATTAAGTTATATATGAAAGTATAAGGAAAACAGTCCAAATTTTTATTTTCTTTACGGTGCATATTTGCTGCATTAAGAATCGTTGACAGTGTAAAACTGCAAAATATGTGGAAGGAACTTTGCAGATTAGATGTTTCTCGTGATACAAAAGGTTCAAACATCAAACATTTGTTACCGGAAAAAAAAGGAATGTTTTTCTTTTATATCACTTATTATATGTGGTTTGAAAATATAATTTTTTAAAATACGGTCATTCATTTATGCTAAACCTGTATATTATGACTGAGGTGTGCGATTTTTGCCATGAACTTTACTGGAAAAGTGAACTTAATACTAATTTAAAATATACTAATGTAGAGCATCGATGTTCTGCGCGGGATCAGCTAGTCTGAAAATAAAACTTAAACAAACACTGATTTAAAATTATTAATTTGGATGTGAAAATATGGTAAAGCATTAATTTTCACAAACAAATTATTTATCATATATTATAGATAACTTGTTATCGTTTAGAATAGCTTTACTATTATTGGTATTATTACATCGGAGCAGCCGACAGTTTCGTCAGGGAGTGAGTTTCAATAGAATAACTTCGACTTTTATATCTGCATAAATTTTAGCAAATGTTTGATGAAAATGAAATTTGACAATAAAAAAAAACGATTCAATGTAGTTTTCCTGGCTAAAATCATTTAGGTGTTTCACCTTACTTTATTATTATCTTTATTATATCTACATCTTTAGATTTAAATTTAACCATTGTAAATTTTAAATAAATAAATATTAAATTCTTTACGACAGTAGAAGAAAAATGGGGGTTCTATGCCACCAGGCGTCATGCGTTGAGGTGGAGGGCGTGGCCAAAGATGAGTGACAGGTGGGAGGAGTCGAATGATTGACAGGTTAGGGAAGATAAGAAAGTGATAGACAGGTGGGCGGAGTCGAGACAGATAGGCGCCCGCGCGTCATGCTATAGTAGAGGGGTTAAAACAAAGAAGCGATAATGAAAAGTGTACTGTAAGAGAGGGGTTAGAACAAAGGATAATGTTCATGAATCAATAAAAGTATAATGAATTAATAAAAGTCTACTGTAAGAAGAGTGTTAATGAAGGAAAGTCTGTTGTAAGAGGAAGGTAGAACAAAGAAATGAATGATTAGGAAGGATGAGGTTATTAGAAAAGATCGCATGCAATTAAAAAATACTTACCACGGAGCAGCGTCGAGACACGTCCTACCTGTATGACATCCACCGGGCTAATGAACGAAGAAGCGTGCAACAACCGGTTTCATCTAGATAAGAAGCTTGCTTCTGATTGGACGAGAGACGAGCCTAGGAGGCAGCACAATCGATTCCGGCGACACCAGTGCCCTCTCTCGAGAGGATGATTAACTTACCTGCAATGTCGTCATCCTATTTGAACTGACTTAAAGAAGTGAATACATTTTTTATGAGTTTAACGAAATAAGTTTTAGTTATTTGCTAATTTTCGAATCATTATTTTTTTATTTAGGCCTTGCAAATAAAGCTTTAATAATTAATTCATTTTTAATTAGTCATTGCTAATTTTCGAAACAAGTTTTTAGTTTTAGTCATTTGCTAATAAAGCTTTTTTAATACGGGGACCCCATTGTTTTATGATGTGAATATGCTTTTTTTTTTTTTTAACTTTTAACTTCTTATTTTGAGATATATATTTTATTTTAAAGAATGCAAGTTAGTTTTAGTCTTTTAACTTAGACTTTTTCAGTGACTAACGAAGTAAAGTTTGTTTTTTAGAAAAAGTATTGTGAACTTAATATTTTTTATTAGTTACTAATGAAAGAATATATTTATTTTATTAGTTACTAATGAAAGAATATATTTATTTTATTAGTTACTAATGAAAGAATATATTTTCTTAAGAAGATTAAACTTAACCACTCGTTTTGGAGAAATAATTTGAAATGCGCGAGCTACTGAACTCTTTTCAATGAGAACGAACAAGTTCTTTGATAGTTTAAATCTTATACCAAAAAAGGATAATGATAATATATTTTAACAAATACCAATGAAGACAATTAGATAAATGTTTTCTAACTAGTAAAATAACTATTTTTTAAAAAACAGAAGTTTTAATCTTTAATTTTTAGTAACATATGTTTGTTTTTTTTTAAACAAAATTTCCCAACATCTGTAAACAAAAACTTACTTCTTCAAAAATGGATAATCCTCATTTAAAGTCCTGATCTTGAAAACACACTAGCAGAAAATAAATAAATAAATAAATAAAATAAAAAATAGAAAATATCAGACCGCAATGATTTTCCGAATGATTTTTTTTTTTTCGTCGAGTTTTCAAATTTGAACTATTTTAGCTTCAAGTTTTGAACTCTTAATCATATAACTAGACTTCATATTTTAATCATTTGCTAATTAAGTTTATTTTCGAAACAAGTTTTTCAAATAAAGCTTTTAATTAACCATTTGCTAATTTTCGAAACAAGTTTTTCAATAAGTCAGTTACTAATAAAACTTTTGTTTAATAAGTTTATTTGTTAATACATTAATTTCCGAAACAAGTTTTTTTAGTTTCGACATTTGCTAATAAAGCTTTTTAATAAATTAGTTCATTTCAGTAGTCATTTGCTAATTTTCGAAACAAGTTTTTTTTCAATAAGTCAGTTACTAATAAAACTTTTGTTTAATAAGTTTATTTGTTAATACATTAATTTCCGAAACAAGTTTTTAGTTTCGACATTTGCTAATAAAGCTTTTTAATAAATTAGTTCATTTCAGTAGTCATTTGCTAATTTTTGAAACAAGTTTTTTTCAATAAGTCAGTTACTAATAAAACTTTTGTTTAATAAGTTTATTTGTTAATACATTAATTTCCGAAACAAGTTTTTTAGTTTCGACATTTGCTAATAAAGCTTTTTAATAAATTAGTTCATTTCAGTAGTCATTTGCTAATTTTCGAAACAAGTTTTTTCAATAAGTCAGTTACTAATAAAACTTTTGTTTAATAAGTTTATTTGTTAATACATTAATTTTAAAGAATATAAATTATTTTACTAATCAAAAGAACGCGAATTTGTTTGTGACAATAATGTTTTTGTTTAATTATTGTCAAGGGTGAAAGTTAGTCGAAACACAAGCTGAATGAAAACATGAATTCATTTAACTACTTTCAATAATTATTGTAAGGAAAAAACTTTGAATACTAAAATAAAATTTCCGTGTAAAAAGAAAACATCAAATATATTTTTTAACTACATTCGTATAACAAGAAAAATAGCATAAGCAAATTTGTAAACTACTTTCAATAATTGTATTACACTTACAAATACTTTAACAGTAAACGGAAAATAATCTCTAGTCATTTTCGAAAAAGAAATCATATAATATATTTTTTAAACTACTTTCGTATAACAAGAAAAAATAGCATGCGTTAATTTTTCCAACTTTAATAAACTAATAAATAATTGATTGTAAAAGAAAAAAACATATATTTACTTTAATTTAATACAAAAGAAAAAAAATAGCAAAGATAACTTTAAAAATAGGTAAACAACATTTGAAATTTAGTAATATCTTGAAATATAGATATAGTGTTTAAAAAAACTTACTTTTTGAAAATTATCCATCGCAGTTGAGTAACAGTTTCCAATAAATAGTAGCACTTAAAAATGTAACAGAGTAAGGTTTTTTTTCCTTAGAATTGTTTATTTATACTGTTTGTTTAAGAAGTGACATCATATAGTGGCCCTATGATTAGTCGGAAATTCGACCAACAAGAATTCAGTAAAATAACGTCACTGTCCTAGACCTTATTATTTCATCATATATTGCAACGCAGTGGTTTCACTGCCTTGCTTAGACTCGTGAAACAGTTATCACGACATCACCCTTTTTAGAAATTTTCTTCACTGGTGAAATCGAAGATGTATATCACGTTTTGCAGATTCGGGAAATATCGCGTTGATAAGATGGAGACAGCGTTGTTAGTGAAATGCAGCTAACCATCTCCCCCTCACAGGTGGAAATTCCTTTTCACGTTTAAAATTATTGCAAAGAAAAGGGAAATAGAGATTGAAGGGTGTTTGAACAAAATAATCTATTAACAATTGTATTTTATCTAATTATTAAAAGAATGTTTAAACAATAACATGCTTCATTATTATTATTAACAGACTCTTTTAATAAATGAAACAGTTTAAACTAACTATTTTAATACTTTCTTTTAAAGAATAGTTTCAAAGATTTAACCCATATAGAAAATAGTGCAGGTTTAATCAGTTCAACATTATATTTTCTATTAATGCAAAAATATACGTGTTTAGCATTAAAAGTTATAATTTTCAAAGAATACTTGTGTATTCAAAATAGGATTTAAACTCAATACGTACTTTGAGTCTTTTTTTAATACTTTCTTTTAAAAGGTTTGATTGAAACAGAAATAGTGAAAGGTTTTAACTCTTACAGAAAATAGTGAAGGTTTAAATAGTACAACATCATATTTTCTATTAGTGCAAAAATTTGTGTTGAGCATTAAAAGTTATAATTTTCAAAGAATACTTGTGTATTCCAATAGGGTTTTAAACACAATTTTTTATTCGATCCTAGTTCAATTAAAATATTTGAAACAGTTGGTAATAAATGAATATTTTATCATTGAAAGAATGTTTAGAAAACGGTATGAATCTTTCGTATCGTTTGGTTAGAAACATACTTAATTCAACGAAACAATAAAAAAAGATAATGAAAACATACTTACTTTTTAAAAGAGGATTCCTTTTCAACAGACATTTTCTTCAAAGATCTTCTAATCGTTTCTACTGGTTAGCAATAAAATGATGTCGCAAAGCAAATTAGCTAATTGGCAGACACTTGTTTTTAAAAGGAGGTGATAAACATGTATCACAATTAATCAAAAATACTATGAGCACCTAAAACGCACTAGGTGAAACGTATAAGTATTTCGACGGTGATTTTACTCAGCAGGATGCCGAAAATAGTAGGGATAGATGCCGCAGAGCTTAAAGCCAAATGTCCGGTAAACGGGAGCTACGAAACAGACGACCTTCACCTACGAAATCCAAGACACGAATGATGTGTGCGGGGTCTACACCCGTAGATGAAGGTTACTGATAAGAGATCACGTGACCGCTATCAACCAATCAGAAGCGAGCTTGCAGGTGTGACGTCATCGACTGTGCTGTCTTCCCCCATCGCAAACGAGGATGATGAAATCGTATAGCAACCTGACGCCATTTGATTGACAGGTGGGCGTGGTTTAATGTCAGGAATGCAGACAGAGTGGCGCCCACCACCTGCTCCTTTCGCAAGTCATGTGATTCTCTTAACCAATCACAGACAAGTATGAGAGGATAGTGAGCGCTTGCGTCAGCTTCGTGCGTGACGTCATAACCGGTTTTATGCTGAATCATGCGTCACTTCTTCTGTGGTTGCGGATTCGAACGGACGTGTAAAGACGATGCTCTGTGGTAAGTAGTGTTAAGTTTTTTTTGTTAATAGTATTTATGTTGAAAAGACAAATAATGAGACTTTGTTCTAAGTTTAATGAATTAAACAAATATATTCAAATCACTTAAATTTTTTCGTTAGACTTCTTGAAGTATTTTTTCAAAGTATAACCTAATCTGTTAATTGAAACACTTAAAGTTATTTTGCAACAAATTCGAACATAACTTTGGACATGTTTAAACAATCCGAACTATATTTGAACATATCTGAACATGTTCATTCATAACTTTGACAGTTTTTAATCTTTCAGAATTTAAAAAAACATATTTAAAACTATTTTATTTTAAAAACTTTTGTAAAAATTTTAATTTATAATTTCTTTTTAAGGTTTTAACTTTTTTTGTTAAAACTTTTTTAACGTTTTTTTTTGTTAAAACTTTTTTTAACTTTTTTTGTTAAAACTTTTTTTAACTTTTTTTTGTTAAAACTTTTTTTAACTTTTTTTTGGTTAAAACTTTTTTTTAACTTTTTAACTTTTTGTTGTTAAACATTTTTTTTTAAATTTTGTTAAAACTTTTTTTTTTTTACTTTTGTTAAAAAAAAATTTTTACAAACTTTTTTGTAAAACTTTTTTTTATAAAACTTTTTTTATAAAACATTTTTTCTTAAAACTTTTTATTTACTTTTGTTAAATTTTTTTTTGTTAAAACTTTTTTTTGTAAAACTTTTTTGCTTTGTTAAAAAAATTTCTGTTAAACCTTTTTTTTACAAACTTTTTTTAAAATTTTGTTAAAACTTTGTAAAACTTTTTATCATCTTTGTAAACTATTTCTATAATTTTTAAAACTAATTAATAAAAATCTTTCTATAATTTTTAAAACTAATAAATTTTATACATACATATGTGTATATATATACATATATATAAATATACATATACATATATATATATATACATGTACATATATGCATATACATATACATACATATGTATGTTATATATATATACATACATATATATATATATATATATACATACATCATATATACATATATATATATATATACATACATACATCATATATACATATATATATTTTACACAAGAACCCATACATAAACATTTAACTTTCATATATTTAAAGACACGTAGTCGTGGATGTATGCTTTTACTTAAACATTTATATAGATAGATACTACCCTTAAATTTACGTTCATGCAAAAACATTATTTTTCTTAAACTGTTAATAATTTTGAAATAACATACTTTTCTCATGCAAGTGAAAGGAATGTTTCAGGACATGTCTCTGGGCATGGTTAAACATAGTTAACCATCTCAGAATATGATTAAACATGTTCGAACATGACTTTGAACACGGATAAACATATATCCTGACAATATTTGAACCTACCCAAACATGGTTAAACATGTTTGAACAAACATTGAGCATATCCGAACATTGTTAAATATATCCCAACTAACTTTGAGCATGATTAAATATACTCGAACTATCTTTGAGCATATCCGAACATGGTTAAACATGTTCGAACATAACTTTGGTCATGGTTAAACATATCCTGAAGAAAGTGCGAGCTACCGAACAAAATTCATTAAGAAAGACAAACTCATGAATTTGATAATCACAAGCCAGTTCCAACTTTTAAAAAGCAACCGATTAAATAAATTTGGAAGAATTGTTATTAGTTTTTTTAAAACACTTTGTTAGAAACTGACGAATGAGTTTAAAAATTTTTTGGAAATAATAGAGTATGATAATACTCTTAGAGTGTAATATATACTACTTAGAGTATAATAATACATTTGATGTCAGAACATGTTTTGAATGAAATCGTGAATTCATAGTATGCAGAAAACGCGAACTTTGAAATTTATAGTTAGGTTAAATGAAGAAAAATAAAGCAAATTACTAAATTGAAAGACACATTTTGAAAGGATCGTTATAAGTTTGTTAAAACTGTTGTTGTATTAAACACTATATTAGACAAAAAAATTTACATACCTTTTGGAAAGAAGTTTCCCTAAGCTTTTGATGATTCGAACAAGCAGACTCATTGAAAAGTAGCAAGAAGCTTAAAATTCGACGGCAGTTTTACTCAATCTTATGCCGTAAAAGGTTCGATAAGGTACCGCATAGCACTAAGCCAAATGTACGGTAAACGGGAGCTGTGAAACATGTGACCTACCTCCACCAGATCCAAGCCTCGACTGACGTGCGCGGGGTCTAACACCTGTAGATGAAGGTCACTGATTAGAGATCAAGGTCACAGATAACAGATCACGTGACCGCTAACAACCAATCAGAAGCAAGCTTTCAGGTATGACGACATCTTGTGACAATACCAGTAGACGAAGTGACGCCCTCCGCCTGCAAGAAACGATCATGTCGAAGCATGTACCGTCTTTCGAGCGCCAGTTGATTGACAGGTGGGCGGGGGAATGCAAGGAATGCACACAATGGCGCCCTCCTCCGCCGCTTACTCCTTTCACATGTCAGGTGATCTTCGCATCCAATCACATACAAGTATTAGATGGTAGAGGGCGCTCGTGTTGTCTTCAAGTACGACGTCATCACTTGTTTTGTGCTTTGTCATCAACCATTTCCCCTTCAGTTGATGTCCTGGGCAGATGCTTCTCAGTAAGTAACGCCATTTAAATTTTAAGTTTTTTTGTTAGTAATATTTTTATGTATAAAAAATAACAAAAAAAGACATTTTGTTTAAAATAACAAGTGTCTTTCATCACTTTTTCGAATATCAAGTTTAACTTTATCGAATAACACACTACTTAAATTATAACAATTAGAAATATCCACTTAACAAGTTGTTGAACAAGTTTATTGTTCCGACGAATTTAGTCATGTTTTAGCATGATCTAAGCATGATTAGTCATGCTTAGATAATCTTTTTCTGTTTAAAAAAATTAGATTTAAAAATCTAAGTAAAAATTTTTCTCCGATAAATATTTTACTTAAATAGATTTTTAAAAGCTTTATTAGCAAATGTCGAAACTAAAAAACTTGTTTCAGAAATTAATTTATTAACAAATAAACTTATTAAACAAAAGTTTTATTAGTAACTGACTTATTGAAAAAACTTGTTTCGAAAATTAGCAAATGACTATTGAAATGAACTAATTTATTAAAAAGCTTTATTAGCATATGTCGAAACTAAAAAACTTGTTTCGGAAATTAATGTATTAACAAATAAACTTATTAAACAAAAGTTTTATTAGTAACTGACTTATTGAAAAAAACTTGTTTCGAAAATTAGCAAATGATTACTGAAATGAACCAATTTATTAAAAAGCTTTATTAGCAAATGTCGAAACTAAAAAACTTGTTTCGGAAATTAATGTATTAACAAATAAACTTATTAAACAAAAGTTTTATTAGTAACT
Organism: Maratus speciosus; assembly: GCA_963932465.1. Taxonomy (NCBI): domain Eukaryota; kingdom Metazoa; phylum Arthropoda; class Arachnida; order Araneae; family Salticidae; genus Maratus; species Maratus speciosus. Next base: position 75,670,730 of record OZ010796.1, on the reverse strand, counting down.
GACTTATTGAAAAAAACTTGTTTCGAAAATTAGCAAATGACTACTGAAATGAACTAATTTATTAAAAAGCTTTATTAGCAAATGTCGAAACTAAAAAAACTTGTTTCGGAAATTAATGTATTAACAAATAAACTTATTAAACAAAAGTTTTATTAGTAACTGACTTATTGAAAAAAACTTGTTTCGAAAATTAGCAAATGACTACTGAAATGAACTAATTTATTAAAAAGCTTTATTAGCAAATGTCGAAACTAAAAAAACTTGTTTCGGAAATTGATGTATTAACAAATAAACTTATTAAACAAAAGTTTTATTAGTAACTGACTTATTGAAAAACTTGTTTCGAAAATTAGAAAATGGTTAATTAAAAGCTTTATTTGAAAAACTTGTTTCGAAAATAAACTTAATTAGCAAATGATTAAAATATGAAGTCTAGTTATATGATTAAGAGTTCAAAACTTGAAGCTAAAATAGTTCAAATTTGAAAACTCGACGAAAAAAAAAAATCATTCGGAAAATCATTGCGGTCTGTTATTTTCTATTTTTTATTTTATTTATTTATTTATTTATTTATTTTTTTTGCTAGTGTGTTTTCAAGATCAGGACTTTAAATGAGGATTATCCATTTTTGAAGAAGTAAGTTTTTGTTTACAGATGTTGGGAAATTTTGTTTAAAAAAAAAACATATGTTACTAAAAATTAAAGATTATAACTTCTGTTTTTTAAAAAATAGTTATTTTACTAGTTAGAAAACATTTATCTAATTGTCTTCATTGGTATTTGTTAAAATATATTATCATTATCCTTTTTTGGTATAAGATTTAAACTATCAAAGAACTTGTTCGTTCTCATTGAAAAGAGTTCAGTAGCTCGCGCATTTCAAATTATTTCTCCAAAACGAGTGGTTAAGTTTAATCTTCTTAAGAAAATATATTCTTTCATTAGTAACTAATAAAATAAATATATTCTTTCATTAGTAACTAATAAAAAATATTAAGTTCACAACACTTTTTCTAAAAAACAAACTTTACTTCGTTAGTCATTGAAAAAGTCTAAGTTAAAAGACTAAAACTAACTTGCATTCTTTAAAATAAAATATATATCTCAAAATAAGTAGTTAAAAGTAAAAAAAAAAAAAAAAAAGCATATTCACATCATAAAACAATGGGGTCCTCGTATTAAAAATGCTTTATTAGCAAATGACTAAAACTAAAAACTTGTTTCGAAAATTAGCAATGACTAATTAAAAATGAATTAATTATTAAAGCTTTATTTGCAAGGCCTAAATAAAAAAATAATGATTCGAAAATTAGCAAATGACTAAAACTTATTTCGTTAAACTCATAAAAAATGTATTCACTTCTTTAAGTCAGTTCAAATAGGATGACGACATCGCAGGTAAGTGAATCATCCTCTCGGGAGAGGGCGCTGGTGTCACCGGAATCGATTGTGCTGCCCCCTAGGCTCGTCTCTCGTCCAATCAGAAGCAAGCTCCTTATCTAGATGAAACCGGTTGTTGCACGCTTCTTCGTTCATTAGCGCCCGGTGGATGTCATACAGGTAGGACGTGTCTCGACGCTGCTCCGTGGTAAGTATTTTTTAATTGCATGCGATCTTTTCTAATAACCTCATCCTTCCTAATCATTCATTTCTTTGTTCTACCTTCCTCTTACAACAGACTTTCCTTCATTAACACTCTTCTTACAGTAGACTTTTACTAATTCATTATACTTTTATTGATTCATGAACATTATCCTTTGTTCTAACCCCTCTCTTACAGTACACTTTTCATTATCGCTTCTTTGTTTTAACCCCTCTATTATAGCATGACGCGCGGGCGCCTATCTGTCTCGACTCCGCCCACCTGTCCATCACTTTCTTATCTCCCCTAACCTGTCAATCATTCGACTCCTCCCACCTGTCACTCATCTTTGGCCACGCCCTCCACCTCCACCTCAACGCATGACGCCTGGTGGCATAGAACCCCCCTTTTCCTTCTACTTACGACTCATTTTTCAAATTTCATTGAATAATATGCTACTGCATATTAAAATTTCAATTTTTTTTTTTGTTTATGTAAAGCATCATAATTTACTGCTAAATACCCAAAACATAATCTATTCTAATCAATTACTGCAATATATATTTTAAGTCTGTTTATAGATAAAAAATGATTTGATATCCTAATGTAAAGAAAATATAAAGTGGAAGTGGAGATTTTATTAAGTCTATGAGTTGCACAATCATTTTTCAATTTGATATTTTTAAACACATTCCACAAATTTACTGAACTCGTTTCGAAATTCGATATTTTCATAGGATTTTGGATCCCCTTTTATAAAAGATAATATATACAATACTGTCATCACTGTTTCTCATTGCATAAGACAAAGAAAATCTTTTCTTAAATTATGAATGCAGTAGCACCATTCTCCGAAAAAAGAACTAAAAACAAAAAAATCAAAAGAATATAGTATTTTATTAAAATATCTCCGATTTTTATTATTATTATTCTATGCATTAGTACCTATTTAAGTATTTATATAATGAAATTAAACTACAGTGCAAAATGAACAGAAAAAATACTAAAAATACTCTAAGTAGTCTTTCTAATATAGCTTTATTTTGCAAAAAGAAAAAAAAAAGTAGTACTAGATTTACAAAAATGCAAATTAACAACCACAGAGGCAATATTTGAAAGTTATTTTATATTTTTAGTTTTGATCATCTTTCAATAAAATTAACATCATCAAGAAATATTCAAAAATTTCAAATACATATAACGAAGCTTCATTTGATTCTGGCGTCTATTGCCATCTATTCAATTAAAAGACACAATAGTCAATTTACACTCTAAAATTGGGAGGAGCGAAAAGTTCACCCTTTGAAAGAGTGAAGGGCATTTTCACTCTTTTGGAGAGAGTTTTATACAAATACACCCCTTAAAGAGTGGAATTTTCTACTCCCGAGAAATGAACGAAATATTTCATTCCATTGTCGAGAGTGAAATATTTGACTCCATTGACGAGAGTAAAAGCCTGGCATTGTACACTTTTAAAAATTGCCGTCCAACTTTCAATCAATATATGGAGTAAAATAATGGAAAGCACCAAAATGTGTTACTTCTTAATTTTCAAAAAGGGGCTATGCATATATAACGTTATCATTATAGGGGGGAGGGGGGGGGGGCTGGCATATGATATCGTAAGATATCTCTATGGGTGGGGGGTTGTGTTTTGATATCGTTATCATTTTTGATATAACTAAAATTTTCTCTTTTTATTTGTGACTTGGTCTTTACATCAAAATAGTATGTTATCGTTCTTAGTATGTTATCTATTTTCCTGAAAATACAAAAGTTATTATTTAAATCCTTAAATTATTATAAAATTGTTCAGTTCCAAAATATGGAGTACCGCAACGCGTATGCATATATAATCCGCTGTTCAACAGTATAATGTGAAGTATGTTTGAAATTATACTTGTATTTAACAAGTAAATAAAAGAGAGTTTGTCCGCCTGTTTTGTTGATAAGAAGTTCTGTCTGCCCCACCCCGTGAGGGGGTAAAGTTCAGAAAGGCATTATTACTGTTGAATGCATTATGTAACGAAAATCTATTATTAAATACATTTAAACAGTAACTATTTATTTTAAGTGTTATTTGAAATAAAGTTATTTCATATATAAACTGATATTTTATTGACTTCTCATCGTTTGAATCAATAAAGTATAAGAAAAATAAATGCAACATATTTGTATATCACTCCAAACAAAAGAAAAAAATTCCAAAAATCTAAAGACTTTTTATACATTTTTATTATTTATTATTATGATAACGATACTATTACTGGGGTGGGGTGGGGGGTCGAGGGATATGATGTCGTAATGGGGAGAGGGGTCCAAAAATACCAAAAAGTTGATAACGTTATATATGCACAGCCCCAAACTCCATTTCATAATGTAACTTAGAAAATTACGCTGATCTGGTACTAAAACGCACTCCTTTTCAAGAGTCAATGCTCACTTCTCTGAAAGAATTATTCACTCCTGTTTAGGGTAAATATTCACTTCCCAGGAGTGAGTATTGTATGTATAGGTATTACTCATCAGTTAATCAGAACAGCAAATCTACAATGCTTTTTTAAGATAAGAGAAAGCATTGCTCTTTCGTCCGCCATTTCAGGATTAAAAGAAACGGGTACTATTAAAAGTAGTGATGGGCGATAACGAAATGTTTTTCTCGATTGTCTCGATTGTATGGACATCTCGATATTTTTCGATTGTGTAATTTTTTTCTCGATGACTCCAGTTTGCCAATTGCTTTGATACATCATATATTATATATTATATACGTCATACATTTATCAAGAATCGTCTGCGGGTGAACTGAAATGAGTCGGTGTTAATAAAGACAAGGTTACGTCGCCCGCTAGTGGGCCCCTCCTTTAATCGGGCCCCTAAGTTATACGTAATCTTGTAATATGAAATCACGAACAGGATACCCGCTATATACGACACCGTATAGCAGGCGTGGTGTGCACGCACTACAAAATCTTGTAAAAAAAATATAATCTCGAAACGAACGAACCTCGGACCAGATCTCTTGGGGGAGGGGTCAAAGTGAGCGGAAGGGCAAAGTAGCTGCATAATATGAATAAGCCGTCACAGGTCTTCAGGCCTTTCGAACCATATGTCACACGACGGGTCTGGATCTGAATTTATAAAAATGCCCTTCCCGGGGGGGCAAAGTGGGGGGAGGGGTGCGGGAGGTGAATAACATGAGTAAGTGGTCATAGGCCTTTCCAACAATATGTCACATGAGAGGTCTCGGCTAAATTTAGAAAAGTGTCCCCCGTGGGGGAAAAGTGGGGGGGGGGCGATTACCGGAGGTGTATAACATCAATAAGTAGTCACAGACCTTTCCAACGATATCTCACATGTGGGGTCTTGGCTAAATTTGTAAAAGTGTCTCCCCGGAAGTGGGGGACGGACACCGGAGGAGCATAACATCAATAAGTAGTCACAGACCTTTCCAACGATATCTCACATGTGGGGTCTTGGCTAAATTTGTAAAAGTGTCTCCCCGGAAGTGGGGGGACGGACACCGGAGGAGCATAACATCAATAAGTACTCACAGACCTTTCCAACGATATCTCACATGTGGGGTCTTGGCTAAATTTGGAAAAGTGTCTCCCGGGGGGGGCAAAGTTGGGGGGACAGACACCGGAGAAGCATAACATCAATAAGTAGTCACAGACCTTTCCAAAGATATCTCACATGAAGGGTCTTGGCTAAATTTGGAAAAATGTCCCCCCCGGGGGGGGGCAAAGTGGGAGGGGCTGTCACTGGAGGTGCTTAACATCAATAAGTAGTCACAGACCTCTCCAACGATATCTCACATGAGGGGTCTTGGCTAAATTTAGAAAAGTGCCCCCCGTGGGGGCAAAGTTGGGGGGACGGACACCATAGGTGCACAACATCAATGAATAGTCAAAGACCTTTCCAACGATATCTCACATGAAGGGTCTTGGCTAAATTTGGAAAAATGTCCCCCGGGGGGGCAAAGTGGGGGGGGGCTGTCACTGGAGGTGCTTAACATCAATAAGTAGTCACAGACCTTTCCAACGATATCTCACATGAGTGGTCTTGGCTAAATTTAGAAAAGTGCCCCCCGGGGGGGGGGGAAGTGGGGGGGACGGACACCATAGGTGCATAACATCAATGAATAGTCACAGACCTTTCCAACGATATCTCACATGAAGGGTCTTGGCTAAATTTGGAAAAATGTCCCCCGGGGGGCAATGTGGGGGGGGTCTGTCACCGGAGGTGCATAACATCAATAAGTAGTCACAGACCTTTAAAATGATATCTCACAAGACGGGTCTTGGCTAAATTTGGAAAAGTGTCCCCCGGGGGGCAAAGTGGTTGGACGGCCACCGGAAGTGCATAACATCAATAAGTAGTCACAAATCTTTCCAACGATATGTTACATGAAGGGTCTTGGCTAAATTTAGAAAAGTGTCCTGAAATTTCATATATTATACATAATATTTATCGGAGGGCTCCATAAAAAAATCCGATCTAAAATGATAAAAACGGAAAAAACTAACCCCCGCAGTGGGGGCCAAATTGGGGAGGGGAGGAAGAAAGTCTCATAATATGAAAGAGTCATCCGAGAGCTTTCAGATAACATATTACATGACGGGTCCAAAAAAGTTTGAAAATTGCTCCCCCTCCCTCCCCCCTTTGGGCCCACTCTTTCGCCCCGGAATTTACGCAGCCCCCACTTTAAAATTTTTATGTTCAATGAATAATATTTATTGGAAGACTGCATAAAAAACCTACATCTAAAATGATATTTAAATTTATTACAGAAATCGGCAAGGGTTTTAAAAATTTGTCCCCCCCCCCCCCGAATTTCACCTTCGGGGGAAGAAAGGTTCATAATATGAAAGAGTTGTCAAAGGGCTTTTCGATTATATGTCACAGGAAGAGTTCGGTAATTTTTTTTTTTTAATTGCGCCCCACCCACTCTCACGTCCTCGGAACTCACCCGACCCACCTTCCTCTTTGAAATTTTTATATTTAATAAATAAAATATTTATCGGAGGGCTCCAAGTATGTGACAGCTTGGTAGGGCTAAAATAAGAAAAACATTGAAAATTAAAGCTTCATTTCATAGTTCATTGTCATGCCTATTTCTTTCTCCAGCTTGCCCCTCGATATCTCTTCTCGGCCCTTCTTGGCTGAGCGTGAAATGACAATCATCGAGAGTAACATTTCGGAGAAAGGACGAAAACTGATTTCTCATTCTCGACAATGTCATATGAAATGTTGAACAGAGACCGAGAGCGAGGAACGAGAAGTGACGAAGGAAGCAATCGGTGAGATATCTCGAAGTAAGCGAAAGGTTTGCCCTCGAGCAGAATGTCTCCTCGAGATAAACGAGCAGTTTGCGTCCAGAAAATAGATCTCGAAGTGCGAGAGAGAGCTCTCGCACTTCGAGAGAAAGGAAGCTTTCAGAAGAGTCAAACTTACCGCGCTTCTGGTGTAAGTCATGATTTCCCAAAGGAGTACATGTTTTTTTCCATTCGCTTTTGTTATTAACCGATATGGGTTAGGAGGCATAGTGGTTTAAGTTATCAGTTCGAGTTTTTGTTGATATAGAAGTTTTCTATTGAATTTGGCGCCAGTTTGTCTTTGATTTTCAATGTTTCTCTTATTTTAGCCCTCCTAAGCTGTCCCATATCTCTTAATATTAGAATGCTATTGTTAAAACAAAACTGCACTGCAAAATATGTGTTTTCAAGATTTTAAGTGTCGCCTCAGGGAAGAGGATTTTTCAAAATTATTTTACCCCACTCATGTAATATATTAAAATAAGGGTAATTTCATAACCTTTCTAAATCTACCTTTCTTTTGTCAATCCACTGTTAATTTTAGACCCCTGGGCTTAAAATGCTCTAAAGGAATATACTTAGCGGTGGTTTTTTTCGTACTCTGGTACGGTATCTTTCACTCATAGGAAAATTATAAGACTAACATCAAATTGCGTCTAAAATCGAATAAAAAATATGGACATGTGTTTCTTAATTTTAACTCCCTTCTTCGCCTCAAGAGGGCGCTTTAAAGTTTTGTTTCTTCAAACCTTTAGTATACTGTTTGTCCAAAAATTATAAAATTCACAAAATAAAGTGTTTTCACTGTTCCCTATCTTCTCGTATCAATTTTATTTTTACTACCACCAGGGGACGCCGCCCAGTGAAACATTTTACTTTTAGCCTCAGGCTATTGGTATTTTTCATCTGTTTTTCATAATATTTTGTCTCATTGTTTTTCTTCCTTGTAGATACTATTCTCTAAGTTCTTGACCCATTCTGACCATTTGGGCACTTATTCTGGATCAGCTGTGGCCCATCGGGCCCCTCTTCATTTGTCTGGCTCTAATCACACGCTTCACTTGTTCTTTTACCATTTATTCATTTTCTTCATTTTTTTTCTTATTCAATGGTTCGTTTTTTTTTTTTTTTTTTTTTTTTACCATTCTCAACTTCCCCTAGTCCTCTCTTACATCAAGTTAACTTCCATCCTTGGTCTGCCCTACTGTCAATTTGGGGCCTAATGCCCCTTCGGGGGGGGGGGGGTCTTCTACCTTTTCCAGGCCCATCATCTAATACCACGTTGGTAAGGATTGGAAGATTAAAATTATCCGAAATACCAAAAATGAAGTCCATTGAAGTTTCATTTTAGTTATAGAATTCCCTATTAGCGATATATTTGTCTGTTTACCTTTCTATTTTTCGATAACACTCCTTTGTTTTCGATAAACGGAGAAATTCAACAGCATTAGACTCACTTTAGACATTTAGGGACCTTTAACTTGTATCAAACCTTTTACCTTTATCGAAAAGAGGGAAATGCTACTCGATTCTAGCTAATGCGCCTAAAATAAAAAATAAGTTTGTAAGTGTGTCAGAAAATAGCGCCTTTGGATTTCGATACAGACTTAAAGAGTCATGTTGGAATCACTAGGCACTGGAAAACAGTTTCCGTGTTAGACAGGTTCCCTCTTAGCAGGTATCTTTATCGTACTATCCTTACGTTTTTCGAAAGCAACTTTTGTTTTCGATCAATGGGGAAATTCCAGAGCATTTGACATTTAGGGGAACTTTAAACTGTATCAAACTTTTTGAGTTATCGAAAGAGTGGAAAGCTTATTTGATTCATCAAATGCGCCATAGTTACGCGATTTGGACATTGCAGTTTCATAAAGAAGAAAGAGGAATTTATTCCAAAGCCAAATTTATAAAAAGACAATAAAATCTTTTAAAACATTTAAATAATGTTTTAAAGATAGATAAATGAGTTGAAAGTATTTTCTTAATGTATTTAACGTCCCAATCGATCGTTATCTTTTAAGAAACATGTTTCTTGACAGCATATTGGATCTTATATTTGAAATAAAGAATTTTGAATATTTCTGAGGGGCGGTGTTCATTTTGCTGGCATCTGGACCTACGCATATATGAAAAAATATTTGATAAGTTATGCAAAATTCAAAATACATATTACTATGCTCATACAATGTGAATTTTACAGCGTTTAAAACAAATATTAGTAAGTATGCACATTTCATGAAATAAATTTATATAGAACATAATTAGATATTAATCCTTTAGAGTTTATTGGATTGTATTAAAATCTAGTATGGCACATAAAATTCGAAGGATAAATACTATAGCGAAGATGGTGTAATATTAAAGTTGATTTGAAGTTTTGAAAGAACGCATTTTCAATAACAATTTAATTATTAAAACCGCTAGTGCAGAGAAGGAGGTAGGTTTAGGGATATTAATATCGCTTTTAGAACGCTCTAAAACTATTAAGATATATACAAAACCCGTTATATTAACATGATTAACAGATTTTTGAAGACTTCATAAGGGCTGTACTTATATAACAGTATCAACTTTTTGATAATTTTGGACCCCCTCCCCGGCAATGATATCGTTTTCAATGTCTAAAAATTCTTTTGATATTTGGAGTGATATACAAGTATGGTTACATTTATTTTTCTCATATTTTATTGATTCACATTGAAGTCAATAAAATATCATTTTACATATGAAATAACTTTATATCAAATTAAATAACACTTAAAAAAATAGTTACTATTTAAAAGAATTTAATAATAGCTTTTTTCGCATAATGCGTTCAACAATAATAATGTCTTCTTGCACTTGACCCCGCACGGTGTGTGTGTGTGGGGGGGGGGGGGGGCAAACAGTACTTCTTATCAACGAAGCAGACGGACAAAATTCTTTCTCTTTTACTTACTATTAAACACAAAATATAATTTCAAACGTACTTCGCATGCGGTTTCTCTAACAGCGGATTATATATGCATACATATATTACAGAAGAATAGGAATGCCAAACGTTGGGGTATTCCATATTTTGGAATTAAATAATTTTATAATCATTTAAAGATTTTAATAATAACTTTGTATTCTCATAAATATAGATAACAGACTAAAAAAAGATATATAATTTTGATGTAATGACCAAGTTACAAATAAAAAATGTAAATTCTGGTTGGGTAAAAAATGATATCGATATCAAAAGACAAATCCCCCCTCCCCCTAGCGATATCTTACGATATCATGTGCCAGACGTCCCCCCCCCCCCTCTCCTCTCCTCTAAAATGATACTTTATATATGCACAGCCCTATATTAGGAGCCCCTCCATCAATTGAAAATTGAATGAAAGACAATAACAGCAAATTAAATTACTGCTTTTATTTTTTCCACCTCCTTTCTATTAACTTTAAATGAAGATTATAGAAGATAAAGTCATCGAGCATCTAAATGTTAAATTTACATTGATTGCTTAAGTTTTTATTGCACCCGTTTTCAGTTCCCATGTATTTACTGTAAAAACTGCTTCATATGCATGTAAAAGCAATGATTTTTTAGTGTTATTATTTTAGGAGTAGTGATGATTCAAAAGATCCCAGCTGCGCCGTTGCAAGAAACAACAACAAACAATATATCTGTTTGCACGTTCTGTGTTAAAATCTGTAGTTAGCGGTGGGTGAATAAGAAATGCGTCGTATCCCATAGATAAGGAGACGTCATCATTAAACTCGTTAACTTCAAATGTGAAACCTCAAAAAAGCAGAACGTAATGAAGAATTTATCGAGTCATTTCGTAGTAGTTTAATACTTTTTTGAAAAAGAAAATGGGACGTTGCTTTAAAAAATCCATAGTTTGGGAATTTTTTAATAAAAACTATGAAAACGATAAAGTTATATCAGTGCAATGCATGAAATGTAATGCAATTTTAAGGTATTTTGGAAATACAACAAATTTGAAGGATCATCTAAAAAGGAAACATCCTGTTCAATTATCAGAGGTTGAAGCACAACAGAATCCCACAAAAAATACTGATAGTGATGAATTATTGAATTCGGGAGTATGTAAACAAAATACAAGTACTTCAAAAATCAGCAAACACACAATTGCAACAGAAAACGTTTCTGCTTTTCCTGCAAAAAAATTTAAGCAAATGCGTTTGTATGGCGCAGCCCAAAAATCGGGACCTTCTAGAGAAGAATGCCATGAATTTGAAAAAGATTTAGTGTACATGATTGCCGTTGATTGCCAACCTCTTTCTATAGTAGAAAATCGCGGTTTTATTTTTTTATGAAAAAATATGTGCCTCATTTCAAGGGAGACCGGCTAACTGCGCCTATGCCGACCCTTCTTTGCCTCCCCCTGTATGAACTGCGCTCGGCGTCACGGGGAACGGATATCATTGTCACCCCCGTCTCTTATACTTATGGGCACGAAGTGACAGCTTACTTTTGTTAGAAAGACTCTTTTCTGTTGGCGTTAATTCGCTAAATTCGGAGCTTTATCGATAATTTGGGATATCAATAACGTTGTTTCTTAAACTCACAAAAATTTTATACACATATATTTTATATATGCATGTAATAAATATTTTGTTAATAATAACTATTAAATCACAGAAGAATCGACAATATGAAAATGTATATCCGTTAATATAAAATGCACAAATCGAAAAAAAAGGAAATAAATAAAAGTATGATGATAAAAAATCCATATATAAATATATATTTACACAAGAAATTTAAACATTGAAGAATTTTTTTTAAACTATTTTAGAAGACAAAATTTTATGAAGAAATAACACTTGTTACTTAATAATGCATTTTTTTCTCAAGTATGCTATTTTTCGTTTAGAAATATATATTTTTAAATATCTGACATAGGATAATTAAGTATGGAAACAAATATTTTCGTCAGGTTTAAACTAATTTCTCGTTGACTTTGCCTTTGGATGTTTCATTCTAAGATTCTTCAAGAACTTCAAACATATGAAATATTAACATTTATATACAGATATTTTGTATTCCCATTAATATGCTAGAAATATTTTTCACGTTAAAAGTATCCTCTGTATTATTTTGAATGAAAGATTGTGGGGGAAAAAGAACAACATTCTAAATACAAGGATATTTTTGGTGCTGAAATATTCTTATAAACGCTAATTAGTACTTTTATTGCTATTAATATTATTGTATTAAAGAAGTGGCTGCACGATGTTTCATAACTAAAACTTAAATATATATTTCTTGATAAAATTTAATTTTTACTGAATATATACTTCTTATAATCACACACGATTCTCCTTGTGCACATGGTTATAAATTAATAATAATAAGAAGAAGAGCATTGAATTCTAATGAATTCAAAACTGAGAATTGATTTATCATTTGAAAAACATGCATTCAAAAGTGAATAAAGAAACTTAATTTCTTAAGTTGTTCCGCGACACAAAATTTTATGGCACATTGTCTGATTCATTTTTATACTTCATGGAATAAAATTAACAGGCCTATTCAAACGATTTTTAATTGAATAGCGTTTTCCATTTTCAGATAAATAAATTACTTATAGAGTTATAAGCCATTTTTGTTACGTGACGACACGTTTTTCTTCTTTCTCGCACTGCTACGTCGTGAATTTGGTTCAAAACGCCAAGTTTTAGAGTATTTCTTCTAAAATCATCTGCTTTTACCATAAAATGAAAAGTCATTCGATTGCATAGTTTCTGAATAAGAGCACCCTCTAATTTAATGTGTTTTCGAGAAAAATAAATTCAGAAATGTGTCGGGAAGTAACTTCTTTGAATTTGAGAGCAGCCTTAAGACTGTTTTCAAATCCAAACTGATTACTTTCCAGAATTCATATTAATTTATACCTACTTGCATGAGAGTGACAAATGCTGATTTAGAAACTATGAAATCGAACGGTTTTTTAAATTTTCATCAAAGGCAATCTTTCACAAAATGCTGTTAAAAGCTTTCAGCATTTGAACTGAATTTCCACAGTGCGTTCAAAACTGAATTTCCAGACATGACAGTTCGATAAAATTTTCATCAAATAACAATCGCTTATAATTCAACGTGTAATTCAGTTATCAAAAAATAAAAAGATTATTCGATTCTAAATTAATTCAATAGTCATGTCTGCAAGTGACATGCTTTTACATTTAAAAATGAATTTGTAAGTGAAAAAAATTTTGAGGGAAATTCTTACAACATCTTTAAATCTTAAAAAAAAAAAAAAACTTTCATCAACATAAGTTTATGATTTTCTCATTTTGTGTTAAATCAAACACATCTTCTCCAAATATAGTTTTAAGGTTTTATTTATCTGTAAAGATAAAATATCCTTTTTAATAATAGATGTCTTCTTATAAAAGAAAAATACACTTTAAATAACAGATTAGAGTTGACTTTATGATTTTGATCCTCAAAATATTTTTAATTAAATTTTTGCTGACTTTTAAAAGCCAAATTTTTAAGTAGAACTGATGGATTAGTTATTTGGTATCTGAAAGAGAATATAAATACATGAATGATGGATGAAAATTATGCTGTGATAGAAAAATTTAACACATTAAAGATTTTTTAAATAATCCTAAATTAGACCCTTCTCTATTCTGCTTCATTTAAAAAATAAATGCTACTAATAATAGTAATACCACAACTTATAGTAATAATCTTGTTAATTTAAACATGAATAGTGACAGATTTGGTAAGTAGTATTTGAGGAAAACATTTGTGAAAATCAATGAACTTTTGGCCTCACCAATGTGGTTGTACTCTCGAAGTTGGTAGACGGGAAGTGCTGGGTTCGATCCCAATTGCGCCCGTCGGCCTAATCGTTCGGAGTTTTTGTGGTTTTCTTCGAGCCTTGGCTTTCCAAGCGTACATACCGGTTAGGTTCCCTTAGAAAGACCCCCGCGGAGGGCAATCCACCCCCTCCCCTTTGGGCCTATATCCCTCGTGTTGATAATTGGCCGTCATAAACACAACTAGTGAACTTTTAATTATAAAATATTAAAAATCGTGACAAATAGTATGTAAGAGTGTCAGCTCTAATTGTTGACCAATTTCCTAAACCATGATTAGCTTTAGAAGTATAGTTTCAATAGCAAACATTTTTTAAAGTTGTTCGTCCTCCTATTAAATCCGTTTACATAAAAAAGTGTTATTTTTAAAAGTTATAGAAATTACATTTTTTACGGGATTCAAGTACTATATACTTAGTAAAACTTTATGTACTAATAAGTAAAACAATTAAAGTTTCATTTGTACAAATAAAACTTACCAAGTTAGGATAACTTGAATTTTATGAGTTTTCAGCATTTTTTGTCATTAAAAACGGAAAAACGCATTTTACCCAAATGTTACAAGTCAAAATATTCTTTTTAAAACAATGGTGTAATTTTTTAATTATCATTAGATATTTCTTGGAATACTAAGAAAGAGCTAACAAAATTTGGGGCAGCAGTTTGCAGTGGGCCCATTTAAATGGAGTCCCCCTTTTTTCGTAGTAAATATTAGTATCTGCTACTTGCGGAATTTAGTTCATTTTAATATTTTATTTGTATTTATTACATTGAATATATTATAAGGTGCAATGCAATGCTAGATGAATTATTGTCGCCAAGATTTACCACGGCTGGATTTGCATCCAAAATACTTTATGGTAAAAAAAGCTCTTTAAGGCAACCCTCAATACAATGATGGATTGCTTATCTCACCCCCTTCCAGCGCAGTTCATACAGAAGGGGCCGAAGCTGTAGGCGCAATTTATGATCTCCTCCTACCGTAAGCGCAATTGATGTACACCCATTTCAAGATCCCATCTCGTAAATTAATCTCAGAGCATGTATTACATGAAGTATATCAGTCATTAAGTTCTGAACTTAAAAACATGCTTAATTCCATCGAACATTTATCCATAACTACTGACATGTGGTCATCTGATAGCAATAGATCTTTTTTAACTGTCACTGCGCATTTTATTTCTGGTTTTAAAATGCATTCTCCAGTTTTATCTACGGAAGAAATTGAAAGTGATCATTCAGCTGTAAGCATTTCACAAGCGACAACATCTTAAATAAATGGCAAATCAATGAGAAAGTTTTTACGGTTGTAACAGATAATGCTGCTAACATGAAGAAAGCTGTAACTCTTGAAACTGCACTCTGAGCGTGCACTCTTGAAATATACTAAAAACACACAGATTTTTTTTTTTTTTTACTATAGTATAGCCCAAAATTTAATTTAATAAAATTTAAAATATCATAACTCAGTAAGCTTGAACATACATGAAAGCATTTTTTTTTCTTTTTTTGCTTATTAGAGGTGCACGGAGTAAAAAAATCTAAGTATAACTTACATTACACCTATAAAAGTTGAACCGTGCAAAAATTTTAATTTTGTATTTTAATACGTATGCAGCAAATTGTAAAACCATATCTAAATTTATACTTGAAATTGAATGAGTTCTTGATTTGAATATTTTTTTTAATTGGATGTATGTTTCTGCCATCAGAGGTTTGAGAGATAATCACTATAACCTCTGATTTGAATCAGCTAGTATCACAGTATAGTACCACAGATACAGAGTTCTAAGTATAGTAAAAATGCATTATACACCATCAAAACGGTTTACAATATCAAGCCGTTTATCGCTCAAATCATTCGACCCAAACAAGACAAGTACGAGGAGATTCATTGGACAGGGTAAGGTTTTCAAAATGAGCCGTAAGTGTTTGGGCCGAATTGTAACCGGTTTTAGGGTTGCATTTTTGGCTTCAAGCAAAAGCAGCACATTTCATCAACATTAGTCTTAGTGCTCTGACCCTAGTATACTAGAGTCCTGCATCCTGCATCGGGACGAGCAACCCGATGTTACCCACACTCGACTACACGGGTCGGGTCAGAAGGGCAAGCTATTTCCTCTTTTTCACTGAGAGGCTACTTCAGTCAAGCGAAAAGACAAGACCCGCTTGCTAATACTAATCCTATGGAAGAAATTTATAAAGATATCTCGTTTGCATTTCAATATTTTTTAATTTTTTTTTTTTTTTTTTTTTGCATTGTATAGCTGAGATCGATCTGTACAAAGGATATTTTTTTACTTTTTCGATTTTGTTTAAAGGTATTTTTTAATGAGGACACTTTTATTTTCGAAACCGGTTTCGAAAGCGAAAGCATCCTTATAGAAAAAATCTGCAATCAAAATCGAAAAAGTAAAAAAACGGCCTTTGTACAGATTGACCTCAGCTATTCAATGCAAAGAAAATCCTTTAAAAATGTTGAAATTCAAATGAGATATCTTTATAAATGTCTTCCATGGGATTAGAATTAGTGAGCCGACTGAAGTAACCCCTTAAGCCTAAATCACGAGCAAATAATTGCGATAGCAGAATTATCGAGAAAGCCCTATCACTACTATGAAATTTTCGGCCAAAATAATAGCTAAGTTTTCCAACAACTGTTTTTAGCTTCTCTCGTTATAATCGATTTTAAAACATCTCGATTGTAGATTCTAGGAATTAATCGATGGCTGTATCGATTGTGATTTTTTACGATGTCGATTTTTCTCGATTGTCGAATTCTCGAGAATCGCCCATCACTAATTAAAAGGATTATTTGTGGAAAGTAAAAGTAAGTGTTATTTAATTTTAATAATTTATTCCTGTAGATTTTCTATCTTATGAACATGAGTTAAATAGTTTTTATGTCATATAGAAAAATATCGATCTCGTTTTCCCGATTTCAGAAGGGATTGCCTTTTATATTCCCTTTTCATGTAACGGTTTGGAATCTAATTGTTTTAACAATTAAATAACAAACAATGCTTAGCAAAAAATAATCAGGACTTTATTGGTTTGGCCTTTGTGAATAAAAAAAATGAGTGTAAATATTTTGTTCTTTTTATTAGCTACAGTAATGTGAAATATTTTAATTTGCCATCACTCGAATACAAAAAACAATACGTGGAATATCTCACTTTGAAATACTGACACAGAGATATCTTGATTCATGGCTTCATTTCTAGCACCATTTTAAACATTTATGCGCAGTGATCCGCGATTGTGTTTTGTTGAAATAGTGATTTGTGATGTTGGATTTCTTCGGTTTTTTACTGTTTTTTCCGTTTATAAACACTTACTGTATGTATTATTATTATTATTTTGTAATTAAATATGATATTCGATTATTATGACATTACGAAAAAGTTTTCAAATTGAAAAATAGTATTATACTGGGAAAATGTGTTTTTACATATTACAGTTTATAATTTAAGAAGTGAAACTTTTGAAAGTTTTTTTTATTATTATTACGAATAATATTTTAAATTATTATTTAAAAACCTAAATCTTCATACCAATGTTTTCAGATTTATTTAATATATACCAAATTTCTAAAATAAATAGGAATTTCTTATATCATATGGCAAGATGTTTGACACGTTGTTAAATCTAATAATGCATATAATTCATATATTCCAGTTCTTCATTGTTTAATAGTATAATTATAAAATAATAATTATTATTTTTAGTGTTTTCCAAATGAATATATTCTTTTTTTTAAACTGTATGTAAGCCAATTACGTATGTAAGCAATATTGTAGTAAGTATTTCTGCTGTTTATGATTTTAAATTTTCGAGATTGAGTAATATCAAAACAGATTTAACTATAGACATTCTGCATCAGTTATTAAATTTACTTCTATTAACGCGTTTTCTACGCTTATGAAACACATAATTATTGGCATTAAAAAATAAATCATAATATTTAAGCATTGAAATAAAATTTTTTTTATGCATGCAATGGAAGTTTATGGATAAAACTGCTTTAGTATATTTTTAAAAAAGTTAATATTATCACTTATATAATATAGCATCGAATATATTTTTTAAGATATTAATAATCACCTTTTGCATTAAAAATGTTTTTCAAACAATAAGAACATTACATATGCAGTCAATTCTTTTCCTTTTATATTTCGTTCTGTTTTTCTAGTTCCTAAATCGATATTTTTCTATAAAACATATGAAATCTATTTAGCTCATATTCACAAAATATATGAGAATAAAAAAAATTAAATTAAATATGGCTTATCATGTCGTTCCATAAATAAGCATGTTATTAATGTCAATTTTTCAGCAATAGCGGACGAAAATTCGAAATCATGATTAATTTTAAAAATATTTTTAAAAGAAAAATATATACATATTCCAGAGAATATAAAGATTTAGACTACAATCACAAATCACAACACATAAAAAAAATTCTTGCACATTCTTAATATTTAGACAAAGCTTAGAACTTATTAATAAAAGATGCGAGTTGATAAGCATTGTTTTTTAAGTGGAAAAAAATAGAACAATAGGGTTCTACAAAATAGCGATACTTTACTGAAAAATACGGTAATAAGATATTTATTCAAAACAAAAATTAAAATGAAATTACACATTGTTAATCATATAACGTCCACCTGTTATATAGTTAATAATAAAACTTTAAAAATAACTAAAATACAGTAAAAAATAACGCTATATCAGAGTTAAATTCATTAGCAATAAATACCGAGATCATATTCAATTAAACATTGTAATTCAATTAAAAATTATAATTCAATTTAACATTTGAATTACACATAAAAAAAAGAACATAACGTACATTACGGGAATTATTAAAATACTAAATACAACATAATTTGAATCTGAAAAGAAAGAAATAACATTAGCTGATTAAGATTTTGGTTAATTACTTGCCCTTAAGAGCTTTTTAAAACTATCATATCTTTATAGGGCATGCAATGAAAGCAAACAGAAGGGATAAGTTTGGAATAAAATATTTTAATTTATTTCTGCCAGTAATCTAATTTAATTCATATGTAACTTTAATTGAATTTTTCCTTAAAAGTTCAATTAGTGTTACAAACTATGAATTAAATAAATATTGCCAATAAAATATTTTATTCCAATCTTTACCACGCTTGTATCTATTTTCATTGCATGCTCTGAAAGATACGATTAATTTAAAATGCCTATAAAAGCAACATAAAAAATAATTCACTCCATAAAAAGTGAACATTCACTCCTATGAAAGAGAGACTATTCACTGCTATCAGGGGTGAAAAAAGCACTCCTTTTGCAAGTGAATAGTCATTCCTCCAAAAAAGTGATTATTCATCCTATTTAGTGTGAATATTCCCTTTCCAGGAGTGAGTATTCACTCTTTCAGAGAGTTAACAGTTCCACTTTTACTCAGAGTGAATAGTCACTCTAAAGAGGTTTTGCATATTTTGACTCTGCGATAGATACAAAATATGCACAGATTCACTCCTCATGAGTGAATAATCACTCTTTTTTATTTAGAGTGTAGATACAATGTACGTGCAGCAATATATATATATATGTAATTCACAAAAACAAAATACCAGTACATATATAATATAATAATGTATACAGATGAGAAATTAAAAATCATTAAATGAAGATTAATATTTCGCATGGTAAGTACCCCCCCCCCCTCCCTCATAACCTTCATATATATCACCAAAAATATCTGTAACAATATTAACCTTTAACTGATGTGACTAAAATTTGTCACACAACTGATGTGATCGGGTCTCTCAGACCCTTCGAATAAAATGAATAAAAAAAAATAACTCAAATGGTTGAATTTACTTAAATTTTGTCCTAACAATATCGTTGTACTTCTCTTAGGAGCATGTGAATTAAATTGCATGAAAAAAGTATTTTATTCATATTATTTAACTTCAGTACAGAAAAGTAAAAATCTGTAAAAGTGTTTACAGCTGGGAGTAGCGGGGTCTGGGAGACCGCGTGACATCAGTTAAAGGTTAATTGAAAGAGGAACTAGTTGAATGTGCCAACCCAAAAATTTTCTTCTATCTCATACATTTTAATAATTCAAAAAGTAGTTACAAATTTTAATACTTCAATATTATTAATTCAATACTATTGCCAACTTTGATTTTCATCTTAAATTTCTGCTTCAGTCAATTAATCTCAGTAAAAACGAGTTAATCTCGAACGTGATATTTACTAATATCAATATTTTTTTGCCTTTATAAACATAAAAAATATCTTTTACATGTTTGTGCAATAAATTTGGTTTGCAATTTCTTTTATTTTGCATGTATTTGTATTTATTATTATTTTTTTAATTCTTTAATCCTGCATAACATTTGGTTTATACAGTGCTGAATTCAGAACAGGCATGTTTTTAAAAGCCATTATTTTGAAGCTGCTTCTGTAACTTATTCCTGGCGAGGAGATAGACACTAAGGCACTGCAGATAGATCCGTTGATTCTCCTGCTAGTGCGATTTCGGAGTCAGAGTCAGTAATCATAAAACCTACTATAAGCGAAAAAAAAAAAAAAAATCTGAAAACGACACAGACAAACAATCTGGAAGGAAAACGTGAGTCACAGTAAAAGTTGTTAAAAATATAGGAAACAAAAAGAAAAGAGTAAGTTGTGAAGAGACTGGTGCGCAATAAAGCTGTAAAAACAATCCCCTGCCCCCCCCCCCAAAAAAAAACATACAAAAAAAAACAAAGAATATTTAGAAATGTTATCTCCCTTCCCAAAATTAGTTAAGTTAAAGTACAGAGGGAGCCAAAAAACAGCTGTGTTAACATCCTTGCCATATAAAGTAAATGTTGAAGTGAAAAAAAACACCCGAAAAAGAAGTTCTCAAAGCACAAAAGCAATTGAAACATCAAGTTTTAAAAAATAGGCGTAATTAATTTGTAAATAAAATGATCGAAGGGAAGAACTACAGGCATAAGGTAAAGAAAATTTCTGTTGCAAACAAATTTGCTATGATTCAGAATTTAAAAATAAAAATCAAGTCAGTGATGATTGATTTAGCCTAATTTATAAGAAAAATAAAATAGAAGAAAGTATTCAGTGTTCAGATTCCGTGTTGTGTGCGCTGGAATAAAAAATGAACAAAAGAAATTAGTGTGTAAGCCTTGCGTCACTTCTGACATGATATTCAAAACTGGCAATTAGTTTCATAATTTCTATTCTTAATTACTTATAACTTTGATTTATATTTTGAATACATTTTGATTTAAAACAATTACTTTTACTTTCAGACATTTGATTGCATTATATTTCATTGCTATTCTTTTGTTTGAATGTTTCATTTATCGCAAACTTTGCTTTTAATAAAATTATTTATATTCATTACTCATTAATAAAGTCTAATACTGTTTTGACCAATTTAAGAGACTGGGGGCGGGGATCCAACTTAGGCTACCAGTCGCTGAATTTGGACCGCTTTTGACAATTTTTTCAAATTAAAATAAAACTTAAAAGAGTTTGAAAAAGAAATTGTTCTAAAGATTTATTTAATTAGTAGATGAATAGATTAACCGCGTTTAATGATATTTTGCAGATATTCCAAAAATGAAGTGAATTACACCTATAAATATGCGAAGTGGTCCAAATTCGGCTACTCTCCCGTATAGAATCGCTAGAGGTGAAATATTTCGAAATTCAAGGAGGGCCTGCTTGCGGTAGCCAAAAACATAAATGTGAAGTTTAAGTCAATTCTTTACATAACTTCCTACACTTTTCAATGGTACAATAACGAAAATGACACAAAAACCGCTATTACAGCACCCCCTTCTAGGCGGAATATTTCCAAATTGAGGGAGGACCAGCTGGCCATAAAAAACACACACAAAAAGTTTGGTTCAGTTGTATTCATAACTCCATACAGTTTTCGATGGTACATTGGCGACACACAGGCAGGCGAACATTTTGCATAAAGATGTTTTTGGGGGATCTCTGACTCCTAAACGTGTAAATCCATCGAAAACCGGAAGTCAGAAATTTTTTCGATTACAATACTTTCTTCTATTGAAGATAGATGAAAGAAAAAAATAAATAATAATAATAATAAAATAACAATATGTTTGCTCTGTGTATATTTGAATTTTCAATTAAAATTCATTTTTATGTGCGTTCGTAATTATATAAATACGTAGCATCTACAGTCGTCGTCTGATCCGTCCGTCTGCCCACATATAACAGCGTAAAAACTACCCAACCAAATTGTTTGAAATTTAACATATAGAATCGTTGCAAAACTTTGTCGAATCATTTCAAATTTTATGAAAATCGAATCACAACTTAAAAAAATTTCTTCATAAATGATTCAGATAAAAGTTTTCTTCACTCTAATAAATCCTATTATACGTATTTAATTCAATGATATCCCATGATAGGTTATGATTCTAGATCGCCATGGTGATTATTATATTAAATCCTATCATACGTAATTAATTCAATGATATTCCAGGATAGGTTATGATTCTATGTTGCCATGGTGATTATTATATTAAATCCTATCATCCGTAATTAATTCAATGATATTCCAGGATAGGTTATGATTCTATGTTGCCATGGTGATTATTCTATTAAATCCTATCATGCGTAATTAATTCAGTAATGTCCCATGATAGGTAATGATTCTAGGTTCCCATGGGGATGACGTCCTATTTAAGATGGAGTCCTATTATTTCCGTATTACTGAATTTAATATATGTAATCGTATAAAATAAAAAGTTTTAAATTTCAAGGCGTAAAATTCCTTTAATTTATATGCACTCGTAATAAATTGCATATTCATGCATTTTTAAAAAGAGTGCAACTTGTTTAAGTTATATTATTACAAATTTAAATTATAAAAAATATCAAATGCTTTCCCAAAAAACTTTTTTTTTCCAGAAGTTTTGTTACATATTCCCTTTAATTTATGAGAATTTTTTTATATTAAACAAAGAAACTACTACGATTTCTGTATTTTTATATTTACATCTGAATGCTAATATTCAGTTAAAGGACACAATAATCAAATATCAATTCAAAATATTCAATTAAAGAATTAAAGGACACAACATTCAGTGATATATTTACAGATATATATACAAATGTTTATCAAACGCTTTTTTTTTTTTAAAGTTTCTTGCAAAATTTGCAGAAAAAATCTTCTTTACTTCTTATTGCTGTTTTTGTGCAACTCGAGTGGATCCATTCCAAACAACCATCGCATCTAACGCAGTTATCTTTGCAATCATTTTTGCAAATTTTGCACCACCATATGTTTATTTTTTTTCTCATTTGTGCAGTCTGTTGCAGGGTAGTCCATCAATCTTCAGTGAAGTATTTTTTTATGCCACGTAAATCAACTGAATCGTCTATTGCTCCGCAAGGCACATTCGCAGGTATTGTTTCCACGAATTTCTCATCAATCTGCGCGCCTTGGAGAGCTTCTTTAACTACTACAGCATCATCGACAAACCACCTCAACATTTTTTCATGCTGAATATGCAACTGTTGTCTGTGAAATGGCAATGGACGAAATTTTTTCTTCCTGGTGACGCTAACTACCGTTTTTGAAAAACCTAAACGAAATCAATATATTTAAAATTTTTAGTAAAATAGTGAATCAGGAGTTTTAAAGGATATACAAAAAGTAATTTTCAAAAATCAAAAATTACCTTTAGAATTACCACGCCTTTTCATAGGTTGTGGTAGCTGAAGTTTTTGACAAACATTTTCCTCTAAAATAAGTAAATAAATAAATAAATAAAAATAATAGTGTTTCATCACAATTTTTTTTAAATTTCTCTTTAACTATAGATTAGTTCCTTATCAGCAATTAAAAAGAAAAAAAAAACTTAAAATATGATGAATCATGAGACGAAAAATTAAAAAAATTCTATACCTTTTTTGATAAAAATTTCATACATACATATGTTAGTAACAAAATATCCCTTCAGATTGCATTTAAAAAACTGATTTCAGCAGTTACCGTTCATAGCCAAATATGTATTCCAATTCTTTTGAACAGCCCTGTATCTAATCTGTAGGTTGATATTTATACTACATAATGGGAAAAATTTAGTGTAGCAAGAAAACGCATAACAGGTTGAAATTTCTCTTTCAGCAATTTATACTAATAGATGGAAATATATTTGAATACTTTTGTACAGCTATGTAGTTCACCTATAGTATCTTTATTACAAGCCTCTATTTAGCTAAAATTTAATTCAAACTAAAACACTCTTCGAATTACTGAAATCCCATTTCCAGAAATTATCATCCATAGACGGTCATATAACCAATTTTTACGTGACTCTGTATATCATTTTATCTATACTCTACAAACATTTCTTAGTAAACTAAATGCAGTTCAGCGTAAAAATGCATATGTCATTTAAAAACCACCTTTAAGCAAGCAATTTGTTCTCATACCCAGTAACTCTTACGAATTCTTTTGTGTAGCCCTGTATGTGAACTATAGCATTTATACGCATCATACATATGCACAAATATAGTGAAACATAAAAGCGTATATCATAATTAAAAATACCTTTCCAGCAATCATCGCTAATGTACAGTACTACGGATACAATATAGTATCTGAAAACTTTTGTGTGTCCCTGTAAATGCTATGCACTTCGTATTATACATAAAATAAGTTAGACTAAAACTCAGCGACGTATATCAATCATTATATATGAAATAGTTTAACATAATTAAATACGCCGCAAACACCCCCCCCCCCCCCCCCCTTATATCCTTATGTAACAGAATTCTTTTGTGTGGCCCTGTAAATGAATAATAACTATTCTTTGCACCGCATATTCTACAGAATGCATGTTTTAGTGCAATTCATAAATACATATCAATTTTATTATGTTTTAAAGCGTGTAACTTCATTAAAGATAATTTTTAACGCTCTTTTCAACTTTGTTGGAAACTGTAAAAAAAAAAAAAAAAAAAAAAAAAAAAAAATGGTAGCTAAGGTAATGGATCAAAATATTTTAAAATTTACGTTCATTGATGGTACATTAGCCATCTGTACAAATGCCTTGATTCTGTAGGAATCACATAGATAATATAGAATCGCATATCAAGTCTTGAAAAAATAATTGAAAAATAATTATTAAACAATTTTCTAATAAAACTTTGGAGAAGTTTACCTTCAAATCTTGACGGGTACCATCTAGTAAGGTATTTATTTCAGTAAGGGTTGCAGACATATTAAAATAGATTTTTCTATAAACTATCTCTAAGTTATCTCAAACAAATGAAAATAAGGGATGAATACATTTATCATTACCTATATATGTGGATGGCAAGTTGCTACTGCAAGTCGGATTATGATAGGCTTGTTGTTGACTTGGCACTTCTATTAAAGTAATAATAATAATAATAATCACATATCCAAAGATTTTATATAAAAATTATTCATGAGGAATTTAAAAAATATCAATGTCTTCTAAAAGGCTATTGGAGATAGAGGGAAATTGAATTCACAAATAACATACACTAAATGGAGAGATAGGCACATACATGATGATTGTTTCTTTAATATCCAGTAATCAATTAATGCAGAATGAATTGACAGCAACAGACTATGTATCTGTACGTGTGTGTATACATATGTAATTAAAATAAAATTGCTTATGTAAACTGAATAGAGAAGCCATTTAAATATGGGGAATCATTAACATTTCAAAAGTAAACTATAAAATGCGATTTAGGTTATACAATTACTATAAGGGTAATGATAATATCAGAAGGGCCTACAAATGAGGTATAATTTTTATATACGGTATTTATTTCGTTAAGTGCTGCACACATATTGAAATAGATTTTTTCTTTAAACTGTATGTGAAACAAATGAAAATAAGGATCACTACATTTATCATTGCTTATAAATGTGGATTGCAATTTGTTACTGGAGGTCGGATTATGAATCTCCTGTTGTTGGCTTGGCACTCCCATAATATATATATATATCGCTCACCCGCAAGCAAAGTGACACATCTCGCAAAAATTCATTTTGCATTTTATTCCACTAATAGGTTTGTCGTAGGTGTGTCTTTCTACACAAAACGTTTCATAAGTGTCGTCATACGGGAAATCACTTCATTACGCTATTTGTCCATTCGTGGCCACAGAAGAGGAGTGGATTATGTGGGGAGGTAAATTTATCCAAACCTCATCGTATGGTCTTCATTCTTAAGGGTTTTATGCTTTTATGCACGTTTTTACTCCTGCATGCTGAACTGAGTGCTATAATTTCAAGTTCCAGTACAATCACGCAATCCCTCATTAGTTTTTGGGGTTCATTGGTTAAGGGTAAAGGGGGCTAGTCCCCCCCCCCCCCCATTAATTTATATAAATGGGTTTTTCATGCATAAATATTCAATTTGCTCCAAATTTGGTATACCGGTTTATTGTGTTAAGGAGCTTCCCTGATTAGATTTGGAAGCTCATTATTTAAGTATAAAGGGGGGAAAGGGGGCCACGCCCCTTAATTTAGATAAATCGGTTTTTCATGCAGAGTTATTCGATTTGCTCCAAATTTCGTATACCGGTTTATTATGTTAAGGAGCTTCCCTGATTAGATTTGGAGATTCATTAGTTAAGTATAAAGGGAGGAAAGGGGGCTAGACCCCCCACCCCCTTTAATTTAGATAAATGGGTTTTTCATGCAGAGTTATTCGATCTGCTCCAAATTTCGTTTACCGGTTTATTATGTTAAGGAGCTTCCCTGATTAGATTTGGAGGTTCATTAGTTAAGTATAAAGGGAGGAAAGGGGGGCTAGACCCCCCCTCTTAATTGAGATAAATGGGTTTTTCATGCAGAGTTATTTGATTTGCTCCAAATTTCGTATACCGGTTTATTATGTTAAGGAGCTGCCTTGATTAGATTTGGAGATTTATTGGTTATGTATAAAGGAGGGACAGGGGCTAGTGTCCCCTTAATTTAGATAAATGGGTTTTTCATACAGCGTTATTCGATTTGCTTCAAATTTGATATACCAGTTTATTACGATATGGCTTCCTTCATTAGATTTGGAGGTTCATTGGTTAAGTATAAAAGGGGGAAAGGGGGGCAATCGCCCCTCCCCTTAATTTAGATAAATGGGTTTTCATGCAGAATTATCTAATTTAGTTTTTTTTTTTTTTTTCAACCGGATCCGAACTTGAAGGTTCCATTTGAAGTCAACCCGAAAACCGACCACAACCAGGTTTCGGATTGAGTTCAATTAGAACTTTCAGGTTCGGATCGGGTTGCCGGTGGACGGAGATTATTTTGTCTGGCTTGCAACGGATTCAAGTTCTTTCTTCAAGATAAGTTCTTTGGAATATTTTTGTCGGTTAAGATTTGGTTCGGGACGGGTTTCAGGTTGACTTCGAATGGAATTTTTAGGTTCTGGTAGCGTTGCGTGTCCACGGAAACTAATTTGTCTTGTTCGGGTCCGGTTATGGATCTTTGGAATATTTTTGTTGGTTATCAGATTTGGTTCGGGATTTCGGGTTTTTTCAAATGGAACTCTCAGGTTCGGGTCGGGTTGCATGTAGACAGAAATTATTTTGTCTTGCTCGGATCGGGGTACGGTCTGTTGTAATTTATTTTTCGGGTTTGCGTAGGGTTATGCGTTAATAAACCTAATAAAAAGAAAATTGCCCTGATAAACTGATGTCATTGAGTTCACAGGCTATTCACACTAATTGTATATTATACTCTTATTTCAAAGAATAATGCCCCTCGAAATATAAATGAAGGGATTAGTCCCCGTTGCCCCCGTTTCTACTTAACCAAAGAACCTCCAAATCTAATCAGGGAAGCTACTTAACATAATAAACTGGTATACCAAATTTGAAGCAAATCAGATAATTCTGCATGAAAAAACCATTTCACTAAATTAAGGGGGAGTATTAGCTCCCCCATTTCTCACTTTATGCTGAACCAATGAACTTTCAAATCTAATCAGAAAAGCTCCTTATTAGAATGAACCTAGAAAAAAAATTAAACTAAATTAGATAATTCTGCACAAAAACCCATTTATCTAAATTAAGGGAGGTGCAATTGCCCCCCTTTCCCCCCTTTTATACTTAATCAATGAACCTCCAAATCAAATGAAGGAAGCCATATCGTAATAAACTGGTATATCAAATTTGAAGCAAATCGAATAATTCTGTATGAAAAACCCATTTATCTAAATTAAGGGGACACTAGCCCCTGTCCCTCCTTTATACTTAACCAATAAATCTCCAAATCTAATCAAGGCAGCTTCTTAACATAATAAACCGGTATACGAAATTTGGAGCAAATCGAATAACTCTGCAAGAAAAACCCATTTATCTAAATTAAGGGGGGGGGGTCTAGCCCCCTTTCCTCCCTTTATACTTAACTAATGAACCTCCAAATCTAATCAGGGAAGCTCCTTAACATAATAAACCGGTATACGAAATCTGGAGCAAATCGAATAACTCTGCATGAAAAACCCATTTATCTAAATTAAGGGGGAGTCTAGCCCCCCTTTCCTCTCTTTATACTTAACTAATGAACCTCCAAATCTAATCAGGGAAGCTCCTTAACATAATAAACCTGTATACCAAATTTGGAGCAAATCGAATAATTTTGCATTAAAAACGCATTTACCTAAATTAGGGGGGGGGGGCTAGACCCCCCCCCCTTTCCTTCCTTTGTACTTAACTAATGAATCTCCAAATCTAATCAAGCCATTTTTAACATAATAAACCAGTATACCAAGTTTGAGCTAATCGAATAATTCTACATGAAAAACGCATTTATCTAAATTAAGGGGAGAGGCAATTGCCCCCCATTTCCCCCCTTTATACATAATAATGATCTTCCAAATGTAATCAGGGAAGCTGCTTAACATAATTAATCGGTATACCAAATTTATAGCAAATCGAATATTTCTACATGAAAAACCCATTTATATAAATTAAGGGGGGGGGACTAGCCCCCCTTTTCCCCCTTTATCCTTAACCAATGAACCCCAAAAACTAATCAGGGAAGCCCCATATCAGAATGAACCTAGAAAAAAAATTGAAGCAAATCGGATTTTTCTATCAAGAGTTATCGCGTTACGTACATACGTACAGTCGTGGGAAAAAAAAAAGTAAACACCCCCTACTAACTCCTCAACAAATCATCATAGAAGAAAGTTACTGGTACCGAACGATTGGAAATAAAGACTACTTTTAAATGATGTACCGTATTTTCGGGTGTATAACCCGCATCCAGTGTATAGCCCGCACCCCTAAATCGAGCAGTACCATAAAAAAAGTTCGTGTATAAGCCGCGGAGCTGCATCGTTGTATAGCCCGCGGGCTATACACCATCTACGAATGTATATTTCGACCAGGGTTTACGCCGCATGTGAAATTTCCGCGGTAATCGCGAATGGCGTGCTAAACAGAAACACATTAATAAGTAGAATTAAGAAATCATAAAAATGAAATTATTAATTAGAAATAAATAATTTAAATGCAAAATTCGAAATTATTAATATAATTTAAATAATATAAATACGAAAAACTACACTAAAATTGCGTGAAACTTGCAGCTTAAATTCCGGCATATGGCACGCATTATTTATTACCTTTGTATATCGCGAATGATTTTGCAACAAAAAATTAATTAAACTGAAATTTTAAAAACCACAAGCACCGAAATTACAGGGCTCCCACTAGATCCGTTTTTTTGCTTCAAGTCCGTATTGGTCCGTTTTTTCATTGTTAGGTCCGTAAAGTCCGTTTTTGGCACTTTTAACCGACTTTTATTTAAAATTTTCCGATGTTTGGCATTTAGCAGAGCATCGCGGAAAAATCGCGCTTTTCGCAAATATATTCCAAAAAATACCATTAAATTTCGTTAATCGATCACGAAAAGAATCGCCAATTTTGTCAAAGGATTGCGAAAATGCGCAAATTTCTTCAAAAGATCGTGAATTTCGTTAAAAGATCGAAAAAAAACGCGGTCAAAAGATCGCAAAAAAGACTAATTTCCTCAAAAGATTGCGAAAAAAAGCGCAAGTTTTGTCAAAGAATAGCCAAAAACGCGTTTTTCGTCAAATGGTCGCAAATTACAACAAAGGATCGCGAAAAACACGCAAATTTCGGCAAAGGATCGCGAAAAAAATGAGAATTTTGTAAAAAGATAGCGTTTTTGAAAAAAAACGCGAATTTCATCAACAGATCTCTCAATAAAACGCAAGTTTTATCAAAGAATCGCGGAAAACGCGATTTTCGTCAAAAGGTGGCAAAAAACACGCGAATTTCGGCAAAAGGTCTCTCAATAAAACGCAAATTTCGCCAAAAAATCGAAAAAACACGCGAATTTCGTAAAAGGATCGCGAAAAAACGCGAATTTCGTCAAAATATCGCGAAAAAAACGGTCAAAAGATTGCGAAAAAAAACACGAATTTCGTCAAAAAATCGAAAAAAAAAAAACTAATTTCGTCAAAAGATTTTAAAAACTTTAATTTCGTCAAGAGATAGTGAAAAACATATAAATTTCATCAAAGGATCCCGAAAAACACGCAAATTTCTTTAAATAGTCGTTGAAAAATTCGTGCAATTCAATCTGTCTTAGAAGGTTTGTAACCTCTACCAATAACAATGGCTTTAAGATAATGAATTTGAATCGGAGCAAGCGTTTTCTTTATAACAAATTATACTTTGAACATTTAATAATTAGTGACAATTGAAGGAAAGGAGGGTTTCCTTGCTTATTTTATTTTACGATTTGCGAAAATAGTTTTCTTTTGATCTCTTTTTTTACAAAATATGTGCTCCCTTTTGGTCCCCTTTTTTACTGCACAAGTTGAGTGGGAGCTCTGGAAATATGAAATTATTAATTTGATATAAATAATATAAGTACGATATTCAAAATTAATAATTCATTATGAATAATATTTAAAAGAAAAAATCCCGTTAAAATTGAGTAAACTTTTCTATACACTAAAGATCGTCATGAGAACGATTGGGCGTTAGCAATCTCAACTTTAATTTCTTAAATAGTGTGCTCGAACGACATTAAAATGACGACGTGCTAAAATGACATTTATTTTCACAGTGCCATATATTAAAATTATCTACAAATAGATAATAAACGTATTATTTTTAATATTTAGCGCTATGTACAAATAAAATAACGTTATCACATCCCTTTTCGCCAATTGAATAAGATATAAAAATTCTCATTTTAATCATTTCTAAAATAATCTGTAGATCGGGAATACAGATGTTTTTGGTTTCTTTAAGGTGGGGGGGGGGGGAGGGATTAAAAAGAAACCTCGCACAATAATTCATCGAGATCCGGTAATTTTAAACTCATTTTTAAACGGAAAAGCATGGAATCTGCTGGCATATCTATCAAAGTGATTTGAAATCGAATGCGTTTTTCCATTTTCGATAAATGTATTATATCTTAAGTTATAAGCAATTGCTATTTGATGATGACCTTTCTCGAGCTGTCTCATCTGGAAATTCAGTTAAAAAATCAACTTTCAGCATTTTCTAAATGTTTTTTCCCTTATCAAAAACTGAAAAACGCTGTTCGACTTCGTTAAGTATTAATAAATGCGGCAATAGTTTTATACATTTAAAATTAAAAATGACTTATAGTGAATGCAGCCGTTATTTATGTGTGTATGCGTGTTTTATAATAAAGTTATCAGAAACAAAACAAAACTTTTTATTTAATTCGAATCGGTTTTATTTAATTCCAAACAATTTGCAAGAAATTTCATGAAATACTTTTATTATTTCTTTGCACGTGGAGCGATAAGGATTATAAACATTATATGATTCATGCTAACCACTTCGAAAAGATATCACGTGCGATCCTAAAGCTATTTTCTTTTCTTTTCCCTTCTTCTATCGCTCTGTTTGGAACTTTTTAGCTGTCAGAATCTCGAAGAAATAAATATAAATTTCAATTAGAAGATTTTGCTTTAAAAGCATTTATACACGAAGTGATTACCAAGAAAAAAAAAATACTTACCATCACTGTGCTGTTTCTTAAATACAAGATGATTTAACAATGCAATTTAATCTGATTTATTTTATGGTCGTTTTTGAGAATATTTGGCGTTATTGTAGATGTTTTAAAAATACTTCTTGCATGAACATTTAAAAGTTATATTTTATATTTATTACAATCACTTGGTACAGAATTGAATCCTGCATTGGGTCGGGTAATCGGATAGTACCCGAACCCGACTCAAGTTCGGGTCGGGTTGGCGGGATTTTTTTTTTCTTTCTTTTGCGTGGGTCGGGTTGGAATTTGATTCGTTCGAGTTAACTTTTTTTTTTTTTCTCTCCAAATGATGATGCTGAATATTTGTTAAAATGGTAAAAGCCGAAATAATTTGATACAAGAAAAACATAGACTACTTTTCCGTAAATGCATTAAAATATGGATTAATTTTCCTTCATTTTAGTTTCTGGTTTTAATATTTCGGTTGACAAAATTTGTTCTTGTCGGGTCTCGAGTTGACTTTAAATAGAATTTTCGGATTCGGATAGGATACAATCCGGACCTTGCAGTTCAGGTTCAGAGTAGAGTCCAACATTTGATCCTCTAATCTGATTTTACCTGCTATTGTTTTGTTATGGATAGAGGGGGGGAAATGTATTTTTTCTAGAAAAATACATTTTTTTACAAATAGATTATTTTCTCAGAAAATATGGAATATTAAGCATTTAAAAAAAATTATATCCACTAATATGTTTTATGTATCCTATGAATATTGTTTTAAATCGTTTTTATAGGATTTTCATTTAAAACGTACACATTAGAGAACTGCATGGACCTGGTTAATCTCTTTTTATTAGACTCGGGCCGGACCGCGATCGAGCTTAATTTTTATCTGCGGCCGCTCCGGGCCGGGACTGGAGAACTACTTTTTTTTTTTCGGGGCCATGTTAAACCGGCAGGTTTTCGCGAAAATAACAGTGAAATTTTTCCTTTGTTCGACGAAATCTTTTGAAATTTATTTCATTTTATTAAATTATAGAGAAATATATTTTAAAAAATCTTTCTAGAACTTCAAAATTATTTTTTCTTAAATATTTTTCTTCCATTTTAAATTACATTATATTTCTAATGAGTTATCATTTAAATGAATTTCTCTAAGTAATCAATAATGTTGCCATTCCATATTTCATAGATTGTGGACATACTAGTTTAAGCTGCAAAATGTTCGCATGAGTATGTAAAAAATATATCTTAAATAATTTTATTTATAGGATCCCGGACTTGATTTAATTGATTTTTCTTGGCTGGGTGGGCCAAATTTTTAGCATAAATGGTTCAAGTTTAGCCCAGGCAGGGCCAATATATTTCGATCGCCTGGGTCTAAAAATTTCGGATCACCCACATTATTTTAAAATCTCATTAATATGAAATTTCTCATCTTTTGTATCTGAATTTTTGGAAGTGATAAAAAAAATTTAATTGCGCGTAAACGCCGCATCACTAGAAACGCCGCATCGCTTGAAATTTTAATTTAAAACACGTAAACGCCGCGGCGTTTCTTCCATAAATTACGGTACTAAAATCTTTTTTTTTTTTTTAATAATTCCATAATAATAAAGTCAGATTTTAACTTATTTATTATTATCATTATTTTTAATCTGGAAAAAAAAGTCACTTTTTTTTCCCTTTAAAAATAACAAAATTATTGTCAGAGGTAATTCAAGAAATATTTTCGTTTTTCTACGCCCCACCAGTGGCCGAGAGGTTCTGCTCTCAAAAGCTGGTAGACGGGAGATCCTGGGTTCGAACCCAATCGTGCCCGTCGGCCTAATCGTTCGGAGTTTTCTTCTAAACTTGGATTTTTGTGCGTAAATACGGGTTAGGTTCCGTTAGAAAGACCCCCACGGAGGGCATCTCCGCCTCTCCGGGCCCATTTCGTAGATAATTAGCTATCATAAGCAACACAATACACAAATTTTTCCACAATATTTTTTTTTTTCATATCAAAAAGTAAATGTAATTATTATGCTAATTGCATACATTTCTGGCAAACATTAAATACCATTTATCTCAGTTTAATTTTTTGAATTGCAGCAGCAGATAATAGGTAAATTATCACAACAGTAACTTTGAGAGAACTGGATGTAATATACAACTGGAGCCATTAATGGCATTTTACCTTCTAGAAAATATGTTATTATTATTTTAAACAATAATTACTATAAGTAATATAAAACTACTGTATAAAAAGGCAAATTCGCTCAAAAATATTTATTTTAATCACTGGAATCGGAAAATCCTTCAAAATCGGAAGTTTCCGAGTCCGTCATAAACAAACCAATAATATCTCTATTTCCAAAGACAGAAATAAATAATAATAGCATTTAAACAGTAAAAAAACATTACAAACACGGGAAAATTCTTTAAATTTCGCGGCATAGCGAAAAAAATTTACAAATTTCGACGATTTTTGAAATTTTTTCGGGTTTAAAAATTATAGAAAAATCACGATTTTCCGTTTTTTTTTAAATCTTTGTATAGTCCGCACCGTGTATAAGCCGCAGCGGCTGTTCCAAATGTTTTTTTCTTGTATAACCTGCGGGCTATACACCCAAAAATACGGTATATAAAATTTTCTTAGGGGTCATCTACATATTAAAACGAATCCTAACTTCATTTTTTTCAATGGCAATACCCAATTTTAACGAGATATTTCAAATCTTCGGTTCAAACTATGCCTAGACACCCAATTTCAAGTCATTTGAATGATAAGTTTTTGAATTATAAACCTTCAAAATTTAGTGCTTCTAATGTTAAATTATATTTTCATATTTTTATTTATATCTCCCGAAATTATGCTCCTAATGTGCTAATTTTTTTTGTGGTAATAATACTAATATACCAAAACATAAATAAGCTGAATTTGCAATTTTTATAATTTTATGATATGAATTATGAAATTAATATTCGAAAAAATTATGAATTGCAACCTACAATTTTTTTGATGGATTTAGATTTATTAAGTCCTGCTTTATGGAAATTCAAAATTTTCACATTTTTCTTCCAAGTAGTTTTCAAATTATGCTTAAAAAACCGCAAAATGATGGTTTAAGGGGCCGTCTATGATGGAAGTGAGTAGACATTTTGAAATTTATTCTGCCGTACTGTAATCTAACACGCTTCATTGGCTCCTTGAGTGGCGCTTAAGATGCCTTGATCAAGGAAGCGGCCCTCTCGGTTAACAATCTAGTACGGAACTTCAATTTGGATTCAGCCCTTAAAATACACTCGTTTTAAAATAATTAATTTCTCGGAAACTTATGGTACGAATTGCATAAAAATTCGTTTTTAGGCTAATTGAAGGGTGTAGAGTTCATTTATGCTGTCAGAATTGGGTACTGCTATTGAAAAAAACAAAGTTATGGTTCGTTTTAATATGTAGGTGGCACCCTAAGCAAATTTTATATACATCATTTAAAAGTAGACTTTATTTCCAATCGTTCGGTACCAGTCTTCGGTACTTTCTTCTACGATAATTTGTTGAGGAGTTAGTAGGGGGTGTTTACTTTTTTTTTTCCACGACTGTACGTACACACGTACATACAGAATCGGCGGGTACATAAGCTCTCAGGCTTTGATAGCCTGTGAGCTAAAAATATCACCCTGATCGGATAATAAGTGGTCATTTTTCAATTAGCCTAACGCTTTCTAGGCTCTTTGCAATAAGCCTGAAAAATATCAGGCTAATTGGAAAAAGGAGATGGATTCTCCAATTAGCCCGGCTCTTTGCAAAGAGCCTTAGGCTGTTTGCAAAGAGGCGGATTTCTCAATTAGCCTACGACATATATATCACAGCCGCAGCAAAGATAATGCGAGTAGTGCCCCCCGCACCAGGCGCCGTCAATTAACCCCTTAATTCTCGCCCCCGTCAATATCACGGGCTGATGTGTCGTTCGTTATTTCTCGTGCCCGTGATATTTCCGGGCTGGAGATTTATTGCTGGAAAAAACTCCTGAAACCAGAAAAATTTAACTGGCATTTCCGTCTTTGAATAGTAGCGTTTGGTTTGGTTTTTGGCGCTGATTGTGATGTTGGACTTTGTACTGCATGTTTCGATATATGTCACACTCAGAAAAAGTATTAATAATCAAATTTTAATGTATGTTATATTATTTCAAATATTATTTGTAAAAATGTGTTTGATGATGATAAGTTAAGATCTAAGATGTGAAAAATATTGGTCTTATTCGCATTAATTTGTATGGTGTAAAACAAACATCAAAACACAGAATTCTCGCATGATGGCTTTTCCACAAATGTGAATTTGTTCTATAACATCTTTCTTTTCGCCTTAAAAAAAAACTAATTGCATATTTTATATAGAAACCTGATAATTATTCAATTTCTGTAATAAAAAAATAGGTACTTTTTTATGGTTTTTCCAAATAGTAAGAGATCATTAAGGGGTTAAGATAGGCGGGGACAGGTTTCATCAGCGCCGTCAGTCATCTCTATAATAATCATACATTTACCTTGATAAAATTTCCAAACAACGCCGCCATTTCAAAATTTCTTTTTTGGGGGCAGGGGACAAGGTTTATTTAGAGGACAGCAAATATTTAATTTGATCTTATGTATACCAACTTACACATTTATATATGTATGTGTGTGTGTTAATCATTTTAAATTTATTTCTAAGGCAATTTCGTTTTCGTTCGAAACAAGGAAGATGGTAAAAATTCTGTTTCGTTCTTAAAAACATTTTTTAGTCTTTTTTTCTATTCATACGGGGATGAAAATTTATCTGAATGTTACCATAAAGTTTACCTAAGATCTAAATTTTGAATTAGAAATTCACAAAGACAAGTGTCAAACATACTTCAACATGAAAGCTGTCAAAAGTAAAAAGAGGAGATCTATATGTTGGTATGCTTACAACATTTTCTAAATATTATTGCATTTCTTTTCTTTCTTTTTTATATTTCAAGTAAGTAAAAAGCTAACTGGAAGTATCAAGAAATTTATTACACTTACTATGCTCATTTTATACAAAAGGATGAATAACTTGACTACTTAAATAAAATGGTGGAGTTGCAAATTATATTAGATTTAATTAAGGGTGTTCTCAAATCCAAAAGAGCAACTTTCTGACGTAAGTTACGCAATAGATCTTTCAGAAAATAGTGTCAAAGTGGGCGTTTTGAAGCGAATTTCCGCACAGAGGAAGAAAGAGCACTCAACAGAGGTCAAAAAACGTGTTTGTCACGTGATCAAAATCGCTTATAACTCAATAGGTAATTGATTGATCAAAAAATGGGAAAAAACAGTTCAATTCCAAATCGCTTCCATGGCCAGGCTTTCCAGTTTTATACCTTTCCGTTAAAAAATGAATTTGTAAATGTGTAAAAACGTTTTGCGCTTGTTGAGCAGAGCAGTTAAGAACAGCCTTAAATATCACTTTTAATTTTTAAATTACTTGCTTTTTATGCTAGATAACAACTTGTTATTTTTTTAATTTACTGAATTTATTTTATTTACAGCCCTAATGAATTAAGTTTGGAAATATTTTTTTACGTCAGGCAAAACACCTAAGCTTTTCAAATAATTTTCATTTTAGACTTTAACACGTCTTTACATAATTTTTTTAATGTAGAAAATTTGTGTACAACCACCCTCCCAACCTCCATTCTAATTGAAGTAACCCCCCCCCTCCCCCCCCCCACAGCCGCACCCCAGAAGAACAAGGAGACAAATAAAAAAAAATATATATATAAGTACCTGATATTTATATTCTGATTCTCCGTACCTTACAAAATTTTATCATTGAGGCAATGCAGGTTTTGAGATACCTTTTAAAGCCCCCCCCCCCGCCCCCCCCCAACATCTCCGTCCGAAAGAGCAAGGACGCCAGATTTCAAAAGATCATGCCAACCTGGTGTTTATATTCTGAGATTAACCATGTGTATTATTATCAGACTTATTTAATATGTGATTTGTAAATGGTGCGCTTTTTTCCGGGGCGCTTTTTTCCGGGGGCGCTTTTTTCCGGGGCGCTTTTTTTCCGGTTCGCTTTTTTCCGCCTACCGTTATTGGGTATCACTATAGCATATGTTCGGGGAGAGAGACACTGAAAGAATACGTTACATTACGGTCTATGGGGAAAAATCGTTTGCGGTGTATTTTAATGATATTATACTATTTTCAACAAACTAAGTTATATATGTATCACTGAGATGCACTACACCGCGCTTACTGTAGAATATACCGCGCATAGAATTTGTCGTTCATTTACAGGGACAAACATGATAATTTAGTTTCAGCCAGCTTCAGACGAAATTGAACAATAATTGCTGGAAGTGAATTTTCATTTGTGGTATGCGTTTTTAAATTGAACTGTTTTTTAATTACTTGGTGTGTATAACTTCTATCGATCATATACAGGGGGGCACAAAAGTTCTCAAATACATTTCTGTTTAGTTACGAAAATTCCTGAATGGAAATTTTCAAAAATTGGGTTTTTAACTGCGTTCTGTGTTTTTCAAACAGTTTATTTAGACACAATGTTACACCTTAATAAACTATGAAGTTTTGTTATAGTATTATGAACGTGTTGTAAAGTGTTACATAATCTATGCTGAAAGCATGTTTTTTTTTTTTTTTTTTTTTTTTTTTTTTTTTAACGCTATGGAGAGATATTTAACAACCAACAGATTAAAAAACTTTAATAAGTTTAATTTAAATTAAATTTTAGTTCTTATTTTAATTTTCAAACGATTTTCTCTGCAATTCAAAATGAAAAGCAAGGTTCAAAATCAAGTTTGGCCCGTGTGTGATACAGACCCTAATGATTGAGACTATGAGCGTCCCCCCATTTATTTTCTCAAGATTACACCACCGCCAGGAAAGGAACAGATTAACTTACGTTTCACGTAGTTCACGCTTAACTCAGTAAATTACCCCTAAAGTGGGTGTGTGAAGGTGAGAGATTATGGGAATAGTCAAATAGCCATACCATACACTGTAAGGACACAGATACTGTATTACTTGATTTGACTTGGCTAAAAATATGAGAATTGGGGAATTGGGCAAAAAATCTCTGGCTGTTGTCATCCCAGGGGTCATGGGTCAGTGCGTGGTGAAATATAAAAAATAAAACATGAAAGAAAAGAAAAATGTTATACTTACAGTTTTCAATATAACCGAAATATAGTCCGGAATATTTCCAAATTCACGGAGGACCTGCTGGCCAAAGCCAAAAAATTTGGTTCAATTCTATGCCTAACTTCATACACTTTTCGATGGTACAATAAAGAAAAGCTCACAAAAATCGCTATTAAAGCGACCTCTTCAAGCAGATTTTTTTTTTAATTCAGGGAGAACCTACTGGCCATAGCCAAAAACATACACAAAAAATTTGGTTCAATTCTATGCATAACTTCATGCACTTTTCAATGGTACAATAAAAAAATTTAAAAAAAAAAACCTCACAAAAATCGCTATTAAAGCGACTCTTTCAAACAGATTTTTTTCAAATCCAGGGAAGACCCCTAAAACGTGTAAATCCGCCGAAAACCGGAAATCGAAAAAAATTCGATTACAATACTCTCTTCTATTGAAGATAGAAGAAAGGAAAAATAAGTACAATAAGTTTGTAAAAATCAAGTTCTTATCTGGTATAAAAATCATTCGATTTAAAAATCATATTTAAATCTAATGCTGTTATTTTGGGGATTTCATATATAACTTCAGATGTAACTGGTCATTCTCATATTTACTTTGTGCGCATAAATTAATGGTTGTAACCCATTTTCTTAATTTGGTTTGATTAGCATGCACACACATCACACACGCATGTAAGTTTTGATTTATGGTATCAACAGTAATTTTGAAATGCAAAAGATCTTGCCATGATATTTGTTTGATATATTATTTGTGTTAACTGATGAAATTACTTATTTGCAATTTTTGTTATTTCTGTAATTATATTAACTATAATTTGATTAATCAAAACATAAAATGTATAATGTTCTAACTAGAGAATTAATCGTTTAAAAACTATCAATTTAAATAGTGTCAGGTTTCTGACGCTAATGAGCAGGTAACTAATTAAGATTACTGTTATCTGATATTATCTTTCTACTTATTTATTGTATTTCATAAGTATCACTTTCTGCGTATATGGGTTTAAAGTAATATTTTTCCTTATCTTGAAGTTGAACCGAGCTATTATAGTTAAATCTTATGGTATGAACAACCCCCAATGTATCAATGAATTGCAGCTTCTCTTTCTACTCAAGAACGTAGATCACAGATAAGGCAAACAAAGACATTCCCGCGCTATCTGATAAGTAGTGAATGTCAACTGAAGAAGAAGTTTTAGATAAGAGAACGTATCCCTGCGGACATCAGGGGATCCCCGTCGTTTTTTATTCGAGGGATAGCCGAGAGAGAAGAGTAGTTCTGGCGAAGGCCTCAAGAAGTGAGGTTGGTGTGTGTTTGGTTGAGTTTTCGGGAGTGGAATGTATTATCTATTTCAAAAATAACAAAACATTATTTTACTACCTTCAAATAAAATGCACAAATTTATAATTTTTTAATTGATTAGCGCGTTTAAAACATTTACATTAGAAATTAGATCGATTTCAATTGAAAAAAGCAATTGAATACTAGCCACAGATAATTCCTTAATTCATTCAGATACATTTTCATTATGCCATCAGTAAATCTAGTTCTTTACATATAAAATGTTCTTTTATCGTTTGATAAGCTTTATCTTTGCAATTATTTATGTGTTAAAATTTTTTTGCGGTCAGTATTTAACATTTGGTAGGAAGCGTTTTAAATTAAAAATATAAGCTGAGGATAATTTTGTCTGAGTGAATAACATTTGATTAAAAGTGTTTATTTACTCTTCATGTTTTTGGAAATGAATGAAAGAGTGGACAAATTTCTTTGAATATTTAAAAGTGTTATTACTACATATTCATGGAGGTTTTTTTTAGGGGGTGAGGTGGGGGAAGGTGATTCTGGCGCTATAAATTTCTCTTTTTGGCCAAATGTTTTTATTATATTTTTTATTATATCCATGCTTAATGGAAGCTGGAAAACATTTAATTTCTGTGATTTTATTTAGCTGAAAAAAAAGAAAAAAAATAGCCTTCTATAATGTTCTGAAAAACATATTTGTACGAACGAAATTTGTTTGAATGAATTTCATTTGATTAAAAGTATATAAATAATACTTTTGTGTTCTTGTAAAATTAGCTTTGAATATGTGTTGATAGATACGCTGCTATGAAGTCGGGGATCAAATTTCTCTTTTTTAGTACTTTTCACCGTAGTTGAAAAGTTTTTATGAATTCGGTTTGTTTGTCCGTCTGTCTGTCCTTGCTCTAACTCGTTTAAATGTTGTCCGATTATTAAGAAGCAGAAAAACAACATTAAAAATGCACAAATAATACATAAAGAGCAGCAAACAGCTGTTTCGAATCTACTAGCGAGATTCTTCTTCAGTTTAAGATAGAGCAAGGCACAGCGTGCTAGATAAAGCAAGGATGGGCGAAATGACAGAGACGCGCCGGCTTATATATACCCGATGCGGG
Organism: Maratus speciosus; assembly: GCA_963932465.1. Classification (NCBI taxonomy): domain Eukaryota; kingdom Metazoa; phylum Arthropoda; class Arachnida; order Araneae; family Salticidae; genus Maratus; species Maratus speciosus. The sequence continues at coordinate 75,629,363 of OZ010796.1, read as the reverse complement.
TAGCGAATGCGCCAAAAATAACCAATGAGAGACGAGAAGATCAAACGACTGAGTGGACAAGTAGCGACATATACCTGAGAACAAGAGAAAAAGAAATCTAAAAGGGGGAAATTAAATTAATGCTTTCCAAATATTTGGAAAATCAGGAGTACTAGATAAGTCATTGACTAAAGAGTGGGAATTTTTAATGATGTGGTAAGCTTCCCAAAAAATCAAGATCAAGGTTAGAAGAGCATTTTTGAATAAGGATGGCTGTGGAAAATTTGAACCTATATTGAAAAGACCAACAATGTTGAGCAATAGAAGAACGTTTAAGCACCTGATTTTTAACATAACCTTCATGCTCTTTTAATCGAAATCTAAGAGCACGTTTAGTCTGGCCGATATAAAAAAGACCATACTGGCAAGAGATTTGGTAAATACCTCAGTTATCTACACTGTTAAAAATTTGCAGCATTCTGGCAGGTCATTTGACCGTTTTTTCCAAAAACGGTTACAACAACCGTAATTTAACACTATTCTGACCATATTATTGGCCATTTTATGGTTAGAATATAGTTAAATTATGGTTATGAAACCGTTATTTCAAAAAACGGTCGAATGACCTGCCAGAATGTTGCAAAATTTTTAACAGTGTAGGCGATCAATGGGGTGTTTGAGATTTGTAAAAGAGATTTTATTAACAGGAGAAAAAGTAACATTAAAAGATTGAGATTCTTAAGATTTTAGCAACTTGCTGACTGATTTTGGGGGAAAATGGCAACACAACTGAAGTATTAGAGTTGGAATTAGAAATGCTTTTCAGAATGGACGGATTTCGTCAATTTCTTATAAATAGAATCTATAATATTAGAGAAATAACCACGATCAACAGCGATAGCTTTGAGGTAATTAAGTTCCGCACTATGTAACTGAGGAGTGAAACAAATATTGGTAGCTCGAAAAACAAAAGTGCTGAAAGCAGCGAATTTATGGTTAGGAGGATGAGAAGAATACCTGTGAGGTGGGAGACTAACAGCAAAAGTTTGCGAAAGACGATAGTCTGTAAGCCATTTTCACAACGAATAACAAGAACATCCATGAAAGAAATATAATTATTGGTCTCAATTTCAGAGGTAAATTGAATGCAGGGATCAATGGAATTCATAATAGAGAAAATATGATTAATATCCGAATTCATTTCAGCCAGGACATAAATATCATCAACATAACGAACATAGAACGGAAATTTTAAAATTTCAAAAAATTTGACCTCAAAATAGTGCATATAAATATCGCATAAAATTGGACTAAGAAGATTACCCATAGCCAAACCGTCAATCATACGAAATAAATTTCCATTTAAAACAAAAGTATTTTGCGACAAGCAAGCGCGAGGGAGAAGGATAAGCTCCTCGATTCAAAAGAGGAGAAATGAAATTCATAAAGCCTTTTCTTGAAGCAATCTAAAGCCCCCTCAACCGGAACGTTAGTAAATAATGATTTAACATCAAAAGAAACCATCATGTGGCCTTGCGGCTTTATGTAAGTTTTTTAACAAAATCAAAAGAATTCTTAATAGTGAAACAGTTAGGGGAAAGTAGGGTAATCTCGCTCACTCAAATATCTCGAAATAGAATAGAATTTAAAACATGCGATCGGTACAGGCACCTAGCGAACTTCATCGTAAGTTCTCAGTAAGGATATAGTAACCGTCGGAAGGAAGATATTTTTGTGTACTCACGTTATTAGTTTGCAGTTGTTTTATTATAAAACTCTACAACATCTAACATGAAGATAAGTGTACATTCTTATTTTCAAATGTTAATTAACTCATTAGGTGTACAATATATATATATTTATCTGTACGTTCATGCTTTTATTTATTTTTGTAGTGCGTTGTTACGCCAAATATATGCATTAAAATCCAACATGACTATGAAGGGTGATGGCACTCACGTGGGATTCCAGATGCAGTTTTTCCAGTGTGCTACTTTTTTAAAATTCAAATTTCTTTACTGACACCACTTTTAGGTAGCTTTCTTTACAAAAAAGCTACCTATTGCAGCCGTTCGGAGGAAAGCGATTTCAAAAAAGTTTGGTATATTTTCATCGATCATGACCCCCAGACCCCGAAACCACCCTCCGTTCAAATTTGATATATATATATATATATATATATCTGACCTATGTCACACTGTAACTCCCGTAATTATGAACCGATTTCGATGTAATTCGGTGTGTACATAGTACATACCAATGTCTCGACCGAGTTCGTTGGCCAGCTTCATCCGCCGTTTTGTTTCAAAATGGCGGCTATTTAAAATTTTAAAAAAAATTTAAAACTTGAAATATGGTACCAAAAAATTAAAAATGGAAAAATATTTTTTTCTTATGTATTTGACCTTTATACAAAGATTCCGGAGCAGTTTTTGTTTAGTCTATATCTTAAAAAATGGCTGAGTTATAGCATTTTGAATTTCTAGCGTGGCTGACATTTTGAAACGTCCTGAATTTTGTCACGCGATAAAAGGCGTATTTATGAACCGATTTGGATGTAATTCGGTGTGTACATAGTACATGCCAATCTCTCGACCGAGTTCGTTGGCCAGCTTCATCCGCCATTTTGTTTCAAAATGGCGGCCATTTAAAAATTTTTTTTTATTTAAAATTTGAAATGTGGTACCAAAAAATTGAAAATGGAAAAATATTTTTTTCTTATGTATTTAACCTTTATACAAAGATTTCGGAGCAATTTTTGTTTCGTCTATATCTTAAAAAATGGCTGAGTTATAGCATTTTGAATTTCTAGCGTGGCTGACATTTTGAAACGTCCTGAATTTTGTCACGCGATAAAAGGCGTATTTATGAACCGATTTGGATGTAACTTCGTTTATACATAGTACATACCAATGTCTCGACCGGGTTCGTTGGCCAGCTTCACCCGCCATCTTATTTAAAAATGGCGGCCATTTAAATTTTTAAGAAAAATTTAAATTTGAAATGTGGTACCAAAAATTGAAAATTGAAAAAATATTTTCTTCTTATGTGTTTGACCTTGATAAAAAGATTCGGGAGCAGTTTTTGTTTCGTCTATATCTTAAAAAATGGCTGAGTTATAGCATTTTGAATTTCTAGCGTGGCTGACATTTTGAAACGTCCTGATTTTTCTCACGTAATAACAGGCGTATTTATGAACCGACTTGGATGTACCTTGGTGTGTACATAGTACATACAAATATCTCGACCGAGTTCGTTGGCCAGCTTCATCCGCCATCTTGTTTCAAAATGGCGGCCATTTAAAAAAATAAAAAAATAAAAAAAATTAAATGAGATGCCAAAAAATTGGAAAATGAAAAAGATTTTTTTTATGTGTTTGGCCTTGATACAAAGATTCCGGAGCAGTTTTTGTTTCTGAAAATTAGTTCTTTTGTTGATATCTTAAAAAATGGTTGATTTATAGCACTTTGAATTTCTAGCATGGCTAACATTTTGAAACGATCTTGTATTTGTCTCGCGATAACACACGTATTCGCCTATTTCGATGTAAGAAGGCATGTGGATAGTATACATCAACACCTCGACCAAGTTCGCTGGCCAGATTCATCAGCCATCTTGTTTCAAAATGGCGGCCATTAAATTAAAAAATATATATATATTTAAAGTGAGATGCAAAAAAATTAGAAATTGAAAAAGGTTTCTTTCTTAAGCATTTGATCTTGATATAAGGATTCAGGAGCATTTTTTGTTTGTCTTTACCTTAAAAAATGGCTCAGATATAGCAGTTTCAATTTCTATTGTGGGTGACATTTTGAAAAATCTGATTTTTTGCATGCGACAGCACTCCTATATATTAACCGATTCCGATGTGAGTGAGCATGTGCACAGCAATTACTAAGGTCTCGACCAAGTTCACTGCTTAGCCTCATCCACCATGTTGTCTTAAAATGACAGGCATTTTAAGAAATATCCGAATTTGGCAGCCAAATATAAGTTACTTTAAAGAAAAGCAGCTTGGATAAAGCTGACTAATTTCGCGAAATTCTCATTCATTATATTGATAAAAATTAGTATTGAATCTCCTATATTCGGTTTCCACTAAATTGAGCTTCGTGTGTTTGCATGATATAAGTTGGCTTTTTTTAAATAAGGATTATGAAAGCTACCTCTTCCTCCCGGCACTGGCCGGAAGGACTTTTTTAAAATGGCAAAATTCCCCTTGTTTTCGCCTTAATTAATATGTCATTAAACAAGGGGAATTTTACGATTTCAAAAAGTGGTGACAATAAAAAGAACCTGAATTTAAAACAAGTAATATAAAAATTTTGTTTTTAAAGTCAATTCCTATTTAGGTCATCAAAGAAAAATTTAATATAATCCCTTAAGCTAATATTAGTTTTTGTTGCATTAAAATATCTCAATTTGTTGATTTTCTATAAGCAAGTAGGTTTACAATGGAACCCTATGGAAATTAGGCGAAATATTAGAGATATCGCCAAGTTGGCGGTATTTGGCGACAGAACAGGGTCCCCCCTATGGTAACCCATTATAGATATGAAGATGCATTATATGCTTCAATAACCAATGGCCGCCATTTTGTCTCCCATGCAAAACTAAAATTAATTAATTAAAATTTAATTAATTAATTAATATTTGAAAAAACTGTATTAACATAAATTGTCATCCAGTACAAGTTTTAATAAAATTATTTCAACTTGATAGGATGAATAATGAGTATTTTATTAACGATTGAAAATTTGAACAAGATATATAAATAAATAAATAAATAAATATAGGGAGAGTGTGAACTAATAGTAGGAATTAAAAAAGTAGCCCACTGGCAACACTGTCCAGAAGTGCAACAGGATGAAAGCCACGAATAAATGCTTAGCTCTTTAACCCTTTCCGGCATGGTGGGTCATGGTTTCGCTGCATATTATATGGAAAGTAGTCACATAAAGTTTGCTGTGGTGTGAATAGTCCACACAACTACATATGTGACATTCCTCGTACTTAAATGTTGTATTCAAATTTTGAGCGCCATTACCCTACCACGTCGGGCATTAACGCTCAATCGATGGTTAATTAAATAAAACGATAAAAAAAATTCCTAAAACTTTTATGCAAATTATTTGATTGCAAACTGTTCCTTATACTTTGGACTTATACTGCATTAATATAATATTGAATTTTTGTGTAAATTTGACTAGCTATTCATGTTTTCCCTTAAGTGAGCGGCATTACCCTATTTTCCCTTACTGCTCAAAAGTGGAGAAAAAACAGAAACTAAATATTTGGTAAGCTTATAAGAAGCTGTACCGATACTAGAGACAATAGGTCTGAAAGGAATGTCATGTTTATGGACCTTAGGTCAAGCATAAAACCTGGCACAGTGCGCAACAGAAGGAATAAGAGACTTCTTAAAGTTAGCAGAAATAATGAAAGAAGACTTGATGGAAGACTTAATAGATTTAATTTCACTAGTGGAAGGGTCTTTGCGGATATCCACATAAGGACCATCATTAATTAATTTATGGGATTTTTCCAAATACGTAGATTTGTCGAGAAGAGCAATCTGACCACCTTTGTCAGCCTTGGTAATGATTAAGTTTGGATCAGAACGCAAATTTTTCAGACATTGCTTAACAGGATTTTTAAGATTGGGCTTATAAACATTAGAATTGAAATCAACAGTATTGGCAATAAGATGCTTAATGGACTCTTTTTTAGAAGAAGATAGAGCGCTATGCTTAAAGGCTCTTTCAATAGGAGCAATTAGATTAGGTAAAGGAGGATTAGAAGAGACAGAAAAAATTGTTATTTAATTTGAGAGCATCGAGCTGAAAGAAACACTAGAAAGATTGACAACAACATATTGGTTAACGACAGGCAAACATGACCTCCTGTCTATAAACTCAAAATAATGTGTAGAATTAACGAGGCTGATATGTAAAGAATATAACTCGAGCTCTACATGAGCAATTTTATGGCGAGTCTCTTGAATCAAAGCTCGTAAAAGAGTTAATTTAAAACGAAATAAGACCTTGTCAATTCTATTTGAAGAAAATAAATTACTTTTATGTATTATTTGTGCATTTTTAAACGTTGGTTTTCGGCTTCTTAATATTCTTGCACGAAGGCTTTATTTGCTATTTTTATATTGTCCGATTGCCCTGAAATGGATATATGTTATTCTTGGGCTTTAGTATAGCATGTTCGGTATTGAAAAGGAAGTACTTAGCATTTTTGGTTTATTTACAGGGCCACTCAAAAAAATTCAGTACATTAAGGTAACGGAATTCTAATTAAAACATCCGTCGACCGGATACACAGCGATTAGTAATATGTTTATAAAAGTAACAGGTTGATGGAACCTATTATCTGTACAAGTGTGGAACGATGTAACCTGTTAACCAAAAGTAACTATATTTCCCATCTCCAATATATATAAATGTGTGTGTGTGTGTGTGAATGTGATTTGAGCTTCCCATAACATCTCGACCGCAACAGGAAAGGTGCAGCCTTCTCTCATGCGAATTAACAAAGCTAGCAAAACTCGACACACAATAACATTGATGGCTTAGTGATTTGCATCTCCGGCCTGAGAAAAGAATGTTAAAATTCACTGCAGTGTTCCTTTTCGAAGTGGTCTGGTAAGACGGTCCCACCAAGCTCGGATATCGCCGATGTATTAAAGGCCGATAAATTGCAGCAGAAGTCCCTCTTCCCCTCCTTAAAACCTGTATATAATTTGTATGTGTCTTGTAAATATAATTCAGGCCTTATTCCAAATATTAAAATCGTGTTATTTCTACACAATCGAGTCATCAATGAGAAGTATTTACTACCAAAGGTGGTACACACGGGCGCTACGGCCGTTGGAAATTGAATCTTTTTGAAAGCCCCTGGACCATAAATATCAAAATATCGTTCTACTGAAAACCTTCTTGTGAAATATCGAAGAGTTATCGCACGTTAGCTTGATATTCCAGCGATAAGAAAAAAGAAAAGATGAAAAGGAAAAAGACGGCATGAAGCGATAATGACCTACATTTTCCCGACATCTGTTTGCTCTGGGACTACGACGATTAATGCGGAATGGAATCTGTGTTTTTTTCCACGATCAATGGATTACGTCGATTTATTTAGCATTCTTCATTTTTTAAAGGATAACACCAATTGAAGTAAGCTTTTTCTTATCTTTAATTAAGAATGCTTTTACTAGAGATATATCCAGTCCTGGCCCAGATTAATTCGGCTCGCGCCGAAAGAACTGGTGATGAAATTAAAGGAAATAGAAAAAAATTACGGAAATTTACAGGCTTTAATTTTAAAATAGGGGATACTGAATTTGACAATAAAGTAACTGAAACTGCTACTGACATTCCCTTAGCCCAACTCATTTCAATAGCAAATTTATTATGCCTCGTCATATGACATTGCTGGTAACGAAGCCGACATTTTCCGACGCATTATTAAGCGCTGTCAGGATCTAGACAAATTTCAATCCTTCATTTCACCACAATCTGAAACTGAAATTCACGAGGAAAATGACTCTCTCAATACTTTGGGATTCAGTTCAACATCAAATTTTTCCAGTGCTACTTTGCGACACACTGCCGTGATTTCTCGCCAGAACGCCTAACCCGTTGTCCCAATCGTCCGATTGAACACTATTAAAAAATGGGTGAAAGTCTCTACCATTCTGCTCATTAGAGTTGACTATAGTTTTAGTAAATATGCTTAACGCAAATTGCCTTTTAAAAGGCTTAACCTTTTCAAAAAACATATCGATTAAAGATGATGAATTGTCAATTTTGGATAGAACTCAGTGTGAAGCTTTCAAATGATACAAAAAATCATAGTTGCAATTGAATATTTCACTACACTGCATACACTTATCCTGCTCGGAGGCATAGGCGTAGCGTGACCAGAAATTTTGGGGGGGCACCAAAGCCGTGAGAAGTGCGCCCTTAACGAATTTTCAATTTTGCGCCCCCCCCCCAATAAAAAAAATCTTTCTCTTTGTAATGAGTGTAATAAAATCGATAAAGTGCAGAAACATAAATAAATTCTATAATATTTATAATATGAATAAATATTTCGCGTTTATTTTGGAACTTTAAAATGTTTAATTTTAATTTAGAAATTCAGACCAACTAAATAACATAAGAGAAAATTGCAATTATTTGTTAGACAGTTCATGATGTTTTGCGACAGGAAAAAAAAAGGATCAAGAAAGAGAAAAGAAATTCCCCTGAAAATGATCGGCGGACAAAAACTAAATAAATAAACAAATAAAACCGTGGTTCGCAACATAAATTTTGCGCCTGAGGCGACCGCTCCTTTAGCCCCCTCTTTGCACGGCCCTGGGGGGAACACTAGAGGTCTGCACGGGCCACAGTTTCCCGGCCGGCGTGAAAATTAAAAGTTCCACCCGAGCCCGGCCCGTTTATATTTTCACAGTTTATGGTCAGGCCCGGTTCGAAAAAAAATCAGTGAAAACAAGCTCGGCCCATAAAAAAAATCAATTAATTCAGGCCTGGTCCGGCCCGACTCAATTTCTCAAAAATTCCAATTTTTCTTAGCATGCAATTGCAGGGCTGCCTCTTGCTACTAAAATGCTATACCTAGCGACTATTTTCAGCATCCGGCGGATATGGCGACTATTTTAGGGCGAAAACTTTTAAAAAGTGACTATTTCAAGAAAGCAGTAGGCGACTTTTTTCGGATTCAGCGACTATTTTTACTGAAAATATTCGGTCTTTTTCTTCAAAGCGCCTGTAAAGTCATCTTCCCAAACAACTTCCTTTTACAACGGTTGTTTGAGGAGATTCGCGATTTTTTCCGCGACGAATTCCAAAATTCGGGATCCTTCCCCCCCCCCCCCCCTAAACCATTGACGAAAATAACTATTTATTTCCGAGATCTTTTTATACTATCGTTGAAGGAGATTTTGCGATTTTTTCCGCGATCCTTTGCCAAATTTTGCAGCTTTTTCTACTACAGATTGACGAAATTGATTTTTTTCCGCCACCACTTGTCGAAATTCACGATATATATATTTTCCGTGATCGATTGATGGTATTCGCTGTTTGTTTCAGATATCATTTGACGAAATTCGCGATTCTTTCCCACGATAGTTTATCGAAATTCGTGATTTTCTTTTCAAAACCAACTTACGAAATCCTTGATTTTTTGTGCAATCATTTGTTTAAATTCTCGATTATTTACGCGAATATTTGATCAAATTCGTGTCTTTTCAGGGATGATTCTGTTCTGAATTTTCCGAAAATTTAAGGCATCCGGTTCCGAAAATTTTAAAAATTCGGGAAAATAAAATATCGCGAATTTCGGCAAATGATTGCCGAAAAAATCAATTTGGACAAACGTTCACAGAAAAAAATTGCCAATTTCTTTAAAAGATCGCAGAAAAAGCGAATTTTTTCAAGGGATCGCAAAAAAAACGCGAATTTCTTCGAGGGATCGCAAAAAACGCAAACTTCGTCTAGGGATCGCGAGAAAAATACAAATTTCACAAAGAGATCGCAAATTTTATCAAAAGAATCGCGGGAAATACGAATTTCGTCAAAGGATTGCGGAAAAAACACATAATTGGCGCCGGGAGGAGATTTCCACCCCTTTCCCTCCCTCTGCTGTAACTTTTAAGAAAATTTGCTGTGAATTCCAGATTTTTTTTTTTTTTTAACCCAGAATTACACCTGCCGTCTTTTTGTTCGCGACCATTTGACGAAATTTGCAATTTTTTTCTCTTCATCGTTTGACGAAATTCGTAATATTTTGTATATTCTTTTGACGAAATTTGTGATGAAGGACGTGACCGAAGGACTAAAATCGCCATTTGTTTCCACAACCTTTGATAAAATTCAAGATATTTTTCCACGGGCGTTTAAAGAGATTCGCGATTTTTTCCCCCGACGAATTACCAAAATTCGCATTTTTTTCCGCCAATTGTTTTGTGGAATTCACGATTTTCTTTACACGATCCCTTGCCAAATTTCGTGAATTTTTTTACAACCGGCTGACGAAAATGATATTCGGTATTTGTTTCAGGGATTTTTGACGAAATTCGCGATTCTTTTAAATGATCTTTTCTTTTGTCGACTAACTGAGGAAATTCTTGATTTTTTACGCGACTATTTGACCAAATTCGCGGGTGTAATTTTTTTTTTTCTGTTCGCGACAGTTTGACAAAATTTTCGATTTTCTTTCCGTAGTCTTTAGGCGAAATTTACAAGTATTTTTTTCGCGACTGATGGAAAACTTCTTTTTTTCTAAGGCTAATTGTTGATATCGGCGATTTTATTTTATTTATTTATTTATTTTTTTCGTTACCGAATGGCAAAATTCGCGAATGTTTGATGAATTAATTTTGTGGATTTCTCGAAGAAAAAAAAATCGTGGCTTTCACGAAATTAAAAAAAAAATCGCATACGAATCATATGTCTGTTCAAGAAATAAATTTGGAAGATTCCATCCAAACAAATATTTTTATTATGAGGGATTTTCCTTTTTTGTGCGGAATTTGCGATATCCCACACGTTATTTCTAACCCTGCCCCTCAAATAAAACTTTTCATTCTTCTCTCCAAGAAACTCTTGAAATGAAAGGCCTGATGGAAAGTAGTTACCTGGATGATCTGCAAGAAGTTTTTACTGCTATGTTTCCAGGTTGCTGTACATATTTTTTATTGTGGAAGAACCAAGTTACTTCGTAACTGAAACATTAGGGCCTCATTTTCTGGATAACTTGCATTCTCATTTGAAGAAATCACTCTATTCTTTATTCACTGATTTGAGCAGAAGCATAAAATGTGGACATATAAAGTCCTTTCATTGTTATGGATAGAATTTTAGAAGCCTAGAAATGGCAAAAGGACGAGAAACGTAATTTGGGAAGGTAAAAGCAGGGGCGGCTGATGGCGTCCTGGGTGAGTTTTTTTTTTTTAATTACGGGCAGCCGCCCAAGCTCGCCTTCTCTCTCTAAGGCTGGATTTGGTTGGTTGCAAAAAACAATTGCCCCAAAAGTAATGCAAAAAGTAATGCAAAAAATAATTGCACCAAAAGGAACAGAGCTGCATTTTACAATTTCCGCCTAGGATGGCAAAACGCCTAGAAATGGCAAAAAGAAGAGAAAAAATCATTTTGGGGGGGACAAAGGTAGGGGCGACTTTATTAGCCATGATGGCGCCCTGTGAGAGATTTTTTTTACTGTACCACTGCAAATGCTATACTCTATTTTTTTTCTTTTAAAAGGCTTTACTAAAACATTTTACTTTGTGCACTCCTTCCAGGGCCGAAACTAGCTATATTTTCACCCGGGGAAAACGTCGATTTTGGCGCCCCCCCCCCCCCCCCTGCCTTCCTCTGCAAAGTAAATTTACAAAGAGAAATTTACGAAAGTTTCTAGTAGCGGACTTATTTTAAAATTTAAAATGTGTAACAATGAAATACATAATATTGAAATATATAACCAGCTTTATCAAATATTTATTCATTAAAACCTGGGGGAAAAATTGAAAGGAAGCGGAAATAATTCCGCTTTATACAGGTTTTCGTCTTAGGAGGTATAACTGTTGGTATTCTTTCTGTTGGAACCATGTAGTTTTTTTCATTTAAGACACGATTCCATTATAGACGGATTTCATTTTTCGAGATTTTACTGTTGTTATAGCATTACAAATTATTACAATTGGGGCACTTTAATGTCATAGTAATATGAGTCACATTGTTTTAGGAACTAAAAACCAGGATTTACTGTAGGTATAAAAATGAATTCCAGTTTTGTAAAATATCTTCCTGTACTATCTACATCAGTTTTTCGGAATTATCACTTATACCACTCTTCTTATTTATAGGCTGATATGTCTAGATACTTTCCTGAACTTAATGCTAATTTTCAAATTTATGTCTGACTCAAAACAACAACAACAACAAAATTATTAAGTTTTTACTTCTTATTTTGTGAATTTTCGACCGCTTGGTTTTTATTGTCCCAGTCGGTCACCTTACCTCGCCTCCTCTAAGGACAGATATGGTGATATGCATGTAAAAAAGTAATTATAAGAAAAAGAATGGGGTTATTCATTTGCTGTCTTGTACGCGAATCTTTTTATCTATTTGACATTTTTAATGCACTGTACTAAGCTTTTCTTTTTTACTTTTCGGGTAGAAAATATTTTTTACACAAATTTCGCACGCATATATATATATTGTGTAAAAAGGCAAACCAAATTTTCATCTGACGTTCCCTGCGCGGGGCGCCCAGAACACATGCCCCATCAGCCCCCCCCCCCCCCATAGTTTCAAACCCTGACTCCTTCTCCTGTTTGATTTTATTGCACCGGACAATCATTTGACGTCGCGCCCATAGCAAGACGAGAAAAAAGAAAGCTCCAAAAAGAATAGAATAGCCTTCATGGAATCTTTTCAACAGAAAAGTTACATTCAAACAAAATCTTCATTTGGCGCCCTTTTCGCCTTTCGTTCTGATGTCCGGGGCACATGACTCTGCACCCTCCCCCCCCCCCCTCCCAGGAAATCGGTTATCGGCGAGGGACAGTTTTACACAAAAGAGAGGAGTAGGGACTGACCTATTGGCCTTGGAAAATGTTAGTGGTTCTCCTATTTGCAGTCTTGTATTATAGATGAATCTTTTTATATATTTGTAAATTTTAATGCATTTGGTTCAGTTTTCCTTTTGGATTTTCCGGCTGCGAGACATTTTTATGCAAATTCGATATATATACATATACATTTTTGTATGTAAAGACAAAAAAAAATCTTCATTTGGCGCCCCCTACGCTTTCTGTTCTGGCGCCCGGGGTACAGAAGGTTGGGGGGGCACGTGCCCCCCCGTGCCCCCCCGACGCTACGCCTATGCTCGGAGGGCTTGTGGATCTTCATGTGTTTTAATAAGTCATACTTTCTCAAGAACGCTTCACCGCATGAATCACATTTATGTCGCGGAGGTATCTTAAAATGAGATAATTTATGACGATTCAAAATAGCATTTCTAGAGAATTCTTTTTGACATATGTCACATACAAATGGTCTTTCTTCTGAATGAATCATCAAATGTTGTTTTAAATTACCTTTTCGTAAAAAAGACTTGCTGCAAATAGTACACGTATAAGGTGGCTTCTGTTTCTTCAATTCTGATGAGGAGGATTCCGCTTCCTTATCTGAAACGGATTCTACTTTAGATCGTACTGTTAATCCTATGTCTTGACCATTAAATCTTCATGAAAAAGTTTGACTATTCAAACTTGATACATCATCACTTAACATAGCAGAATATCCATCTTGATAACTACCCATATTATCCTAAGTGAAAATAATGTTTTCGCATATACAAAGAAAAGCAAACACTAATGAAAAAGTCTGGTTCCAATCAATTTTATATAATCATAGGGGACGCATGTTAAAAAATTTTAATGATGATGCATATCATGTAATATGATTGGTGCAAAAATTACAGAAAAACATATGACATAAAAAAGTATGTGTATAAAGTTCACGGGAAGTGAGTCAATCAAAAATGAAAAGGTACTTATGTAATGTCTAAAATAAAAAGAATATGAATAATCACGTTACGAGTTTGAATTCATCATTCTAAGGTTTTACAAATTAATTTTATTATTTCAGTGAAATAGATGGTAAACCTAAGGTTAAACTCATAGTAAAGTTATTAAACTCTTCAAAAGAATGAGATGAAGTGTAGCAGTAGTTTTAAAATTCATTAGAACTAATGTAGAATCATCAAATAATTACCTACCCCAATAACAAACTATGAGCTGATTGTACTTAAAATAATTAATAAATAAAAAATCTCACAAATATTGCATACTTTCTTTTTCTGGTGTTTAACTAATATTAGCATACTTCGCAAAAAAATTATTTTACAAAAAACAACAACAACAACAACAACAACAAAAAAAAACAAGCAAAATGGTTTGCAATCAAAAGTTAATTAAAATAAGAGATATTTCTTCGATGTTTATACTACTTTTAAAAAAAATATGCGGGATAGCAATTAAATAATATGCTTAAATTACTGCGGTATGTTGAAAAATAATGTACGTAGTTAATTGAAATATTAAATAAATCCTCTTTCTGAAAATTTAAATTTATGTAAAAGTGAACTAATCGCTCCTAAGATCAATGGTTATCATTATTTACATATTAGCTATTTTCAGTTAAAAAGCTGATTACTTATCGAATGTTTGTGAAAGATAGTGAGTAACTGTTGATAAGGCGATGAAGAAAATCTATTTCAAATTTCAGAGAATCAAATGAAATGCATAGTAACGTACAATTCTTAAATTAGATAACAGGATTAATGCTAGTAGCAGCAATGTTTAATTTAAATCGTTTGGTAGCCTTGTAATCGATCAAAAAAATATGAATCGCTTACAAAAGAAATATCTAAAATTAATTTTAAGCAGTCCTTCTATTTCAATGTGAAACAGAAATTGTATAAACTTCCAAAACATCAAAAGGGGGAGGCATAGTGTTCATTGAAAAAGATAGTGTTCATAAGTATGGTTTGGTTTGTGTTTATGACGGCCAATTATCAACACGAGCGTTCATAAGTATGCTAGTAAATGTTGGGGCGCGGTCTGGACAATAGGTAGCATCTGAGTTAAAAAAAATGAAACTTGAATCGTAGTTCATGGGTTCGTAACCAAAGCTTGGTAAAGAGATCATAATCTCGTGCGCAGAATCGATATAAACAGTTAAACAAAAAATTGTATACGTTGAAGAAATTCTAGTATAAATCAGGATCTAAATTATTATTAAAAAACTCTCCTCTAAGAAGACGATTTCAATCCGGTTGAACGGTCACAGGCGCAATGCACATTCAAACGTTTGAACTATATCCTAAAGATGGCAACATCAAACATTTTCTTCAGTAAAAGGGGCGATGGTCTTATCAACCTCTCCAGACGATTGAAAAAAAAATTAAGCCACCCTAAAAATTTAGTCCCCTCAAACTTCTTTCGAAAAGACCTACCCCTCTATGTTATTATGTGTATTAGTTTACCATCTTATTTCCATTCCTACTCTAAGTCGATTCGAAAAAAATTAAGAACTCCTAAAAATAAGCCCCTTTATACTTCCTCTCGAAAAGACCTAACTCCTCATGTTATAGTATGACACCACCTTAAATGATCATTCATTCCAACTCAAACACGATTGAAAAAATGTTATGCTTATCATTTTCATGTTTTAATAAAATGATTATGATAATATTAATAACAATATCATTCTAACAATTTGCAATATTGTTATTATAATAAACAAATGAGTCATGTTAAAGATTTGATAAACAAATACACACACAGATACACTTCCGCTCGACTTTGATTATCACATTAGCAATCCCCCCCCCCCCCGGAAACATCATTACAAATAGACTAATGTCTGTCGAAGACACATATACAGGGTTGTTATAATTAAAGTTCGCCTATTCAGAAGGCTCTAAAGCCGGTTCTATGGCTACAAACGAAACAAAATTTCACTAGTACGTAGTTAAAGAGATGCGCTCTGCGAAAATCGAAAAAAAATTTTAGTTAAAATTTTTGTCAATAGGTGGCGCTGCGCCAATATTTAAGCTGATATTTGCAGATTCCTTTATTTTGTAAAAAACAAAATACAGGAAATTTATTTCACAGTTGGTAAAAGTAAACTTTTTCAGATTCGTTATATCAATTTCGGTCAATTCAGATGAAGCACACAAAATCACAAAATTTCACCCAACGCTTGAAAAAGATCACATTTTATTCAAATTTTCGACGAACGACGTCAAAGTGACGTCGCAACTTCGAAAACTTGAAATACCCTTCTAACCACCTGACGATTTAAAACTTGCTGATAAAGTGTGTCTGTGATTTCTTTGACACTGGAACAGTTGATTGTTTCTGAAAAGCATTTGAATCTACGCTTTGTGGAGAATGGCAACTTTGAAAGAAAAGGGCACTTCTTGTAAATTTATTTTATCAAAATAAAAGCAACGCAGCTGCAGCTCTTCGAGAATTCCGAAACTAAAAGATGTTAGACGTGGACCAATGTCGTTATCGTGGAGTTCACAAAATGATTAAAAAGTTCGAGGAAATAGGAAAACTCGACATTCTTCCTGGCAGAGGACGAAAAAGGTAAACATTTCTAGCATTGAAGATATTGCTACTGCTGCCGTGGATTTAGCAAGCCATTCATCATTTGATAATGAGAGTGTGTCAGCTATTGCGAATGAAGTCGATGTGCCGATTTCCACTGTGAGAAAAGTGATACGTCAAATTTTGCATTACTATCCATACAAGATTCAGAGGGTGCAACAACTAATACAGGGTGATACCGAAAGTTGGCTATCATTTTCACTACAGTTTCTTGCACGAATGAATGTGGACAATTCTTGGCCCTGGAATATTCTATGGACTGATGAAGCGCATTTTTTTTTTTAAACGGACAAGTGAACACGCGCAACTGTCGAATTTGGGCTAAAGAGAATCCTAATGTTGTCCAAGAAGTTTCACTGCATGCAGCTAAATTAGCGGTGTGGTGCGGTTTCATAGCTACGTTTATGATAGGGCCATATTGTTTTGAGGAACTAACATCCACAGGACCCATTACATGTTCCGTAAATGGGAGAAGGTATCTCAATATCTTGTCAAATTTTCTGATTCCCGAGCTACAACAGCGAGGCTGCCTTCAAAATATCGTGTTTATGCAAGACGGTGCACCACCGCACATTACTAGAGCAGTTCGGACTTTCTTAACAAGCCATTTTACAGAAAATCGCATCATAAGTCGTTATTTTCAAACAGTGGCCACCACGATCGCCTGATCTAACACCATGCGATTTTTGAAAGATTCTGTATCTAAAGACAGATGTTAGACAATCTCTGATCTGAAAGGCAGTATTAGACTTCATATTAGCTCAATCTCACAGGACAGTTTACGCAATTCTGTAGAAAGCACAATTCTGAGAATGGAATGCGTTATTGAAAATGGTGGAGGATTCATTGAGCATGCGTAATGTTATTCTTCGTTATTTCCTCGTTGCCGAGCCACATGTTTTATTTTTGTTGATGCAGATTACATCACATGAAATTATATTCATTTTTCTCTATTGTTTGGAGTCATAGGTCAGGCTCTAGAGCTGTCTGATTAGGTGAACTTTAATTATAACAATTCGCAGTTCCTCGAAGTTTGTTGAAACTTTTAAATTTGTGTGCTTCGTCTGGATTGATTGAAATTGATATAATGAATCTGCAAACATCGCCTTAAATACTGGCGCAGCGTCACAACTGATGAAAAACGTAACTAATTTTTTTTTTCGATTTTCGCAGAGCGCATCTCTTCAACTACGTACTATTGAAATTTTGTTTCGTTTGGAGCCATAGAACCGCCTCTAGAGCCTTCTGAATAGGCGAACTTTAATTATAACAACCCTGTATATATACGCTTGTCATTGGTCATCACTCTAGAAAATCCACCCCTTTAAGGAGCTTCAATGCACTCAAATTAAGGTCTCTAAACATGAAATACCTAGTTTTGATATAATAATGCCATTAATAATAAACGGTCAAGTGCGAGTATTACTCGCACACAGAGGGTTCTGTAAAATAAATATATGAATTTGTAATTGTACGCCGTGTGGTGACTGGCATTAAAGAATAGTCCCAATGTAACCCGTGCATGTCGTAAGAGGCGACTAAAAGGGGTTGGGCGAAAGGCTGACAACCCTGGAAAAAAAACCTCGTTGCGAAGCCCTTAAATACAGATGTTAGATGGACTGATCTCATGGTAAAACGGACTGGAACTGGAAAACGGATTATGAATTTTAGAATTGGAACTTGGAATGTTTTAAGTTTATACAGAACTGGTGCAGTGAAGCAACTACAGAGTCAGATGGATAGTTATAGACTGGATATATTGGCCATACAAGAAGTAAGATGGAAGGAGAGTGGGATAAGAGATATTGGTGATTTTACAATTTTTAATAGTGCAAGCACAAGAAGAAACACGCATGGTACTGGATTTATTATGAGAAAGTGCCTTAGAGAAAATATTATTGATTTTCACAATGTAAATGAAAGAATATGTATCTTGAGATTGAGAGCAAAGTTTTTTACATTTCAATAGTATGTGTCCATGCACCACGGAAGATATCGAGGACGAACAAAAAGATACTCTTTATGAAACACTACAGATTGAATTTGATAAGATATCAAGACATGATGTTAAAATGGTAATAGGTGATTTTAATGCTAAAATTGGAAAATAATACACTTTTGTACCAACAATTGGAAAATTTAGTTTACATGATTTGTGTAATGAAAATGGTATAAGGGCTGTGGACTTCGCTGCTTCTAACAACTTAATCATAAGTAGAACATGCTTTGAGCATAAGAACATACATAAAGAAATTTAGATTTCTCCTGATGGAAAGACAAAAAACCAAATTGACCACATTATGATCGACAGAAGATATTCTAGTGATGTTATGGATGTACGAAGTTATAGAGGTGCGGATTTAGATACTGATCATTTCCTTGTTATTATGAAATACAGACAAAGAGTTACAAGATTTCGAGATGCAAAAGGAACTAAACAAGTAAAATTTAAAACAAAAGATTTACTAAACATGCAGAGAAGAAAGGTTTATCAAAGTAAATTAACAGAAAGAATTACTAGTGAATATGCTAAATTTAATGAGGAAGATATAATCAATAGTAAATGGGCTAAATGCAAAAATATCACATTAAAAACTGCTGAGAAAGTAGTTGGAAAGGAAGAAAGGATGGAAATTAATGAATGGTTTGATGATGCGTGTTGGCAACTGATTAAGAAAAAGAATGAAACAAGAGAAAAAATGCTGAAATACAGAACAAGACAGAGTGAAAATCACTTTAAAACAATTAGAAGAAATACTCAGAAGTTGTTACGTATGAAAAAACGAGCTTTGGAAGAGAGTAAAATTCAAGAAATTGAAGATCTATCAGTATTAGGTGATTAGGTGATCTATCAGGATTAGGTGATATTAGGTTTATATGATGTATTCAAAGCTTAAAGGAATCAAAAAGGGCCACCAACCACGCACCTTTTTTTGTAAAGAGATGAAAAGATAAACTTATTGGAGGGCACGCAAATGTGACAGATAGATGGGCAGAATATTTTGAAGAATTGTTAAACAGACAGTCAAATGACGAAAGAGAAATACAGTCTAATCATAATGATTATGATGTGAATGAAGAAAACTGTGAACCACCAACTGTAAAAGAAGGGGATGCTATTGCAAAATGGAGAAATGGAAAAGCACCTGGTGAAGATTTGATAAGTGCTGAGCTTTTGAAATATGGTGGAGAGAAGTTGGTACAAATGTTACATGATCTAATAGTAGAGATTTGGCAGAATGAATATATACCAAATGAATGGAATGGTGCTATTATTATCCCAATTCATAAAAAGGGAAATATCTTAAATTGCCAGAATTATAGAGGCATAGCCTTATTAAATGTTACATATAAACTGTTGGCAAAGGTAATTGCAAAGCGATTAGAGCCGTATGCTGAAATGGTAATAGGTGATTATCAGTGTGGTTTTAGGAAAGGAAGATCAACGGTGGATCAAACCTTTAGTATCAGGAACATCCTTGAAAATTTCTATGAACAAAATATTAATTTACACCAATTGTTGATTTTAAATAGGCCTATGACAGTATAAGCAGAAATAAGTTATTTGAAATATTAAAGGAATCTAAATTACCTGATAAAATAGTTAAGCTTATAAAATTAACACTGGAAAATACAAAAGCTAAAGTTAAGGTACAGGGAAGACTTTCAAGAGAATTTGGAGTGAATTCAGGTCTATAGCAAGGTGATGTTCTCTCGACAATTCTTTTTAATTTATGCCTGGAGAAAATAATTAGAAGCATCTACAACAACAGAGGTGGTACTATTATGAATCGCTCCCTACAAATCCTTGCATTTGCAGATCATGTTGATATAATTGCTAGAAATAAGAAAGTCTTGATTGAAACTGAAACATACAATAAACTAGACACTGAAGGAAAAAAACTAGGTCTCGTGGTTAATAAAGAAAAAACAAAATACATGAAAATGGACTGAATGAAATCACAGGCAACAGCAGCGTTAACAATAAATAATGAATTACAATTTGTTGAAGTAACAGAATTTAAATATTTAGGATCTACAATCACCTGTGATAATATGGTAGAAGCAGAGATTAAAACTCGACTTGCAGCAGGAAATAGATGCTATTTTTCTCTTCGAAACATTCTAAAATCATCTCTAATATCTCGAACATCCAAACTCAAAATTTATAAAACTGTTATAAAACCAATAGTAATTTATGGTAGTGAGACCTGGACCACTACACAAAAAGATGAAAAGCTACTTATCACTTGGGAAAGGAAGATACTAAGGCAAATTTTTGGACCTATTAAATAAGGCAATACATGGCGTATAAGGACAAATATGGAGTTAGAACAGTTATATAATGAAAAAGATATAATAAATAGTATAAAAATTAGAAGAATGCAATAGTTAGGCCATCTAATCAGAATGAGGGATGAGCGAAGCACAAAGAAGATTTATAATGATAATTTATTTGGGAAAAGAAGTATTAATAGACCCAGGAAGAGATGGATAAAAGAGGTGAGGTAGAGAAAGATCTTGCAGAAAACCAAATTATAAATTATAAAGTAAAGGCCAGAGATCGGAAGGTCTGGAGAAGTATATTGAGGGAGGTCAAAATCCTACATGGATTGTAGTACCATTGTGACAATTTGTAATTGTATTATTAAAAAAAACCGTTGCTAAAAGAATACTAAAACTTTGTAAAAAACTATACAACGAAGGGTTGGATATAACTGTATATACTAGAAAAGTGCAAATGGATATACCATGAAAGTTCAAATAGATATGGAACCTAAATAATATCAAATATAGTTATTCTGGATAACTTATTTTTTAATATTATCCTAATCTGTTTATGATGAAATTAATTCGGTACTGACAAAAAAAGCAGTGCATATTTAAACTTCATTTGGCATTTCATAAAACTAAATTCAGAGTGGCAATAACCTTTTTTTCTACGGTGTAGCTAAAACAAAACCTTTGTTCAAAGTTTAAATTTGGAATTGTGCTAAGCGTGCTTCGAAAGGAGGTCGTAAAGTTACAACGCCGCCTTGGTCCGTGCCGCGTTTTTCCTGATAGGTTTTTAATTAACTTCTAAAGTCACTCGAGGAGTATTGAGAGATCCACTCAATGCAAACTAGTCGCGAATCCCATAGTATTTATGTGATTCATTCTAATTAAGTGGTCTCATGACTCTTAAAGCTTCAAAATTTTCGAAATTTTTTTTTTTTTTTTTAGATGCTAAACTCCTATCATTCCTGAACATTTTGATATAATTGTTTCCTTGAAATTCACATTAGAACAGAAGTTATGGCTTTTAGAATTATACCTGCTCTTGCTCAATAGCTGAAGCTGCGTATCCCACGTGCTGATAATTGGCCGACATAAATACAACCAACCAACCAACCAGCTGAAGCTGCGTTTCCGAAACTTTGAAGTAATTTTTCTCCAGATGACGTTTTGGGGCATGACGCGCAGGGTACCTCAAAAACTTCTGAATATTTTTTCATGAAATTTTCAAAACATCTATTTCATGTTAGTCTGTATAAATTGAACCTAAAATTTCCTTTTTATTGTTAAAAAAAATATTTTTTTAGGTGATTATACTGTTGAAATTTTCGAAATTTTGTATTAGCTAAATACAACTTTGCATTAAAAATATAAAAATGATTTAATCAGGGTAATTATTACAATCTGAAGTATAAGTAGGTACTAAAATTTTCATTCTAGTTACAATATTTATTTTGTAATCTGCGCGTACGCTATTATGCCAATTTTCTGCTCTACAAATGTCTAACAGTTTCGAGCCCCCTATAAATACTGATTCTGCATCTAGCAAGTTTTTAAATACATGAAATGAAAGAACATACTTAGATTTTTCATCCCAATGAAAATTGTATTTTAAAATCATATACATTTTAAGACATTAAATGTTGAATATGGCCCCTTTTTTTTCATTTTTTCCAAATTTAAGAGTCCTGAGACCTTTAAATTAGTCTGTTTTTAACAGTTTGACGTTTATTGCTTTTATACTGCTATTGGACATTCCATTACACATATATATCATTAAAAGTTGTTAACTAGACACAGAGTACGCCACCCCTGTCATTATGTATGTGGAAACAGTCCGTATCTTTAAGGGTTAATATCTCGGCTAATTACTGACGATTTTTTTCGAAAATCATTATCAACAATGTTTTTATACTTTTGCTACGATAGGTACCTGCTCAACACTTTTGCTGAATGCCCGTAAATCGAAATTTGTGTGTAACAGAAAAATGCGATTTTCTCAAAAACTATGTGACCTAGGGTAATCGCTATAATTTTCCTTCAAGGTTTAAATTAACGTCTACTACCTCTAAATTTCATAATTTTAGTTTCAGTAGATTCGGAATTAGATGGGGGGTGGACATATTTTTGCGCTACATTTTCGACTATATCTTTGAAAATATAATACTTAAAATTAAAAGGAATGTATTGAGTTCAGCGTTACGAAAGCTTTCCCATGATATTCAAAGAAAAGAGTTTTTCTTTTTTCAAGTAGCTTAATTAGCCCCTCTACATTTTTGCTAAATATATTTATGAATGTTTAATAATCTGAAAATATGTGGGTCAATAGTCTTTATTACTTCCACCAATTTGAATTTTCCATGTTCCATAGTTTCGAGTAAAATGGCTGTGACAGACAGACACAGGAGTGACATTATAATGGTTTTGTTTTTACTTTTTAAGTACGGAATCCTATAAATAAATGACTCGTAGGTAAAAACTTGCCAAATTCTAGATTTATTATTAATATGCAATCAATAATTTTTATTTTTAAACAATTAAAACAATGCTACAATGCTTCAGCAGATAAGTTTGAGTGAATGTTATTTGAACTTGGCACCCACTTACATATCACTTCTTTTCTGGCAGTTTTTTTTTTTTAAACGGAATTTGTCTTCCTTTTTTCACAGTTATGTTTTTTTTAGATATACAGTTTAACGTGTAAATTGCGCATGAGTACACATATATCTGTGTAATATAAAAAAAGATGGATTTTGTGTACATATATGTAAATTTTGAACTAAATATTTTTATGTTCGCAAAACAACTTTGCGTGAAGAACAAACACGTGTGCTTCGTGTATTTGTTTTCTTTCCAGTCGATTAGTTTTTATACCACAAAATATAACCTTAATTTACATAAAACAGGATCGTCTAAAGTTACATTTACTGCATACCACATCTCTGTTAAAGTTGTTTTGAAGTCCTAAAATAGTATAGTCATAATTTATTAATAGAATCTGAATAAATACACTGCAAAATAAGATTTTGAAAAAATATGGAAATAGTGACGCTGATATTATTTCCTATCAATTTTAGTCACAAGTTTTGAAAGGTACAACTACAAAAAGATGAGAATTTCTATCTACTGTAAACAAGCAATTGTTATCCAAACGGGATTTGAACTCACGATCTTCGACTTTCTATGCCATTAACTTGACCACTCGGCAATTATTACACAAGCCAATTTTCAAATATCGCTATTTATTGGGTTCACATATTTCTGTATAACAATGTTCCTACACACATTTTTGTATAATATTGTTACACCTAATCCTGTATAATATTCCCTTTTTATACATGTAGCTGTGTAAAATTTATGCACATACTTCTGTGTAATATTCTGTTCTGACGCATATATCTGTATAATATTCTTACACGTATATTTTGGTGTAATATGCAAAAGACACACCTATTTGTGTAATATTCTAAACTTGTAAATTACATTAACACACCAATTCGGGTAAATCAGTAACATTTTGTGCCATTTACAGACTTGTTTGTGTTTTTGAAGAGATAAAAAATTACACACTTACACACTTAAATGCAGGCACATTTTAACGACAAGTGTGCAGATTATATGACAAAGGTCCAATTTTACAAATTTACCCACATACGTATGTAAAAGCGATTAATTTACACATTTATTTTTTAGAGTGTGACTCTACGCAAAAAAATAAATAAATAAAAATAAAAAATGCAATCAGAGCTTTTTTACGGGCTACCTTGGCCAAAGGAGCTCAAAAATGGGTATTACCATTGGAAAATTCGATAAAACTTTTAATATGTAGATGACCTTCAATAGTTGTAATTAAATTCGAAAAGTAGATACAACAATATCTTTCGCATCTCTCTGCGGCAATCCGATGATTAAAAAGTATGGGGTTGTTACCAATGTTGAATTCAGGGGGTGGCCACGGGGGGACATTTTCCCCGGAGCAATCAGATGTCCTCCCCGAAAAATTTCAAACACAGTCAACGCTCGTTATAACGACCAGCCATTATAGCGACCGATGCAAAATGTCCCTAAATATATTCCCTTTATAATGTGTTATTTTTACATCCAATATAACGTCCGGCCAGCAGCTTATTTCCCAATACAGCGACCGAATTGACCTTTCCTCCACATTTTCTTCCCCCCAAAAAAGATTACTATTTTCTTTCCCCAAGAACTTATTGCTCACTGCGCGTTGATGCCTATTGTAAAATGTCTTAAAATGACACTTTAAAACATTTTTTTAAAGCTAAGAAAACACATAAAGTTAGTTATCTCTAACTCAGATCGAAAATTTTGTTGAAAGAAAATATCAAATGCACAAAAATAAATAACTATTTCAAATTACTTTTGTAGAAAAAAAAATGTTAATAACGTAAATAACTATTTTTTGTGCGTGATTTAACATTTACTTTAAATTTTATTTGAGAAATATGTAATCATTCTCTGAAATTGATTTTTATAATTATTCATTGTCATGTTTATTTGATACGAAAGTAAACAGAATTTAGTAATAACGTTGTATTAAAATTTTTTCTTTGAAACCTTAATTTTCATGCACATAGTTAGAGTTTTTTTTTTCGTTCACTTTCGTTATAGCGACCTTCCATTATAACGAACCTCGTCTTTGGCATGCTTAGGGGTCGTTATAACGAGCGTCGGCTGTATTTTCAATGGTCAAAAAGTGCTATCTCCCTGCTGGAACTCTATAATGTCCCTCCAGCGGAGCCACAGAAATCGGAGAAAAGTGAATTCAACACTGGTTGTTACCTTTCTCTTTCTCGCTCTCTTTTTAACGACTATACAATAATTTACCAAAAAAAAAAAAATGAAAAG
Organism: Maratus speciosus; assembly: GCA_963932465.1. Lineage (NCBI taxonomy): Eukaryota > Metazoa > Arthropoda > Arachnida > Araneae > Salticidae > Maratus > Maratus speciosus. Next base: position 75,604,042 of record OZ010796.1, on the reverse strand, counting down.
AAAAAAGGAAAGAAAGAAAGAAATGATGCTTCGACATAACATGTCAAGAAAGAATATCCGGCTTGGCCCATAACTGCAAAAAATGGAATAGCCCTTTTTACTTTCACTTTATTTAATCACATAATGTCCTTCATTAAAAAAAAAAAAAAAAAAAAATACTATTTGAAATTTCTGTTAGTTGAATAATTGACTTCACTTTGTTTAATCCCTCTGTACGTTGCTTAGGTTTACTAGAAGTTACTTTCTGTGTAATAGAAAATGCAAAGTATTTACAGGGACACACAAAAGATTTCGGATACTGTATCCAAAATACTGTATATTAGTGATGATTGCTGGAAGTTTTATTTGTGATATGAGTTTTTAAGTTAAACGAAATTTTTGCATATTATGTTATGCGTATAAAGGCTGTACATCATATATAGAGATACACAAAATAAATCGTATTTGTTACTGTGTGGGAAAGAAAACAGTTTGTAAAAGAATTACGCATTTTTACGCTGAGCAACATTAAGTATACTACGATATGTTTATAGAAGTTTCAGTCTTAAACAAATTTTAGCTAAACAGTGGCGTGTATTTAAAAATAGTAGGTAAAATACAGGGTTGCACAAAAGAATTAAAGTATGCTTCCGTCTATTGGTATAAATTGCTGAAAGTCAAATTTCAATCTATTATGGGTTTTTAGCACTTTCCAACATATTTGATAGTGTTTAAGACTTCGGTTTAGTTAGCCGTCTGTTTGTCCGAACTCTAACTTTCGTTAATATAGTTGAATTGCTCTGTAATTGATATATGTTATTGAGATTTATTATGCGTGTTCGGTATTAAAAATAAGTATGTAGCGTTCGTAGTTCATTTACAGAGACATTCAAAAGTATTCCATTACATTACGGTCTATGAGGAAATTTCATTATACATAGAATGACACTAAGTGTATAACGCTTCCAGGGTTGAACTCATCCGTTTCCTGATAATCCAAACGCGGCCACGTTAGGCTTAAGCATTCCGATGCCGTATTTGCCGACTGCCTTATTTAATCTGTCTACCTATTCGTTGTGTAACATATTCTTCTTCAATTTTTCTCAAACCTTCAAGAAGTATACAATTATAACGCTTTAAGGTCTAATTTAAAAATAAACAGATACCAACATCAGGGTTCCGATGTATACAAGCGATTGCCGTTGCCATTCATAAGCACAAATTACAAATCCAAAAACAAATGAATGACTCTTTCAGCTATTCATTAAATGCTCTTAAAATATTTTGCAAAAGCATATTAATATTTTGAAATACGTTTTTCACTTTTGTTTACATTTATTTACAGTTTGAATTCAGTATACACGGTTTAAAATATCCCGAAAAATTACCTCTGTTTTTCAAGGCTATCTATTTTCTGACCAATGAGAACGCTTCATGGTGTTCAGTGAATATAGCTATATTCTGCAATTCATTCCCGTGAATTATTTTGTACCGGATTAACGTTTCCTTTCTAAAAACAAACGTATTTCAAATTATTTAAAGGCTTTATTATGGTTTTACAAATATTTTAAGAGCAAAATTGGATGTCGACCGTATTTTTTAATGATTCGTTCAAAGAGTCATTCAATTGCTTCTGGATTTGGAATTTGTGTTGTACATGTGGCATCACGAGTGAATGTTGATTTGATTTTCAATCTTAAAACGTTGAGTAAAACGTGCTTTCTTTTCCAGTATTCGCAAAAGTTACATTTTTAGACAGATTATTCAAAATAAATTAACATTTAAGAGATTACATTCAATTATCTAATATTCTGCTGCGATAACTTCAGTTAAAATTAGATTGGTAGCTTTATCTATCCCTATATGAAAGTAAACAAACAATTGATTCATTCATCTTGAACTTTTAAAATATTAAAACAAACGTTTATATGCCCTGTTGCGCCATCTGTCGGTAGTTTAAAAAAAAGAAATTATCTTTTTAAAATGTTTTTTGAATTCTGAAGACATTGGGGGAAAAATGAATATGAATATTTCTTATAAAATGAAATTAGAATATCAGAAATATGTAATGCCGTGTATTTCATATATATATATATGTGTATATATATCAATGCAAAATTTATTACAGGTTTCTTTTATGCATGTTTAAAAAAAAATAGGGATTTTCTCTGTTCAACTTTTTAAAATTTAAGTTATATAATTAATATTTTGGCAATTAATAAAAACAAATAAACTTTCTGTTGGAATTGTCTTTTATTTTACCCCATACCATAAGATAAAATAGTTAATTGACAATATGTTTTAAAATAGCATTATTAGTACTAATTTGAATGTTTTTGTGAAATATTTCTTCAAATTTTGTGAGTGAAGTTCATTTGCATACTTTATATCAGTATTTTACCAATTCAATTAATAATTTTCTTGCCAATTAAATTTCAATGAAAAATGGGCTATTTTTACTTTACCCCACCTGACCCTATAAGCCAGACAAGACAAAATTTATTACTTCACAATTCTTTTTATAATGCAATGCTATATAATTTTTTTGAAAATGCAAACACGTCATTCTGACGGGCTATATTCTAGTAATTATATAAATACGTAGCACCTATAGTCGTTATCTGGTCCGTCCGCACATAACAGCGCAAAAACTACCCAACAGAATGGTTTGAAATGTAATATATATACTCGTTGCAGAATTTTCGTTAGTCGTTTCAAATTTAATGAAAATGGAATCAATCTTAAAAATATATTAATAAAAGTTTTCTTCATTCTATTAAATCCTATCATGCGTAACTGATTCAGCGATATCTCATGATAGGTAATGATTCTAGATTGTCATGGTGATTATATCATATTTAAGTTGGAGGTCATTATTTCCATATTACTGAATTTAATATATATAAGTGTAATAAATTTTGCATTCAGGCATTTTTGCAAGAGCGTGCAACAGCTATTGTTCCAAGTTCTGAATATTTATAAAACCAGTTATAGTACCTCATTTGTCACGTTTGACGTACTATTTCCAACTTGTTTGCATTTTACTCCTTGTATATAAATTCTATACCTCATATACAGAGCTGCACTAAAGAATTCATGTACCATTCTCCTTATTAGCGGAAATTGCTAATATTGCCATGTTTTTGGGTTTATAAATGAGCCAGTGAATATGGCAGAAAGTTTTCTGTTTTAAATGTGGGCTTTTCTTTTCCGAGAGCCTTAAATGAGAAATACCTTTTTATCAACAAGTTAATTGATTTCCCATGCACCTAATTTGTATGTACTGAAAAAGAAAATCAGGTTCAATTAACAGTCTCCTATATTCCGAGGTTTTCCCGTTCCGTTTCTTTCTGTCCTTTACCTCTCTTCTCTCTTCCAAAACCTGCTTCCCCCTTCCTCCTTTCAGGAAACACAAAACCGGGGGCTAGGCTAGCGTTATTAAACCAATCACCGCAATTTATCGCTCTGGCCATCCCCAAGACCTTATCGCCATATTTGGCGACTTTTTTGAAGCTACTCGTCCCTGTAATGATAATTAGTAAAACAGACTAGTAATAGTTTTTTTTTTAAAGACTTCAAAATACAAACTCTTTCTTCAACATAAAATATAAGACAGAGTAGAAAAATTGTAGCAAAGCATGCATCTTACATGTGTCTGTCACTATTCCTAACTTATTTAATTTTTCCAATGAAGATTAATGATCTTCTTTGGCTGAACTACTGTGAATAATTAAAATGCTATGTAATATTTTGGGAAAATGACATTTCCTCTGCTAAGCAAGATTTTCACGAACGTTCTCTAACCTAAAGTTGAATCTGAGTCATTATTATCCAACGCATAAACCCCTCCAACATTCCTAATCTTTGGACAAAGAAAAGAGTAAAATTTACCAAAAAAAAAAAAAAAACGAAAAACTTGAATGAATGCAAATGGTGAAGAGTCCTATTTTAAGATGACAAAAATTGTGAAAGGTCCTTAAAAGAGCCCAACATTTTCCTAGATTCCTGAATAGCCAAAATTTTCCATAAATTCCATACATAGCTATAATATACAGAGTTTTCCCTAGATTTAAAAAGGACAATTTTTAAATTCTGAATGGTACATTTTGGATTCTTGGGTACGTTTTAGATGCTTAAAGAAACTTTTCAAATTATTAAGAACTTTTTTGATTTTCAAATTCATTCTTTTGATTTTTAAGGGGCCAGTTAACCTCAAAATTGGTCAAAATGTCAATTTTTTAATTAAATGAAAGCCCATTTAATTGTGAATATTTTGACACTTTATTTTTACGCATACAGTAATTATATCGCGAGATAGTGTAAATTTTGTTAATACAACCAGCGCAATTCCCCATACAACTGAACACTTTAAACAGCTTTTTCTCTTATGTTCATATTTTCTTCACTTTCATGTTTTAAAATTGTTAAGGCTTTTTTGTATTTCAGATAAGAGATTTAAATTTTTTTGTAAATGTTCTTTATTATATATGTAATAAATCTGCATATAGAATTAGCCTTCAGGTTTTTTGTTATTTTTTTAAAAATAAAAGTACATGTAGATGTGTTAGATTTCATCATTTTACACTATATTTAAGTATTGTGCGGCAGCGCAATACTTATTTATTTCCAGTGTCACTTCTCAATGTTAATTTAACATGAAAAAGCCTATGGAGATCATAACTCGATCGAGTCACTTGCGCGCAAAGGAGACTTGCAAATGGAGTAAAATATAGGGCATTTTGGTATGACGTCAAAAACATGGACACCAAAATCTCCTATCTGCGCAATCTACTGCCCATCTTGTGAGCATCTTTTTAGTGTATTTCTGTTTACCATATTGGCTTCTTTATTACACTTGATATCATTGCCAAGTGTATTATAATTTATCCACATTTTACACAGGCTTAAAATTGTCTTGTCATTGTTATCATGAAGGTAGAGTTCATATTGTTATATTGTCAGCGTTTTTAGTAAATATCGTGTTTCTCGACTCCTTTCAAGGCAGGTGTGGAATACTATTCAAGAGTTATGAAATTCGGATAAGTATGGTAAATAATCGGATAACAATGGTAAGGTATTGTAAAGTTGTTGGGTGTAATAATAATACTGAAAATAATGTTTTTTTTGCTTTTCCTGGGATTAGAAAAAGTCACTATGAAATAACGTACAGCAGACATTCAAAGTGGTTGGCTGCCTTGAAAATAGATGCTTTAACAGAATCAAAAAGAAAAAATTTCTGGATATGCAAAGATCATTTTATTTCTGGTTTGTTTTAATCTTTTTGTTAGTATTTAATGTGTTATGAAGATACTAAATTGCTGTTGTGCTTAAATGAGGACAATTGTCATTAATTTATCATGTGTTACACATTAAAGTGGAGCACTTTTTTGAAGATCACCATAATAAAAAAAAAAAATATTAGAAGACTATGGACCGTTTCGTATTATGTAAAATTGATAAATTTTCTCCCTATCTTCAAATTCCCGCATTGTTTTTAGTTTTATAAATATTCCTTGTGCTTTTTTGAATAATTGTTCGAGTTTTTTCCCTCTTAAATTTTTTTTTATGATCTCTCGCCAGTAAAATGGTGTGAAAGAAACAACAACTCTTAATAGTTAGACCAGTTTTTTATTCTTGAAAAAATTTAATGTGTTCAATCCTTCTCTGTACGCTGCACTATTATTTAGCTTTCGTGTTATGCTAACTTAAATAAAATATTAAGGCCAAAAATAAATAAAACAATTTTTTAATGTGTTTGATTTTATAATTTTCATTGCAATGTAAAATTGATGGAAAAATTCATTACTAAAACTCTCACTTCGATCAGATTTAGGAACTTTTTCAGTGTGCTTACCAGCAGTGAGTAGTTTTTCTAAAAAGGCTGGGGGAATTTTACATAACCTTTATAAAACTGCAGGGTATAGCAGTAAACAGAAGAAAATTGTTAATTTCCATTTTAAAAATGTAACCATGGCTTTAAGTTCTATATTAAACTTTCCTTTGCTGTATAATGTATAGCTATCAATCTTAATTTTTTATTAAAATGTTTCCCTGAAAATGCGTTGTAGTAAGTGAATTATATTTACTGTTAGGGTTGGCACATTCGTCAGGCAAAAAGGGTGATTGCCCAGGCCCTGTGCGTATTGGAGTCTTGTTAGGGGCCTCAAATAATGTTTCATCTGTATAAAATAATAGTTTTGCTCTAAATTTGCTTTTAAATCTTTCTTCATCGGAAAAAAGTGAATATTAACTTTTATTTCTTACAGTCAATGTTGATTTTATTGATGGGAAATGTATCAATTTGATGATTCTAAAATTAACCATGAGTTTTTTAATTAGAAATGCAGATGTTATTAAATAATGAGACATTAAATAAATAAATGTGTAATCCTCCCCCCCCCAAAAAAAAAAAAAAATTGATGAGATATAAAATTTAACTTATGTTAAAATGAACAAACCTGTTTTTAAAATAAACAGTTTTTACTATTAGTTATTATTAGGTACTATTAATAAACCCCTTACTATTCTTTTTAAAAATTTGAGATGCTATTTTTCTGAAATTTTCTTTAATAATTGTTCAGTAATCAGTAGTAGTATAATTAAAACTGTAAAATGTGGAATATGAATTTTTTTCACCCCTCCCGCCTTTTTCCAGACCAAGGGTCGCTTAAATTGGAAAAGTTCATAATTTTTTTTTTCAGAATGAGTTTGAAAAACTTTCAAAATCCATAAAAGTTTTAATACAGAGTTTCTGGAGAAACTGCTGGTGTCAGGATAGATGCACATTTTACGATGTTTTTTGCTCTCAGGGGAACACAGGTGTGTAGTTCTGTATAATAAGCGACTACCATTTGTGGTCTTCTGCAAGAAAGTGGAATTTCTTCCAATGCCCTTCAATTATGTGCTATTTTTGAAACTCGTCAATCAGGAGCAGTCGTAAATGATTACTCGACCAGTAAGTATTAACTTATTATGACTGACTGTAAGTATGTAATTTTTTAATACATTTTCTGTTCCCTAAGCAAAGGGAATTTTAAAATGCATTCTACATTGTTTATGTTGTTTTAATCAGTTTATTATGATTCTTATAATTTATTTATTTAAATTATAGAATGTTTTCAATGGGACTTTTTCAAGAATTATGCGTATGCTTGTTGATTACTACCTGTTGACCTCGCTTTCACTTTTGTAAATATCCTGTTAAGGGACTTTTTCATGCTTGTTTTTGATGATATGAGTTTTCAGTAATAGGTACTTGTAAGTATGATGCTTGTAAGTAAGTTATTTTTCTAAACACTACATTGTATATTTATAAATGTTGTTTTACATAAAGTCATGTTGTTTTATATAAAGTCATTTTTCCCATAAAATGGATCTGCATCTTAGAGAATCACTTAAAGCTATGTCAATTTGTAACACAATAATTATAATTTATTATAATTAATTTTTTAACCAAGGTTTCTTTCGTATTAGCTTTCAGATTTATAAAATTGTGTTAAATGATCTTTTTTTTTTTTTTTTTAAAGCATGTAGTTATGTATAAGCAAGCTATATTTTATAAAAACATTAAGTGTCAAGGTCAAAATTAGCACTAGCTACTGGCCACGGGGCCAGTGAATGAGAAAAAGTGGCTATTAAAAAATCGGCCACCTTATGGCCACTTTCCTACAAGGAGAGAGTAAAATTTTTTTGCATTTCATCATGTTATTCTATTTTTTCTGGTTGCAGTATGTTTATATTAGCATATTTATTTGTGCTATTCAATTTTAGATTAATACTAATAAAAATTTTAACAAAATTTTACTGTTTAGTATTTTTAAATAAAAAAAGTGGCCGCTAGTTTAAAGAAAGTGGCCACTTATAAAACTGGTACTACTGGCCACTGGCCAGTAATGAAATTTCCCAGTTTTTACCTTTAATTAAGTGTATGAGTATCATATTAGAGAGGAGCAGCAGTTAATCTCTTCTTGTAAATTTTTTCTGCTGTCTTGAGCAGAGTCGGATAAAGCTCTGGATAGTTTTGGTGGGGCTAATTCTGAATGCTTTTAAGATATTACATAATGAAATAACTGTACTAAAATATATCTTAGTTTTTGTGATTTTTTGGTGTGTTTCTCCACCTGAATAGTTTTACATTGTGTTTGCAATCAAACAATTTAAAGTTTTATTATTAATTATCAAAATATTATGAAGGTTAAAGATAGCAATAAGTTGTATGGGGTATTAAATTTGGTACTTTTTAGTTATCCCGTCGACCAAATTACTGTCGTCAAATTGTAAGATTAAATGTCAATAATGGCCATTAAAACCATTCATTCAATGCTTTATTTGTATTTTTATTAATGTTTTACTAATTTATTTGTTCTTTCGTTATTTAAAATAAAAATTATGTCAATGTGTATAATTTTGGCGAGTGGTTTGGCGATTTATATAATTTGCGAAATTGGTCAACGGGATAATTAAGAAGTACCTAAAATTTTTAAGTAAATTTTAAACATGCTAATATTTTGAATTTCATAATAAATAAAAGAGAAAAAAAATTGTGTGACAAAATGAATATCTTTTCAAAAATTCTGATTTTTTAAGGACCTATTAAAAAATAATAGTAACTCTTTCATAATTAAAAAAAAAAATTAAATGTCTAGTCTGGGAGGGGTTTCAGCTCTCTCGTGTGTGCACCAATGATATCCAGTGCCATAAAAGGCTATAGTTTGAAAAGAGTCTTCTAAATTTTTGCATCACTGAATTCTTTAGAATTAGTTACAGAAAAATTCAATGAAATTGGAAGCCATGCTTTTAGATTTAGCTTACTGAATTTATATTTTCCCTATAATATATTTTGCAAGTAAAGGGTAACTTCATACTTTATTTTAAATATATGAATTAACTAAGAAATTTTAAGTATATCACATGACGTTTTTTTTAGCTCAGAAGATTAATTTTGAGATGTTAATGCTAATAGCTATTGAATCAGAATTTAGTTCGAAAGTGTGTGGAAAAATTTAAGTGACCATAGTTGCCACAGATATTCATATAGTTTGGTTATTTTCTTAAGTTGTAATTAGTACACAGTTTATAAGCTAAGTTCAGCATAGAAAATAATGATTCTTATTTGTAACACATATTGCACATCAGCTGTATTATCTCTTCCTACTCTTTAAAAAAAAAAAAAAACCTTTATAAATAATTGCATTTTATTCAAGCCTTCCATTTGTGGAAAGCATATTCTCATATTTTTTCAATTTAAATTATTCTACAATGACTATTATACTCATGCTGGCTAAACTATTTAATGCTTATTAACAACTTTAGAGTATTTTTGGTACTTTTATGTTAGTCATACACAAATCTTGCCAATAACAGCTTTTTTTTACTAAATTAGAAACAATATTTTGATGATAATTTTATGGTATTTCTTTTTCTCTGTGTTTTAATTGAAATGGGTGAAAGGCGTATATATTTTAAATGTATGCAACATGTATTTTAAATGAAATGAGTGAATGACTTATATTTAAAATTAAATGGATGCAATGCGAATGATGCTAGTTATGCAACGATGCTCGCAAACTAATATTAAACCAATGGCAACTTTCTTTATAAATTTCTTGTTTACATTTCAATATTTTAAAATGATTTTTGTTTTGCATGGGATATTTGAGGTCAATGTCTAATTTGGTATCTTTTTACTCTTTATTTTAGGTACAGTTTTTCAGAGGAAAATTTCAGTTTCAGATCCTGTTCCAAAATTAAAAGTGCCCTCAGAGAAAAAAAACTGCACATAAAAAAAAAAGTAAAGATATTTAAGGGGACGAGGGACCTTAAAAATAATTTTTTTATTTTTTGTAAATTTCACCTTAAATATTACTCAAAGGTACATTATATGCATTATGGCATGCATTTATTACAATAAAAAAATTTTTTTAAAGTCATTTTTGAGAAAAAAGTGGAATTTTACGCATTGTTTTAGAAATCTCCGAAATGCCCCATGCGCGTTCCATATCAATGAAAATCCCCAATATTTTTTATAAAAGTTTGGTTTATATATATAAAAAAATCTGTGCATCGAATTTTATATATTTGAATATAAAAGTTAAAAAAAATTTTTTTTTGAAAATTTTTGAAAAAATTTCAGAATTTTTCATTTTTTTTCATTTATTTTGCAAATTTAACTTTAAATATTACTAAAGGTACATTATATGCATTACGGCATGCATTTATCACAAAAAAAATTATTTTTGAGAAAAAAATGGCATTTTACGTGTCGTTGTAGAAATCTTCGAAATGCCCCCTGCACATTCCATATCAATAAAAATCACCAATCAGGGGCGCGCCGACCCAGTGTGCAAAGTGTGCACCGCACACAGGCGCCAGAATAGTAAAGGCGCCAAATAGTTTAGGCGAAGCTGAAAAATTTGAAAAACTTTTATCCAATTTAAATTTATTAAAGCGGTATTTAAAATCGAAAGTGTGTCATTTCTGATGACACATTTATGAGTTCTTTTTTATTTTTAAGATATATGAAATTTGCAGATGCTCGTCAGCGGCGTAGCTTTAGGGTAGGGGGGAGTCTCAAACCGAAAGGTGCCATGGTGTCGAAAGGTCACGGTCGTAAGGCGCCACGGAAGGCTTAAGGGCGCCGTCATGGGCTTCGCAATATGTGGCACGGGTCAACTACACAATAGAATTCTCCCCACCTCCAAACGGTCTGTCGGGGCTCAGATGAGAAGGAAATATTTTCTTCTTTGCACTGGCCTGCTATTGATGCATACAGGAATCCATTTTGTTGCCTAAGTGGAAGCATAAATACAGAATGACTGCACGCGAGAGGAAAGACGCGAATAAAACAATAATAAGTGGAATATTTACGTAGCTTGTGCGTTCTTAAAATGCAGTTACATTTTTTTTTTCAATTTTAAGCCTTCGTGAAGGTTTCAAAATGTATAATATCAATGATTTTTAACCCCTAAAATAACAATTTTTAAATTTAAGAATTTCTTACGATACATATTTATGAATAAGATTATGAAGTTTTAACATCTATCATTGTTTTTCAGTTATACATAAATATTTTTCAACATCAAAGTTAATCAACGCAGTATATAACTGAGATTTTAATTCCCATCAGCAGTATTTGTTTTCTATTTAAAATAAAAGCCACTTTTTATTTATTTATTATATATATGAATACTTTTCATTTTTTAAGGTGGGAGGGGGGTATCTTTAAAAATTTTAATGTCATCTAATCCTCCACTCCCTTGCACAGAGTTTAAAATCATGAAATTTTTTTTCTTTTTTGACCATTGGCTTCTTAGTAATGACAATAAGTATCCGCGTAAAATTTTCCTTACCCACAAAACTTAAAACATTTAAAATATTTTTCTCTTTTCTTGTTTCTTTCAAATGTTAAGTTGTGTTAAATGTTAAATAAATAAATGACTTACCCTTCTCCCAAATAAAAAAATAAATTAATAAATAAAATATAAAAATAATTTCAAAATTTTTAGATTATTATACTGTATTTGTTATTCATTAGAATCGTTGATGTTAATTCTCTCCCATCCCCCCGGCAAATAGAGAATAATTAATAGCTGGTATTAATACAAAAAAAATTCTTTTTTTCAGCTTTTGTAGTCTTAAACCCTGTAAAAAAAAAGGGAACACATTTTCTTATTTCATTGTAAGTTTCACACCTTTGTTTAAAATAAGCTATCTAAATCTGCAAAAATATGTTACCAATTTACCTTTATAAATGTGTGAAATTTAAATAGCAAGATTATTTTCCTTTATAATAATAATAATAATAATAATAAAAATACTCCGCATTCATAATGCTTATTCTTTAGCTATTATTTTTTCCGTCATTACTCGGCGAATTTAGATAAAACATTAATTACTTTATCAAAGTCAATATTTTTAATAAATATTTCTTTATTAAACTGGGCTAACGACTAATTATTGCCAAATGATAATTTAAAATACTTTTATTGCTTAAAAAATATATAAGTTTCACATTTTTTCTTTAATCGTTTAAACAAACAAATCTTAAAACCCCTTTTTATGAAATTTTCATTATACTAATATTTTCAATAAACAGTATAGTGCAATACAAAATTTTAGTTTTATTTAACCTTTTGCTCTTCTTTGTGGAGAGTAACTTGCCATTTTTTAAAAATCTCTGCTACTAGGTGTGCGAAGTGTTAATGCAACAATAGCTTGGCTTTTTTTTTTCACCCATCAGTAACCCCCCCCCCCCCCCAAAAAAAAAAAAAAAAAAAAAAAAGAGACAGATAGAGATAATTTGGTTCAAAATTCAAGAGAGTGTTCTTAAAGAAATTGTTATTCTTGTTCTAGGGATTGTTTTCCTTTTTTTTTTTAATCTATAATATTTTACATGTTTTCTTATCATGTTTTGAATAATTTAAAGTTTTTTTTTATTATTTTATGCCAGAATCCTCCCAGATTACGATTATCTTACGATTATTTATTATCAGCTGATTCGATTAAACAATAATGAACTTTGTTTTCACAAAAAAAAAAAAAAAAAGAATGATTTTATTATATAGTCAATCGTATAAACTGCGTGCTTATGTACTTTTTTTGTATCATGACAGACAATTTTTGTATAAGAAATCAGGATTGCAATTCACTTCTTATTTAATCAAAAATATAGAATATGTCACTAAGCCGAAGTCTTATTTTTATTCCACGTTTTAACCCTCTGACGATCTTGGAAAAGGGCAAAATTGTAATGTTGTTTTCCCTGCATTTTGTTTTAAATGCTAAAAAAAAAGATGATTCTTTCAACTTTTTATAAAAAAAACTTAATAACGAATATGAATGCAATCTTTGGAAGTATTAATCATTGTTCAATGAATTGAAAATAGATTAAATTAATAGAATTATATTACTTTAAAAGTTGCTTGTATTGCAGTAAAACCTGGAGCTTAGTGAACGTATTAACACGGGCTTGTCAGTGAGGGGGTTAAAGCCTTATAAAAGAACAATTTTTAATCTTTTATCATCAATAACTTGAAATGGAAATAAATCTTCGCTTATCTTAAATGCATAAATTCTGCGGATTTCAATATTCAAAATTATTGAAAAAAAATTTAAAGATTGTACGCATTCTAAATGTCCAGTACTATACGCAACAACTGTCGTGACGTTGTTAATAATAATGTAGCTCTTGTAAAGATAATTTAAACAAACCTACTTTATTATACATGAACTATAATAACTCGAGAAGTACTAAAAATTTCTTTGGCTTACATCCAGGCAACACTGAGCTAGTTACACCATACTTTGGACTCAAGAAAAAAAAAGTAGCTTGAATATTTTATTCATCTTTTAATTATACCTTTAATAGTTTCAATTCAAGAATAACACTTTCAATAATCAATTTTTCCTATGTTTTCCATATATTATTCAAGTTATTAAAAAATGACTCATAATTTTTTCATTCAAGAAATTCCTTATATTTGTATAATTATTTTTTCCTTTCTATTATAAGGAATTTTTTGAATGAAAAAAATAATATGTCATGTTTTTAATAGCTTGAAAGTTGTTTTGTCCTTTGAACTATAAAGGACAAAATATAAGTATAAAATACAGGCATTACAAAAGGCAGTTATTTCTGTCGATAAAAATTATCTAAAAAAATATTCATCAGTTAAATGCAGCATTTAATGTTATTAAACTCAAGAGAGAAAAACAAAGGCCGCGCACTTGAATTTTATATTTTATTTTTAAATATGCAAATTTTTTATCAGAGTTCTTGGCAAAGTCTTTAGGTAAGCAGTTTGAAGATTGTGAAATCTTTTGTGGATAAAAATAGATTTTTAAATTTAAGAGAAATTTCAAAAGTTTCTAAGATTTTAGATAAAGAGTATAATTCGAGACAAAAAAGATGTAGTTTTGCATCAAAATGGATGCTTTACTAACTCCGCAGTCAAACCTATTCAGACTATCTTCCTTTAATCTCCTCCTAATCTACCCATCTTGACCTTTGGGGAGGAAAATGCAGGAAAAAGTAATTATACCATGCGGAGCGCAACTATCCCGCCGTCATGCGCCTAAAATAAATTTTAAAAAAGTGCTAGAAGCATAAAAAAAATCGGAAGGGCGACCGCGAATGCCCCTTTTGACATCCCTGCTCTAGATCAGATCTGTCCAACTTTTCAGAAAACAGGGCGCACTACAGTTGGGGGCAAACATGGAAAGCTCCATTATTCAAATGATTGAAAATATATAACACTTCTATCTTACTGTAGTATTGGTGGTGATACACATACTGACGACATAAAAACGAGTAGCATAGTAAATGGCACAATGGTAAAGCAGCATAAGCCCCCAAGTTATGCACGGCTCCATGTAAAAGTAAATTGCCGAAAAAAGCACAAATCAATCACAGCAATGGGCTACATTATAACAAAAACAATAAATAAATAAAACAGGATGGAGCTCAAAATGCAATGCATTTAGAAAAAAGAAATGAAAAACGCCATTCGATTTCAATCCAATTTAATAGCCATGCCTAACATTGTATGCTTTTACGCATAAAAACGAACCCATTAACATGTAAGGAAGTTTCATGTCATTTACAGTAGGGAAACATGTTTTTGAGAACAACCTCAAAATGAATTACGTTTTATTGAAATTTTAATTGGATATTTTATAGATTTGCTTCGAACAAATTATAATAGATCAAGCGCTAGTTTCACTCGCGCACAGAGAGTTCATACAATAAATTTATTAATTTTTAACTACAATCTTACAAAATATAGTTGTTAAACGAATACTAAGACTTTTCAAATAACTCGGAATTATTTTATTAAATATTTTTCAATAATTGTCTTCAATAATTGAATTCAGTTGGAATAAAAAACGCTGACTATTTATCATTGTGATCCACCTTACCTAAAACAAAGGCCTTGTACAAAGTTTAATATTGCCATTGTGCCAAGTACGCTTTGAAAGGAGGTTACAAAGTTGCATGGCCACTTTGGTCTGTGCCACGTCTTTTTAGGTAGGTTTTTAATTAATATCTCAGCTAATCACCGACAATTCTTTTGGAAAATCATTATCGACAGTCCTTGGATGATTTCGCGTCGATAGGTACCTCGAACTCTCCTCAACTCCCCCGCTGAGCGCCAGCAAGAGAAAGTTTATGTATAAAGGAAAACTGCGATTTTCGGAAAAATTGTATGACCTAGGATAATCTCTATAGTTTTCCTGAAAGATTTAAATAAATTCCTACTACTTCTAATTTTTTCGTAATTTTATTTTTAGTAGATTTGGAAAAAGTGGGGGAGACATAATTTTGCCATACATTTTCGACGAAATTCTGAAAACATAATTGTATCTATTATTGTATATATTTTTGAGTTCTGCGTTACGAGGTTTCTCGAACGATCTCCCTCCCCCCCCCCATTTTTTTTTAAAATACGTACCCGTTCATGGGGGAAAAGCTGCTAATTGTTGAGATTTGTTATGTAAAAGTGTTTCTTAATTTTTGGAAAACTGTATGGGGTAGTAATGAACAAATTAAAACTTTAAAATAACCTCTACTGATAAAAAAAATAATGAGTTAAGAGGGGGGGGGGGGGGAGTGAGGGCTTAGAAATAGCCAGGCCAAAATCTTTAAAACAATGTCACATGAAAAAATTAATTTTCTCCCCCACGAGGGGAAATACCACCTAATAGTCTGAGGTAAAGTCCTGCATCGGGTCGGGTTATGCGTACCCGACCCGACCCGCACTCGGCACTATATTTTCGCATTGCGGGTCGGGTCGGGTTGTGTTTAACTATTTTTGTTTGCGGGTTGGGTTGGCTTTCATTGTTTCGGGCTCGGGTTGGCTTTTTACTCTTGCGGGTCGTATTCGGGTTGATCCGATTTTTTAAAAGAATGTGGGAAATATTTTTTCACGCTAAAAGCCTTTATAAAAACGTAGATCAAAGTTTCACAAAAGAAAAATGCGTGCCTGTCTGTTTTGTCTTTAGTCGCCCTTTCACGAGTCTTCGAAATAACAAATTGCATTATATTTTTATCGTATTTTAAAATACAATACGCAACAAAACGCTAAATGGTCCTTCTTGTCTATCACACAGTATTTGTCAAAGTTAGAAGTATCAAGACTTATAGAACATTAGCAATCACAATCTGTTTTGCAATGATTAAAAATGAATTTAACATTTGGAGATTCAAATTTTAAATCTCCACAGTTCCTAAACTACTTGACAAAAT
This sequence comes from Maratus speciosus, assembly GCA_963932465.1. Taxonomy (NCBI): domain Eukaryota; kingdom Metazoa; phylum Arthropoda; class Arachnida; order Araneae; family Salticidae; genus Maratus; species Maratus speciosus. Next base: position 75,587,820 of record OZ010796.1, on the reverse strand, counting down.
AAGTAAGATTAAGTAATCTTAAGTAAAATTTAATGACCAAGCCAAATATGATGTAAAAATTATTGCGTTTGTATTGAAAATTTCAGAGTTCGGTACAATTTTAGAAGTATGAAGATGAGCCTTAAGATTTTTTTTATATATCTTGAAAGAATACATAATTTTCTATGGAATGTTTATTTAATTGTTTTCAGGAAAATTTAGGTGAGTAAAATGCATGGGGCCATTATTTCCTTTGACCGACTGCACCTTAAAACCGTCAGATACAAATTATATTTATTCATGAAATTGGCCATCATATGAAATTAGAGAGCACTCATCTTAGACTGATGTAGTTATTTGCAGAGAAAAAGAGTATCAGGGAAAGAAAAGTTTTCTGAGGAAAAATTAGAGAATGCGTCCCCTTTAATGGAGAATTACCATCGTAATATAGTATTACCGTGGTAGTGCTTGAAGTGACCTATGTAGTACTAATATACATTAGCTGAATCAGTGTTGCACATATATTAAGTGCACCTGTTACACAAATTTAATTAAAATTGTTTTTTTAATAAAATTCTTCTGAATTAATACATTATTTTTTTACACTCTTTATTATAATTTAAAAAAAATGACATTTAAATTCAATATTTCAATGTAAAATGTTGAGGTTCTTTAAAATTTAAGAGTTGTAGGAAGTCTAAAGTTCTAAATTTTCATTCTTTTTCAGCAATCCATTATAAATTTTTTCACAGCTATATTTAACTGAAAAATAAATACCCAGAAAAGTATCCAACGTGGTTATTTTACATCCCTGGGTGCACCAGGACAGTCTTTCGACTATCCTCACAAAAATTTTGAGCCTCGTTTTAATTTAGAACTTGGATTCATTGCACGAAAAATTGGGAATTCGAAAAATAAAAAAATCTGACAGAGAAGGAAGGGTTAAGAGTGGGACAAGGTAAAGATATGCTTAGCTTCTTAGCAATGTAAACATCAAAATGAATATGCCTTTTTCATAACAATTGTTATACAGATTGTCCGGTCTCAACGGTGTCCAACGGCTAATTCCTAAACCGTTAGTCATAGATATATAGTTCCAATTACAAAAATGTTTTAAATCAGGTAAAAAAATATTTAAAAAGCGATTTAGGTCAACAAAAACATGTCTTAAAAAATTACAAAATTTAAATTTTTATAAGGTCCCCCGGTCCTATAAAATTTATTTAGTAAAATTTTCCTATCACACTGACAAGTAAGACAAAAAAAAAAAGGTCCCATTCCTATAACACTAAAATTGAGCGAGTTATGAAACTTTAAAAATGCATGACTTATGCCACGTTTCTGCTCTAAAAACAAATGAGTTCGGCTTGGCTTTGAGGGGTCACATATCAAGTGCTTAAAGTATTCGAAGATCTTATTTCATGTGTATCTGCGCTTTGAAAAAAAATCGTACAAGTATTACGATTAAGTTAACATTTATTAAGTTTCAGATTGGCTAAAATAACATATGTTTTATTTTGTCAGGTTTTGAGACTGTCTCTTTTATGATTTCTTTTAACAAAAATTGTGTTATTTTTATAAGTTTTTATGTTACTTCAACGATCGTATGTATGTTTTTCCAGTTCAAAATTCGTACTCGAACTTTAACTCACTTTTAAATATCCGATCGAGATTACATTTTACATACTGACGCAAATCCAATAACAATCTAATATTATTATGATTTTCGGTGGTTACCATTTATACTTATTTTGCAAGATAACACAAAAAATTTCGGATAGATTACCGCCAAGATGTTTAAGAAAAAGTTTAAGAATAGATAATACAAGACTGCGATTGTTTTTTTTTTTTTTTTTACTTTTATGTATTTTTTAGCACTGAATCCGAAAATTACCTTAATTTTTAACAATCATGTCAGGATATTTCGGAAATCATAAATTGTCAAATTTAAAGAATAACAAAAATCGGATACTATAAAGTAGAGGAGATGGTTGTGTTTTTTAACTTTTGATAATTGATTCTTACGTACTTTTTAGCACTGAATCTGAAAATGACCTTCATTTTTAACCATCACGTTAGAATTTTTTTGCAAATCGTAAATGTATAAGTTAAAATATAGCGAAAATCTCATACTATAAAACATATGTAAAACTTTTTTGTTTTATTTTATTTTATTTTCAGGGCTTGAATTTCAGGGCGGGATGGCGGGATTCGTGCCCAAAATTTTGAAATCCCGCCTAAAAGAATATCGTGGGCGGGAGGCTCCCATACAAAAAAGTCTCACCATTTTCCTGAAAATTTTGCATTTTGAAATTACGATCAACTCTCGCGAACGCCTTGCGAATTTCCCGATATTTTATCGCGACCGATTGACACATTTTGCGGCTTTTTTTTTTCTACCACAAAAGATCGTTGAAATTTACGAGTTTTTCAAACGACCGATAGACAAATTTCATTTTTTTTTCGAGATCGGCTGACAAGTTTCCGCGACCGATTTGTGAATTCAAGGGGGATTGATTCTGTTCCGAAAATTTAAGGCATTAGGTTCCGAAAATTATGAAAAATCGGCCATCAGTTCAACAGAAAATATATCGCGAATTTCGACAAATGATCGCCGAAAAAATCGATTTCGTCAATCGTTCGAGGAAAAAATCGACAATATCGCCGCAAAGGATTGCGAATAAAACACAAAGTTTGTCAAAGGATCGCGAAAAAGAAACTCGAAATTCATCAAAGGATCGCAAAAAAAACACACATTACATGAAAGGATAACAAAAAAATCGTAAATTTCGGCAAAGGAACGCGGAAAAAACTCGAGTTCCGGTAAAGTATCGCGAAAAAAGCGAATTTCGTCAAAGGATCACGAAAAAATGCAAATTTTTTCAAAGGATCGCGGAATAAACGCGAATTTAGTGAAAGAGCTGCTGAAAAAAACCGCAAATTTCCTCAAAGAATCTCGAAAAAACGCGAATTTCATAAAAGAATCCCGAAAAGTGCGAGTTTTGTCAAAATATCGCAGAAAAAACTCGCGTTTCGTCAAAAGCTGGAGGGGGGGATGCGAATTTCGACAAAGGATCGCAATAAAACGCGCATTTCGTCAAAGGATCGCGAAAAAACACGAATTTCCTTAAAAGATCACGAAAAAAACGCAAATTTCGTCAAAGATCGCGAAAAACGCAAATTTCCTCAAAAGATCACGGAAAAAACGCAAATTTCGTCAAAGATCGCGAATAAACGCCAATTTCGTGAAAAGATCGCGAATTTCGTCAAAAGATCACGGATAAAACACATATTTCGTCAAAGGGCTGCTGAAAAAAAAGTTAACTTACATTTCTCGTGCAGTAGAAGAAATGAATCAGTATCCATTTCAAACTTTTGACTTTGATTGAACAAGCATTCAAATTTTAAACAAAGAAAATACCTGGGGGTCAGGTTTTGACTGTAATTCCATTAAGCATATAATAAAACAATTTTGTTCAGAAATGGATATTGATGATTCCATCACTGGATATACATTGTTCATGCAAGTAGTTAAAAATGAAGGCATGTCGGATATTGCAAAGTTTTCTGAAATTTTTTTAAGTGGGCATAACCATAAGTTTCCGATAACTTCCAAAGTTATAAATGTTGTGCTTGTACTGTCTTCCACAAGTTTACCTTGTGAAGGAAGATTCAGGGCCCAAAATGGAATAAAATCTAAATTCAGAAATTCATTTAACAACCCTATTGTTAAGGACCCATGATATTAGGTTTAAAGTTGAAAAATAGACTATATAAAAGTCTTAACTCTCTTACTTTTTTAAATAAAAAAACATTTTGCATAAGTATTCTGGGTTGTGGATTTAAATTCCTCAATAGTATTTTGTCATGTCTATATTAATACAGGCATGACAAAATAATTAATGTAAATCTTTAAATAGCACTTATTATAACATTCGGTTTTAGATTTTTTTTTCCTCCCTCCCAAATCGCTCAACTCCCCTCCATTTATAAATGTTGGTAGGGAGACTCCCCTCCTAGAAAAAATTGAATTTCAAGCCCTGTTTTTATTCAATAATTTATTCGATATTTTTGCTTATCCTGGGATTCTTACAGCTAAATAGCTGAGTGGTCCGATGAGATGAGGGAGGATATTCAATTTTAACTTTGAACTTTTTAACTTTGAAATTTGCGAAAAATCCTGATGTGATGGTTAAAAATGAAGGTCAATTTCAGATTCAGCGGTTCAGAATACATAAGAATCAATTATCAAAAGCTAAAAAACATGACATAACCCAACTTTCGCAGGCTAGTGTAATTTAATAATATTTTAAAATACGTATCATTTTGTAAAGAATTGAGGCTGTTAATTTAGCATCATTTTATTTAACAAAAATTCTGTTTTCCTTTCTTCTTAAATGTTTATTACAAATTGTATATTTTGCATTAATATGTTAGAATGATTAAAGATTTCAAATTGATATTGCGATGTTAATTTTACTCTCAACCATTTTTTAATATATCTGATGAAATTATATTTCGACTAAATTTGTGAATGACCCCCAATTTGCAGCAAAAAATATGCTCCAACTTTAAACAGCTATTACTCGGTCAATTTTAACCGTAGAATAACTGGACTTTTTGTGTATTACTTGTCAGTGTAAAAGGAAAATTTTACTAAATATAACTTATAGGACCGGGAGACGGTATAAAAATTTAAATTTCGTAATTTTTTAAGAAATGTTTTTATTGACCCAAATCGCTTTTAAAATATTTCATTACCTGATTTTAAACATTTTTGTAATTGGAGCTATATGTCTATGACTAACGGTTTAGGCATTAGCCATTGGACACCGTTGAGACCGGATACTCTGTATAGCCAGCATAGGGGTTCTGTATTTGCTAATATAAAATCAAATGTTCCGGTACTGGAACATTTTCGAATGCACCCCTGATTATAATCTACGTGTGGTAATTGTTTAAGGCGCATCTTAATTGATGTTACATTATTTTAAAAGAAATAAAAGTACTATAACAAGTTCCGATGTAATACGGATGCCATTAATTTGAGAAAATATTTTTTCTACTTTTATGTGTATTTACCGTATTACGAGCACGCCTTTCTTTGTGTCATAGTGCTACCATTGATTAATTCAACACAGCTCTATTTCCAAATTAAAGTTTATTTGAACTGTTTTAAGTTTTAAGTATAAATATAAATAAAGATCAGATCTTAAAAATTCCGGGAGTAATGGAGGTAAAAGAAGCTGATTTATGTATAGGAGGTATGCCATTTGTGGGGAGGGGGAGCAAACAGCTGAAGCACCTACTTTTTAGGGATGTCCGTTATTTGTATAGCTGCCAACCTTCCGATGGTTTTCTCCAGATCAAATAAAAGAGTTTGAACCAGAAATTTAATTTAATAAATGAAATAAAAGAGAACCCTGTAGAAAAAGGACACATTTCATTAAATAAATTTTCTGGTTAAAATTCTTTTATTTGATCTGGAGAAAACCATCGGAAGGTTGGCTTGGCAGCTATGCATTTATACTCATTGAAAAATATATATATATGTTTTTCTTTTTTTTTTTTAGGGGGGGGGGGGGTTAGGAATATGGGGCACCAATTGAAGTTCTGCACACAGGCGCCGGATACTTCTGGCGCGCCCCTGTCACCAATATTTTTTGTAAACGTTTGGTTTATATATATAATTAAAACTGTGCATCGAATTTTATATATTTGAATATAAAAGTAAAAAAAAAATTGAAAAATTTCAAAATTTTCTTCTTTTTTTTTTTGTAAATTTTAATTTAAATATTACTCAAGGGTACATTATATGCATTGTCACATGCATTTATCATAAAAAAATTTAAAAAAAAATTATTTTTGAGAAAAAAATGGCATTTTACACGTCCTCGTAAAAATCTTCGAAATACCCCCTGCGCATTCCATATCAATGAAAACCCCCAATATTTTTTATAAAAGTTTGGATTATATATATAAATAATTCTGTGCATCGAATTTTATATATTTGAATATGAAGGTGTAAAAAAAAAAAAAAAAAAAAAATCAAAATTTTTGAATTTTTTTTTTTTTTTTACCTTTATATTTAAATATATAAAATTCGATGCACAGTTTTATTTATATATATAAACCAAACTTTTATAAAAAATATTGGGGATTTTCATTGATTTGGGGATTTTCATTTTTTTCTCAAAAATAATTAAAAAAAATTTTTTTTTTGATAAATGCTTGTCATAATGCATATAATGTACCCCTGAATAATATTTAAAGTCAAAATTTCAAAAAATAAAGAATTGATTTTTAAGGTTTTTTAAGGTCCCTCGTCCCCTTAATTAGATATTAGCCTCAGGTAACCTAGGCCTAAAAAAAAAATTCAAAGTATCGAAATGCAGATAAGAATTTTGAAAAGAACACTGCCATTGGTTTAACATTTAGTTTGTGTTCTCCCGTTACTACTATCATAGGCTCTTATTGTGAGGCGACTCATGGCCATTTTAACATGAAAACTAGCCTCACTTATGATTTTTCTTATTTGCATTACATTGTTTATTCAGATGTAGCCCTCTTTTTATTCACGATCTCTCCCCTGCCGGAAAAAAAAGTAAGTTGTACCCGTTAATACTTTTAAATAATTTTTACTTTTTATTTGTACTTCTTTGTAATTTTTACTGTTTATTTGTACTTTATAATAATTTTCTGATTACAATAAATGAGTCTGTGTTCTTAATTTTGCTTTAAAAAGTTGCAACATGCATTTAAACAATGTTCTGGAGGCAAATGTAAGACATTTACTTCTATCTTTCTTCTTATTTTTTAAAAAATGTCTTCAGGTTATATTACACTTTCAAATACAGTCGGACCTCGTTTTCACGTCACTCCGCTTATTACATCAGTTTTTCAAAGTCCTGATTTTCTGTATATGATTTTAATGTAAATAAACTCCGGATTTTACATCGTTGTATAATGTTCATCTCCGGATATCCCGACGGTTTTGAAAAATTGTCCATTTTTCATAATCGATCTTATAAGCACGGAAATTAAGCGGTAAGAAATATCTTAACCAAACTTTTCACAAAAGTGTCTAAAATACCCATTGAGACAAATTAGAAATTTTACTTCAATCCTTTATCTGAATGAATGACCCACTTAAGCTCCAGATAGACGTATCAGTCTACTCACGGTCTTTTTGTTCTGGTCAGGTAGCGCTTTCTTTTGGTTACAAGGCATTTTTCATCAGACTAAAACCGAAGAATTGCATTGCATTGAAACGATCAAAAATTATCTAACATCCGTTTCTGAAACAACAAATATTGATTACAATTCATTGTATAATATTGAAAAAAGAATTGTAGGATGCACATCTAAGGATAAGCAAACCTTAATTCATTAATATTCCATGTAACAATAAAAAAACAAGTCAGCATAAATATGATTTTTATTCTTTTCAATTTTGTTTTTATTTTGTTTAATAATGTTTTATTGCTTAAAACTGCAAGACCAATTATGAACCACGACACCCCGCTTATGACGACACTTTGTTCTGGTCCTTAGAGTGTCAGCATAATGAGGTTCGACTGTATATCATACTTTTTTGTTATCTCTTGGCATGGACATAATGAGATATCATCATCAACAACAACAACCGTTTTCAATCCACTGCTGGATGTAGGTCTCTCCCAGATTTTTCCAATGTTTCCTCTTTCCTGTGTAGTGCACTAGTCATCCAATTTACACCGGCTACTTTTCTGATTTCATCACTCCATCTTACTTGAGTAAATACAGATACTGAATAATTTTAAGCTCTGTTTAGATGTGTTTCTAATTATATAAATATTTAGCACCAATAGTCCAAAGCTATTTTGTCTTGCCTATATTTTGCCCACACAGTAAGTTTCTCTTATTTATGAGTAGTAAATACAGTATTCTAAATGTATTATTGTAATGTTTTTAGAAATTTTGATGTGTAAACCATAAAGGTTTTCTTTTTAATAGAACAGGAGTGTAAATCACTTGCATTTCTGATGTCTTCAAATCTGCTGATATTCTTAGCAGTTTGAATGAGGCTGATTTCATTTTGTCTCACTAAATATTATTTACCAATTACTGTTTATTTCAATTGATCAACTGAAATTTTTCTTTCTTTCCTTTTTTTTTTTTTTGTTTAAGTATGTCAAGAAATATGCTTCTTAATTTTGATGTACTATTTATTACTTTTTAATTATTATACGAACTGAAAATTATTAATTGATTATCCCACATCTTTATAAAATAAAACCTGTCTTAATAGTTCACAATTTCGCTAGTTATTCAGTCTATTTGGTACTTAATGTGCCAATTATTTCTATCCTGATCTTTGATCAATGAAATGGTTACTGCAATGCTAAAAGATATTTTTAATTTTATACCAGTAGTTTAATATGAGTTTTATTTTATTACTTTATTGTATAACAGTTATTTGTTCATTTATTTTAAGTATATATTGGTGATTTAATAAAATAGTTCTTAAAAGTCTGTAATTTTCAAATGTTATATTTTTAAAAAAGCTCACTTTACTATTGACAATGTTTTTTCTTTTATTTTTCAAATGTTTCAATTTACGTGATTTTCATTTTGTGTCAACTATTATGCTTGGCAACAATGGTGTCCATATAACAGAAAAGTACCGTCTATTTTTACTCAATTTTTACAAATGCTTTATCTTTCTTTTAAATTAAAATATAAATATCTGTTTCTGCAGATCAATAAAGTTTTCTGCAAAGTATTGTGTCAATGTTATTTTATTTATTATATGTAGTAATCATTATATTCAATAATAAATTTTATTATGTAATAATATTTATAATATGAAGAAGTTTTATTTTGTTTCTGTAACTTGTACTGTCAAATAAAAGAAATTTATTAAAAATTTGTTGTTTTCATTTGACTATATGATTTTATTATAAATGGTATTTCAATCACTCAAGCAATTATATTTTTGCTTTGTTTATCATGTAAGAAATAGTTTTAATTATCTATTTATTTTTAATAACAAAATGGCTAAGATATAAAACAATGAGAAAATATTCTCATTTTTAACACTTTCAACATGGTTGAAAAGTGTTTATTCAGTAAGTTGAATAGTTTTGATTTGTCTATTTTCCCACTTTCTAACTCTCATAAATATACTGGGATTGCCATGTAATTATTTAATGTTAATGAGGTCCATTGTGTGCTATTTAAATGCAAAATTCAATAAATATAATGCATCAAAAAGTGTTATGGGACCAACAAGTGCTGAAAATGGATTTTTACTCAGTTATGTTTTTTTAAATGGCTCATTAATATATTTCATTTCATTGTATGAAAAAAATAAAGTTCTTATTAGCTATTGTTGGTGAGAATTTCATAATCTATGCCTAATTTTTCATAATTATTATTTGTGTGTATATTCCTTATACCAGTGATGCAGCCAATATACTTATTTGGAAGGGGTTTTGGAGAATTGTTACTCCTTGCATGATACAATATCTGACAAATAAAAACCAATGTGGGCTATTTCGAAAATAAATATGTGCATATTTTCTAACATTCACCCAAGTACGAGGAAGAAAACATAGTACTAGATCTAAACTGAAGGGATTAAACAATTTCCAGTTTTCTCCTATTTAATTCTGAGTTCAACCCCCTGACCACAGGTCTAAAACTTTAAACTGGAATTGGGACCTTAATGTTCAACAAAAATATTAAGTGTAGGTACTCATTTTACTCAGAATTTTAAGCTGTACAACATTTGTATTGACAATGTTTTTGACAGAGTTAGTTGTTTGGAGATACTGTTATGATATGTAAAAAAATGTGTTTTTTCACTGTAAATCTATACATATTTCCTAACGCTCACCTAGTATGAGGGGGAAAACATAGCACATTCATTTTAGACCTAAACTGAAGGGACTAAAATAATTTCCAGCCTTCCCCTAATTAATTCCGAATTCAACCTCCTAACCACTGGACTAAAAGCAGAAACAAACAAAATAAGTTTAGCATTAATGTGTTTAAAGGCTTCATAGAAAAGCCGCTGTAATCTTCAAAGAGAAAAAAAAAAAAAAGAGAGTGAGAAAGAACAATAGAGTAGTAACATATAAAAATAAAAAGGATTTTTAAACATTGATAATGATATCATTATGGAGGGGAGGGGGGGGGGGTGAGGAATGATAACATATGATACTGTAAGTGAGGGGGGAGGGGCTAAAATTACCTAAATATTGCTAACGTTATACATGTACAACCCCGTACACATTAAGGTACCATTTGATTATCCTGTCCACCAAAAAATTGTCATCAAACTATAAGATTAAATGCCAATAATGAATGATCGTAAATGTCATATTCACTGGACATTAAACATGATACAAGTGTTTGTTATGTCATCAAGTGATTTTTAATTCTACTTTTTTTTGTTTTTTATTAATGTTTTACTAATTTATTTTTTCTTTCGTTATTTAAAATAAAATTATGTAAATTTGTATAATTTAGTGAAATTGGTCGACGGGATAATCAAGTAGTACCCACATTGATAACACACTGATAATTACACTTCACATTAGCCATATTGCTCTTAACTTTTTCTTTCATTAAATTTGTGTTGAAATAGATTCCTTTTATAAAGCCTTGAAACAAATGATAAACGTTTTGTGCTACATATGCTTTTCTTTACATTGGTTTTTACATATTTTTATCGTAACATAAGGTATTTTTAATACATATTATCAGTTTTTTAAATACTCTGGGAGAAATTTTAATTTTGAAATTCAACCCCCTTTTGCTGCTGCAGTGTTTATACAAATCTACATTTTTTGGCTGATTTGCATGATATAGCTTGATATAAAGGCTGTGCATATATAATCATTTTAGATTGGGGGAGAAGTCTGACACTTGGTTGTCATAAGATATTTCTGTGGAAAAGAGTATTGTTTTTTGAAATTGTTATTTATTTATCCAAACAATATATTTTCTGTTATTTATTTTTTTTTTCTTTGCATCAAAATAGTCATACCTTTTAAATAGCAACTATCTCTTTTAGATGTTAATTGATATAAAGTTATTTAAATGTAAAATCATATCTTTATATCGCTGCAAACATACAAAAGTAAAAAGAACCCCTGTTTAAAATAATTGTTGAACACTTAAATCAAAAAGAAAAATAGTCTTTGCCTTCCTGGACACCCGTTTAAGGTAATTTTTACACACAAAAAGAAAAAGCAAATTTTATTTTATTTAAATAACTGTTATACAAAATAGAAACATTTGATAGAATTTAGGCTTCATATCTCTTTGAACATTTACAGTATACCCATTCATACTTTTCTAGTATATATACAGCTATACCAAAACCTATGTTGTATAGTTTTTTACAAAGCTTTATTTTTCTTTTTGTAATGATTTTTTTTAATAATAGAGTTAATAATTCATAGATTTATTGAACAGAATCCTCTGAGCGCAAGTAGTACTCACACTTGATCGTTTATTTTTGAATAAAATAAGTGAAAGATTTATATTTTAAATGAAATGAATGCAGTACAAATGATTGTGACGAGAACACTATTTGTCAATTTATCAACTGTGCCTAACTAACAAAAAATACAGTTTTTCTCAAAGAACTATTATTATAGTAATAAAATACAGTCAAGGATCTATAATCCACAATTTTCTATAATTCGCATTGCTTAATGAATGTAAACAAATTTACAAATTCTGGGTCCAAAAATGATTTTTTAAAAGAAATATCTAAAAGTTTAAATATAAGTAAATAACAATCAATTTTTTAATAAAAGAATTTGAAAAATGCATTTTTCGAGATAGCATATTAAATTAATTATTATATTTCCCATTTTTATTTTCATGTTATACTGAATACGGAATTAAAACAGTACCCAGAAGAAAGAAAATGATATATACCGTATTTTTGGGAATACCCGCCGCACTAATGAAAATCTGTTAAAAAGTTTATCGACGTAAGTGCCGCACCCAAGCAACTGATATTTGTACAATCTAAATTCCGGAATCATTTCAGCCGTGGCTTTTCCGGATTTTAGAGGTCTGTCCGGGACTGCCCGACTTGCAGAAAAAATTCAGCACGGACCAGCCAGATACAAAAATTAAAAGTTCGGTCCGGCCCTTACAAAAGAAATATTGGTCCGACCCGGTAAAAAATTTAAAAGTTCGGCCCGGCCCGATATAACAGCTGAAAGTTCGGCCCGAGACTGGCTCGGAAAAGTTAAAATCTTGGCCCAGCCCGACTGAATTTCTACAAAACATTGATGAAGTGCCGCAGGCTGTGATATTTATTTTTTTAATGAATCTCTATTTCTTGTATGTAAATGTTTCAGTTATCATTACTTTTGTTAATCCATATTCTATGTATTGAAGCGTTAAAAATCTGAAAAATATTATACAGTAAAATCTGCTAAGACAGAATTGTATAAAAAAGAAAAAAAAAAGTGTTATAGATAAGATCCTCAACACGTTGTTCAGTTTAAAACGGGATTCCGTCATAGGCAGGTTCTTTTCACTCGTTTTACTATATTTTAATAGATTTAAAAATGTATGCATTTTTTGCAAACATTTTTGGTCCAGGCCTAATTTTACTCACCTTTGAACGGACCAGGCCACGACGAGACAATGATTTTCATACGGGCTTTGTCAAAACTAGGACTGAAAATTTTGGATCGTGAAGACTAGGAATGAAACCAGTCCGGGCTCTGTACAGAAAAAATAAGGTTAGGTCAGGCCCGGCCCGATCTTTCAGGAAAAAAGTAATGCCTTAACCCAGCCCGGACAGAACCTTCAGAAAAGAGTATGGCCCGGGCCGAAAAGTCGGTCCGTGCAGATCTCACACTGCCGAAAACACTTTAGGATAACTAGAAACGCTCCTTTTTTCTTTCTTTCTTTTTTTTTTAGCAGTTCACCTATTGATAACTGTTTCATTGATTCTGTTGTGGCAGATTTTATTTTTTATTTGCTACATACGCATCTTTTCTTGCTCATTTTTAAAAATAATTTTGTAAGTGTTAAAAATATTTCTTTCTCAGAATTTAGACTTTCATTTTCATCATAAGTTATTATGATAATTATTATGAAGATATATATCATAAGTTTAAGGAAAGAGAAGAAAATTCACAAATCCACTTTGCATTAAAAAAAATCTCTTATCTCGTTACCTCTTTTTTCTACTGCATTCAAAGTTCTTTTCAAAGAAACGAAACAGAAACTATTAGCCAACTACACGTCAAGGTCATAGGGTAATGTGTCAGAACGTCCGGTCCGAGGAGATAGAGTGAATTTGAAATCAAGTGTGTTTATCTTTTAGTTGTGTCAAGAGATAACAAAATTATGTTTGTTTATTAGTTATAAATGAGTACTTGAGTTATTTTATTAGGTGCTTCTTTAAAAATAAAGGTTATAAACATAAAAAAAAAAGTATTTTTGTTGAGAACTCTTTGTACAAAACAATTTTTAACCATATCAGCATAAAAATCAATGTTTTGAAGAAATTCAGTCGGGTCGGCTGAGATTTTAAATGTTTTCTGGGCCAGACCAAACTTTTAGCTTTTATGCCGGGCCATTAATTAACTAATTTATTTATTTTTTGTACCGGCCAGGCCGATTTTTTCCCCTATGGATCAGATACTTCACTCAAGGGTAAACGGCCGTTCGCTAATGTTAATCCTATGGAAGAATTTTTTTTAAATACATGGTTCGCATTTCAATATGCTTAAATGATTTATTTATTTTTTTTTTTTTTTGCGTCGAATAGCTGAGGTCGAACTCGACCCTTTTTCGATTTTGTTTACAGATGTTTTTTCGTAGCAGACTTAGATAAAATGTAAAACTGCCTGCGAACTCAAATAATTTCTTAAAAATTTTCTGCAAAAAAATACTGCGCCCCACCCGAGTTCTAAATCGCCGCTAACAGCAAAAAGGAAAAATTATATGCGAGTGGAGTGCCACTAAGCAACACCACTAAAAGAAAAATATTAATTTACAAGCATTATTAAAACTTAGTCAATAAATGTAGAATTGAATGGTATGCTTAATACAGACAACTAATGAATGAAAGAAAAACTAATGAAAAATTTAAAAAATATATTTATTAAAATGTGAAATATTTTAATCATTAACTTATATAACATATCAATTTATGATTGCTCAACAAAACTGTTATTTTATTAATCTATATAAAATAACTGAAATATGAATAAATGAATGTTAAAATAAAAAAAAGTTATTAGTTCATGAATGGAAGAGATGAACTCTTACTCAAAATTTATCTACTGTTTTTGAGACAAACCATTCCTTAATATTGACAATTTCTTAAGAATTTTCAAAAGTTTTTTTTTTTTTTTTCCAGTTGAAAAATAGTCTGCAAACCTTCTCAAGAGTCTGCAACGAGCATCACACCGATTCTTAGCTCAGGGTCTTGATAATTTTTTTTTATTATAAAGAAATTTGTTTAAAAAAAACAAGCATCAAAACTGTCTGCAAAATTTGAAAATTTTCTGCGAACAGCGTTCGCGTGTTCGTCTATATTATCTGACTCTGCTTCGTAGTATACTTTGATTTTCAGAATCAGTTTCATAAGTGAAAGTATTCTAGTAAAAAAAAAAAAAAAAACCTATAAACACAAATCGAAAAAATAAAAATGACTTTTTGTAGAGACCAACCTCAGCTATCCAATGCAAAAAAGATCATTTAAAAATAATGGAATGCGAAAGACATATTTAAAAAAAAATATCTTTCTTAGGATTTACATTAACGAGTCGGTGTTTTTGCGTGAGCAAAATGGCCCAATATTTATGTTGCGGAAGTCGTCCCACTTAATTTGTTATATTGGTCAGGACCGTTTATTTTATCTCCCAATCTGGCTCAGCAAAAAAACTACTAATTCTGTTTACCCGGCCGATTTCAAAGTTAGGATTCATTTTGTCTGGTCGAGTCGGATACGGCCTCATTTTAGGGGCCGAGTTTATAGAGTCCGGTACTGGAAAAAAAAAAAAAAAGAAAGAAAAAATCTTGCTCTCCAGTGTTTTTATTGTGTATTAGGAGACCCATTCTACAAAAGTTCTATGCCTTGATTTGAGATTTCTCTAGTTAGAGACCAGTAATTTCACTGAGTGAACATTCTATGAGCAGTTTTGCTTTGCAAGAGGAAGGAAAGGGGGTTTATTAGAAGAAAAGTTCACGACAGCTGGACATTCCAGTATCCGGAATTCCGGAGGGTAAAGTAAAAGTTCTGCTTTAGACAGATATTAATTTAAGCATGTTTAATGTTATGGTATTATTTTCGTTGGGGTTTGTGATATTCTCTCATTAGTGCAGGATTTTGGTAAAGACAGTCTTTTCATTACATACAAAAATTTCATGGCTCTGGTGAAAGAAATACCATATAATTATATTTGCTGAGTGAAATCTATCTAAAATGAAAATTTTCCTTCGTCTCTAGTGATTTTGTCTTAACAAGTTTTAGTACATTAGTTTTCTATTAACTTAACAATTAATAATGAACTTTAAAGTAAAATAAATCTGTGAAAACACAACAAATATAATCTGTAAAAACTTTCAAAACATTTTTCAGAGTTTCAAATGTGCCATCAGATTTATTTTAAGAAACATCTACAGCACACATTCAATTTATCAATGTTAATTAATATTAAAAGAATGCTTAATTTTTTAGAGCAGTGATGAGTGCTGTAAAGGAAAAGCTAAAAAGCTGACATTTTATGACTTGTGAATATTGCTAATGAATATTAATATATGCTCAATTTCTTGAATTATATCATTTATTTTAAGTATTGATTTTACATTAGTATTTAATTAGTTTTGTAATTTGATAAATTCTAATACAGTAAAATAAAGAAATAACAAGAAATTTAAATACAATACAATTTCTGTGCGTCATGCTTTTATTATTATTAATAAAAAAAATGAATCCTGGTTTGACATTACAGCCTAGTATATTAAAATACGGTTATATATATATATATATATAATACATATATACAATAGGCGTTACGATTGAAACATTTAATAAATATGGAAGTTTCCGTTCACAATATGTCAATCAATCGTTATATTTTTTGTAACTACAAATTTTCATTTACTTCATAATAAATAATCTTGAGTGAAAAATCATTTTCTTATTATATGATTATAGCTGCTAATGGAACCTTTTTATCCACTGTATATTTAATAAATATTTAGGTGATAGTTTGTAACACTGATTTTATTAATATTCTTAAATATATTATCTTATATAATGTTTTTTATAAGTTATTATCCTGGTTAATAACTTCTTGTTTACAATTTTAGCGTGTCAACAAAAGTATTCGAGGTTGCCAGAAAATCGCCAAGAAAATCACCAAATCTCCCGCTCCATTAGCGGTGATGACGTCAAAAACATGGAAAAATATGGACATCACGTGACTCGTTGCCATCTAACGAATTGGTCTATTGCCTCACGAACACGACCTGAAGTCGAGGCTAAAATTCGTCTGTTGGCAACTCCCCTTGGGTTCGAGGCTACAAAAATTCGTCTGCTTCATGGAAGGGAAACAAACCCCTTTCCCATTAGAAGCAGGGAGAGACTCGATGCCACCGGATTTCTTTGAGGGTCCCTCATTACCCAGAATTCCCTGAGAGAATGGCAATAGTTTGGCGCGCTTATCGCTTATTTGGCGCTTCTTACACTCGACATTTTGTTCTTTTTAATGTTTCATCACAGCGTTAAAAAGAACGTGATATTGTGTTTGTTTACAGTAGAATAGATTATTTGACGTAGCGGAAACGAACATTTGATAACTATCCTTTCAAAGCTATTTTAACAGCTATGTATCTTGAAATTAACTATATAGAATTAAGACTTTTTAAAAATAATATTAATCGGCTGCTTTTATATTTCACTAGATATTTCCAACAGATCTAATTTATTTTAAATAACTCATCCAAAGTAAACTTTGGAGAATCAGTTTAAATTTGACTTATATTTTTTAACTTTATTATTAAAAAGCTTATATACAAAATACAGCAACTTATAAAAATAAACGCAGACGTCTCTCCCGCCCCCTACCACCCAGTTTTAATAAAGTTTACCGGATTTATTTACGAAATTTTTAAATATATTCAGTTGTACATTGAACCCAAGTTATAAATAGGTCACCTTAAATTGTGCTTCTATAACATTTATTCGAAATAACTAAAAAAACAATTTCAAAGATGTAGTAAGTACTTTAATTTGAATGAATATTCTGTTACAAGATTTGCATATATCTCCCTTGATTTTTTTTTTTGGGGGGGGGGAGGGGGGGGGGAAGAAGGAAATTTATTCTTCACAAGTGGCTTCATAAAAAAAGATATTGTTTCCGTTCTTTTTCAAAACTTCTGATAGTAGGCATGAAATTGGGAAAATTTAAAAAGGCAGAATTTTTTTTTCCATCTATACTAGGACGGGAAATTAGACACATTTTAAAAGTTATTTATACATTAAAATGAAATATAGCTATATGTATCATTAACCTTATGAAAACATCCTTTCATTTTTAAAGTCTAAAAAAACTTCACTCTGGAAAGAGCTTTTAAATGAATCCATTTAGATGACTTTCAGATGCTTGTACTAAGCTCATCCAGTGTTGAATTCAGATACTTTTCTCTGGGAGGGATTTCTGTGGCTCCGGGGGAGGAGGGGGGAATTGCACTTTTTGACCATTGAAAACACAAAATCTCAAATCTTCCAGGGGTGGGGGGTGGGGGTAATCTCATTGCTTCGGGAGGGAATGTCACCCCCGGGCCACCCCCTGAAATCAATACTGAGCTCATCCCCTTTTTTGTGGGGAGGGGTAGGGGGGGGGGCACAGCAATTTAGAAAGGACGACTTGAATAGACAAATATCCAGTTATTAAATTTTCCAGATCTCCCCCCCCCCCCTCCCTCTCTCTTACATGCTTCCAATATTTTTGAAAATCAATTCAGAAAATTGATTTATTTAGTCTTTTAATTCAGAGAATGTACAAAATTTCTTCAACTCTTTAATTCCTGTATTAGGTTATTTTAATAAGCATTTAATGTTTTTTGCTGTTAAATTTCTGTTTTAAAAATTCTTTTGAAGGGAAATTCTGAAAAAAAAAATCTTAGTTTAGCGTATTTGTTTTTTCTTTTGTAGATTATTTTTATCAAACCTGATATAGGCTGCACAAGCACATTTGTTCCAAAAATTAGTTATTTCTTAATTCCATTCTGCAGCTTTGATGTCCAAAATCACTTTCCTGACTGCATTTATTTACTTATGTTAATGCAGCTTAAAACTTTCTGATACATTCATAGACTCAAAAACAAAATAGCATTAAACTAGTATGTTCAATATAAAGGATTTGTGATCAAATAGATTTTTATTATTTTTAGATATCTCAAATTATTACTCATTGCTACCTTATAAAGAATTATTTCTTCATTTTTGCATCTGGAAATCCAATTCAAAATAACAAATGCAACTAGATTTCATTGTTTTTAAATAAGAACAGCTACTGAGTTTACGTAGTTATGAAAAAAAATGTATTCAGTAAATATCTAATTAAATTAGGTTTTAATTAAATCATAATGCTACAGCTACAGGGCTGCTACATGCAACTAGTTTTTAATTCTAACTGGCACCACTTTCTCAAAACAAAAATCATTAACACACACTTTGACAACATTTGCAAGAGAAGTATACTTC
Organism: Maratus speciosus; assembly: GCA_963932465.1. Taxonomy (NCBI): domain Eukaryota; kingdom Metazoa; phylum Arthropoda; class Arachnida; order Araneae; family Salticidae; genus Maratus; species Maratus speciosus. The sequence goes on along the minus strand of OZ010796.1, from coordinate 75,569,096 downwards.
AAAATTTATATTAGAAAAATATTGATGCAAGCCTGTGGCAGTCCTGCAGTTAGTACTAGCTTGTAGTGTATGTACATAATGTGTTTAGTTTTAATTCATGGAGAGTAGTAAAATTTCGGAAAAACTTAAGGAATATTACATTTTACAAAATCTTAGAGGCAGTTAAAGATATTTTTAATATATATTACACATTTATTTAAAAGTTATACAGTTATATTATATTAAGATACTTTTCTTTCAAAAGAGAAACTTTAATATACATTCAATTTTTCAAGAAACTAATAAATTATTACATTTTTTGTTCTTTGGAAATTAATTTTTTGTTCTTAATCTCATGAATTTTGGTAGTGTTCTTTCTGAGGAATTATGCAATCAAACTATTTTTCCTTTTTTTTTTTGGAGATGGTGAGAAAATGCTGTCAAAATAGACATTTTTGTACCAAATATCCAGGTGCAATAGCACAGAAAAAGAAAGATGCAATTTATTTATCAAAAAATCAATTAAACTATTTGATAATAAATTCATTTAATAATCATGCATAAAAGTGCCACACCATTATGTTTACCAATGTGCACGAGAGCAAGTCTTCAGCCTTGGAGATTTTTGACCAATGGTAAATTATACTTTAATAGTGAAATAATAGCAATATTATTAGCAAAAACATTCCACATTCTTTTATTTTAAAAGATCAATTTTTAGCTACAATGCAAGACAAATTTAAATCTGCTGGACTATCCTCTTTCAGCAACACCTAATAGTCTTTGCTTGGATGAACTTCTTGCACCTATGTAACTGCGCGAGATTGTTTGATATTGTTGAGTAGAGAAAAAAAATAGTTTGAGAACCACTTAAGAAACAGATCAGATGAATTAAAAGAGTACACTTTAATGTTTGCATGTTGAGCAATTATTTAGAAAATTCATTTAAAAATATCCTAATTAATTCAATGAAATTAGGAAACATTAGAAATATATATATATATGTATTTTTAAAGAATTACATGAAATAAAAGAAAACAAAATAATACAAAATACTTTATTGGATATATAATTATAAAAGAAATGTAACTTTGCACAGAAAAATTGAGTTTTGCATTTTCACAGCAACAATAAAATTAAACAAATGATTAGACGATTTAAAACATTTTCTTAAAAATTACATAAACAACTTTCGTTTCTTTTCGAACTATAAAAAAAGACAAATCAGAATTTGATAGCAAAAGTTCAGTGTACTCCAGATATCCAAATTCTTAGAAGCGTAGTGGTCAGCGCATCTGACTGCCATGCAACAGGTTTGACTCTGGGTTGGTCAAGGTTCACTCAGTCTTTCATCCTTTCTGGGTCGATAACATGAGTACCAAGCGTGCCTGTGAACTAAACACTGGGAGCTCTGCACTAGGCTGGCCACCTGACTGGGGTATATGCTGTATACCTCAGGACCCATACTCAAGAAAACAGGGTTGGGCACTGTAAGCCAGGAACATTAATAGATAATTCAAGAGGTTTAGTTTTTTAAATCTAATTCTTAAATCAAGACCTTAAGGGGAAAAAAAATGTTAAAAATATTTTATTACTTAATTAAAAAGCAGTTAACCTTTTGACCACTGTGGATACATAAAATTTTTGTTTCAGAGTGTTTTCATATCTCAGATAAGAAAAATGTAAATATCAATAACTTAATACTTAAATTATACAATTTGAAATGTTTCCAAAATAATTTTTAAATCAGTATGTTTATTAAAATACATTACTGGAATATACAATACACTCAAAATATGCACAGCTCGTGATTAAGAACTTCACAGATTTTTGAATTTTTCAGATTTTAAACTTTCTGTTTTGCATTTTAAAATGCCATATATCTTTATGAAGTAATTGTTAATAAAAAAAATATTATGAAAAATTTCTCCAATAGAAATAAAATAATATATTAATAAAAATAAAATAATTTATTAAAAAGTTACCAAATTATTTATCTTAATTATATTGCTAGTTATTACTTAAACATTTAATCAATAGTTGTTTAAGAGTAACATTCCTTAAAATATCAAAATTTACAAAGAACTTTTTCAGTGGTGAAAAGGTTAAATTTCTTTTAAAGCAACTATTTACTGAAAATGATGCTAGAAAGCTCAGAGATTTAAGAGCTTTTTTTATTCATATCTATTTACTAGCAGCATTTGATTACATTAGATATAAATAAAGTATACCTACTAACCATAAGATCTAACCTTTTATGTTACAACTATAATTTCATAAATGATATGCTTGCATAACAAATGTCATTTTAAACAAACAAAAAAACATACAAATTTAAGCCATTTAAATGGAATTTGAAGAGAATATTTGTATCATGTGTATAAATAAATATTTTGAAGGGAAGGGGGATGAAAATTTTAACTTTAGGTTAGTATTTTCCAATCGAATTATGATATTACTTGCCATAAAAATACTTTTTACATACAGAAAGGCATTATATTCACAATAGAATTTCTGGATGACATCTTTTTTTTTTTTCTTTTTTTTACACAAATTAAAATTTTTAAATTCATTATTTCAGCATTGAACAAATGCAGTTAATGGAGATGCACACGAAAGCTTATTTTCAGAAGCTGACATAGAAACATTATCTCTTAATGATTTTACTAAAAATTTGACAGGAAAAATGAATATGAAAATCATTCATTGAATAATTCCAGGAAAATAAACATTTTCCTGGAATTATTCAATGAAACATGCCCCATAAAGATACCCTATTAATTCACAACAAAATTATAAAGTAAGGAAGTTTTATTTCAGGTTTAGTAAGTCTTAATAACGAAAAATGCTCGATTAAAATACATAAATATATTTGATTAAAAACTAGCAATAACCAGTGATATCACCAATATCTTGATTTATTTTTCAAAAATAAATTTATACTTTCTTCATGAAAAACTAGTTCAATCATTATCGAGAATTACATATTAAAATACTACATACGGAATGATATAAAACTGAAAAATTCTGTAATTTCCCTCTAGGCCAGGGACGGCGAACCTATGGCACGCGAAAGAATAATTTTGGCACGTTGTTAGTTGTGACTCTCAATCAATATAGAGTGATACTACACAAAATACACAAACTCTAGATTATCTTATCTTGACTAAATTTGATTTATTGGAAATTGAAGAATTTTAATTGTGGCTTTTTTAAATACCATAAATCACCACATTATTAAATGTACCAATGATAAGATTATTTCAATTTAGAAATTAATTTCAGAGCTATTTAAAGAAACTGGTGTTTGATCTTTTAATATTTTTTCCATCTATCTTTGTCGGCAAGGTCATTAGTTTCTAAAATGAATAATACAAAAAATCAAATAAAAAGCAGTTGTCATATAAATCCAGTTCAGTTTGCATTCTGTTGAAATTAATTGAACCTGATATTAATTACTTTCCTTCTAAGATGCAACAACGCAATTAATCACATATATATTTTTAATAATTTCTAGAATTTAATTTTTTTATGATTATTTATTATAGTGCAATACCTCACCTGTATGTTACACATTTGTTTTTGCTTTGTTTAACTTAATGTTATTATTTAAAGATTTTTTTTTTTCATGATTTTTTTCAATCCACTAAATTTGTTGGCACGTCAAGGCCCTGTAAAATCTTTTTGGAAACCAATTGGCAAGCGGTTATAAAAAGGTTCGCCAACCCTGCTCTAGGCCATTATTTAAGGGCGCAGCACCATGCCTATTTTAAAATTGGCAAAATGCACCCTGCCCTTTTTATAATAGTGAAATGCACTCTTAGTTGTATGTATCTAGTGATCTCTTGTAAAAAAAATCTTATCTACTAACAGTCTTTTTAAATTAATGCAGCCAACAGCTTGCAAAAGTCATAGACCTTCCTTATTTCTTTACAAATAATAGAAAATATTATTAAATATCGTATAATTTTTACCGTTACTTAACAAACTAATTTATTTCAGTCGAAATAATGCCCTTTTTTTGCTAAACTAGTGTCCTTTTTCTGCTTTAGATGTGCCTTTATTAGTGGCTAGCACTCTGCCATTTTAGTTTCTAGAGTGAACACTATTTAAACTCTATTGTTAAGCTTTAAAAAAATACATTGCTACATTATATCACCGCAAACATTCGTGTAAAGTTCTATATCAACAAGCGTATTAGCTAAAATATTTTTTTTTTGTTTGACAGAATGTTAATTCTCCGCTTACCAGACAGGTAAATTCAAAAGGATTTTTCCCATGGAAAATACTGAAAACTAGTATACTATTTTGGAATCCAATATACTTTACATAATATATTTATAGTCTGGTAGGGTAGGAGTCAATTAGTATTACAGAGTTAAACAAGCATGTTTAATTCTTTACAATATTTAACTTATTAATTAAAAATAATAGAATGAAAAAAAATTTATATCAAAATATAGTAACAGAAAGTAATACTTCAAGACATACCTGAGGAGCTAGTGTCATTGTAATGAAAATCAAAAGATGTAAAGACATGCATATACTTACAAAAATTTTAGTATCATCAGTCATTATAAATTATACTTTAGTAAGTAGGGTCAAGAAAATTTGGCCAGAACAATGTCACTGAGGAATGCGAAATGTAAAAAACACTCAGCATGCACTCAATGACACAATTTTGACCACAAGAAGTGGTAGAAGACTTTTTAAGATTATAGGAATAAGATTCTGAAAAGAAATAATAAATACTTAAAACTAACCATGCAAAGTTTTAAACATGTTTAGAATAAAAGATTATGAACACATGCTAAAGAAATATTCATAGATATTCATCAAGATACCACACATGCATTTATAAGAATTTAATTACACCTATACAATTATATATTGCTTTAAAATCACAATTAAATACCATTTTAAATAAAGGAAAACATTAATAGCCTCCTTCGAAAGGAACATTCCTTTAAAAACTCTGGCAGTGCACATAGCAAAGTAAGCCATTCTGATACAATTATATGTAAAGAGATTGGATAAAAATAAATTGCATAAGATATATTCACTTAGGAGATATGTAAACAAAAAACTTAATGAATTTTCAGAAAAACAGGAGGATTTAAAGCGTCAGAAAATAAAACTTGAAAGGGATGGCTTATACATGCCACTTTTTCAAAAAAGGAAAATTTTACATATATGAGGTGGGGGGGGGGAGGGTGTATATTCAAAGAGTGGCTTACTTTCGATACTTTATGGTAACTAAAAAAATTGTCATTATTTGAATGGAAAAAGCTTGAGCCATATGACTCTTTCCTTTTTCTTTAATAATCCAGATTATAAAATCTGAAAGGGAGAATTACAAAAAAATAATGAAAGTTGGATATTTATTATCCGTTTAATATGCCAAAAACTTTGGAAGATGTCCATTGCTGGCACATTTACTCTATATCTTTTTAACTACAAAATATAATAAATCAAATTACAATTGCTTCAAATTAGAGTTTTTCTTCTCAATTAAACTCTATTGTTAAGTTTTAAAAAATACATTGCTACATTATATCACCGCAAACGTTCGTGTAAAGTTCTATCAACAAGCGTATTAGCTAAAAAATTCTTTAAAAAGTGATATAGAGAAAAAACAATTACAGTTACACCTAATAATTTTTAAACTATGCTGTTTAATTAAAAAAAAAACTTTAAGGGGGACGTGTACCCTCCAGTTTTTGACTATGGATTTTTTACTTCTCATTTTCGTAATTAAAAGATTGATACATATTCTTTACAACTGGCATTTAGTGAAATATAATATCTAAATTTTCATTTAACATGTTTTATTTTGTTATATATTCAGCAAATAATTAATAATCTTCAAATTTTTTAACTAGATCTAGTAAAATCAATCCTGTTCACATTTCCGAATTATTGAAATTAGCTTTTGCTGGTGCTGCCATCTGCCTTTCAGAAGTAAAAATAATATTCCATATAACATATTTCCTGTACGTTTTCAATTTTAAATGCTGGTAAATAGGCTCCAAAAAATTTAATTTCGGTCTCGAAAATTCAGGTTAGTACCAAGCTTCAATATCTTTTATGAACAGCAACTATATTTCGGAGATTTAGTCAATTTATCGGTGTTTTATCATGATATTAACGAGATTACATGTTGGCGAGATTTCGGCGATTTAAAGTTACCGGTTAATTTCGGCAACCCTTTTGTTAGGGCGGGGTTTCATAGGACGCGCTGAAGATTGATTGATTGATGCTTTTGCTCTATTTCTTTTCTGTATGGAATGTATGTAGTATATTCGAACTGTTGCTACAAGAAAATGGATACTCAATTATTCAATTATCATTTAAGTTTGCAATTTGAATAGGAATTTATTTGTTTATTTATTTTTAATGTATGTTTATTTTTAATGTTGTAAAATAAGTTTTTTACCAGGCAAAGGCTCGTTGGTATTTTTTAAAAAGCCTGTCAGTAATTCCTAATCAGCATTTGTATTACAATAAAAATAATAATTATTTTTTAATCAAAGGTTTTATGGCAAGTGAACTTGTCCTCTACTTCTGTAAGTATAGTTAAACTTCTATGACAGGCCCTCCCTGATAACGGACACCTCTATTAAAGTACATTTTCCCCTATGCCTAACAATTATATATCTGTGCATTTTTACTTCTCAATAGCAGTCACTTCCGAATAGCGGACAAATTACACTCTCCCGACGTGTCTGTTATTCAAGAGTTTCTGTATTTGATTATTATTATAGTGTGTGCGCGGACGGAAAGGGGGGGGGGGGTTGCGGATAAACTACCTAGTGGCGATTCTGTTCCGAATTTTCCGAAAATTTAAGGCATTCATTTTCGAAAGTTTATAAAATTCGATCATCAATCTGAAAATTCGGACATAAAAAATATCACGAATTTCGGCAAATGGTCGTCGAAAAAATTAATTTTGTCAATTGTTTGCAGAAAAAACGTGAATTTCGTCAAAGGATCGAGAAAAAGACGCAAATTTCGAAAAAATCGCGAAAAAAGGCAAATTTCGTCAAAAGATCCCGAAAGGACCGGAAATCTCGTCAAAATATCTCGAAAAACTCAAAATTCGTCAAGGGATCGCGGAAAACACGAATTTCGTCAAAGGGCCGCGGAAAAAGCGCGTATTTAGTAGACCGGAGTGAAAAACAAAAAGTTTTGCAAATCGAATCGTAATAGTGCGGAAAAGTTGCTACTCGTCAATACAATCACGGTGAAAAAAAAAATTTTGAAATCGGAGAATATCTTCCGTTCGCGCATCGCGTTCAAAGTTTTCGAATTTGAACAAAAATTGTACAAATATACGAAAAATCGTAAAAAGGTGTAAACTTTTTCCGATCGAACACATTTTTTTGTACATACCATGACCTTGAGATGTAGAATGGAGGAAAAAATACTACACACTTCTCCTTTATCCCCATCCAACCCCCTCAAGGGGGTGAAAATGGCATATTTTCGAAGAAAAACCGAAATTACAGGAGATGTAAATATTGACGAATCGACCTGATTTTTTTTTTTTTTTTACATAAGGCAACCTTGAGGCTAAAAGTCGAAAACATTCCCCCCCCCTTTCTCGAGAAGACCTCTATCCCCTTTGAACCCAGTCGAGGGGGCGACTTTTTATGGCAAACATTATGTTTTTGTTCGTTTGCCACCCGGTCACTCGACCTCTCCATCTCGTCAATCCATTTCTTCTTCGGTGCACTGTAATGCTCGCTGTGCGTGCGGTCCTCTGAAATTCCGAGAAACGGAGTGGGGGAGGAGCTAGCACAGTACCCGTACCTGGTAACGACCGCTGTGCGTCACTCAGTTTTGCCTCAGCGTCGCTGCGTGTTTCTGCTTGTCTCGCTTGTAAAAGAATATATCTCCCCTTTAAAAGAAGCGCTGCTCTTGCTGAAAACTTTTCTTGTCGGCTTCGTTTAGAATCTCGTAGCTTGAATTGGATAACGGTCTCATCGATCAAAATTTAGCTTTCTTTATCTTCATTATGGCGCTCACTCGAAGCGGTCATACTCCCTGCCCATTTTCTGTTGCACCAAAACCACTGCCATCGGCAATTCTCCCCACCAATGCTGACGTTGTCAAATGTTGGCATGAAGTGCAATACGCCATGTTATTGCAGTCTGGTGACTTTAAACCTGGAAGTAAGTTGAGCTTTTTAGAAGTGGCAAACACTGTAGCTCAACAGATTGAGTCACTGTATTTGAAGGCTTCGATTCCTACAGTTTGTCACACAAGAGTCGTTCAAAAGATGAAACAACTACACGATCGCTATTATGCTCTTCGTAAATCATATCCAAGAGACAAAGATACGGCTGGGAAACAGAAGAAGTACAATGACTTCATTCATCAATCGTATAACACATTATTTGACATATCAGCTTGCAAATGCGAGATGACACTAGAACGCACTTGCGGGAAAAACTTTGACAAGTGTATTTGTCCTAATCCTATACCTGTCAGTTGCGATTGCCCTAAGGACAGGAAAATACCTTCATTGGAACTGAAGTTTCTTTACGCACAAAGACACCTTAGATTAGGTAAAATAGGATCGACGGTGCATAAAAAAGAAACACAAAAACTTACATCAAGGTTGCAAAGAAAGGCTCGTCATCTTGATGTGCTCAGCACACAAATGCAAAGCTTGCCTGGTTGCAGCACTGATCCTGAAAGAGAGGAGACAAATGTTGATGTCAATGAGGATGAGGATGATTTAGATTTTCAGCCCACACGCTCTTTGTCTGCTCTGTCAAGGAGCCCAGGCTCTTCACAAATGCGCATGTCGCTTCCAGCTACTGCTTTGACAAGTAATCGCTTTGGTCTGAAAGACAGAGCAACAGCTGCCATTACCTCTAGCGCGCTAAAAGACGTAGGTCTTATTACTGATAGTAATACCTCTCTGATCGTTGATAGAATCAAAATATCAAAATTAGACGAGAAAAAGAAAAGTGCAGGGCAATTCTTACCACTCTGAAGCAGCAGGAACATCAAATGAATGGCCCAATGTGTGTGTACTTTGATGGCAGGACCGATGACACTCTAGTGTTGGTTGACAAAGGAGGTAAACAATATCAGTCTGAACAAAAAGAAGACCACATTACAGCTGTTCAGGAACCGCGTTCTATGTACCTTTGCCATCTAGTACCAACCTCAAAAAGTGGAAAGGACATCGCTAACTCCATTGTAGACCATTTCGAAGAAAACAGAATAGATACTTCTAAAATTCTAGTCGTCGGGTGTGATGGTACAGCAAAAAACACTGGCTGGAAAAGTGGAACAATCAAACATATAGAAATGCGTTTAAATAGACCAACACAGTGGGTCTCCTGCATTTTAATGAGCTACCTTTGAGGCATCTTGTAGAAACATTTGATGGTAAAACCACAGGGCCTCAGTCTTTTTGTGGCCCTCTTGGCAAACAGCTGGCTGGTTGTGAGTCTTTGCCTGTAGTTGCTTTTAAGAGAATTAAATGCCACATCCCACACATTGACCCAGAAAACTTGAGTAAAGATCAGAGATACCTGCACGACATTGCCATTTCCATTGCTGCTGGGTCTTGTTCCTCAGACCTTGCAAATCGAGATCCGGGACCAATATCTCATTCTCGGTGGTTAACGACAGCAAACAGGTTCCTGAGACTGTATATTTCAGTGGAAACGCCATCCGAAAATCTCATCAACATTGTCACGTACATTATGACAGTATACGTACCTCTGTGGTTCGAAATTAAGACAAGATCTTCAGTAGTTGAGGGACCTAAACATATTTTTGAATGCATCAAGAAATGTAGAAGCTTACCTGCAAAACTCCAAGAAGTGGTAGCAAAGGCCATCCAAACAAATGCATTCTTTGCCCATCCAGAAAACATTCTTTCAATGGTAGTGGATGATAGGCAACACGTTCGAGAGCTGGGACTTCGGCGGTTACTGAAATCCAAAGACACCCCCACAAAGGGCAAATCCGTCAGAAATTTTCAAGTTCCGGCCATAAATTTTGACGCCGAGGATTATTATGACATTATAAATTGGTCTGAAACCAAGATTACCTGTCCTCCTCTATTGGTAAACATTTCTTCAGCTGACATTGCAGACTTGATTTCCAATTAGGAAAAGCCAACTAACTCTTCCTTTGAATCTGGTGGACATACCATGTCATACGCAAGCCGTAGAGCGCAGTGTCAAGCTGGTAACACAGGCCTCCTCAAAAGTGTTTGGGCATGAGCGACGTGATGGTTTTATAAGAGCCACCCTCGCTTCTCGTGCTACCATGATAAAATTTGACACTAAATCAGAATTCGCAGTACCTGAATCTGCACCTGCATAATTTTCCACCCCCACATTTTGGTTGGTTGGTTGGTTGGGTAGGGTGTGGGTGGGACTCGCAGTGCAGCCACCTTCCCGGGGTGAGTCCTGAGTCGTCCTTAGGAAGACGGGCCAAGAGCTGCACAATTTCGTTCTCTCGAGGGGGAGGGGAATTGTTTTCGACTTTTAGCCTGAAGGTTGACTTATGCAAAAAAAAAAAAAATCAGACCGATTCGTCGATATTTACATCTCCTGTAATTTCGGTTTTTTCCACGAAAATTGGTCATTTTGACCCCCTTGAGGGGGTTGGAAGGGGATAAAGGAGGAGTGTGTGGTATTTTTTCCTCCATTCTACATCTCAAGGTCATGGTATGTACAAAAAAATGTGTTCGATCGGAAAAAGTTTGCACCTTTTTACGATTTTTCGTATATTTGTACAATTTTTGTTCAAATTCGAAAACTTTGAACGCGATGCGCGAACGGAAGATATTCTCCGATTTCAAAATTTTTTTTTTTCACTGTGCTTGTATTGACGAGTAGCAACTTTTCCGCACTATTACGATTCTATTTGCAAAACTTTTTGTTTTTCACTCCGGTCTAGTATTTAGTGCCGGGAGTGGATTTCCTCCCCCCCCCCCCCCTTCCGCTGTAACTTTCAGAAAATTTGCTGGGAATTTCAGAAATATATATATATATATATATATATATTTTACTCAGAATCACCCTTGAACTACCTTCTTACCCCTAGGCTAGTTTTCTTTGGGCACCCTCTCCCTTCCTTCAAAATGATATATTTCAGTGTTTTCTGGTACTAAAAAAGGAAAGAAATACTTTTAGTGTAGTTAAAAAACATTGAAATTTCATAAAACTGAAAGTGTCATAATATGACAAGTGGGGATTTTTTTTATTTCCTTCCTAGATGTAGAACAACATTTCTGTAAATTTAAGGTATTAGGGACCAGGGGCCATATAAAAAAATTCATATTTAAATATATATATATATATACAGCCCCTTATAAAACAAAAGCTTGATTTATACTCTTTTTTTACAATTGGAAGAATGTTTCATCAGCAGTTTAAACGATAATAAAAGTCACCTCTGTAATAAATTAATCACAAACTGGTAGCCGAAAAATTCCAAGAATCCGCAAAAAAAAAAAAAAAAAAAAAAAGAGAAGAAGAATAAAATGGAATTTAACAAATTACAACGACCATTTGGAGAATGATTCTTTCGAAGACTAACATTTAAGACATAAAACATCGCACGGAGTTGATCCTACATTATGTACACCATGGATTACATTTTTCGGTACTGTACATTTTTAAACTTCTGTGGAGCTGGTCATTCCTTACATACGCCATGGATTAAACATTAATATTCCTGGACCAATTTTAAATGAAATTTCATTCTTAAATTCTAAACATTCCACAATATTACTTTTTACACTGTAGTATAGAGAAAAAAATGTACTTTTAAATGCAATTTGTTTGAAAGCTGTATCTCAATTTCTTTCTGAGTTATTTTTTTTTATAGTTTTTATTACTTTTTTGTCATAGTGGCAACAGACGTATCCATCTCAGTTGAAAGTAAAGGGAGAATACAGATTACTGTACAGACCTATCAGAAAACGAATAAAATGCGGATTTAACCAATAAACGCTTCAGATATGTTTTTGATTTCCTACCCTGACAGAGGATAATAACCATTTTCCCAAATGGTTAAAAAAAAAGAAAAAAAAATTGAAAGAAAATCTTAGCACCGGGCCCTTTTCCTTCCAAAACCCTAGGCTTCAGCTTGTTTAGCCGAATGGGTAATCCGTTTTGATTAAGCCTACCAAAATAATCAAAACGACCCCCCCCCCCCCTACACACACATCCTGACTAGCAAGTTATGACCTTGGTTGAAAACATTACTTAAGTAGCGGATTTTATTTATGGAACAGAGAGCAAAATATGTCTTTTTAAATAAAAGTAATTATTTTATTTTGTTCAGTAGTATGTGCAAAGATGATTCTGTTCCGAATTATCCGAAAATTTACGGCTTCCGGTTCCAAAAACACTTTAAAATCGATCATCAATCTGAAAATTCGGGATAAAAAAATTCGCGATTTTTGACAGATGATCGCTGAAAAAAATGAGTTTTGTTAATCGTCCGAAGAAAAAAAACCGGCAACTTCGTCGAAGTATAGCGGAAAAAACGCAAATTTCGTCGAAGATTGCAGAGAAAAGACAATTTTGTCTAAGAATCGCAAAAAAAAGTGAATTTTGCCGAAGGACTCGGGGAAAAACGGGAATTTTACCAAAGGGCCACTAGAAAAAACACGAATTTCTTCAAAGGTCTGCGAATTTCAGCAAAGGATCGCGAAAATAATGTGAATTTCGTCGAAGGATCATGAAGAAAATTAAGTTTTTCAAAGGGGGTGCACTATTTTCGTCAATGTAACTCGGAAAAAATGCGAATTTCGTCAAAAGATCGCAAAAAAGCGAATTTAATCAAAGTATCGCAGAAAACCCGTAAATTTCTTCAAATGATCCCCTCCCCCCACCCCAATAAAAAAAAGTTAATTTCGTTAAAAGGCTGAATTAAAAAAGTTAATTTCGTCTAAGTATCGCCGGAAAAACGCAAATTTCGTCGAAGGATCATGGAAAAGCGAATTTTTCGCATGACACGAAAAAAGTAGAAAAATTCTAGAAGGGGACGCGGAAAAAACGCGAAATTCGTCACAGGGCTGCGGAAAAACGAAAAATTCGTAAAACGGCCAAGGAAAAAAATTTGTCAAAGCACCGCGAAAAACGAGAGTTACGCCAAAGGACTGCAGAAAAAAAGCGAATTTCGTCAAAGGACCGCGGATATAAAACGCAAATTTCGTCAAAGGATCGCGAAAAAACGGAAATTTTGTCGGCGAATTGTGAAAAAAAAAATATTTTAGTCAAAATGCTGCTTAAAAAATGCTATCGTAAGGATATTAAAAACTGCTTATGCTTTCGTCAAAGTCTTGCGGAGAAAATGCGAACTTCGTCGAAGGGCCGCTAGAAAAAAATGCGGGGCCGCAGAGAAAAAGCTAATTTTATCGAAAGATCAGGAAAAGATAGCGAATTTCGTCAAAAGGCTGCGAAAAAAACGCAAAATTTGTCAAATGGCCGCAGAAAAATGCAAATTTCTTCAAAAAATCGCGAAAAATGCGAATTTCGTGAAAGGGCCGTACAAAAAACGCAAATTTCGTCAAAAGATCACGAAAAATGAGAATTTCACAAAAGGGCTGCAGAAAAAAACGCGAATCATTTGTCAAAGGGTCGCTATAAAAAAACACGAATTTCGTCAAAAGGCTTCGGCACGAGAACGCGAATTTTGACAAAGGACCACTATCAAAAACACAAATTTCGTCAAAAGACAGCGTAAAAAACTCAAATTTCGTCGAAGGATCGCTAAAAAAACGTGAATTTCGTCGGAAGATCGTAGAAAAAGAAAAGAATTTTATCAAAGTGCTGCTTAAAAAACACTAATTTCTTCAAAGTATCTAGGGAAAAAAACGCGAATTTTGTAAAAGGGTCGCGGAAAAATTCAAATTTCGTCAAAGAGTGGCGGAAGAAATGCGAATTTCGCCAAAAGGCTGAGAAAGAAATGCAAATTTTGTCAATCAGTCGTAGAAAAAACACGAATTTTTACAAAATGCTCAGGTGCAAAACGCGAATTTTGTCAAATTGTCGCCAAGAAAAACACTTATTTCTTCAAAGGGCCGCGGAAAAAAACGCAAATTTTGTCAAAGAATCGCGAAAACAAGATAATTTTGTCAAATGGTCGCGGATGAAATGCGAATTTCGCCAAAGGGCTGTGGAAAAAAATGCGAATTTTTTCAAAGGACATATTAAAAAATTTTTTGTCAAAGAGTCGCGTAATAAATGCGAGTTTCGCCAAAGTGTTGCGGGGAAAAAAAGCGAATTTTGTATTAGGTCTTCTAGAACAAGTGGGTAAGTGTGATCATAGATCGCACAAAGGGTTTCGTTTAATATTCCTTTCAAACGTGGTTAAAAAAGCACATGCCTCCATTTTAATCTATGCATTATATAGAAATCAAACAAATTAATTAAATAATAATTAATATACCAGCTTCTAATTAAGTTAGCTCTTTGAACTGGGTATGTATGAAATCTGCGAGAGATTTCCCGTCCGGATGTCAAAAAGTTTTATCAAAAAATTTAATATTTAAAACTTTTAAATTTCGTATTAAAATAAAAACCGCAAGTGCGTCGTCATGTCTGATGAGATTAAAAACCCGTTGAAAGGAAAGTTTTAAAGCAATGATCCAATTAATGAAATAATAATTAATATCTCAGCTTCTAATTAAGCTAGGAGTTTGAACTGGGTATGTATGAAATCAGCGAAAATTTTTACGTCAGGATGTAAAACAAATTAATCTAAAAATTTAATATTTAAAAAGTTTAAATTTCGTATTAAAATATCCTCTGCTTAAATTTCTCCAGCGCCGATATGTCTGAAAGATGACAACACCTGCTTTCCGCTGAAATGAAATCTCTTTTCATTGTCTTTTCAAATACAGAAATTAAATTTTTATCGATCGATTTTTAGTGGATTTTTTGCGTTATACCCAACGCAGAAATTTGAACTTTATACCAAAATAAAGTAGAATTTTTTTGCGCGTCTTTCTGTACCTTTTACGAATTTGTAGGACCAATACTTTGGGAGATGCGATTTCGCTTTTTAAATGTCCACTTCATTTATTGCTTAATTTCCTTTGTGGTAACCATACATCCGCTGATTTTACTGGCAACCCTTAGGAGAAACTCCGCTGATTTGGAGAAGGTGCGTTCGTAGCTGCGTTCAAAAGGTTGATTGGTTAATTTTAGAAGTTAATTAGCCCGTAATTCGGTTAATTACCGACTTTTTAAAAATTTTATGATTTGTTGTTTGATGTGAGGTGTTCAGCTATAAGTACCCAAAATTTCAAGTCACTAACATGTATAGTTTCTGAGAACGGACTCTGTGACGGACAGACAGACGGACAAAGAAGTGAGACGAATAGGGTTTCGTCAGATGAACGAAACCCTAAAAAACACGAATTTCGTCAAAAGGCTGAGGAAAAACGCGAATTTTGACAAAGGAACACTAGAAAAAACATGAATTTCGTCAAAAGGCATCGTAAAAAACACAAATTTCGTCGAAGGATCGCGAATGCAAACGTAAATTTCGTCGGTAGTTTGTGGAAAAAAAGAATTTTGTCAAAAAGCAGCTTAAAATACGCTAGTTTGTCAAAGTATTTTGGAAAAAATGCAAATCTCGTCAAAGGATTGCTATAAAAAATGAGACTTTCGTCGAAAGGGTGCGGAAAAACGTGAATTTCGTCAAAGGGTTGCTGAAGAAACGCAAATCACGTGAAAGGATCGCTGGAAAAGTGAGAATTTCGTCAAAAGGTCGCAGAAGAAACGCGAATTTCGTCAAGGGTCTGTGGAAAAAATGCAAATCTCGTCGAAAGATCGCAAAAAAGACATGAATTTCATCGGAGGATCGTGAAAAAAAAAGAATTTTATCAAAAGGCTGCTTAAAATCCTCAAATTTCATCGAAGTGTTTTCGAAAAAACACGCATTTCGTCAAAGGATCGCAAAAGAGCGAATTTCGTCAAAGGGCCGCAGAGAAAACGCGAATTTCGTCAAAAAGCCGCAAATAAGCGCTAATTTCGTCAAAGAGCTGCTAGAAATAATGTGAATTTCGTCAATTGGCCGCGGAAAAAAAGAGAATTTTTTCAGAGGATCGCGAAAAAATGGAAATTTTGTCACAGGATGGCAGAAAAAACACAGTAGTCTCTTTAGAAAACAATTCACCCATTTATGTTTATTATCATAATCATAGTTTTTAATCAGGAACAAAATACTGAATTAACTTTAGAAAAATTGCGTTAACTGAATCGAACTTGCAGGAATCTACACTTAACCTGAAATTGACCCGACCGAAAACAGATTTAAACCGACCTGGGAAAAAAATAGAGGATCCCCCCCCCCCCTTTTCTGCTTTTTAAAAAAATTTGCTATGGATTTCAGAAAATATTTTTTTACTTAGAAGTATAGCCCCTGAGTATACACGATTTCAATTATAGAATTTTAAAAAGTGAAATATTCAGTTTTTAGCTCACAGGCCCACAGATTCTGTATGTACGTACATATGTATGTATGTACTTAAGTACGCACGTACGTAACGCGATAACTCTTAATAGAAATATCCGATTTGCTTCAAAAAATTTTTCTAAGGTCATTCTCAAAAAGCGCTTCCCTGATTAGTTTAGGGGGTTCATTGGTTAAGTATAAAGGGGGGATCGGGGGTGTACTACCCCCTTAATTTAGAAAAATGTGTTTTCTTATCCGATTTGCTTCACATTTGGTATACCGGTTTATTATGATAAGACGCTTCCCTGATTAGTTTTGGGGTTCATTGGTTAAGTATAAGGGGGGGGGGGGTACGGGGGCTAATCACCCCTTGACTTAGATAAATGGGTTTTTCATGCAGAATTATCAGATTTGCTTCAATTTTGGTATAATGGTTATTTCTGATAAGGCGCTTCCTGATTAGATTTGGAGGTTCATTGTTTAAGTATAAAGGGAAGATAGATCGGGGGGAGGGGGGGGGTAATACCCCTTAATTTAGAAAAATAGGTTTTCTTATCCGATTTGCTTCAAATTTGGTATACCGGTTTATTAAGATAAAGCACTTCCCTGATTAGATTTGGATATTCATTGTTTAAGTATAAAGGGGGGGATCGGGGGGGGGGGAGTAATATCCCCTTAATTTAGATAAGTGGGTTCTTCTATCCGATTTGCTTCAAATTTGGTATACCGATTTATTCTGATAAGGCGTTTCCCTGATGAGATTTGGAGGCTCATTGGTTAAGTATAAAGATGTGAAATAGGGAGGAGGCTAATCCCCCTTAATTTATTTTTCGAAAGGCATTATTCTTTGAAATAAGAGTATAATATACAATTAGTGTGAATAGTCTGTGAGCTCAATGCCATTAGTTTCACTGGGCACTTTTCTTTTTTATTACTGTGTGTGTCAGCAGGGTTGGACTGAGTTAGATTTTTCTCCGTAGACCGTAATGTAATGGAATTTTTTTAAGTGTCCCTGTAAAAAAAGTGTAACTGCTACACGTTTCATTTTCAATACCGAACATTCCATAGTGAATATCAATAACATATATTAGTTTCATGACGATTCGACTACATTTACGCGAGTTAGAGCTACGACAGATGGCAGACAGACAAGCCGAATGCATAAACAATTAATTTCTGGTGTTCAAAATTAAAATTTGCCAAGTTTGCAGATTTATTTATGCTCCAGAGTGGTTAAGATAGAAAAAATGTAATTGATGTAATGATTGTAAAAATGTAATGATCGTAATCTTTGAAGAGATTAACATTTTCATTTTAATGTTAGTTACTCGGGAGATGTGAGAGAAAAAATCTGTCGATAACGCTTTTTAGCATTTTCCAACATAGTTGAAAAGTGTTTTTGTATTCGATATGTTTGCCGTCTATCTGATCTCTAACTCACGTAAATGCCGTCAGATCGTCATGAAATTGATATATGTTATTGATATTCACTATGGCATGTTCGATATTGAAAATGAAGTGCGTAAGTAGTTCCATTACAGGGACATTTAAAAGAATTCCGTTACATTACTGCCTATGGGGAAAACCTTTTGAGGAGGGTTTTGAATAATGAATATTAATCTCATTTAAATTAAGAATTCCGTTACATTACGGCATTATAAAAATACATTGCAAACGAATTTTAGCCATAGACCGTTCTTTTGTGCGCTCTACATATCATTTCTAGAATTTCTGTAAAAAAAGGAATATTGAAAATCTTTGTTAAGATTTAAAAAAGCCTGCTAAAGGTGAAAACGTATATTTTCAGCAACACAGATTTCTAAGATTAATACTTAAATTAGACTTAGAATTCTGTGTTCAGCAATAATTGTCATAGACAATACTGTAATTGAATTATCTTGTGCAGTGTTTAATTCAGACACTTTTATCCGGGAGGGGTTTATGTGGCTCCGGGGGGGGGGGGGGGGAGATTTCACTTTTTCACTATTGAAAACACAAAATCTCAAAACTTCCGGGAGGAGACATCTCACTGCTCCGTGGTGAATGCCCCCCCCCCCCGGGCCACCCCTTGAATTCAACACTGCTCTTGTGTGTCTTTGTAAATGAATGATAAATGCTATGCACACCCTATTTTATATAGTAGGCATCTTGTAAATCTTGTAATGCACTACCGCGTTATGTATTTATTTCAGTATGTTTAAAATATTATAACATCATTAAAATACACTAAAAAGATTATTTCCCATAGATTCTAATGTAATGGAATTATTTTGAGTGCCCTGTAAATGAACTATAAATACCAGACATTTCATTTTCAATACCGAACATGCCATGGTAAATATGAATACTTATATACAGTCCTCCCCACTTAATCGTGTCACGGATAATCGAATGCCCCGCTTATTCGAATAGAATCCTCCGGAACCGATTTTTTTCTATTGGTTCTATGCTATTTTCCCGCTTAAACCAAACACCTTTTACGAACGTCCCCGCTTAATCGAATAACCACTGTCTGACCGATGTTTGAAAATAGGCGCGGAAAGCACGTTTCAACTGGAATGTCCTTCCACTTTTTGTCGTTTTCGGCTCCTTTACGCTGAAAACAAATTTCCAGTTCTTCCTGCAATGATTGCGGCCGGCAGGTATATAACGGACAGGTCAAATGATTCCCCCACCTTGATCTCCCCACCAGCACTTCATGCTGTTAATCGGGCTTTAATGGCAATGCGCCGTCACTTCGAGACTGGAGATGGTAGTTGTGATATTTTGCACTCATTCGGAAAATAACCCGATATTTACTCCTTTAAAATTTCACTTACTTAAACAAACCACTTTAAACGATTTTTTTTTAAGGCAGTATAAGTAACATAAATTAGAAGTAGCAAAGTTTTGACCCAATTTAAACGAGCTGCATTAAGTGTGATGTAAACCATATAAAATATGTTACTGACATTAAATTAATATGTATTTACTTTATATTAGCTTTCGTATTTATTTTAGTTTATGTTATTCTATTAACGATTTATTATGTTGTTAATTAAATAAACCGTAGATAGTTTTAAGATAGTTTAGATGATTTGCCTTTTTAATACGCATTAAATATTACAGCTATGATTCCTCGTTTAATCAAATACCCCGCTTAATCGAATATTATTTCTGGAACCGCCGATATTCGTTTAAACGGGTGCGACTGTAATTTACATGAAAATACGAGTATACTTACGTAAGTTAAAGTCTTGAAAAAATGAATTCCTAAATATTTTTCACCAACGTTGGAAAATAAAAACGCATATACAATGGAAATTATCTTTTCAGCAATTATGATCCATAGGTAGTACTTACTGTAACCGAATTATTTTGTATGTCACTATAAATGAATGGTAAATGCCTTGTACATTATATTCTATAGTAAGCATCTAGTTGTGCACTTATAAGGCTGGACTTATGTATTAAAATCTTGTGACGGGTGTGACCCTCTCCGGACATGAGTTTTCACTAGCATACACATTTGTTACAATTCCTGTGGATATTTTAATTTTTCGTTATTAAAACAATTTTTTTCTAATAAAAGAGATTCAAATTAAACTTAATGCATAATTTTCATAATAAATTTTCATTATTTTAATGTATAAGAAATTTTTTTCTGCTGTGACGGGTGTGACATCATGCAAAGTATACAATTTTAAAGCTATTTACCAAAAAAAAAAAAAAAAAAAACCAGCGATCGGTATTGACAGAAAACTTGAAAATAGCTAATATACTAACAAAATTTAATAAAACTAACATATTTATGCAGTTAGTTTAAAATTTGTTGTGCCCCCTACTTGTTATAAGTGATGGAGTAGCTATTTTTTTTACAATGCAAAAAAGTTTTCAATTCATATAGTATCATCTTTCTCTGGTCAAATCCAGTGTGGTCCACTGGCTTGCACGTATTTCAAGCTTATATACAATTTCGTTAATTACCATCTTATGAAAAAATCAAATTGTCCAATTTCTTTAACAAAGTATATTAGCAAAACACATTTAGCTACCAAGCTTTTAAACTTTGTTACTTTTTTATTTTTTACTTACTTAGATTAAGTTTACATATATATTTCCTTTTCTCTCCATAAACGATACCATTAATTTATTAAATTTATATCATATACATAAAATGAAAAAAAAAAATGTAGAACAAAAAACCAGGCTTTACAGATAATGCAACAAAAAAGAAAATAGAAAGAGAGAGAGGGAGAAAAAAAAAAAAAAAAAGGAACAGATATGTGATACCTTTATAGTCAAGTTCTCGAATAGTATTTTTTTTATTTATTTTATTCATTTATGTAGATTATGAAAGACTTTCCAACAGATCCAGAATACTCTAACAAAATTTCACTCTGTAATAAGGTGAGTCTAAGAAATAATTTGGAAAACGTATAACACATTTGTGAATCTATTTTCAGCAATTACCATCTATAGGCAGAAAAATATCCGAATACTTTAGTGCAGCTTTTTATATGATATACATATCTATCTATATATACATACATGGCTTAATTTATAACAAAAAACGTACCTGAGCTCTAACATTCTGCAACAATAAAAACTTTAGTGCAACCCCCCCCCCCCCTTGTACCCACATTTTTTTTTTTTTTTTTTTTTTTTTTTTTTCAAACAGTATTTAAAAAATTTAAAGCAATTTCTTCTTCTTCAGAATATATATATCTATATTCGTATATAACAAAATATATTTTGACTACATCTAATATTCATTTCTATATAATAAAATCTAATAAATAAAGAGAGCAAAAGTAATAAAATCGGGGAGTGAGAAAATTTCCAAACATCGTATTCACCAAGGATTTCTTTGTGTATCGACAGAACACTCGGGGATTCTGTGAGCATTGTTTATAAACTCTGGTGGATTCCGACTAACATTTAAATATTAATTAAAAATTAAGAAGTACTGGAGCTGCGTTCCTATGAGCTTCAGTGCAAATTAAGCAAGGCGAGGAGCTAATAAGTTGATCATTAAGAATATTTTATAAACATGAACAAAAAGCAGCGAGTAAAAACGGCAGTTACTGTTACGAATAATTCCGACATTCCTCGTCGCCATTTTTAAATACTGAGACAGAAAACGGACTGAGACATATTTGTGAGTACTATATAGAAGTATACTCCTATGTGTGCGACACACTACATCAAATATGTAAAGCCTTCGGAAGAAAGACGCAAAAGATAGGAGATCGGAAGAACAGAAAAAGATAAATTATGCTTCCGTATTTCCGAAGCGCTGTTCCGCAGGTCTCCGGGGCGCAGTATTTATGAGCTGATGTGAATTTCGACAATTAAATAATCACTAAAAGCACTAGAGTACCAGAGCTGTCTGGTTCTCAAATTCCCTGCTCATCAAAGCGAAACCTTCTGACAATTTTTCTGACTCATTTTTAACTATAATAGCATAAAAATAATAGGTATGACTATTGAAGCGATTTGGAAATGAATAGCATTTTCCATTCTTTGATAAATAAATTACTTATTGAGTTACAAGAGATTTTTGTCATTTGACGACAGCTTTTTTTCCTTTCCCATGCTATCGCTTCGAAAAGGAGCGATGAAGATATTATTTTCAAAATAGTGGTAGAAACAGTAAAGTTTCCCTATAGAATGCGACCCCTGTGTATCGTACAATTTCAAGGTTTGGCTATCTCGTTTTCAGGCGCAAGGTACTTGCATTCGTAAAATGTTGAAATGATTTACTAACACCAGTATTTACAAGAGAATCTATTTGAAAACAGGTAAAAGTATATTTCTGCGTACTTAATACAGGTGAAATTTTCATTATAAAATTCCGGTGCCAATGTGGCAATTAGGAATTAAAATTATGTGATGACATAATGGCATCACTGCCTCTCAAGGGGTCAAGAAATTTGGTTTGATACCACCCAATATGCTTTTTTTAAATTTTATTATGTAATTTTAATAAGGTATTCCATAATTGTCTTTATTGTGAGCAAAAAACAATGGAGAAATTTACTTCCTGTAGTAAGAGAAACTCAAAAACCTTATTTATAACTATTGGGGTAACTGGATCCAGCATGGTCCAGCTACCCCGGATGCATGTCCCAGTTACCCCGTTCTTGAAAAATTTATGGGATAACTGGGACACCGGGCTTGCATTTGAAACATAAAGTAAATATGTATAGATACCTAATAATATTAATGTGGTTGTATGCCTAATCTTTAAAAAAAAGGTTTGTTTAATAAAAGTACTTACAGGATTTTAATAAAAAGCCGAGGAAGTTCAACCATATTGACGTTGTTTAAAAAAAAAAGAAACGTAAACTTTTGACAACCTATCACAGAAAAGTGAGAGTTATGATTGAGTTGACACAAGTTGTTTTAGGAAGTAGAGGTGGAGTAGGAGTAGAGTAGGACTGCATTGTTCACAAAAGCTAAAACTTAAAAAACATCGACAGTTTTTTTATAAAATAGCCTTGGCCCAGTTACCTCGTGGGTCCAGTTATCCCAACTAACCTTATATCTAGTTCATATTTTGTTATTTTTACAAATATACATAGCTAAATTAAATTCATTTGTCATTTTATTGCAGTGACTGTCAAATAAAATTCATTTGGAAATTACAGCTTTTTAAATTCGTATAGAAAGGTAAAATACATCGCGAAAACGCTGCAGGAAAAGAAAATTATTATGTGTTAATCCATGCAAAAAATAATTGCATTATTTGTGTACTGACCGTATGTAAAAAAAATTTTATTGGTTATAACAGAAATAAAAAATGGATTTTATCTGTATACCGATTACCAAATTTAAATTTTTCGCGTGCCAGAAAAATTAGCTTGCGTGCCAACTCTGGCACGCGTGCCATAGGTTCGCCAACCCTGCCCTACACGATGTGCAAATAAAAGAGTTTTTTTTTTTTCAAGCAGCTTAATTAGCCTTTTTGAATTTTTACTAAATATATTTATGAATGTTTAATAAGCTGAAAATATGTGGGTCAATAGACTTTATACTTCTCCCAATTTGAACTTTCTGCGTTCCATAGTTTACGAGTAAAATGGCTGTGACAGACAAACAGACACAAGAGTGATCTTATAATGGTTCCGGTTTTACTTTTTAAGTACGAACCTTAAAAAAGGAAAATAAACATTTTACACACTTGATTGAAATTATAAGAATATTTCAGATACTGTGGACAGTGATAAAGGGAAATCATCCCCCTCCAAAGCGCAATACTGGGTGTGTCGCCCAATTATATTTCAAAACATTAATGTTACTCAAAAGCGTTGTTATAATCACTAAATATATATATATATATATATATATATTTAATCGCCAAAATAGAGTACCGTATTTTATGGAAGAAACGCTGCAACCGTCGTAAACGCCGCACTCCTCAAAATTGGTCTAAATAAGTTTAAAAATATCGTAAACGTCGCACCTGTGGGAACGCTACTTTTGTCGACAATGTCTCATTGACCTAACTTTAATCAATGTTTTCTGAACAGGGTAATGTGCCTCATTTTTATAATTTAGGATTCTAAAATTTTATTTAAAATATTTAAATCAGGTTTTAAATATTTTTATGTAATTTCTTTAATTAAGGAGCCGTCGATTGTCATTAAAACCATCCAGAGCGCGGGACGCGGATCCTCTCCTTAGGCACACAACATTTTTTTAAGTGGCTGTCGCAACTTAGCACACTTTTTACGTCGCATGCACTTTAGTCCTTTTTTAGCTTCTACTCGAAACCCTCAAACTCTGAGTTGTTACATTGTTAGTATCTGAGTGGAAGAGTAGTAAATTTTCTTTGTCCACCTGTATGGTTCAGTATCATCATCCGAAATGTCACAGTTTTTATAATCGGTAAAGTCAGAAAGTTTCGCGTTGTTGAGCAGGGGACTTGAGAACAGTCTTCTAATAATATATTCATGGGATTAATGAATTTTTATTTTAGCCCATTTTACACGCGCGAGAAAAAAATCGTAAACGCCGCACATGGTGTAAACGCCACACTTGACAAAAAAAAATAGCTTCAAACTCGTAAACGCCGCGGCGTTTCTTCCATAAAATACGGTATATTTAAAAACAAAGAAAAAATAAGGAAATATTTTACACGCTTCATTGAAGCCATAACAATACCATAAATACTGAAAAAGTATTACATTTTCAGCTGTAAAATATCATTAAGGGGACTCAGTACCAAAAAATTTTATTTTATAACTATAACTTATATTATATTTTTAGGTTCATGTTTGAATAAAGCATAGTCATAACAGATCATAAGAAGTGTTAAATTATCGATATAGAAGTAATATTTCTTATAAAATTGAATTAAAAAAAATTAACAATTTGTAAATTCTTTCTTCTTTTTCATTTTTCATATTTGGGAATGGATATTTTTATCCTTTTTTCCATAAATCTAAGTATCGGATTTTTGATGAGACCAGTAGATCAGCAGAAAAAAAATTAGTGAATGCATATGGAAAAAGTGAGAAAATAACATGTTTAAAAAATAAATAAATGAACTTATAAAGTTACAAACATATCAAAAATTTGGTACTTAGTTATCCCACACAGGGTCTAAAGATACTTTTTAATAAATTTCAGACAATTTGCTTAATTATTGTAAGAAGCCTTAGCATTTCGATTAAAATGTAAATATAAAAATTTGGGAACCAAGAAAAATGAGTTTAAACATTTCCCTTACACATAAATGACATTAAATTTCATCATTATGACTTAGGTATATCTCCTTTATTATTTATCGAACCGTTCGGAAATTAGGACAGAATGCTCTAAGAATACTAAGGCACATTAAAAGAAAAAAAAAAAGTATGAAATTTCACATTTTTGTCATTTTTTATCAAAATGACAGGTAGTGAGTCGCCTTAAAATAAGTTAAAAAAAAATACTCTTTCAGCTAAAATCAATTTTCATGAACTCATGAAAAATAATATTTTGTATTGCAGCACGTTGCTACTGCGCAAGACGACATTATAATACAACATACATAATATTATAATATTTTATCAATGACTGCAAAAATGAGACTTTATACTGAAATACAGAAACAAATTTTTTAGATTGTTTTAACACTGTTTTCTGGTCACGGTCTCTACGGTTATCTGTCACCCTCAATCTGAAAGTATGTTCCCTCTGACGCCACATGCACAGAGTATGGAGATCTAATTTAAAATCTCCTTACTCTGTCACTCTGTGGCCACATGACTCCTGGTAGGGGAACAGGTCAGCATGGATTGCTTCAAAGGGATGAGCCAGCCCTGACCAAAGATGACCTGAGGCTACATCGACCCTACTGAGGAGGAGCTTCAAAGCGGTTATATAGGAAGATCCTAGAACCGCTTTGAGGAGCTTCACCTCTTTCTTTCATTCACAAAGGAATTCGTGCTAAGCTGTTACCTTTCTTCATCGGAGATCTAGAGCGACTGATGTTCTTTTTTTTAGAAGTTTCATTTTTTTCGCGAATTTGGTATTTTTTTTGTAGCCTTCAAAACCTGTATGGTTAAATTATGCATTGCGCGCCAATTTCACATGTTTTTTTTTTATTGTTTTTTTTTATTTATTTATTTATTTATTTATTTTTTTTTTTTTTACATTGGAGAATTAATAATGGAGAATAATATATTTTATTTCTAAGAAATATTGTTATTTTACTTACACAGATTACTTAATACTATTTTCTCAATAATTTGCATTCTGTTCTTTCAAAATTAGTGCTTTATTTAATGCAATTATTTTAATTTGTTTAAATTTTATGAAATTCATTGTAATTTTTCTTTCAATTATGACACTATTTCCACTGATTGAATCACGTATCTGATTAGTGAGTGTGGTTAAGCATATTAATATAGTTGGATTGTTCTGTAATTGATATATGTTATTGAGATTTTCTATGCATGTTCGTTATTGAAAAATAAAGTATGTAGCGTACATAGTTTGTTTATAGAGACACTCAAAAGTATTCCATTATATTATGGTCTATGGGGAAATGTAATTATATAAATACGTAGCACCTACAGTCGTCGTCGGGTCCGTCCGTCTGCTCGCATATAGCAGCGCAAAAACTACCCAACCGAATGGTTTGAAATTTAATATAGATAATTGTTCCAGATTTTGTCGAGTCGCTTCAAATTTTATGAAAATCGAATTAAAACTTAAAAAGATATTATTAAAAGTTTTCTTCGTTCTATTAAATCCTATCATACGAAATTAATTCAATGATATCCCACAATAGGTAATGATTCTAGGTTGCCATGGTGATGACGTCCTATTTAAGATATAGTCATATTATTTCCGTATTACTGAATTAAATATATATAATCGTAATAAATTTTGTATTCAGGCATTTTTACATAAGAGTGCAACAGCTATAGCACCAAGATCTGACTATTTATGAAACTAGTTACAGTACGAACGCACATCATTTGTCACGTTTGACGTACAAATTCCAACTTGTTTTTCTTCTCTTGGAATATGAAAAATATTGCCAACATTTCGTTATTGATACACCATACAAAAAAGTTTTTGTAATAACTTATGCGCACACGCACGTTATGTATCTGTAAATTTGGTGGTATCCACTATTCAGATGAAAAAGAGTAAAAATATAAAAGTGTTGGAAAATGAAAGTGTTCACTAAATATATCCAATTTTGCGGAACCCTAATATATATAGATTTTCACCTGAATGAAAAAAAATATTTTGGACATTTAGTTGAAAATCAATCAACCCGAACCCGGCCTGCAAAAGTCAATCCGAAATAATGAAAGCCAACCCGACCTGCAACTTAAAAATATAGCGCCAACCCGATCGACTTGGACTGCGGGTCCGGTCGGGTTCAGATAATAGCGCGTTACTGATCCTATGCAGAACTCTTACTTTGAATTGAGAAGAGCTACGAAATATTTTTCAATTAGTTATGGATGACATTCACAATGCAAATCGTCCTTTCCTCTTTTTTCTGAAAAACCCCTTTGAGTTTCCAATTTCTTCTAATAGTGGTTCCACAGATTTTTACCATCTGTGATGAAATAATAAAGGTATGAAAAGAATGATTTAGACGTAGCGTAGTAGAAAAGAACCCAAGGCATAGCAATGACAAGATAGTAAGTAATCAGTTATATAAGGGGCCGGTATGTGAAACGATGGTGTATGCTATTCCTTCAGCATTCAGGTTTCAAAGAATCACCCCCTGCTCACGATAAATTTTCTCTTTCTGTGATGACAGTTGTACGATTACAGTCAAGCTATATCATCAACTCATTAGTTTCAATTCTTGGTGACGCGGTGATGGAAATCTTTACAAAAGCAAAAATGCTACAAACTACACTTTGCATGGCAAGACAAATTTATTAGTAAAATGGAGAATATCCAGAGAAAGATGTATGAAAATTTTGCGATTTATTGTTTTATTCAAAAAAGTTGAGCTCAAAAAAGAAGCGGAGAATCACTAATCAACAGTTATTTTGAATAAATACTCTATGAAGGGTAAAAATATTTTGAGAACTAACCATACTGCCCCCCCCCCCCCCCTCTGAACCCTTCTCCCACTTCTAGCTTTAGATCGCTATCAAATTTCTTCTTCAATAAATAAATAAATATAATTTTCTGAATCTCTAAAAATTGAGGAAAAAAAAATATGCTCATAAGAAGTAAAAAAAAAAAAAAAAAACACTCTTTTGTAATATTTTAATGGGAATTTTGAATTTCATGAAGTTCGAAAAACTGTCTTTACAATTCTTTAATTTGGATCGCGATTATTCCACATCCACCGCTAAAATTAGGCTTGTTAGCAAGCGCGAAATAAAATTTATTAATAAATATATAAATTTACTTTGTTTCGTTTCTAAGTCATAGAAACAGGGGGAAAAAAAGGACAGTGATATCGATTACAAAATACTTCTTACAATCTTTACGTACAAAAAATAAAGTTGAGTTAATTAAAAGACTGTAAACAGTACTTACTATACAGTTGACTTCAAACCTAATTAGAAAATCGCTGGCATCAATATCAACTCTAGAAGTAACATTTCAATTTTCATTTTATTTTATGTGTAATTTAATCCAATTTTGTATGAATTTATATTTTTATATGAAATATTCGCGAAAAATATTGATATTTAGTAGTAAATACGCTTGTAAGAAAACATGTTCTGGATTTTTTTTCACTAAGAGTCGTTTCATAGTATTATTTATGTGTACAATATTTTTAAAAGCATTGAATGAGACAGCATTTGTTAATGCTTACTTCGGTTTCATTCGGATTTTATATTTTTCAAAGGTTTATTATGTGATATGTACTGGAATACCCATGTCTTTATAGTAACCATCCCAATTTAATAACTGTTTTTAATTATTATATTATGTATGCTTTCCTTGTCTAATAAAGTTTCCTCTACTCATGTTTTGTACACCATGGTGAATTATAAGTATTTAAACGAATACTTTTTGAACATCCATTCAACGCTGTTATTCAACCATTTTATTCGATTTTCCCCCATCGTAATCAAAACCGCATGATGAATCATCTGTCATTAGACTGGAAGGAGAAAAATATATATACAATGTCAATAAAACTTTTAATTATTTGGAGAGTGATTGCGCTTTATCTCTTTAGCTATTTTATTAGGTTTTACTGATTATGTGTAGATTTAAGACAAAGTTTTGAAACTAGAACTAATTTTTTCTTTGTTATTAAAATATAACATTTCTTTCTTTCTTTATTGATAGTTAAATATCTTCTGTAATTATCATCTGATCTATATTTTTTTTAAATTGTCCTTGTGTCAGTATAAATTTTAAAGAAAATTTTAATTTTAAGAGGGCACAGGACCTTAAAACTTTCAAAAAATCAGTTTTCGGTTTTGTTTTATTCTGATTGTTTTAATATTTCTCAACTATATGCAAAAAAACCCCATTCAAAAATATGCACTTTTTTCTTGAGTTATAATCATTTATTAGAAAAGGTGATAGGGAAAAGGTCATTTATAGGTGAGTATAATTGAAGGTCCGTAGATATCGAAACTTTAAAAAGCGTTTTCTCTGATTAGTAAATTTGAAGTTTGTGCGCACTGTTGCTTTCAAACTATGTAAACTACAGCTTTTGCAAAATAAACAAATGTGCGTTTCTATATAGTCTACATGTAGAACAAAAAAAAAAAAAAAAAAAAAACACATATTTTGGTTATTTATTTGTTTGCACTTGAAATTTGATTTTTTTTTTTTTTTTTTTTTTTGTACTAAAATTGAATTTTAAACGAAACTTTTTGTGTATATTTTGGATTTAATTTAGAAGTAGGTGTGGTACGATTCTATTTTGTTCAAAAATTGTTTTCTATATGCATAATTTAGAATTTTATCATGCGCGCAGCACTTAGATTTTATCTCACGCATTAGCAATATGAAGGTTTAAATTTAAAATTTAAATATAAATTTTGTATATACAACATTTTCTTTCTTTTTTTTTCTTCTTCTTTTTTTTTTTTTTTCTTTTTTGATAATACAGTTAAGAATGTATACTTTAGGTAGAAAGGGAAAAAAATCTTAATTGCATATTATTTGCGTTTTGGTATTTTGAAAAAGGCGGTGTTTTTGATCGTTTCAAGATACTCAAAAGATAAATATCCCCTATAATATGAATTTTTTTTTTCTTTTTTTTGTGTGTGTGTGTGTGTAAAAGTTTTCAACAGCGGACATCTGCAGGCTGCGGAATTTGTTCGATAATCGAAGGTGTCTGCTTTTGTGAGGTAAAAATAAACAAATATGTCAGGGTTGTTGATTAAAAAAGGCTGTCGCTAAATAAAGGTGTCCGATATTAGGTATCCAAGGTTAAATAACCTTCATAACGGATACTTCCGAATACCGGACACCTCTATTTAGCGGTATATGATGCTTCTATATAATGCAGGGTTGGACTTTTTGCAGAAGGAGCACTTGATTAAATGTTGGGCAAACTGAACAGTGTCCCCTATTCCCTCCTCAGTGGCGTAGCTACATTTTCAGCGCCCTGGAGCAAGTAAAGTTTGTGCGCCCTCCTGTCACTCGAAAAAGTTCTGCGCAATTTTGTTTTGAAGTTTAAAATTTGAATACTATTCTTAATTTTATTTAATACCTTACTTTTATTTGAGTGTCAAAGTATTTTAACAACGTATTAAATGCAAACAATTAAAAATAAATAATGAATAATGAAATGAATTATAATTCTTTAAGTACCTACCAATTATTTCTGCGAACTGGGAAAGATTTTTGTTTCAAATGCGCCACTGGGTCAATCTGTCAATCTTGATACACTATATGGCCAAAGGTGACCGGCCACTTGCGATTTTTGACGTTTTCTTAAATATCCAGAAAAATAAATGAGGAATTATCCTGAAACTCCAGGTGTGTAAACAGAATAGTACATGTCATATATTTCCGTGAAGATTTTTTCCCGAAACCCCATACGGGACCGTCAACAAATTGAATAAGAACGAATATTTTTTGGACAACTCTGTAAAAACTTATGTTGCAAAAGCGTTCAAACTCTAGATTATGATTAAGTGCCTTATTGTAATAAATTTTGTTCATTTTTATGAGAATGGCATATATATTCGTAGAGAAATTAAAGTTTTTATAAAAATAATCCCAAATTTTGCCAAGTTTTTTTGCTTATAATTTGTAAAGTTCTTAATATTAAAAAAAAGTTCTTTTCAGAAAATATGACAAATAATCGTGTACACAATACCCTGCAATCAGAATGAAAAAATGATAAAAATTGTATGAAAAATGAGCAGTTTTACTAAATAATGATTCACTGCGCATGCCCGAATGTAAACAAAATGTAATTTGCGTAATTTATAGAGCTAAATGTATAGAGCAACATTTGTGAGAATCCCAAAAATATAGTTTGAAAACTCTGAAAATTATCGTTTATAGAATAAGCTCAAAATCCGTTATTCCAAAAAGGAAGCAAAAAGATGAGGGGCTGTATCAAAATACAGAAGTACGTGCAATATTTTGTATGCTATACTGGCACTAATCAATGGATATATGGATAGAACCCCTCATCTTTTTGCTTCATTTTGGAAACAACGCATTTTGAGCTTATGTTATCAACGATAACTTTCAGAATTTTTAAGATATGTTTTTGAGATTTTTACAGAAGTTGCTTTATACATTTAGCTAACACATTATGCACATTATATTTTGTTTACATTCGGGCATGTGCAGTGAGTCATTATTTAGTAAAACTGCTCATTTTTCGTACATTTTTTATTATTTTTTCATTCTGATTGCAGGGTATTGTGTACAATGTTATTTGTCATATTTTCTGAAAAGAACTTTTTTCTATATTAAGAACTCTACAAATTATAAGCAAAAAACTTGGCAAAATTTGGGGCTCTTTTTATAAAAACTTTAATTTCTCTACGAATATACATGTTATTCTCATAAAAATGAACACAATTTATTACAATAAGGCACTTAATCCTAATCTACAGTTTGAACGCTTTTGCTACATTCATTTTTACAGGGTTGTCCAAAAGATATTCGTTCTTTTTCAATTTGTTGACGGTCCCCTGTGGGGTTTCGGGAAAAAAAAATCTTCATGGAAATATATGACCTGTACTATTCTGTTTACACACCTGGAGTTTCAGGATAATTCCTCATGTATTTTTCTAGATATTTAAGAAAACGTCAAAAATTGCAAGTGGCCGGTCACCTTTGGCCATATAGTGTATCTGTTTTTCTTTTCAAGCGTTTCGAAGAATTGTAGAATACTATTTAAAAAAAAAAACAAATGATAGTCAAGATTTTTATTTATTTATTTTTTACTTTCCGCATATGGATGAAACACGTTTTTTTATTTTTAGTGTCATAAAATACTAAAATTCCATAAAATTGAAAGTATCATCACTCGGTAAGTTTTGGCCGTTCAAAAAAGAAATTTTTATTATTTTACCTGTTAAAGTACGGAGAAGATTTTTCTAAATATAGCGTATAAAATTTAGGGACCGAATAAAAATGTAAGCCTTGTAACTTTTAAAAAATAGCTATTTTGACATAAACTACTTTTAAGATTATGAAAAACAACTTTGAAACTTTTTTACTATTGGAAATATATTTCTACAGCTAATGGTTTAGAGAATTAGCCAATGGACAATGATAAAAGTTGTCACCGGCGTTCTCACTGGCTTTTGACTAATCTGAACAATTTGGCTAATCGCAAAAGAAAAACTAGTCAAATTCAAATAATAGTAGTAATAGATTCTTCGTGAAACTCTAAGAATATCAAAACACAAATAATGAATTATACAGCAAAGGTTTAATCGCACAATAACATCATCGGGAAAAAAAAAAATCTCTTGCAATTTGGCGATTTTTTTCTTGCAAATTAAACATTTTGGCGCAGTTGCGAACGGCAGCGAGAACATTGATTCACTCACAACCTTATACATTACTCAAGATTGCAGTTTTCACTTTCCATACACATTCAATGTAAGGTAGGAAATAGGAAAGCACAATAAAAATAAATAGCAATAATGGTATAATTTTATACTTTCAAATACTTTGAATCTGTTCTCACAATTTTTACAACCGTTCAATATGTATGCGTGTAAATTAGAATTTCCTCGTGCTTTCAGATTTCCAGAGCATGATTTGGCGCGTTTTATATGATGTCGGCAGGTATGTTATAAATCTGGGTCAAGAATTTTATTAATTTTCGAAGAAACAGCCCGACGGATTTGGAATCTAAACCATTTTTCAAACATTCAGTGACGGCAACTGATGAACATTTTCTCTTCTATCTCAATTAAATCATTCTTATTGTTCATATATTTATACAACAACGTTTCATCACGCATACAGTAGCGGCTTGACAAGGGGTTCACAATCCCTTTACTATACCAGTAATTTCATTAAAAAAAATTTCTCCTTTCAAAAAAGCGTAGAAAATTCCACGATTAAAACAGATAAAATTTTATATACCAATATTGTAGGAAAGTGCTTGAGAACCCTAAAGGGCCGCTACTGCACGAAGATTAGAACTCGGTCGCTGTGGCTGTCAAATGCTCAGACCTTGGATTTTTGAAGGGTGCAACGTTTTAGAAACTCATTACTTAACCACCTTACTTAGAAACCAATAATATCTATTACATCCCAGTTTTTCTTTCTGGGGATACTTTCAATTTCAGAATCGGATCCGAAATTGAAAGTGTTCTTAGAAATAAAAATCCCTGCCGGCTCGCACAGGTAGATTTCGAAGTTAAGTACTAATTTCACCAACAAAAACTAAATCAAGATAGATATAAATCCAGTTTAGCAATTTTATCTGGCCGCTTTTGATGAGTTTTTAAGTTCATTTATCTGTAAGGGCTGGTTTTTATCAGAATCATGTTAATACCATAATTTTTTTCTTTTTTTTCCCCTATAAGAGTTGGTCTTATGAAAAACTTGTCAATATAAAAGTTTTAGATAAGATTTAGAATAAATTTAAGTGAATTTGATATCTTGTGAATTGACGAAGTTATGAATTTTTTTCTCCTTAAAGCCCTATTTTCTTCGCTCCCTGAGCCCATTTTTAATGATATCAAAAATCCGTCACACCTAATTTTTTTACCCTTTTCGTAGAAGTAATAATAACTTTAAACTGATTTGATATGTATTATAATTAAGAAGTTACAGAGTTTTTTCTGTTTTCACAAAAACCCTCTCTATTTCAACCCCTTGGTCTGATTTTGCCCATTACCAAGCTTGACCGAGATTTTCTGCCCCTTGACTTTTTGTATCAGTTTGGAAGAGATTTGTGCAGAATTATGGAAGTTATCGTGTCATAAAAAAAGTGATATAGATGGGCAGATAAAGTTTTGAACTGCGGATGATTTGGGGTTCCAGGGGTCATGATCGGCGTAGATCTGCAAAAATGTTTCAGAAGTTACAACATAGGGGAGAATGTAATAGGTAGTATTTCTTATGAAATCTACCTAATAATAATTTAAAAAATCGAAACAGTATAAAGATAATCGTTTAGACATCAACCTCAGATATTCTATGAAAAAAAAAATTACAAATATTGAAATGTAAAAGAAAAATTTGTAAAGAACACTGTCATTGGTTTAACATTTAGCTTGCGAGTGACTGGTGTTGGATTCTAAGTACACAGAATTTTAGTACTGAATAAAAAAGTTATGATTAATTAAACCTATTTTAAACTTTTTTTCTCAGTGGGAGGATAAAAAATCTTAATGCTGCTAGTAATATTAAGAAACTTGTAAATATTATTAATTTGATTTTAAAGCAAAGTACCTTTAAAATAGATGTTTATGTAGTAAACTCTGTCTGAAGCTACGTGTAAGACAGATTTCCGTATTAGGCAGAATGTACTGTATTTAAAAAAAACCCTAGCAACAGGGTATAATCGAAGGGGCGCAAAAAGAGCATTCAAAGGGCGCCGCTTTGAACAGCACTGTTCTAACATACGAGTTCTAATTATCACATTTATAGACAATATTGAAACAGTCCCGTTTTCATATTAAAATGTAATTTTTAACAAAAAATTGTATTTGACTTACCCTTTCTTTGTCGAAAACATTCTTTATAAATATTTTTGTGCATCAAGTGCAAAAATTAATACAATAAAAATTTATATAGGGGAAATTACAATCATAGCACTGTACGAACACACGACGCCTAGACATTTCAAACAAATACTTTATAAATTATTTTACAAAAAACTAAATAAAATAAAATACGTATATATATTTGAAATAGAGGCGACGCTCTTTGGTGCCATAGACAAGCTGAAAATTCTTGAGGCAGATCATGTCGCCAAAAAAAAAAAGCTTTACCTGAGAAAAGGCACAGCTTTACCTGGCTTAGGGCGCACCAACCCGCAGATCAGTTGCCCGGCGGGTCAGTCTGTGACTTAAATTTATGTAAAATCCATTTTTTTTTTTTTTTTTCTTTCAGCAGGGGCAGAATGAATATTTGTTGAAAATTACGTCATTAGAAAAAGGTTTACGTTTTATGAATGAAAATGCGGAAATATTTCACCTTTGTATAAAATTAGGATCGGAGTTTTTATTCATTGTTATACTGTTTTGAACACACAGTATTTCTGTAAACTGTTCGGAAAGTTGAGTGGGGTAACTCCAGATTTTTTTCTCTTTTATAATTCGAAAATTTATTGACTAGTAATATGTGATATCGGATGGTGGTGTTGTGACAGGGGAAGGGCGCAGAGACTGATCACAGCCTAGGGAAACTCACATTACTAATTTCGAAAAATATGTTTTGCTTTATTTAATCCTAAAATTCTGCGAATAAATAAGGTTTAGAAAAATACTTTCCCAAAAAAGTGGTGTAAATTTGAATAGGTGATGCTCAGGTCTTACGGAACACTGCATTTGATACTTAATTTTTTCCCTCTTTTTGAAGGAAAATGCTTTTTAATTCTGCATTTGATACGTCATATTTTTAAAATCTTAAAAACAATACGCACAACATTTAGTTTGCAGCCCCCATCTAAATTTAGTCGCCGTGGGCTGAAGTGGAAAATGGCTAATTCCAGTTCTTATTTTTGTTTTATAATCTGCATTGATGCATGTTTAGTTTCACAAAACAAACAAACAAAAAAAATCATCAACATTTTCATTTATTTTTTATTTATTTATTTTTTTTTTTTGGGGGGGGGGAGAGTTGTTTGTAAAATGGTCAATAATTTTCTTCGACATTTCAACTATTTTTTAAAATCGTAAAATAACTAAATAGTTACAGCATTGCTGTTGCTTAAATGTAGGTTTCTCAGCGGTGACTTCTTTGACTATCATTATTTCCCTACATTAATCATCATGATAGATTTCCAAAACATTTTCAACAGAAATGTACCAGGAAGATTATTGTTTGGAAATAGTGGTAGCCAATACAGTAACCGATGAGAGCCCTGTAAATAAGTTTTGATTACTTTAAGATTCGAAAATCTTAAACTTTCGTATATGGAAAAGTTACAGAAAAAAAAATCAGCCGTGCTGAAACAGTGTCGGAGAATTTACTTAAGGCTGCAATATAGTATAAATTAAAACTTCGCAAATAGAAGTAATTTCTTTTAAATGTGTATAAAAACATGTTTTAAATCGAAATAGTTGAGGTTAAACACAAGATAAAATATCATAGGAATATGCTGAATGTAAGAAGATTAATCTACATTATCTGATTAATAAAGAAAAAAATATGCAAATATTTTTACAAATCTTTATTTCACTCTTTCTAATTTTGCGCCCTTAGGATTCGTGCGCCTGGAGCAGTTTGCTCCAACTGCTCCACGGTAGCTACGCCCCTGTCCCTCCTCCTTCGCTTTTAGGGGCCCCAAATTAAATATTCAATTTTTGTAAAGCTTTTACTTGAAATGTGTTTCGACGTTGTACTGATTATAATCAATATTTTGAACTTTTAAAATACAATAAGATTAAAAACTAAATAAATTTTTAAGGAAATCTAAATTCAGTAAAACTTCTCAATCACGGGCACCTCGGCAACGAATGGCAAACAAATTCCGTAGTAGCCCCATATTGAGAGGTTTTATTGTATTTAGATAA
Organism: Maratus speciosus; assembly: GCA_963932465.1. Lineage (NCBI taxonomy): Eukaryota > Metazoa > Arthropoda > Arachnida > Araneae > Salticidae > Maratus > Maratus speciosus. The sequence continues at coordinate 75,532,068 of OZ010796.1, read as the reverse complement.
AACATTTTTTTTAAATCTTATTCTACTATAGAAGTTCAAAATAGTGGTTATAATCAGTACAATATCGAAAAAGATTTAAATTACCAGCTTTACAAAATTGTATACCAACTTTGAGAGCCCCTAAAATGAGGCTGTATGGGGATGGAGGGGCAAGACCATGGCCAAATATTTTCCCAGGATTCATTGTGGTCAAACATGGCTTTGTATCAAGTTTACAAAAAGAAATAGCTGCGATTCAGACGTTTAAAGTGCCTGAAGTTCAGACGCAAGAAGCGTCTGAAAAAATTAAGACATTTGGAAAGTATGAAAATCCAACACACCGTTTCAGACATTTCAATTTACAGTGTATTGGTATTGTAAATTGCTAAAAGTGAATTTTAAACTGTGTCATGCCTTTTTCTAACTAAACTGAATTTTAGCATACATGTACAATATGTACAAGCCGATAGATCATTTATATTGAGTTGCACAAAAGGAATTGGAATACCTTTCCGGCTATGTGAAATTATTTTTCAAATGTGGTTTTCAAATGTGTGCGCTTTCTAAAATGTTTCTTCGGTATCTTCGTTACACTATATGGCGAAGTTTTTTTGTTTTTTTTAAATATTCTGGAAGTGTTAGGAAATATTTTTTCTTCAATCGAATAACGAAATTTTTTTTTCGCGCCCATTTGTCGAAATTCGCGATATTTTTTCACGGCCTATCGACAAAATTTGCTTTTTATTTCCACTATCTTCTTTTCAGAAATTCGCAATTTTTTTACATAATATTCACATAATATTTACATAATATTTTTTTACATAATATTACAAAATTCGTGATTTTTGACGAAATTTGCATTTTTCTCTGCGACAAATGGATGATTTTTTTTTTTTTTTTTTTTTTTTGATCGATTGAAAAAAATTGCTTAGTTGCTTCTGTGATCTTTGACGGAACTCAATTCCACGGTCGTTTGTAGAAATTCAAGTTTTTTTCTCGCGAGCGACTCACCAATTAATTTTGCGAAATTGCACAAAACAAAAGGACAAAAATAGCTGACTTCCACGATAATTTAAAAACACTGCTAAAGGATCCCCTGCCTGTGCAATAATTTAAGGAAGGTAAAATTTCGCTCAGCATTTTTTATTATGCGGGATTTTACACTTTATGGATGATTCACGCAATCCGCTACTTCAAACTTAGAAGCCTGCACGGGCCCGGGCTTTCTTTCTTTCTAACCGATGACCAGGCCCCTACCTGCCAGGTTGCCCCAGCTTAACGGGTTTAGTACCTGACATCGGGGCGAGTGACCGCCTAATCGCCGCGAAGCGGCAATAAACCTGACATCGTTGCCTCGATCGTCATCCTATTTGTAGCGCCTACTGCTCGTTTGTGTATACTTTGTTTTGCCGGTTACTTAACGTTATATCCTGTCGTTTGGCACCTGCACATTGCTACTTAAGTTGGTCTCGTAATTTAGAACCTTGATCAGATGACGAGACCTTCACCTGGCAAGGTACCTCCAGAGGTATAATTCACAGGTAACTTGGAGGACTTTGCAACCACGACGGATTTTACATGCACCAGTTGCCATTAGCGTACATGACGGAATTTTAGCCGGCAGATAGCCTGGGTCCTGCGACCAACGGCTACAAGTATAATGCTCTACCAGCTTGGCCAGCGCTGCCCGATCTAATTGGGATAGCTTGGAATTTTTGAAGCCTAATTGTTGATGTATACTTGTCAAATGAAAATAATTATAATTTTTTAATTTTTTTTGTGTGTGTGTGTGTGTGGGGGGGGGGGGGGGGGTAGAGAAAACAATGAATGGGCTCCGCAGATAGACAAATTGCACCAACTGTTAATTTTTTGGGCCGAATGGATAGGCAAACTTAACGTTGCAAGGGACATAAGACTACGCCTTTCTACCGTACCCCACCGGGTAAAAACTGGCTCTCTGGGCTTTGATATTGGAGCGGGTACGGTAGCTCCTGCAGAAAGCGCATACATAAAGAGAGGCGTTGTCCAAAAAAAAAAAAAAAAAAAAAAGGATAAAAAATAATACATAATATATATATATAAATAAAAAGATTTAACATTATTTACCCTTTTTTTTTTTTTTTTTTTTTTTTTTTTTTTGCGCATGAAGAGGATTCTTCATACGCTGCCCCGAAATACGTATCATAATGATAATTCAACGTGAGCATTTTTTTTCCTTTTTTTAAATATTTATAACCTGAAACAGACAGATTGTTAGTATGGGGTGGGGTGTCCCGCTAAAAGTCGATGTTTTCTTTTTCCCTACTGTGATATTATGTCTATGTTTTCAATTAGCCATCTGGCCACTGATTTACCCTTTTTCTGTACATGTTTGTTGTTTGCTAGTTGTCTGTGCCAAAGACGGACTAGCAGAATTATGTCAATTTCTTTAACGGGCCGGGCAGGTGCGGATTCACCCCCCAAAATCCACCGACTGCCGCGAATTTCGACAAATGGTCGCCGAAAAAAATCAATTTCGTCAATCGTTCGCAGGTCAAAGGATCGCAAAAGGAACGCAAATTTCGTCAAAGGATCGCAAAAAACGCGCATTTCGTCAAAGAATTGCGTAAAAAAACGCTAATTTCGCGAAGGAATCGCGCAAAAAACGCTAATTTCGTCAACAGATCTCTGAAAAAATGCGAATTTCTTCAAAGAATCGCGAAAAAAATGTGCGAATTTCGCCAAAGAATCGCTGAAAAAACGCGAATTTCGTCAAAGGGTTGCCAAAATTAACGCACAATTAGCACCGGGAGGAGATTCCCCTAGGTGCGCATCCACCGGGGGGGTGGAGGGTTAGATCGGGGCAAAGAAGGGAAGAACAAATTACCAAGTTGGTTTTTAAGAAATCAACACACCATACGCATTTTAGCTTTTAACTGACTAGGATTAGGACACAATCCTTTTTTTTCATTCATGAAATACCCTTGAAATTTACCAATGTGGGTGGCAATAACAGTATATTTTTTACACATTATTGATTTTCTTCAGAAAACATTAAGATGCTTGAATTTTTCAAAGGACCTTTCTTTTTCTTGTTTCTTTCTTTCTTTGGAAATTGCTATGAATTCCATTCTTTTCTCAAACAATAAAGCACTCCTCAAAAATATCACTATACAGAAATTAGAATTGCAGCTTCTTTGAAAGTTTCAACACTTTAAAGGGATCCGAATAACGTTGCCAATTTCTGTTGTAGAGATTCAACAAAAGGTACACGAAGTGGCATCGTCCCCACCTCAACCCATTAGTGTAAAAAATTATGGCGCCATATGCCTTGTGACAGGGCATAATCCTATTTTGTTCACTAACTGCCGAAAAGTCAGTTAGGTTTACCAATGACACCCGAAAAGTGTTTTCGTTTGCTTGTCTGTCTGTTTCGCGAAAACTGCCGTTAAAAGCATTGGGTTTATATCTTGGGGGGCGGCGACCGCCCCGATCGATCTCCCCCCCCCCGTGGATGCGCAACTAGGGGAATCTCCTCCTGGTGCTCATTGTGCGTTTTTTCCGCGGCTCTATGACGAAATTCGCGTATTTTTTTCGCGATTCTTTGACAAAATTTGCATTTTTTCAGAGATCTGTTGACGAAATTAGCGTTTTTTGTGCGATTCTTTCGCGAAATTAGCGTTTTTTGCGCAATTCTTTCGCGAAATTAGCGTTTTTTCCGCAAGTGCTTGGCGAAATTAGCGTTTTTTTCTGCGTTCCATTGGCAAAATTCGCGTTTTTTCTACGATCCTTTGACGAAATTTGCGTTTTTTTCTGCGATCCTTTGACGAAATTCGCGTTTTTTTCGTGGTCCTTTACGAAATTCGCGTTTTTTTTGTGGTCCTTTGATGAAATGTCCGATTTTTTGGCGAAATTCACGTTTTTCCCCCGCCTTTTTGATGAAATTCACGTTTTTGCTTGATCCTTTGACGAAATTCATGTTTTTTGCGTGATCCTTTGACGAAATTCGCATTTTTTTTTGACCTGCGAACGATTGACGAAATAGATTTCTTTCGGCTACCATTTGTCGAAATTCGCGGTGGATTTATATTTTTTTATCCAAAGGGGAGGGGCGATCCCCCCCCCCCTTCCTTGGATCCGCGCCAGTGAAGAGGTATACACACCATAGAGGTACCCGGGCCGCCGGAATGAAGACGAATTTTCCAACGGGCCGGCAGAATTAGGACAATTTTTTAAACGGGCCGGGCCGATAAAAAAGTAATCGGGCCGATATACGAGCCATTTTCAATGAATACGATTTTCTCGAGAAGTATAAATGTGTTACGAGCCAATGCGATTTTAACAACATCAATACAGATATATAACATGTCCATCGTAGAGATCGGCATCGTACAGTTACAAGACATCTGATTCCGGGTTTAATTTTTTTTCAGTAGACTCGTGCCAGGATGGAACTGGTCTTAATCGATCTCAGGATGTGTAGGACAGGCATTTTGTTTTGCAAAAGTATTAATAGTGATAATGAATTTCTGTTAACAGTATCTTTGGAAATATACCTTAAGAGGTTCTCATATTCACTGCTCAACAATGCGAAACATTCAGACACATGTTCTGGCTCATTTTTAATTATAAAGGCATAAAATTGACAGGCCTGACTATTGAAAGCATTTGGAAACGAATAGCTTTCTCCATATTTGATAAATTAGTTACAGAGATAACAGAGATTCTTGTCACCTGACTGTACGTTTTTCTCCTTTCCTGTGCTATCGCTTCCGGAAATTCGATTCAAAACGCTAACTTTGGCAGTATTTTCAGAGAAAGATATATTGCTTTTATCTATGAGAAAGACGGCATTTACATAGTTTCTGAATAAGAATACCTGCCAATCTTACGTGTTTCTAAAAAGAAATGAATTCATAAATGTGTCGATATGTAGCTCCTTTGGATTTGAGAAAAGCCTTAAAAATGAGAGAACTATTTTCACAAATCTACTTTATACAGCTTCAAAAGTTATTATGTTTTTAATCCGTTATTCTGAATTACATTAACCTTTAAATGAATCCTTATTGGAATTTTGAAATGTCTTTAGAGACGATGACTAAAACACTGTAAGTAATCGTTAATGGTTACTATTATGTGTTTTCTGTTTTGCGAACACATAGTAATCTAAAATATACTGTAAAATGTTCCCATAAATATGTATGTAGTATTCATTAAAAGAATCTTAATTGTATGTCCAGTGATGGAACAGTGGCGCAGCAGTTAGGCGATTGTTACCACTAACTTTTTTTTAGTATTCTTTACATGGAAAAATCTCAGAATTCTATAGAATTCTTATTTAAGGATATATCCTTAAATAAGACGAAGAATACTAATAAATTTTAGCGGTGTCAACTTATTCTCTAGTGCTACACTGTTCCATCACTGTATGTCGAGAGAAAACGCATTTTTTTTTTTTTTTTTTTTTTTTGTAGAAATTGAGTCGGGCCGGGCCTGTTTCACTGATTTTTGTACGGGCCAGGCAAGCAGAGAACTATAAAAATTACAAGCGGGACGGACTGGGGTCCGGCCCGGAAATTCCGCCCCGTGCAGACCTCTAACACACCACGTAGATGACACATTTTGACTTTCTAGGATGTTAAAGGAACGTCAGATTTCTGAAGGAGATCTTTTTCAGAGATTATCCTCTTTCAGAAATCTGATATTAAAAAATGGATGTGATGATTATGTTTTTCAGCTTTCGGTAATTGGTTCTTATGTATGTTTTAGTGCTGAATCCAAAAATGACCTTCATTTTGTACCATGCCATCACGTCAGGATTTCACATAAATCGCAAATTTTTAAAAAGTCTTACATCAAAATCTATTATCAAAAGTTAAAAAAGACAATCATCGCAGGCTTGTGTTACTAACGTTCTTCACTATAACTAAAAGAACAAAAAATAAGGTGAATAATTACCATAGTATAAGAGTAAACAGAAAAAGAAAAAAAAAAGGCATTTAATAAATAAATTCTGTTATAACGTTTTTAATTTTACGACCTAATAAGTAACAATAAGCGATATTTTGAGAAGAGGTCGAGATTATAAAATAAGAGTGATGGATAGTCGAGTGTTTCGGTTAATCGGATGTCGGATAATCGAGAGTCTATAATATCTTTAAATCACATTAATTTCATATTCATTTAATGATTAACTGCAAGGAAGGATTTGAGCTACAGAAATTATGACTACGTTGATTATATGTCACTCGATATCGCCCCCCCCCCCCAAAACGATTCTCTGGATCCGCCCCTGGGGCCGGGTCTATAGACAAAATATACAGGTCCGGCAACAACAACAACAAAAAAAAAACCTGCACCCCCCCCCCCCCCCACCACCAAAAAAAAAAATTAAGCTGGACTATATAAAAATTTAAAAGAATCCCATATAATATGAACCATTTTCAACGGATATGACTTTCCTAAGAATAACTATAAATGTGCTGCACGAACCTATCCTAGTTTGATTACCAGGGTCCGACTTAGGCTATGGGGGGGGGGGGGGGGCCCGGAGCAAGAACCATTCTGGGGGCTCCCTTCTATCTATCTATAGATTTTTTTGTGAATAATGTGGAAGTGGCTAATATACTAAACTTCATACCTATTGTATTATATATGCATAAATTTTGTACCCGGTACTACTCACATCTGTATACAGAGTATCACAAGAAGATGGTTACAACTTTAAGAAAAAATACCAGTAGGATAATAGTAGTAAAAAAGTCCTTCCGGCCAGTGCCGGGAGGAAGAGGTAGCTTTCATAATCCTTATTTTAAAAAAGCCAACTTATATCATTCAAACACACGAAGCTCAATTTAGTGTAAACCGAATATAGGAGATTCAATACTAATTTTTATCAATATAATGAATGAGAATTTCGCGAAATTAATCAGCTTTATCCAAGCTGCTTTTCTTTAAAGTAACTTATATTTGGCTGCCAAATTCGGCAATTTCTTAAAGTGCCTGTCAATTTAAAACAACATGGTGGATGAGGTTAAGCAGTGAACTTGGTCGAGACCTTAGTAATTGCTGTGCACATGCTCACTCACATCGAAATCGGTTAATATATAGGAGTGCTCTCGCATGCAAAAAATCAGATTTTTCAAAATGTCACCCACAATAGAAATTGAAACTGCTATATCTGAGCCATTTTTTAAGGTAAAGACAAACAAAAAATGCTCCTGAATCCTTATATCAAGATCAAATACTTAAGAAAGAAACCTTTTTCAATTTCTAATTTTTTTGCACCTCACTTTAAATATATATATATATATTTAATTTAATGGCCGCCATTTTGAAACAAGATGGCTGATGAATCTGGCCAGCGAACTTGGTCGAGGTGTTGATGTATACTATCCACATGCTTTCTTACATCGAAATAGGCGAATACGTGTGTTATCGCGTGACAAATACAAGATCGTTTCAAAATGTTAGCCATGCTAGAAATTCAAAGTGCTATAAATCAACCATTTTTTAAGACATAAACAAAAGAACAAATTTTCAGAAACAAAAGCTGCTCCGGAATCTTTGTATCAAGGCCAAACACATAAAAAAAATCTTTTTCATTTTCCAATTTTTTAATACCTCATTTTGAATTTTAAATTTATTTTTTTTAATGGCAACGTTTTTGAAACAAGATGGCGAATGAAGCTGGCCAACGAACTCGGTCGAGACATTGGTATGCACTATGTACAGACCAAGTTACATCCAAATCGGTTCATAAATACGCCTGTTATCGCGTGACAAAAATCAGGTCGTTTTAAAATGTCAGCCACAAGAGAAATTCAAAATGCTACTACTCAGCCATTTTTTTTAGATATAGACGGAAGAAAAACTGTTCCGGAATCTTTGTATTAAGGTCAAACACATACAAAAAAAAAAATCTTTTTCATTTTCCAATTTTTTGGTATCTCATTTAAATTTTTTTATTTTTTAATATTTTAAATGGCCGCCATTTTGAAACAAGATGGCGGATGAAGCTGGCCAACGAACTCGGGCGAGATATTTGTATGTACTATGTACACACCAAGGTACATCCAAATCGGTTCATAAATACGCCTGTTATTACGTGAGAAAAATCAGGACGTTTCAAAATGTCAGCCACGCTAGAAATTCAAAATGCTATAACTCAGCCGTTTCTTAAGATATAGACGAAACAAAAAAAGCTCCCGAATCTTTTTATCAAGGTCAAACACATAAGAGGAAAATATTTTTTCAATTTTCAATTTTTTGGTACCACATTTCAAATTTAAATTTTTCTTAAAAATTTAAATGGCCGCCATTTTTAAACAAGATGGCGGATGAAGCTGGCCAACGAACCCGATCGAGACATTGGTATGTACTATGTATAAACGAAGTTACATCCAAATCGGTTCTTAAATACGCCTTTTATCGCGTGACAAAATTCAGGACGTTTCAAAATGTCAGCCACGCTAGAAATTCAAAATGCTATAACTCAGCCATTTTTTAAGATATAGACGAAACAAAAACTGCTCCGAATTCTTTATATAAAGGTCAAATACATAAGAAAAAAATACTTTTCCATTTTTAATTTTTTGGTACCACATTTCAAATTTTAAATTTTTAAAAAATTTTTAAATGGCCGCCATTTTGAAACAAAATGGCGGATGAAGCTGGCCAACGAACTCGGTCGAGAGATTGGTATGTACTATGTACACACCGAATTACATCCAAATCGTTTCTTAAATACGCCTTTTATCGCGTGACAAATTTCAGGACGTTTCAAAATGTCAGCCACGCTAGAAATTCAAAATGCTATAACTCAGCCATTTTTTAAGATATAGACAAAACAAAAACTGCTCCGGAATCTTTGTATAAAGGTCAAATACATAAGAAAAAAATATTTTTCCATTTTTAATTTTTTGGTACCACATTTCAAGTTTTAAATTTTTTTAAAAATGTTAAATGGCCGCCATTTTGAAACAAAACAGCGGATGAAGCTGGCCAACGAACTCGGTCGAGACATTGGTATGTACTATGTACACACCGAATTACATCGAAATCGGTTTATAATTACGGGAGTTACAGTGTGACATACGTCAGATATATATATATATATATATATATATATATATATATATATATATATATATATATATGGATATATATATATATATATATATATATATCAATTTTGAACGGAGGGTGGTTTCGGGGTCTGGGGGTCGTGATCGATGAAAATATACCAAAATTTTTTGAAATCGCTTTCCTCCGAACGGCTGCAATAGGTAGCTTTTTGTAAAGAAAGCTACCTAAAAATGATAAATTGATTGATACGGGTATTTCTTTGCAAACTTTTACTTTGCCTATCTACGTGCGTTATACGGTGTCTAAAAGAAAATGTCACAAATTGGTCATAATTAATCGTTTTAACTTGCCACGTTATGAGGAAAACGTTAATAAAGAATTTCTTTTGAAAACAATAGAATACTAAGTTGTCATAATAAAATTTTAATCATTAGTTTTCTAATGATATAGTTTATTTTTTGATGAGGGGAGATGGTACTGGAAGCAAAGAGGGTAAGGGGGGACCCCACTCTCTTCCTAAATGTTTGGAAATATATGAATTTTGGTAGTTTTTGGCTACCCATTTTGGCTTTAACCATTTATCACATTTTAATGAAAATCCTGACTACTCTCATGGGGGTCCCCCTAGGAAAGGGGGACCAGGGGCAGCTGCCCCGCATGCCCCTGCATAAGTCGGCCTCTGATTACATCAACATCAATACAGAGATGATATAACATGTCCTTGCGTAGATATCCGTAATCGGACAGTTAAATCTTCTCTGAGAGCGGGCTTAATTTTTTCAGCAGACTCCGACCGGGCCGGGATCAGGGTTACATTTTTTCTCTGCATAGTCCAGACGAACCGGAACTGGATTTAATTGTTCCTACAACGTGTCGGACAGGCGTAAAAATAGTGCCGTATTTTATGGGAGAAACGCCGCAACGTTTACGAGTTTAAAAGTTAATTTTTTTTTTTCAAGTGCGGCATTTACAATTTTTTTTAAGTACCAACTGAGTTTCCTTAATTTAAAAATTCATAAAAATATTTAAAATCAGATTTAAATATTTTAAATAAAACTTCAGACACCTTAATATATTAAAAACGAGGCATCCTACACTGCTCAGAAAACTTTGATTAAAATTAGGTCAATGTGACGCTGTCGACAAAAGTAGCGTTCCCACAGGTGCGGCGTTTACAACGGGTGCGGCGATTACGATATTTTTAAGCTTATTCAGGCCAATTTGAGGAGTGCGGCGTTTCTTCCATAAAATGCGGTAATAGTGATAATGAATTCCTTTAAGGTGATTCTCAAAATCCATGCTCCAGGGTCGTACTGGCCCACCGGGCAACGAGGCAAATGCCCGGTGCGCCCATCGTCACTTTTTTTTTTTTTTTTCTTTTCTTTTTTTTTCTTTTTTTTTTAAGCACGCATTTTGAAAGGCATAAAATTTTCAAAGATTTTCATTTGGAAAATTAAAAAGTAATGCTTTTTATTTTTTAAAGTATAGCATAAGCAAACTATGTGTGATGAAAGACAATTAGATAAACCAATTTCGAGATAACATAAGTTATCGGCAATCAGATATGCCATTGTTACACATTGCATCCAGGACCAGACTCTGTTTCAAAGCCTGTATTAATGATAAATTCTAAGAAAAATAATATTAAGTACTCACTTATTTAGATATACGCCTAAATAATTTCTGTTCTAGGAATGCTTCTAATAAGTGTCTAATAAGTCTGCGTCTAATACGTTTGCATATTTTCTGCGTCTAAGTATTTAGCGCCCCTGGTGTTGTGAGGTATTTTTGTATTTCTGCCTTTTGTGCAAGTATAAACGACGAAACACTGTATAAGAAACATATTCTCATTTTAAATGGATTCATTCACAGAGACTTTGATAGTCGTGGCGCCCTGGTCTAGATTTTATTCAGTACCCCGAAGTAATAGTAACTTCTACATAAATTAATATTGGTATTAATTATGTATTTAGTATATTTTCTGTCAAATATTCAGCGCCCTGGGTGGCTGCCCGGTATTTGGTATTTCTGTTTTTTGTGAAAGTACAAAAAACAAAAAACAAAACAAAAAAAAATGCCAATTTAATACAGGTCATTTTCATTTTAATTTCATTTGGTCCCTTTGTCAGAGGCGGCTTTGGTAATCATGACGCCCTTGGACAATTTTTTTAGCGCCTCTGTAAAAATAAGTTTAAAAAAAACTAATATTGTGTTTTCGTAATAATGGCGCCCTTGGTCAGATTTTTTTCAACGCCTCTGTAAAAACAAATTTCAAAAAACTAATATCGTGTTTTTGTAATCATGGCGCTCTTGGTCAGATTTTTTTCAGTGCCTCTGTAAAAATGCTTTTCAAAAAACTATTATCGTGTTTTTCTAATCATGGCGCCCTTGGAGAGAATTTTTTCAGCGCCTCTGTAAAAATAAATTTCAAAAACTTAATATTGTATTTTTTTATCACTTAGTCAGATTTTTTTTTTCAGCGCCTCTGTAAAAATCCCTTTCAAAAAACTGTCATCGTGTTTCTCTAATCATGGCGCCCTTGGACAGATTTGTTTAGGGCCTCTGTAAAAATAAGTTTTAAAAAAAAAACAATATCGTGTTTTCTTAATAATGGCGCCCTTGGAGGGAATTTTTTCAGCGCCTCTGTAAAAATAAATTTCAAAAACTACATCGTGTTTTTGTAATTATGACGCCCTTGGACAGATTTTTTTTTTTCAGCGCCTCACTATAAAAATAACTTTAAAAAAACTAATATCGTAATTTTGTAATCATGACGACCTTGGTCAGATTTATTTCCAGCGCCTCTGTAAAAATAACTTTCAAAAAACTAATGTCGTGTTTTCGTAATCAATGCGCTCTTGGTGAGATTTTTTCAGCGCCCTGTAAAAATACAGAAAACTAATATCATGCTTTTGTAATCATGGCGCCCTTGGTCAGATTTTTTTAGCGCCTCTGTAAAAATAAGTTTTAAAAAACTAATATCGTGTTTTTGTAATCATGGCGCCCTTGGTCAGATTTTTTCAGCGCCTCTGTAAAAATAAGTTTTAAAAAACTAATATCGTGTTTTTGTAATCATGGCGCCCTTGGTCAGATATTTTTCAGCGCCGCTGTAAAAATGCCTTTCAAAAAGCTATTATCGCATTTTTGTACTCATGGCGCCCTTGGGCAGATTTATTTTTCAGCGCCTCTCTGTAAAAATAACTTTCAAAAAACTAATATCGTAATTTTGTAATCATGGCGCCCTTGATCAGATTTATTTTCAGCGCCTCTCAGTAAAAATAACTTTCAAAAAACTAACGTCGTGTTTTCGTAATCAATGCGCTCTTGGTGAGATTTTTTCAGCGCCCTGTAAAAATAACTTTCAGAAAACTAATATCATGCTTTTGTAATCATGGCGCCCTTGGTCAGATTTTTTCAGCGCCTCTGTAAAAATAATTTTGAAAAACTATTATCGTGTTTTTTTAATCATGGCGCCCTTAGAGAGATTTTTTTCAGCGCATCTGTAAAAATAAATTTCAAAAACTTAATATCGTGATTTTTAATTACGGCGCCCTTAGTCAGATTTTTTCAGCGCCTCTGTAAAAATAAGTTTTAAAAAACTAATATCGTGTTTTTGTAATCATGGCGCCCTTGGACAGATATTTTTCAGCGCCTCTGTAAAAATCCCTTTCAAAAAACTATCATCGTGTTTTTGTAATCATGGCGCCCTTGGACAGATTTTTTTAGCGCCTCTGTAAAAATAAGTTTAAAAAAACTAATACCGTGTTTTTGTAATCATGGCGCCCTTGGTGACTTGGCCAGATTTTTTTCAGCGCCTCTGTAAAAATAACTTGAAAAAAAGTAGTATCGTGTTTTTGTAATAGCAAGCCCCCCCCCCCTCCACACACACGCACACTCCCCACAAATACACACATAAATTGATGCCCTTAGTTCTACTAAAGTGGAGCATTTCATAATTTCTTAATGATAACATAAGTGTTAGACCGCCAAGGGCGCCAAGACTAATTCTTCACAAGATTTTGCAATGGAAACTTATGTAAATTTTGCTTTTGAAAGAAGAAAATGTTAATTTTCTTATATCTATTTAAAAATTCGATAATATTTTTAGCATCCAAAAAAGCCAATATGTAAAAACGTTTTTTTTTAAACCGGATCTGCTTAACCTCTTTAAACTTCAAACACCACCCCGATATATAAATTGAAAAATACATATGTAATTAAAATAAATCGATAAACCACTAAAATTGTAAAAGTCCTTTTACAAAAGAATGGATAAATATAAGTAAAGAGAAGTGCAGATGTATTTGGGTTCAGTTTTCAATGCTGTTAGTCAGTAACGTGGAAGTTCCTAAGAAGACAAATTACCATTTCGGCGAGGTTTCAAATCGGTTCTATAGATACCCAGTGGTTTCTGTAGTAATACCAGATGTGACACTTTTATTATTATTATTATTATTATTATACCGTATTCTGGAGCTCTCTATCTTTCTGAAGAAAATAGAAATCGGCGGATGTGGAGGTATTTTCCCATGAAATACTAATTAACACACGACACATGCGCGACACGACGCGCTGTTTTTTTTTTTTTTTTTTTTTTTTTTTTTTTGTGCGTGTGAGTTGCGACGACCATTGTAGTTTAAATTTGGCTTATCTGAAATTAAAATAAACAGTAATTTTTAATTAAATATGACTTATTTTAGTGACTAGACGAGACAAAGGGTGGAAATTATGAAAAGCTCTCTCTCTTTTTTTTTTTTCTTTTCTTAATGCTGATTATTTGAAGACGGTATTCAACTTTTATCGTAGAAAAATGCTGATTTTTGATGATTGACAAAAAAAAAAAAAAAAAAAAAAAAAAAAACCCTTAATGCACTGCATAATTATATAGGAAACTAGGGGGCTCTGCCCCCTACGAGCTACGCTCGCCAACCCCCGTTCAGGCACACCAAAATCCAAAAAGCACGCTAATTTGATCGGCTTTAAAAATATTGAATTAAAAAAAAAAAAAAAGTAGTGATTTTTCTGTAAACGGCTTACCATTCGTTTTCCTTGGATTGGGGATTTTTAAGACCAAATCTGCTGCTGTTAAGAGATTCAATGGCTGTTTACGTATTTAATTAAAAAAATAGTTAAACATTTGAAAATAAGCTAATGTAAAATGAATTAAGTAAACAGTGCCCTTGTCTCCCGGTATTTTTTAACAGCGCTATAAGATAGTTCTTTTAAATAATTCATTTTAAATGTATCGTTTTAAATCTGACTTAATTTACACCAAAGTTTTATCTCTCTTATTAATATTCAGGTGAAAATCCTTTAGTTGTTAGAAGGAAATATTATTTGCGCTGTCTTCGAATTCACGATAACAGTTGAAAAGATTATCTCAAAATATCTCGCGCAAATATATTTTTTAATTTAAATTGTTTTACCATATTTTTTGGCCATTTTAAATATGATGTAATTTCTTCCCCTTACAAGTTTTAGCGCATAATAATTTTTTTATTTTAACATTTTGTTTCTCTTTTAAAATTCAAGTGTGAATATGGTTCTTATGACGTAATTTTCCTGCTTTTAACATGTGATCATTTAATTCTAATTTTAAAGTTTTTATTTCTGTTTACAATAGTCAAGTGTAAATAAATATTTAATTTGAAGTAAACATTATTGTTTCGCTGTTTATACAATTGGCAACAGTTTAAATTAATAACATTTTCTAAAATATATAAAAAATATCTCTCGAAAAGCTGAAAATTTGAATTTAAAATAGAAATAAAACCTCAAAAAAAAAAAAAAAAAATGAGTCAAATAAAAAAAATAAACGCAATCTGCATACCGGGAACTTATAACGTATAAAATGATCTAAAAATGATTAAATTCTCATGCATTCAGTGGTGTAGTCGAGGGGGGACGCAGGGGGATGGCGTCCCCCCACTTTTTATTTTATTTCAAGCGTCCCCTTACTTTTTTTTTTTTTTTTCAAGGGGACGCAGATCTTCCTGATTTATTAAATGCTTAAAATAAAAAGCACTTTAATAAATTAAGAATTTTATGAAGTAAAGAATTGATTTTTAAAACTATTTGAGTTTTCTTTGAGTACTCAGAAAACAAACTGAAAGGAATTGGGAAGAAAGGGATATTTACTTGCCGTTTCACCATAATTAGCAGTAGTGAAACACCTGAAATACCGCGCTAACATTAGTTCCTTCAGATGCATACATTAGTTTTACTTGGAATTTTCTAATCGAAAACTTATCTTCCTCCTTTTCCTAACATAAAGACCACAAAAGCTCTTTGAAAAAGATCTTTATACACCGCAGTCTCCGTTTAAAAAATATCCAGATGTTTCAGTTTTGAAAGACTGGTCATGTTTTTCTCACATGGTAATTAACAACAGCATGTTTCCATTAGTCAGTAAATAAGGTATTTAAAGACGTTCGGGGTAATTGTCATATCTGTCACATACTGTTGGTTAGTAGGGGTCCTCAGATGACTGGTACGGTGTCTGCAATCGAATACAGAATAAATCAACAAAAGGGACACCAATGTAGACCGACAACTTCTGATATATTGCAGTGTCAAGAATCCCACAAAATCATTATCCCCCTTTCTCCTATCTTCCTGTATCATTCACATTGACAATTATTTCTTGGTTTACTATTCGGGGATTACTTCTTTAGACAGGAATAAACTACAAGCATTTGATTATTTTGAATTCCAGCGAATATCTCTGAAGTATCTGTTTTTTAAATTCTAGCCATAAGTATTTTGCATCAAAATTTCAATTTTTGAAGGAAAAAATAACAATGAAACGATATAGGCAGCCAAAATTGGAAAGTTTTATAATTTTTTCGAAACGTTGGTCGTCGATGATAGTATAACAATGCTGTGATGATAGATACGAAATTATCGAGCACAATTGAAGATCAAAAGTCCGATGCAAGAGAATCGTAAGCATATTTTGAGTTTTGATCAATAATATTTTTAATTATATGCTATGTTATACCATGAATCTTTGATAAGGGTTTCATATTTTCCAAATATCAATATGTTTTTGTATAAAATTATATCTTTTGTACAATGGGATAGAAAGGAAACATAGGTGCCAGAAATGATAGTTGAGCAGAATGCCCCTCTTTAGATTTTCAAATTTAATTAACTAAATTTTCTTTCCCTCTCGAAAATTTCAAAAAATAACAAAGTTTGTTCTTCGCATAGGATTTAAAGTAATTGAACAGTAAAAGAAAGGATATCAAGAATTATTTATCAGGGAGAGGGTCTGTCCTCCTGAAGCCCCCGTAAAAGACTATTTTTAGTTCTGTGTTTTTTTTATGTTTGTGTATTTTTTTTTTCTAAACCACCGATTAAAATATATCAGGTGTGCAGAAAAAAAAATAGTAATATGTTTCACTAGTTCCTTTTGTAAAAAAAAAAAAGCTGATAGAAGTTTAATTTAGGAGTTTTTAATATGCGTTTTATTTGTTATATTTCTAAAATACTTTGTTTTAAAATAAAATATAGATTTTATTTAATAACGGCAATATTGTTTGAAAATGTCTGCAATCTCAATAAAATTTGCAGTAGCATAAACAATACAAAATTAAACTACAACGTTTTAACACTTTCTAACATAGTTGAAAAGTTTATGACTTTGGTTCGTCATTCCGATTGCCCGTAAATAAACTTGGATTGCCACTCTATTTATATACATTATTATGATTTACTACTTACTACAAAGATTCTTTAATGAAAATGAAGTGTTTAGCACTTATAGTTCGTTTGCAGGTATACATAAAAAAATGTTCCGTTAAATTATGTCCTATGGAAAGAAAATTCTTTATTTTGTATTTTAATGATGTTGCACTACTTCAAACATAAAGAAATTGATATACATCACTGAAGGGCACAACAACACGCTTAATATAGAATACGTATCGTGTAGCTTCTTTCGTTTATTTACAGGGATGTAGAAATAAATTACATTGTATTAATCTCGGATTACAGTAATCAGTGTTGAATTCAGACACTTTCCTCGGGGGGGGGGGGGGGGGGGAGGGATTTCTGTGGCTCTGAGGGTGACATTATAGAGTTCCGAGGGGGATTGCACTTTTTGACCATTCAAAACACGAAATCTCAAATATTCCGGGGGAATGTCCCCTCCGGGCCACCTCCTGAATTCACTAATGACAGTAATTGTTTGAAAAGCGTTTTTTGAAATTTATATACGTTATTGAGGAGGGAGATAACGTCATCCACAGAAAGCATAGGGAATATATCATATCAATTTTCTTTAACAGTCTATAAGCAACATTGTAAGACGTGCTTTTTCAATCTCAACTAATTTTTATTAAATTCTGTGGAATGAATTCTACAAATTATATGCAGTGCAACAATTCAAAATATTTAAATTGTGTGGGCGGGATTTGATGAAAATGCATTTTCAAGAGTGTTATTTGTTTTTTAGCACAACTAAGTCTTACTGTGTGAATATAATATAAATAAATTCATACATAGGACTGCAAAAAAGACATGGATACACAAATATTGTCGTCAAGGAAAGGTAAAAACCTTTTTTTTAGTGAAAAGCGTTGTTCTATTTAATTAGACTTTTAGTTTTACTGTGTGGTATGCATAAAATACAAGGATTATATTACTGAAGATTTTGCATGTTAACACACGCAAATTCTTCACACCCGCTTTCTAATGTTAATCATATGGAAGATTTTTTTTTTCTTTTCTTGTTTGACTTTTAATATTTGTAAAAGATTTTTTTTCATTAGATAGCTGAGGCCAATCTCTACAAAGGCCGAATCTTTTTTTTTTTTTTTCAATTTAGATAATTTTACTTTCGGAACCGGTTTCGAAAGTCGACCTATCCTCATAAAAAATGACTGCGAACAAAATCGAAAAAGTAAAAAACGGGCATTATGAAAATCGACCTTGGCTATCCAATGCAAAAAAAAAAAAAAAAAATTAAATATTTTGACATGCAAACGATATATATTTAAAAAAAATTCTCCCATAGGTTTAGCATTAGTAAGCGAATTCAGTTCCCGTGAGTGAAGTAGTCCCTTAATGTCTTCAGTCTAGACAGTAATTACTGAGATAAGGCTTTTAACTTTAAGTATTTTCTAAAATGTCTATTAACGCATCGCTGTCCCTTGTATGAAAAAAATAATTATAATAAAATATTTTTGATAGTATTAGAAAATATTTCATATTCTATGCATGGCGCATGATTTTTATTCTAGTTAAAGTTGCATTTGGAATCAAAAATGTAAAATCGTTGTAACATAAATTACGTTTAATGAATTTCTTTTTCATTTTGAATAACTGTGTATAAAAAAATTAATTAATTATTTATGTAAACAATATGTACCATTTTCAAAAATTTGAAAGAAAATCTTATCTATAGTTCGATGTTTAAAACTAAGATTGAAGTAACAGATGTTATTAGTACTAAGAGGCGCAAAACTTATTTATTTTATTAAATGGGAATGTAAGTAACAGATTTTACATTTTTCTATTACAAATGCTGAATTAAATTGCACAAAATTAAAAAATAAATATTTTAATTAATCAGAACACATTTATGAAACTATTGAAACTGTTAATTACACTGAAACCGAAAAAGATGGTATAACTTTTATTTAGTAATATAGTTTATTAAAGTTGCGTCTAGGCATTTGTGATTTGCACCACGGGTGGATCCAGCTTTCCTTGTAGATGAGGTGGAGTCTGTGTGTCATGTGCCTCTTTTTGTAGGGAAGGGTCATATCGGTATAATACCAATTTTTATATCTTACGATTTTTCTTCGTCCACAATTCCAAACTGGCTGTTTTATGACACGTTATCAAAATTACATTTTCTGTTTGTAAATGCATAAAATTTACCAGTTCTATTCAGATAATAATAGTTAAAATAATCGATTAGGGAAGTGCTTTATGTAACGTGGTGTGGTTCAAATATGAGCACATTTTAAATTTTAAACACATTTAAAAAGTGCAGTAATTTTCGAAAATTACTTTTTAGTCCCCGGTATGCTATTTCTTTCTTCCAGCTATTAAAGTGTCGTCTCAAAAAAATAACTTTCGTTGTATAAGCCAGACGTAAAGCAAAGCAGATGTATCATTGTACGGTTAAATACTCTACTGCAATTTTTTTAACTTTTAAGCATCGCATATTTTCAATTTTTATACCGTCGTATTGGGAAAAAAAGTACTTTTAAACGCAATTTGTTTGTAAACTGCATCTCAATTTATTTTTAAAATATTAATTCTTTTGTAGTTTTTAGCGCATTTGTTTAATCTTGGCAGCTCAAATATTCCATTTATGTTGAAAGTAAAGGAAAAATAGTTGGAAAATAGTAATTATATCTTTTTGTTGCCATTTTCCCATAACAACTTTTAAAAAATGTAATTAAAATACGTACTATTTTGAAAAACTATAGATGAATGATTTCTGATAAAACATCGAGCTATTATAAACCAAATTTAATTTTAAGTATCTATATTAATATTACAAACAGATGAAGGCATATGAATCATTAGATAGCTGATTTTTTTGTCGAGTTTCTTGAATGACATCTCTTTTTTCGAGATTTGTGTATTATTCAGCGATAGTGACGTCATATGCGTACTTTACTATAGCTCATAGATTAACATACGAGATGGGACATTTATGACGAAATCTGTAATGACAACAGTACTAGCGTTACTACGGACCGAAATTTACATATGTTGAAGAAATATGTTTACGCTTTATGTTTTGAATATCTATTCTTTCCAAACGAAGAAGAGGCAGATGATATTGTATTTACGCTTTATTTATTTAGCTTTTTTTTTTTTTTTATCGTGCTTGTATCGTTGTTACTTTTAATTTACAAAACGATAATTAGAGTAATGATATAAAAGAAAAACCCTAGAAAATTCTGTTAAGAACGGAAATGTGTAAGTTTATGAGATTAAATTGTAAAAAAATCAAATTCAGGCATTGTGTTAATTTATTCATATCGAATAAAATTTTACTGAGTGTAATGTCGGTACCTCTATTTATTTTTAACTTTTAGATTTATATAATTCTAAAAATTTGTCGAAAGAAATTTTTCAAAATCTGTAATTTTATTATTATTTCTTATATGTTAATATTATAAATATTATTCAATTGGTTGAACGTTATTTACATTAAAAGCAATATTTTTACTTTATCTGTAAGAAAGTGAAAATGCGTAAATTTTAAAAGATTGTAACGATTGTTTAATACGTTAAACTTCATAAATTAATAAAACATCGGCTATAAAAATTTTCCTATTAAATGGGAATATTTATGAAATTTTCTGGGACTTGTAGAGTGCAATATTTCGTATAGTCTTATATTACACCATTGCTTTTGATATATAGCATTCAAGATTAAATGTTACTTTGTTTTTCGTTGCACTTAAATTGTTCACGCATAATGTTAAATAAAATAAAAAGAATGCGTATATCGGTATATAAACATAGAACAGATATTAGATATATAAAATAGAATATCTATTCTATATTCATCTATCGGTGTAAGATTCTATTGAAAACGTAAACATGCAACATTAAAAAAAGAAAGATCCCAATGAGGTAGATACTCAATAATAAAATACTACAGGGATGGGGAGTTTATTCCCCATCGTCACTGAAGGCGCTACGATCGCAATCGCATTACCATTACGCTCTATGGAAGTGTCCCATCTTGTATGTTAATTTATCCTGTAGATGTTGTTTAAGACTGGATAGTAAAGGAAGAATTCTCTAGCGGATGCGGATTACGTCATTTTATATAAAATAAAAGCGTGTATTTTAAGTCTTAAAACTGAAATATGTTTTTTACAATCTATATTTATATACATATATATATATATATATATATTTTTATCGGGGGTGACACCAAATTCTGAAAGTGTCATTTCTTTTGTTCAGACATGAAAAAGGTTTAATTTTTTTTAATTCTACAGTAAGCCAACAAAAAAAAAAGAACCTTTAACTAAATTAATTTTAATTAAATTTAAATTTTTAAATTTAATTTTTCATTTACTTTTTAATGCAGTTGAAAATGTGAAAAGCAAGAAAGTTTGCCCTATGGGTGATGTAAGACCCTAATGTTCGAAACTATGAGCGTCCCCCCACTTTTTTTCCAGGACTACACCACTGGTATAGTTTTTGCTCCAATAAAACTTTTTTAATGGAACGATTTTGTCCAACTTTAGCATTAAATATCTCTTAAAATAATTCTTTGATTTGAAAACTGGCTGCATCAGCGTGTTTATCAAACATTTCTCTATAATACCACCGATATTCATATTTTTGTTTGCAAGTTTTTTTAATATTAACGAAGAAAGGCCATGCTTAAGCATTCAAATTGGATGCCGATCTACCGGGAATATCTACGTAGATTTTCATTGGTCCATTTCCAATTCAAAACTTTTTTTTTATATATAGAAGGAAAAAGCTGACAAAATTAGAAGTGAAAAACAATTCAGTATTATTAAAGTAATTGTGCCGTGGTCATCTATTAAAAAACGCAATTTTGAGAAAAAAAAAAAACTAGTTTCAATTTTATATTATAATTATAATAGAATGCTTATTGTATTTTTTTTATTTTTTTTACTTACATAGAATTGTCTATTCCATATTCTAGCCACATAAAGAGGTCTCAATTCCGTTGATAAAGCCGCTAAAATAAAAACTCGATTTTCGAAATTTATAAGTTGATTACGTGTAAATCCATAAAGCGGTTCTCAAAAAAAAAAAAAAAAAAAAAAAAAAAAAAAAAAAAAATTAACGTTCAATAATTCAAAAATTTCTGCTCATTTACAAACATAAAAATAGTGTTCGAAAGAAACTGAATTTCGGTTATCTTCCTAGTATCGACTGAAAACGAAAGCGAAATTGTTTTAAAAATAAATTCCAAGTAACATAAACATACATATACGCATGTTATCTGAATAATGTTTTGCGTAGAAACGGCAGTACATAATTAACAAAATAATTTGATTGAAATAAAATTAATTAAATATAAGGTGTTATAAACATAAAAAATATATTAAAAAATAATTTAATTTAAAAATAACGAATTTAATCAATATTAGTAATACCTTCTAGATTTATCTCCTTGTATGTGAATATATAGTATGTACGGCTCTTTGGATAGGAGTTCCGTTTGGGGGAGGCTAGGGAGGGGCAGTTATAGTAATACCGAATATACGGCAGTATTTTCGCCGAAACTAGGATTTTGGGCTGAAAACGAAAATGAAACCGAATATACGGCCAAACTCCACATAAAAGAATGAGACTTGCAGGCTTGGTTATTGAAGTGATTTGTAATACAATAGATTCTGTTCTTTAAATTAATTACATCTTGAGTTAAAATTGATTGTTGTCTCATGACAACAGTTTTCTTTCTCTTCCTCCACTGTCGCGTCCGGAAATTTGGTTCAAAACGCCACATTTGGCTGGATTTTCTGAAAGATCTTTTGTTTTTCTCAAAAAATATAAAAGACAGTTTGATTAAAAAGTTTCTGCTGGGCAATAAAAAATAATTGGTATTTTCAGCCAAGTAAAGCAGTCAGCAGTTATAATGAAATTTAATGAAAACCTTTAAAACAAAACTATCATGCAATAAAATTCAAGTAATACTACTTTTCAAAATAATACATTCAACGTAATACTTTTAAAGAATGTATTACTTTTCCAAAGATTTTCTGCCCCCCACCCCCCACCCTGCGTACACACATGAATCGCGGTAAAAAAGAACAAGATCTTTGAAAAACAGAAACAACTCCATTATTGGGCACAGCCTTTGTAAGTTTGCTGATTTGAAAGCAGGGCCGAAATTAAGGGGGGCAGAGGGGGCATGTGCCCCGGGCGCCAAATGAAGATTTTGTTTGTCGATTTTTCTCGCATCTGCCTTTTGCACGGTATTGTTAAAATCATTCTGTCTGGCGTATGACAAAACATAGAAGAATCTAAAGATGATATGGCATAAGGATCCTGTATAAAGCGGGATTTTTTTCGATTCCGTTTCCGAGATTTTAATCAATCAATATTCGACAAAGCCAAGAACGGATTCAGCTCATCATTTAGAGGGGGTCATGGATTTCCTTTTTTGGGGTGGGGGGCGATCACATCCTCGTTATGAGAATTTTTTATATTGAAAGCTATTCCCAAATCCAAACTAACTACTTTTCTGATACTTTCGCGAAGTCATTTTCAAAAGTAAATACAAAAAAATTGCATTAATATTCGTAAAAATATAAAATTTGCCAATTTTGTTCAGATACCAGGAAATTAGAGTTTCCCATTTTCTTATAAAGGCAAAGATTCATTCAGAAAATGTTGTCAAAGATAGCACTTTTAGCCAAGTTTTACGAGTTGAAGCCACAGAAATGTCGTCGCAAGGGAACAATTGGCTGTCACTTCCGGAATTTCAGTTTAGAAAGTCTAACAATTGTCAACGGTTAAATATGGCAAAAATTTGTGTTAAATTTTAGAGGTAACTAAACCGTACACATTGGCAGCTATGGGATTCTATTAGTGTCATAAAAATTGCAGGTGTAGCCTCTTCTTTCTGCTCAAAGTATTAAATAGTTTTTTTCAATCGAACTTATACCTTTGGAATGGATCATTTTCTTCTGATGGACTGGTGCCATCCATTATTATGAAACAACCGTTATAAATGAAGTGTTCGGTGAAGATGAAAGAGCTGTCGTGAAAAGTTAGAACTCTGATTTTCTGGTCAGAAAAGGAAAAAAAAAATGGTCATAATTTTTTTTTTTTTTTTTCTGGTCAGGATGAAAAAAAAATGGCCATAATTTTGTTTCTGATCAGAATGGAAAAAAAAAAAATGGCCATAATTAAAAAAAAAAAATCTATGATATTTTTTGAATGTTGAAAAAATAAAGAAATAAAACATATTTTTAAAATATTTCACGTAAAATAGACGTCACTCTTGAACTAAACAAAAATAACTTTCCTGAAATTTTATACACCATAATTAGTATTTGTATTCTAGAGATTGTATTATATAAAATATTATTGAATTGTATTAAATAATGTTTTGCACTTTTGAGTTTTGACCCAACGAAATTGTTTTTGTTTGTTTTATTTCAATATTTTATTTTCCATTTGGAGATAATTGTATGGAGATTGTTATTCAAATATTCGGGGTAAAGTTTGAATTAACTCATTAGATATGGTGAGCGAAATTCGAAAATAGCTTTCTTAGAAAAGTGTGTTGGAAAAAAATACCTCTAAATTGGCAACACTGATCTAACATCAGATTTTTTTTTTTTAAGTGCAATGTCTTGCGGGGAACTATTTTTGTGCATATTACATTTCTGTAGTGTAAAATACTAATTTGGGTGACATAATTATTTTAGGAATAAAGTTTTCGCTATAGCAATATACTCGTATATATTTTTAAAGTGATTTTTTATGCATAATTTATATTGTATGTGCGTGTGTATGTGTATGTATATATATATAAACATTTGCGCCCTTTTGTAAGGCAATCGGCGCCCTTTTTATCCATTTTGCCACCGCCCTCTCAGTTATGCCAGTACGACCCTGCCATGCTCTACAACGCAAAACTTTCTGACACATTTTTAAATGTAAAGTCATAAAACTGACGAGTCTAACTACTGAAGTGATTTGGAATAGAATAGCGTTTTCCATTTTTTTTTATAAATAAATTACTTAACGAGTTGACAACAGGTTTTTTTTTTTCCTTTACCGTGCTATCGCGTCCGCGAAATTATATTCAGAACGCCAACTTTGACAATATATTGCGAAAGATCTTTTGCCTTTATCAAAAAATGGCAAACGCTATTAAAATACATAGTTTTTGAATAAGAACATCTGCCAATTTTATGCGCTTCCGAACTAAAATGAAGAAAGTAGCCTTAAAACACTGAAACCATTTAAAAACAGCCTTAGTAATTTTCAGAGAAATATAAATCTACTTTTCATTATACAGCCTCGAAAGCTATATTTTTAACCATCTTTTTTTTCTTTTATTCTGAACTGCATTAATTTTTTTAATGAATCTTTATTTAAATGTTGAAAAGTCTAAGCGTCTAAGTAATCATTAATTTTGCTATTGTGTATTTACTATCTTGCGAACAACACCTAGTATTCTAAAATATACTGCAAAATTTCCACACAAATATGTATGTATTATTTATTAAAAGAATCGTAATTGCATATCAAGAAAAATCGAGTGTTTTGTAGAAATCGAATTGTGACGGACCGAGCTTCATTTAATAGACTTTTGCATGGACCAAGTCGGGCTCGGGCCTAGAAATTCCGGCCCGTGCAGATCTCTACTTCAAACTTTGCTCCGCCCCACCAGTGGCAGATATGTTCTACTCTCAAAACTGGTAGACTGGAGGTGCTGGGTTCGAAACCAATCGCGTTCGTCGGCCTAACCGTTCGGAGTTTTCTGTGGTTTCCTTCGAATCTTGGGAAACCTTGCTTAAATACGGGTTAGCTTCCTTTAGAAAGACCCCCACGGAGGGCACTCCCCCTAGGCCCTATATTCCTCGAGCAGATAATCGGCCGTCATAAATAACACTACTAACACCATCAAACTTTGCTCCTCAAATCCGGACCGCCGCAACGTCGCGCGGGACCCTGGGAACGCAGTTTATGACACTCAACTTTTATTGCAATACTGAACTAATAAAATTTATTTTTTAATTGCAAATATCACGGAATAATATACAATACAGGTAATAAAATGCATGAAAAATAGTACTAGTTTCACATTTAATATGCATGTTTTTTTTTTCTTTTTTTCCGAAAGTCCTTTAATCAGGCCCCGACATGACTAATTGGGGCCCTGGGCAAAGATAAAATTAGGGGTCCCCATTCGAATCGTTGCAACATTATTCAAATAGAGCGGTTGTCAGTCATATTTGTAATACATAAACAATGTTTTCGCACCTTGGATTTTAAAAAGAAGAAAATTCTTAGTTCCGTCAATTCTAAATTAAGCACATTAATTAATAAAAATACTATAAAAGAATTTTCTTAGTACAGAACAAAACTCTTTTATATAACTTTAGCAACTTGTTATA
Organism: Maratus speciosus; assembly: GCA_963932465.1. NCBI lineage: Eukaryota > Metazoa > Arthropoda > Arachnida > Araneae > Salticidae > Maratus > Maratus speciosus. The sequence continues at coordinate 75,505,921 of OZ010796.1, read as the reverse complement.
CTGCTTTAAGATAAATTTAATAAGTTAGTGGAAGAGTGTTAAATATGTAGTCTTACATGTAAATATGTGTTTATCAAGTTAATTTCTTTTACACCTTTTTAAGTCAAACTACACACAATATAATATCAAATCAAATGCATTTTACTTCACAAGTAAAAAGTGTCCATCTCTGTCTGTAAGAAATAAAGTTTATATTTGCTTTTTTATCACAAAGAAACATTTAAAAACAAATCTAGAGAAAGCTATACAGAGGCAATCGTTATTTCGAATCTTATAAAAAGACACGGGAGCTTGGCATTTGCCCGATGTATGAAGCTTGGATTCATTGACAAAGAGACTTCTTGAGATGAAACATTGTTTATTAATAACATGAGTTTAAATTTAGTAGCATATTATCTGGACTAATATCACGGCATGCATCGTGATTACAAGAGAGAAGTGAGTGTACTGTCAGCTCCAAGCACATAGCATCATAATACTACATTCGTGTTGCCATTACATACCAAAAACTTTAATATTTAATGGGTGTTGCCACAAGTATACATATATCACACCCTTCCTTTTAATTTTAATGAGACATGGATTATACAATACATTATAATTATAAATAACTTAATACAATCATTACACTACACAAATACAATTATTACAATGTACAAATACAATTATTACTATATACAAATACAATTATTACTGCAGATACTTAATAGCAAACATAATCATTTAAATGTTTCGGACGTCTTATCACGCGACCATATGAAGTTATAAATGGAGCATTATTTGCAATACTTTGTGGTGGAATGTGATGCGATGGGGCTGAATTTGAAACATTCATTTGTTCAGTCTTGACATCTGGTAAAGTGTCAAGCATATCATCACTATAGACAGAATGTGATGTTTTGGATGTTCTTAGGAATTTTCTATTCCTTATAAATATTCTGCCACTTGCAGTTCTAATTTTATATGATCTTGGATTTCTAGTTTTAGAAATAACCGTTGCTGGCTCCCACACTTTAGTTTTAAAATTTTGAACAGTGATTTTGTCACCTGGCCCTAACTCATTTAACATTTTTGATGACCTATCATAATAGTGCTTTTGAATTTGTTGACGTCTTAACAACTTAGTGTTTACATTGTCAAATATCTCTGGATTAAGCATTTTATTGCTTATAGGTAATTTAGTTCGTAGTCATCTACCGAACATCATTTGGGCTGGAGATAAACCTAAGCCCGCAATAGGAGTGTTCCTATATTCAAGTAACCCTATTGCAGGTCTTCGGTTGTCCTCAAAGGCTTTTTTGAAAATGGCTTTAGTAATGCCAACTGCCTTTTCTACCATCCCATTACTTTGTGGAAAATTTGGACTAGTGAAGGAAATTTCTATGTCCCATTCCCTCCCAAAGTTTTTAAATTTGTAACTATTGAACGGATTGTTGTCACAAATTATTGTTTCAGGGATACCAAATCTTGAGAAAATAACCTCTAGTTTAAATATAATTTCCTCGCTGGTCTTATTATCAACTTTTACTACCTCTATCCACTTGGAAAAATAGTCAACTACTACTAGGTAATCTGTGTTATGTAAATACATGAGATCAATACCTATTTTTTCGAAAGGCCTATTTGGAATATCATGAGGTTCTAGCGGTTCTTTAGTCTGCGTTTTTTGAAATTTTTCACATACACTACATTTACGATTAATTCTTCAATATCTCTGGTGATGCCTGGCCAGTACATTATTTCTCGAGCTCTGCTTTTACATTTTGTTATGCCTAAGTGTGATTCATGAATAAGAAATAACATGTCCTGCCTGAGTGAATTTGGGACCACAATTTTATCTTCTAAAAATACTAGTCCATCAGCAACATATATACTGTTTTTAACTTTATAATAGCAAAGAAGATTTTTAGGAATTAATTTTTTACTTTTAGGCCAACCCTCCTTAAAAAATTTGGAAATTAATTTAAGTTCCTCATCTTCAGCAGTTAACTTTTGGAACTGTTTGAATTTGCTTTCACTCATCGGCAAGAGTTTTGCAACAGAGTGTACCACATTTAGCATTTCAGGGTCTTCTTCGCCCACATCTTTTAAACTTGCTCTTGACAAAGTGTCAGCAAGGTACATTTTACTACCTGGGACATATTTTATAGTAAAATCATACTTAAGCAATTTAAGCAACATACGTTGCAAGCGAGTGGTAATTTTGCCAATGGGCTTGTGCACAATAGACGTCAGAGGTTTATGATCACTTTCAACTAATACTTTGTGGCCATACAACAAATTATGATATTTTCCGAATGCAAATACAATTGCGAGCAATTCCTTCTCAATTTGAGCATAATTTGTTTCACACTCGCTCAAACTTCTAGATGCAAATGACACTGGGTGTCCCTCTTGTAAGAGACAGGCACCTAGCCCACCTTGTGAACTGTCACACTGAACAGTTATAGGTAATGAGGGATTAAAGACTTTTAAAACAGGAGCTGAACTTATTAGTTTTTTGATATTTTCAAAACTAGTCTCTTGTTCATGGTTCCACTGGAACTCTACATTATTTTTTAACAATTCTCTCATTGGGGCGGTTACAGCTGATACATTGGGTAAAAATTTACTCAAGAAATTAATCATGCCCAATAGCCTTTTGATATCACGTTTACACGATGGCTTCTCAAGCTCATTAATTGCCTTAACATGGCTAGGATCAGCTTTAATCCCATCCTTAGACATAATTAAACCCATATATTTAACTTCATTTACTCTGAACTGAAATTTGTCAGGATTAAACTTTATGTTATTTGATTGTGCTCTCTCTAAAACTTTCAAAAGAATTTGGTCATGTTCCTCTCTAGTTCTACCTCCTATAATTAAATCATCGAAATATATTTCAACACCCTGTATATCACCAAACAATTTAAAATTAGTTTTTTGGAACACCTCTGGTGCAGAGCAGATTCCGAAAGGTAATCTATGAAAGCGGTAACGCCCAAAAGGAGAATTAAAAGTACACAATTTCGAGCTAGCTTCATCTAACACAATTTGCCAGAATCCCTCCTTTAAGTCGAGCACTGAAAAATACTGTTTTCCTTCAAGTTTACTAATGATTTCATCAGCAGAAGGAATAACATAGTGCTCCCTTTTAATGGCTTTATTTAAGTTTCTAGGGTCAAGACAAATTCTCAACTTGCCGTTTGGCTTTTCAACCACTACCAGGCTACTGACCCAATCTGTTGGTTCATTTACAGGGGATATAATGCCTAACTTTTTCAATTCATCAAGAGTTTTGCCTAGCTCTTTATGAAGGGACTGAGGTACCCTTCGCGGTGGATTTATAATGGGTTTCACATCATTTTTCACTTCATTGTGATGTGGCTTGCCAGGAAATTTACCTAAACCCTCAAAGACATTTTGATACTTACTAATTACATTTAATTTAGAATCTAAATTAATTTCATCTATCAATTGTATCAGCTGTAACTCTTGGCATGCCTGTAAACCCAATAAAGGCTTAGCCTTAACATCCACAACAACAAAATTTAACTTTACATTAGAACACTTATCAGTATTACATGTTAGCATAATGCACCCTTGAGGTTTCAGCTTATGATTACCATATGATAATAAAACAATATCAGTAGGGATCAAATTATTTTTAAACTTTAAATCAAAAGATTGAAAAACTGACACAGGAAGAATATTAACTTGAGCACCTGTGTCTAGTTTAAAATTTACTTGCTGATCTCCAACTGTTACTGTTTTATACCATTCTTTCTCAGTTGAATTTACAGTATCAACATCAATTAAAACATTATCAATATACAAACAATTAATGTCAGAGCTATTTACCTCATTGACTTTTTGAAAATTATTTCTATGGTGGCTTACCTTACTTGAATTCTTGCAAACAGCTGCAAAATGATTCTTTTTCTTACAAAGATTACACAGTTTGTTGTATGCTGGACATTGTCCTTTCACATGTTTTCTTCCACACGATTTACAGTCAATAAAGTTTTTAAAGTTCATGGCTTTTTTCTTTTGATTAACTACGTTAATTTCACTGCATTTAGGGTCATTAATGGTCTTCATCTGTTCCTTACTAACTTCACAGGCTCGAATGCTGTCCACAGCTTTCTTCAGCGTCAGATCAGATTCCCGAAGTAGTCTTTCCTGTAAGCTCTTGTCCCGGATTCCAAGTACGATTCGATCTCACAGAAGACTCGATTCTTGTTCACCAAACCTACATGATGAGGCTAATGTCTTTAATTCCGTCAGATATACATCTACGGCTTGTCCGTCTTTCTGAGAGCAGGAAAAGAATTTGAAGCGTTCAAATACCTCGTTACTTTGCGGCAGACAGTGGTTTTCAAATTTCTTAATGACGTCGTCAAATTTTTCTTTGCTTTCTCCACCTTCAAAGCGAAAAGTGTTGAACACGCTGACTCCTTCATCACCAATAACGTTCAGTAGAATGGCTATTTTGATTTTATCATCTTTTCCATTCTTTTCAGAGGCCAACATGAAGTTGTCAAACTTTTGTTTCCACTTCAACCAGTTGTCGGACAAATTTGGCGCTATGAACGTCAATTCACCAGGGGGCTTGAAACTATCCATAATTATTTAGAACACGAGAGTTCACTGTTATTTACAACGTGATTATAGAACACAAAAGTTCCATTTAAAGCAGTTTCAACATCCTTCGCCGTCCTTCGCATAACAGCATGATCGCTCAACGTCTTAGAAATCTGTTTCCATCCAAGTCAAAAACGAACTGACACCATGTATGAAGCTTGGATTCATTGACGAAGAGACTTCTTGAGATGAAACATTGTTTATTAATAACATGAGTTTAAATTTAGTAGCATATTATCTGGACTAATATCACGGCATGCATCGTGATTACAAGAGAGAAGTGAGCGTACTGTCCGCTCCAAGCACATAGCATCATAATACTACATTCGTGTTGCCATTGAGCTATATAAAATATAGTGTTGCCATTACATACCAAAAACTTTAATATTTAATGGGTGTTGCCACAAGTATACATATATCACACCCGATGATTGAGAAAAAAAATCTTTGCCCCACAAGAGAAACTTTTTTAATGTTGCCCTTTCTTCATAGGAAAAAGGTATGTGTTTTTACGTACAACAAGAAGTAATTCTTGCTATTTTACTTAAGAAACCAGATCCAAAATAGGCCTTTAAAAAACTCCAGTCCCCGTAAAAACACTCTGAAAAGATTTGACCTTGTTACTTGATTGATTCTTTTGTAAACAATCCAAGAGGTACTACGATTGGATATTTCCGCTATGACGTTCAACTGAAAGCACGCCTCCAAGGGGTGATCAGTATTACCAGATAATGGCAGGAAAGCGCTTACCTTTTCTTCAGTAAAAATCGCCATTTTGCCAAACTCCTGATACCCTGTTGAAATCAGAGCCATCTATCGGAAATATTGGACCCCAAAAGTGTCTCCCCTTCCGGCTTAAAAGACAAAAAAATAAATCTAAATTATTATTCTACTCATTCAGTATTACATTCATTTCAAAAACATGATAGATTAGAAAGAAAATTTTACGAAAGATCAGTCTGATAAAATCTTATAAATAAACAAACTTACTTATGAAATGTTATTCCTTTTTCCTTCTTCTTTTTATAACTGCCGCATTCTTTAAATGCTCAAGACATCTTTCAAAAATTATAATTTAAAAATAAAAAATAAAGAAAAAGGAGATCTTGTTGACAGCAAAAATATTTGGCAGGTGCAATGGCAGAATCAGAGCGAGAGATAAAGGAAATGCCAAGTTATCGCCAATCGCCAATGTCAGCAGGGTTGCAAGGCAGTTTGAGGGTCCACCATATCCCAGAATCCTCAGCTTTCTTCGGAGCTTGTCGGGCTTGTTATTAGGCGTGCCACACACCAGAGAGACATGCGACAATCATCGTGAGACATGAGGCAAATTCTGCTGTTCAAACCGGTTTTTTCTTTGTTAATAGGGTGAAATTGTCGCATGCCTCACGCTTTTCTGCCGCATGTCTCCCTGGTGTGTGGCGCGCCTTCTATCTATTTCCAACTTCTTTGGTCTGCTTGGAAATAACCACAGACTTCTAATATAAGTAGACTCCAAATCGGCAACCTTTTCTTGACTCCTACATCTCTGCCCTCCATCACGTGATGGAAGGCAGATTTAGCGAGCCAAACCGGTTTTTCTCCTCGGAATCTCTCTCCCAATTCCCGCCGAAACATCGTCTGTCAGCGTTTGTCTTGAGTAGACCGTACTTTTGCTTTGCCAATAAAGGGATTACTGCCAAAATACGGCACCCTTTTGGCAATGAAAGCAAAAGATGTTGGAGTCAAAACCTTCCCGAAAGAACAATGGAATTGGGAGTCTACTTATATTAGAAGTCTGTGGAAATAACATTCATAACCACGCATGGAATTTACCCATGTGACGTCAGCCGTGGATAAACAGAAGGAAATCACCAATAGGCGTGAAGAACATTTTAACACTGCTTCCCTTTTGTCCAATAAACAGTTCTTTTTCGGAGGGTATCTACCCGCATAGGCATGGCTGTTGCTATTCGTGGGTAAAGTCCTGGGAATTAAAACGGCCTATAGAGGCGCTGCTCGCAGCCTTCGGTACAGGAAAATTGTCTCTTTAATTTTCCTTTAACTAATGCTAAAGTGCCATTGAAATAATTCTTTATTGTAAATGCATTTGAAAGTTTTAGATATTCAAATTCGAATAATTTTTACTTTGTCATATAAGACAGAACACAAATGTCACAGGAAATCTGAAATTGTGCAAAGAATAATCATTCTGAACAAATTTAAAATACATGTAATGCGATGCGCTTTCACTGCCGTGTCCTGAAGCGAGAAGTTACATCTTTTCTCCACCAGATGGCGCGTTCGTGCGCTTGAATTGCCAACTGAAAAGCATTGTGTTTAGAAAATTTATGCTTATATTTTATTTTATACGGAGTTTTAGACCTTTCCACTGGCAGGTATGGGTTATACATGATGTTTTTTGGTTTATTTTAAAGTAATAGCATGCATATTTTTCATTTTATTTATAAAAAGAAAAATTTTAAATTTTAGTTAATACGTATATATGGATTTTAATTAATATGGATCCAAAATAATTCGTACAAAATAAATCCGCAGTATTTTACGCAAGCATTTACTTGTTTTTCTGTTGTATCAAATGATGCAATAAGGTAAACAAAGGCGCCAGCCGCTATTTTTACACCACGTTATAGCGACTAGAATACATAGAGCGCGTTCAGAGACGCGATTTTGGAATCTTCCCTCGATTCGCGCATTTGGCGAAGCAAGCTTGGCGTGGTCAATGGCGCGGTTGAAAAACCGGTACTCTGGGTTGCTGTAAACGATACGTTCCCCGCCCGCTAGAAAATATATTGCCATGTGGTTTTGCACGGGTATTTTTGTTAGGGATTTGATGCAGTGAGTCTTTTTTTTTTCTTTTTAGTGTGTAAAACATATCTATATCATATTTTTCTTGTTGCGAAGGTTTAATTTGTTGTTTTAATATAATTATATTATTTACATGTTGCTATATCGTGCTACAGTTATATACATAACACCTTTTGGTCATTGCTTATCATGAAGTACTTAATTTAGTGTTAATTTTCCTTCTCCTTTTTACCAGGAAAAGCGGGATCTATTTTTTTAAAATAAAGGTGGCTTACAGTTAATTTGCATTAATTTATTTTTAATGCATTCATAAATGTTCTTGGTTAAATAACTAAATGTTTATTACGGCAAGAGTAAATTCATGCAGTTTTTTTGTTACGCATTAGTTTTAATGTGTTTTCCAATTTTAAAAGCCTTTTTAAATATTTTTCAAGCGCATCTCGAAAGAAAATACTATATTAAGGAAATTTCCAATATACCTTTGCCACTCTTAAAAAAAGCCAAACAGCTTGAGATAATTATAAATAATTAAGAATAATAAAGCAGCTTGTATATAAATATACTATAATACTTTTTCCACCTCTGATTCAGTAACTGATGATTGCTTAGAAGATTTAATGAGCCTAGTATAATTTTTTTCATTTATGAAATGATATTCTGCTTTACCAACACATTTTTTTTACCCCAGTATCTAATAAACTAATCAAAATGACCATTTTGATTTTTTTTAAAATCTGAATCTTAAAGTGGCTGGTCACTCAGCTTTGGAATTCTCCTCCGTAATGTTAAGTCTGTGGACTTTTGATGCATTCATATATTTAAATTATCTTCTCCGTGAAATTCCTATTTTTAACATCTTTTTTTTTTTTTTTCTTAGTTTTCAAAATATTTCTAAAATCTATGCTGAATTTAATATTTTATGTGTTAAAAGCGGCAAACTGTGAGTAAAATTTTAACACTTCATATAAAATTAAGCCTATACTTTAGAAATATTTTGAGAGCTAAGGAAAAAAGAGACATCTTAGGAAAGGTACACTAAAATAGAAGTTAAAAATATTAATTTCCCGAGGAGATATTTTAAATAGACGAATGCATCAAATGCCCATAGACTTTACATTAGGGAGGGGAAATTGGAAGCTGAGTGACCAACCCCCTTAACTGAAAATTTTATTCTTTACATTGTAAATGATATGTATGTGGTTATTAAAAATATACACCTAAACTTTGCAATACATGCTGTGTCACTTATCGAAATTTCACACTTCCAATGATGTTATCACATTTATACAAAACTAATCTGATAAAAATCTTCAATATTGTGAAAGCTGTGAACGAAAGGTTGAATTCAGCGAGGTACACTATCTTATTCTTGAAATAAATATATTGTGGTCTGGTTTTATGTACAAAAAATTTTTCAGGAGTAGTTATGCTTGAAAGTTTGTTCCATTAATTTAGAAACATCCTGCATATTAGGGGGCACAACCTTTTATAAGAGAAGATTCAGTTATATAAATGTTTATGTTTTCAAGGGCCAAAGTCTGTACCCCAGAAATTTTTTTATTTCGGGAGTGGGAGATCTATGGCCATGGCTTATAATCTTGTGAAAACAGATTTCGTAAAGGGGGAGGGGTGTGGCAGTTTTACCCTTTATCCAGTGTACAGTTCCAATTCTGTTGGCAAGACAACATCAACAATGTAATTTGTGTCTATAACACATATAATTAAGGTTTTTTTTTTTTTTTTTTTTTACTTTATTTGAAGGGGTAAAATGATATTTTTAAAAGTACAAAAACAAAATGGTCATTGACTAAAAAAAATTTCATGAATGAAGTTGAGAGGGTGGGGGTGAGTAATAAACATTGAAAGTCAAGGAGAATTTTTTCTTTGTGAAATTTGAAATTGTTGATGATGAAAATTTATGTAGCTATTTCCCTTAAACATCAGATTTTATTATATATAAACTATAAAAAAATTTGTGAAAAATAACTGCATTATTGTACAAGAAAAAATTAGCACTCGCCAATCAGCGAGTAATACTGAAAATTTGGAGATTGACTTTATTGCCACAACTGTGCAAATTTAAGTTGCCACTTGACACTCGTCAATTGTGATAATAGATTCCACTAGGTAAAAATGAAATATCCATGATGTGAAATCATTTTTTAAATTAAAGTATATTCTAATTTCAAAAATCCATTTTTCGTTAATATAACATATCAGCATATCTTTAAATACAATATCAGCATATCTTTAAATATAGTTTATCACTTATATTATAATTTGACTGCAGTAAATGCCAGTTTTTTATGTCGAGTGTAATCTTGTCAAAGGGTAAATAAAGGATGTTAGTAAGTCATGATTTTAAGGCTCCCATCCCACAAAGATACTTGCTAGCTAAATGTTAAACTAAAGATGAAAATAAGGAATTTTGCTTAGTGGCCACTGGCCGGTAAGTTGATTTTTTTTAGTAGCCAGTTACTGGCTAGTGAGAATAATTTCTTTAGTTGCCAGTGAGTACATTTATATCACTGAATTTTTAATTAAAAAATATATAAGTTTAGAGTAAATAAGTAATTTATGTAATAAATAAAAAGTATTTTAATTCATATTGTTTTGAATAAACTTGAGATACTAATTTCCAATCTATTTTAAATTAAGTTAACAGCAAAGTTATATGTAACATGCTTATATAGCTAACTACATAAGTCCACTATACTGAGGTACTTTTCAAAATTAAAAAAAAAATCTGAAATTTACAGCAAATTTTCTGAAATGTAAACGGGGAGCAGAGGGGGTCTCTCCTGGTGCTAATTATGCATTTTTTACATGATATTTTAACAAAATTCGCATTTTTCCGCGATCTATTGGCGATGTTTGTGTTTTTTTCGCGATCCTTTGACAAAATGTGCGTTTTTTTCGCAATCTTTTGACAAAATTCGCGGTTTTTTTTCACTATCTTTTGACAAAATTCGCGTTTTTTTCGCGATCTTTTGACAAAATTCGTACTTTTTTGATGAAATTCGCTTTCGTTTTCACGATTCTTTGACGAAATTCCCTTTCTTACGCGATTCTTTAACGATATTCGGGTTTTTTCTGCAATCTATTGACGAAATTCACGTTTTTTTCGGGATCCATTGACGATATTTTGTGTTTTTCCGCGATTTATTGATGATATTCTACGTTTTTTTCGCGATTCTTTGAGGAAATTAGGGCTTTTTATCGATCCTTTGACGAAATACAGGTTTTTATACGATCCATTGACGAAATGTGCCGTTTTTCGCAATCTTTTAACAAAATTCTCGGTTTTTTTTTCGCGATTTCCTGACGAAATTCGCGATTTATTGACGATATTTGCGCTTTTTTCGCGATTTATTGACGATATTTGCATTTTTTCGCGATTTATTGACGATATTTGCATTTTTTCGCGATCTATTGACGATATTTGCGTTTTTCCGCGATCTATTGAAGATATTTGCGTTTGTTTCGCGATCTATTTACGATATTTGCGATTTTTTTACGATCTATTGACGATATTTGCGTTTTTTTCGCGATCTATTGACAATATTTGCGTTTTTTTCGCGATCTATTGACAATATTTGCGTTTTTTTCGCGATCTATTGACGATATTTGTGTTTTTTCGCGATCCATTCACGATATTTGGGTTTTTCGCGATCCTTCGACGAAATTTACGTTTTTTTCCGTAATCTTTTGACGAAATTTACGTTTTTACGCGATTTTTTGACGAAATTCTCAGTTTTTTTCGCGATTCTTTTACGAAATTCGCGTTTGTTTTTCGCGATCTATTGACGATATTTGGGTATTTTCGCGATCTTTTGACAAAATTCGCGGTTTTTTCCCGCGATTCTTTCATGAAATCTCTTTGGAAAATCCTGCATTTGGCCGGTACTTTCCATATTTTTAGTCGCCAGTTTTTCACGTTTAGTCACCGAGTGGCGACTGGCGAGTGCTTATTTTCATCTTTATGTTAAACCTATGGGAAGATTCTTTTCTAATATCTCATTTACATTTAAATAATTTTAATTGGATAGCTGGGATTGATCGCTACATTTGCCCTTTTTTACTTCTTTTTTTGGCTGCATACATTTTTAAATGTTATTTTCACTTTTGGTATCATTTCCAAAAGTAAAAGTGTCATCATAAAAATGCACTCAAAGTAAAATAAGGGCTAATGTAGGGATCAACCTCAGCTATCCAATGGGAACAAAATTATTTTAAAATATTGAAATGCAAATGAGATATTGGAAAATAACCTTCCCGTAGATTTTAGCTCGTGAATGTCTTTGCCTGATGCGATGAAAGATATAACAGTAACGAAAAGCACTTTTTTTAATCAAACATTTGTAAATTTGTTACTGGCCAGTGCATAAAAAATCTGGCTAATGAAAAAAAAAAAAATCATGTAGTGGCCAGTGAGTAAAAAAATTAATTTTGACTTATACATTCTTGATTGATGGTGATTTTACCAAAAAAAAAAAATTGACTAGCTACATTATAAAATACGTTCACATTATTTTAAAAATGTAACTGTTTATATTATAAGCCTGAAAGTATAGTTTTATACTGCAGTTTTGTTTTGTTGCTTTGAGAAAAGAATAATAATAATGCAAAATATTAATAATGTTTCATTCTATTCGATTATATGATTGATAATTGAAAAGAAAGCTAATCATTTATTCATAAAGTTTTCCTTACCTAGACAACCTATTTCATTCATAAATTTCAATGTTTGTTTATTAACATATAAACTGACCATGTGTATGAATATATTTTTCTCACTGTACCATAAGTTTTATATTCTAATTTATTAAATTAAATTTATTTTTAGTTAGCTGAAATCCAGGAAATAGTTTGAGTAATAAATAAAATATCACACTAGTTACAAATAAAATAGGCTAACATTATTTTAAAAATGTAACTTTTTATGTAAGCCTAAAAGTGCCATTATTTTATGCTGCAGTTTTGTTGTTTTGAAAAATTGATTAAAAGTTTAACAAAATATTAATCTTTATTAAATGTTTCATTCTATTTGATTGATAAATGAAGAAAGTTATTTATTTAGAAGTAAATAGTTTTTCTTACCTACACAATCAACATTTCATTCATAAATTTCAATATGTTTACCATTAGCGTAAAACTGACCATGTGTACATATATTTTTCTCACCATAAGTTAAATGTACACTATTCTAATTTATTAAATTAAATTTATTTTTAGCCAGCTTTATGTCAAGGAAATAATTTTTGAGTAATAAATAAATAAAATATCAAACTAGTTACATTATAAAGTAGGCTAACATTATTTTAAAAATGTAACTTTTTATATGATAAGCCTAAAAGTGCCATTATTTTATCCTTGTTTTGAAAAATAGATTAAAAGTTCAACAAAATATTAATCTTTATTAAATGTTTCATTCTATTTGATTGATATAAATGAATAAAGTTATTTATATACAAGTAAATAGTTTTTCTTACCTACACAATCAACCTATTTCATTCATAAATTTCAACATGTTTGTTTACCATTAGCATAGCTTATAAACTGATCATGTGTATGAATAAATTTTTCTCACTGTATCTACCATAAGTTAAATCTACACTATTCCAATTTATTAAATTAAATTTATTTTTAGTCAGCTTATGCCAAAGAAATAGTTTGAATAATAATTAAATAAAATATCAGACTAGTTACATTCTAAAATAGGCTATCTTAAAAATACCTTTTTTATATGATAAGCCTAAAAGTATCATTATTTTATCTTGTTTTGAAAAAAGAATAACAAAATTGTCAAATATTAATCTTTATTAAATGCTTCATTCTATTTGATAAATGAGTAGAAAGTTATTTATTTACAGTAAATAAAGTTTTTCTTACCAACCAAACAAGCTACTTCATTCATAAATTTCAATATATATGATTGCCCTTATCCTTATATAAACAGACCATGTGTATGAATGATTTTTTCTCACTGTATCCTGTACCACAAATTAAATCTAGAATGTTCTAATTTACTATATTTATTATTAATCAGTTTATGTTAAGGAAATAGTTGTAGAGTAACAAACAAATTAAATATCAGACTATTTACATTAGGAAATAGGTAAAGATGTTATTAAATGGTAATGTATCCCCTTTTTATATGATAATCCTAAAAATGTGACTATTTTATCCTTTTTTATTTTCCTGATTAAAGAAAAATGTTAATTATAGTATAGAAATACAAAATATAAATGATTCATTCTATTTGATTGCTAAATGAGAAGAAAATTACCAGTTATTTACAGTAAATTAAACTTTTCTTACCTTCACTAACATGCTATTTCATTCATAAGTTTCAATATGTTTGTTTACCATTATACGAACCATGGATTATTGAAAAACCCCAGTTTATTAACGCATTTGAGCACACAGGCGCTAATAACCGGGCAGGAAAGTTCTTTTTGGCTTTTTTCTTATCTAAACTTGAACTGATCACCCAATTTTTTGCTACTAAAATGCTCAAATGTATTTATTTTGGAAAGTATCTTGGCAAATGCGAAGAAGTGGGGTTTTGTGTTGTGGAAATGATGCTTGCAACTAAAAACGATAGACTGCGGCATCGAGGGTTGTGCATTCATATATTTCAGAAATTACTAACAGGACTACTAATACAGATTATCTAATAACACAACTTCGAGAAATCTATACCTGGTGGGGTGACGTAATGACCCCACAAACCAAACAGGACGACTATGTTATCCTAGCTGAATTGACTAAAAGATGGCATGGGGAGTTTAAATTAAAAAATTTGTTAACTAAAGTATTCCAGGCTTATCAAATTGGGGAACCCAAAAAAAAAAGATGGGTCGTGCTTCAGGGTCCAGAAAATTCGGGTAAAACAACTTTTGCTTCGGCTATAGTAGAACTTTTTAACGGGATTCCTATAAATGTTAATACAAATGAAGATAATAGATTAACATTTTAGCTGGGACAGACTATCGGTCAATGGTTTGTGCATCTAGACGATGTTACCTCCACGGGTTTTCGTAATATAGATAGATGTATGAGAGAAATGCTGGATGGTGATCACTGCGTTTCTCTTGGATAAAAAAAAAAAGACCCACTTCTAGTCCTTTTTCCTCCGGGGATCCTAACAACTAATGAGGAGCACTTTAATTCTGATATGCACAAATGTGTCTCTGTCAGAATCCAGCTTTTTAAATTTATACCAAATAACTAATTCTTTGGGCACCATCTTCTGGATTTTGAGCAAGTCCATTTTGATAAGAAGGCTCTTGTTATACGTAAGTAATAATTTCATTTTAGCATTATTTTTCAACTATTAGTTCAACAAGGTACGTATACATTATTTTTTTTTTTTTTTTTTTTTAGTATGTGAACTATTGGGATTAAAATTTGATATCGGAGACCAGCTATCTTAGAGATTTATTTAAGGATGATTTATTTAAGGATGAGCTCGCGGCCAGTTTGAAAAGTAAGTATATTTATTTTTAAGTAGTATAACTTTTTATATTATTTTACTTAATTTTTTTTTCTATTTCTAGGATTTCAGAAAAAACATCGGAACTGTACAGTGTGCCAAAATAGCATCCTCGGTTAGTTTGGACGATGAATGCTCTCAGATGAAAGTATTGGTACCCAACACCCCACCAAGCCCACCACCGAGACACCATCAACTCCTTTATCAGCTAGAAATGGACTTAAACAACGCAGGAGAACAGCAAGGATGTCATTTTGGGGGCCTCGGCAGGCTGCATGGATGTGCATCCCAGCCATTTCTTCACCTAGAGCCTATCAGATGAACCTGTTTCCTTCTCATAAAAAACATAAAAAAGTGATTGCCTGCAGTGTATGCATCGACTGTCAAAACAAGGATTACTCAGCATGTAAATTCAAAATGTAAAATCTAAAATATTGTAAATAAAAGGCAACAGCCTGGAGAGAATTTAGAGCGGGTAGCGCCTGACAACATGTCTGGCCACTCACTCGGGATGATCCCCTTGGTCTTGCTAAATTTACAATTACAAAGAATAACAAATTACTCAAGAAACCAAAAAAAAAAAAAAAAATACAAGTAAGTATAGTTTATTTTTTTTTTTTTGAAGGTAGGATTAATATTTTTCACATATTAAAATTTTCCAGAGTATTTTCGAATATTTCAAAGGGCATTGCGGATCGCTCTTCACCTTCCTCCATTCCTGAGGACTTTTTTTTACGCTTTAAGTCTTTTTCAGTTTTTAGTTCGATATCATGCAAGGTTCACCAATACACAAAATTTTAGCAGGAATTCGAATCCAAGTAGAGTTATTTTGCAGGTCTACTTTACATTGGATTTCCTCGAAACCTGCATGTGAAGAAAACTCTTGTATAAAGTAAATCAATGATGAAAGACCTGCTTTAAACAGATCTTTAGTTATATCAGGTACTTTGTGCCC
The DNA here is from genome assembly GCA_963932465.1 of Maratus speciosus. Lineage (NCBI taxonomy): Eukaryota > Metazoa > Arthropoda > Arachnida > Araneae > Salticidae > Maratus > Maratus speciosus. The sequence goes on along the minus strand of OZ010796.1, from coordinate 75,490,034 downwards.
CAACTGTCGACTTTCAATAATTTTGCTGTATTCTGCATTAGGGATGCACCGAATATTCGGTATCTATTTGGTATTCGGCCATGTTACCAAATATTCAGTTTGGCCGAATATCAAACTATTCGGCTTGGCCGAATAGCAAATTATTCGGCATGCCGAATATTCGGTTTGGCCGAATATCGAAATATTCGGAACTTTTAAAACATACATTTTAAAACCTTATACATTTTCTACGTTTAACAGTCAACTTATAAAGATATTCAGAATAATTAGAAACAAAATCATATTTAAATAAAAGAGAATGTTTTTACATTATTTATTTGCTGTTTGTTAAGTATTATTTAAGAAAATTAGCCAATCATGAGGATTTTCATAGGAATTAATTATGTACAAATGCAAGTTCCTCAACATTGTCCAGTAAAAATAATCTGTTTCTTGCTAAGATTTTAAGAACAGCGTTTACAATCTCTGAAAATGATTGCCCACTCCAGACACCGATCAAGGATGCATTTAAAAATTTCCTTGCTTAATCAAAGGGAGTAGAACAGTTATTCTTGCTAAGTTGTCACCATATAAAATTTGAATTGATTGTATTATTTATTAACTTTTACTTTAGTCTCTTCCTGACAAGCAAATATATGATCCTGTACAATTTTTCTTCCAATTTTTTTACAATCTCCCTTTGATTTTAAAATGTTTGTTTTAGAATTTAAGAAAATTTTATTCATTTGTTTTAATTCTCAGAAGAAGCTATGAAATTTAAAATTTTATTAATTAAAAATTTTTTTATAACTATCCTCTTTGTAAATAACTCAAAGCAGATTTTTTTCAGCATAAAGTTTACTTGAAAAAAAGCTCTTGTTTATTAGAATAAAAATTTCTGTTTTAAATATTATGTAAAATCGTTTTAAAATTTAACATTTTAATGCCTTTAAACTTTGAAATATAAAAGTATTCGACAAGCCGAATAGTTACTATTCGGCAGGCCGAATATTCAGTATCCGGCCTAGCAGTTACTATTTGGCTAACCGAATATTCAGTATTCGGTTCACCTGTTGGCCGAATATACGGTATTCGGCCAAAATCACTATTCGGTGCATATCTATTCTGCATCTAGTTTTTTTTTTTTGCATTTTAAAGGGTCCTCGGCTTCCCAGCACAATTGTTTTCTAGCATCATACGCACGCATTTCACCTTCGGTGAGAAAATAACTAAGCAGCGCATCATGTGAACTATCCCGAAGCTTTTCTAACTCAAATTCAGATAGATCATCCCTGTCATCTCCTGTCGCACTATCAATCTGGTCGCTGGTCACCTGAGTTTTCGCACTTGCAGTGATTCTTAAAATACATCTGGATAGCTTTAAAAGCAATGTCGAGCGTCATGTCTATGTACAGTCGTGGAAAAAAAAAGTAAACACCCCCTATTAACTCCTCAGCAAATCATCGTAGAAGAAAGTTACTGGTGCCGAACGATTGGAAATAAAGTCTACTTTTAAATGATGTATATAAAATTTTCTTAGGGGGTCATCTACATATTAAAATGAATCCAAACTTCATTTTTTTCAATGGCAATGCCCAATTTTAACGAAATTATTCAAATCTTCAGTTCAAACTATGCCTAGACACCAAATGTCAAGTCATTTGATTGATAAGTTTTTGAATTATAAACATTCAAAATTTAGTGCTTCCAATGTTAAATTACATTTTCATATCTCCCGAAATTATGCTCCTAATGTGCTATTTTTTTGGTAGTAATAATACTAATATACCCAAACATAAATAAGCTGAATCTGCAATTTTTATAATTTTATGATATGAATTATGAAATTAATATTCGAAAAAATTATGAATTGCAACATATAATTTTTTTGATGGATTTAGATTTATTAAGTCCTGCTTTATGGAAATTAAAAAATTTCACATTTTTATTATAAGTAGTTTTCAAATTATGCTTAAAAAACAGCAAAATGATGGTTTAAGGGGCCGTCTATGATGGAAGTGAGTAGACATTTTGAAATTTATTCTGCTGTACTGTAATCTAACACACTTCATTGACTCCTTGAGTGGCGCTTAAGGTGCCTTGATCAAGGAAGGGGCTCTCTCGGTTAACAATCCAGTACGGAACTTCAATTTGGATACAGCCCTTAAAATAAGCTCGTTTTAAAATAATTAATTTCTCGGAAACTTATGGTACGAATTGCATAAAAATTCGTTTTTAGGCTAATTGAAGGGTGTAGAGTTCATTTATGCTGTCAGAATTGAGTACTGCTATTAAAAAAAACAAAGTTATGGTTCGTTTTAATATGTAGATGGCCCCCTAAGCAAATTTTATATACATCATTTAAAAGTAGACTTTATTTCCAATCGTTCAGTACCAGCAACTTTTTTCTACGATAATTTGTTGAGGAGTTAGTAGGGGGTGTTTACTTTTTTTTTTGCACGACTGTACTTTTCCATGTTATTCCCTTAAAAAAAAAAAAAAAAAAAAAAAAAAAAAAAAAAATGTGCAGGATACTCGGTTAATTTTTACATGTTAATTTAATAAGAAATTCTATAAAAGATACGGTAAATATGTATGTCTTTTGAACATGCAATAACATTTTTCAATACGTATTCTTTTAGAGTTGGGCTAGCCAAAACATCATCTGGGCAAAATATAAGTCTAGGATCAGTTGGGACTCTTCCTAGTCATTCGGTTGATTGCTGTTGCTGTCCGTTTGGGGGTTGCACATCTTTTGGTAATACCGGATTTTGTACAATTAGCCTTATCGTTATTTTGATTCTCTGGATTTTTTGCCAGGAATGGAGATATTGAGGCTTTGTGTAGTCCTAGTGTTTAGTTAAAAATTGTAGATTTATTTGCTTGCATGCTAGATGTCAGGCATCCATACATATAACATATTCATCATTTAACTCTCATACATTTTATGGGATCAACACATTTTTCTGCGAGCTTCGTAGTCTTTAATTTCATCTTCCGGGCTATTTCATTCATATGAAAACACCCACTTGCTAATGTTAATCCTATGGGAGAAATTATTAAAAATATCTCTTGCATTTCAATATTTATTTATTTATTTATTTTTTTTTTTTTTTTGCATTGGATAGCTGAGGTTGATCTCCTCAAAGGCAATATTTTACTTTTTCAATTGTCTATATATTTTATTCTTTTTATGAGGATACTTCCACTTTCAAAACCAGTTCAGAAAGGGAAAGTATTCTAATTAAAAAATAAAAACCTGTAAACAAAATCGAAAGTAAAAAGCAGTCTTTGTAGAGATCAACCTTAGCTATCCAATGCAAAAAACAAAACAAATTAAAATGTGGAAATCCAAACAAGATATTTTTAAAAATTTCTCCCATAGGATTAACATATTTCTGAGCACTTTTTTTGCATGAGTGAAGTATAGAGGCATTGCAAACCGCATGTATTCTTTACTGAGTAACGGGTAATCTCTCTGGTACAAAGTACCAAATCATTAGTTCGGAATATGAGTCGTTACTGCAGAACTTAGAAACAAACTTCAAACGTTACTTTCATTTCGTGATTCATGAACAGTCGCATTGTCTGATGCGGAAAGATGTGAATTTGTGTTCGGAAATCAGTTGTTCCCATATTAGTGTCCCATATGAGTATCCATTTAATCGTTTCGTTACTTCAGTGGCTTTGCTTCAGCACTCGTTTATTTGCCGAAAATGTCCGTGTGAATAATTTTGGAAGGAAGATTTTGAAGTCACATGGTCAATAGCAGAACAAACTGCTTTTAGAAGAACTATTACTATGAGATCGTTTTTTCTTTCAGGGATTGTACTTTTTAGCTCACAGGCTATCAAAGCCCGAGAGATAATGTGCCCGCCGGTTCTGTATGTACATAACGCGATAACTCTTGATAGAAATATCCGATTTGCTTCAATTTTTTTTCTAGGTTCATTCTGATACGGCACTTCCCTGATTAGTTTTGGTGGTTGATTGGTTAAGTATAAAAGGGAGGGAACGGGGGGCTAATCCTCCTCTTAACTTAGATAAATGGGTTTTCCATGCAGAATTATCGGATTTTCTTCAAATTTGGTGTACCGGTTAATTCTGATAAGGCGCTTCCTGATTAGATTTGGAAGTTCATTGGTTAAATATAAAGGGGGAAACGTGGGGCTAATACCCACTTAATTAAGATAAATGTTTTTTTCTATCCGATTTGCTTCAAATTTGGTATACCGATTTATTTTGATAAGGCGCTTCCCTGATGACATTTGGAGGATCATTGGTTAAGTATAAAGAGGGGAAACGGGAGGGAGGTAATCCCCCCTTAATTTATTTTTCGAGGGCATTATTCTTTGAAATAAGAGTATAATATACAATTAATGTCAATGGTATGTGAGCTCAATGCCATCAGTTTAAAGGGCATTTTTCTTTTTTATTTCTCAGATATGAAGTGTTATATGCTTTTTTCAAACATGGAGAGAATAATTGATTTTTTTTTTTGGCCAAGAGGTTTTATGAATGCATTTAAAAAAAGGAAGCTTGGATCCAAGCAATAAAGAGACAAGATATGTTTATCATTTAATATTTTAATTAGATTAATTTCGTATTAATTATGCATTTAATCTATTAAGATTGCTCATAATTTTGCTGTAAAAAAAAACTGAAGCTTATAACAGAATAAAATATTTATTGTAGCTGCATTTAAGGAATGATAAAGTATTTTTATGAAATATAACTTTTTAAATCATTGCTTTTTACTCATATTCGCAAAAAATCTGTAAGCACTTTTGATCAGAAATTAAGAAATGGATTAGTGTCTCTTTCCTTTAAATTCAAAAGATTTGTTTGAAGATATACTATGAAAATGTGTGTTTAGAACCAAATTTCTGGATGTGACAGTAATTGAAGGGCCATCATATAAAAGCACTTGATTATAGCTTGAACTGCGATGAACTTATCGAAAAATGAAAAAACGCTATTCGTTTCCATATCATTCGCATCACTGCCAATTTTACGAGTTTATGCATTAGTTGAGTATATGAATGTGTCAGAAAGTTTTGCAATGTCGAGCAGAGGTAAATATGTTTTGAGAACCGATTTCATGCTAGTTTCCGTTATAGACACGTTCAGTTGTCATGTTTTACTGGTTTCAGTAAGCAGTGAATATTTCTATTAATATACTCAATTACTATTTTTTTCTTTAATACATACAGTAATACTTACGGAGATAGAATTGTGAGAAATCCCTAAGGAAATCTGTTTCAGAGAAATTTTTCATCTTAGCAGATGCATTTCCTTGTATTATTTTTATGGAAATCAGATCTTGGAATATTTCAATTCAAGGTAAATTCCACTTTTACACAGATTTCTGTTACAGAAAGGTTTCATACAAAACTTTATTATGGGTCTATGTAACGGTAACAAAATTTCTAAAAGATCTCACATACGGTATATAATTATATTTACTGTAGTCTTATGACCATATATTTCACATGCAGTATTTTGAATGCCCAATTTTATACTTTATGAAATGTTAAATTAGTGTAAGCATCCATATAGATTTGATCTATTATTTTAAGGAACAGTTAAAACTAATTATAATAAAAAAAAAAAACCAACTCAGAAAATTAGAAAATACATCGAATATATGTGTACTAGTACTTAGGATAATTTTTAATATCCGTTTTCTAAAGAGTAATGAGTAACAAATATTTTCTAATGGGTAGTGTGTTTGAAAGTAACGAATACATACGGGTGTTCATTTAGTCGGTACTTTTACAGCACTAGTGAAGTAGCCTCTTAAGTATAATTGAATCATTAGATCTCGTGAAGCATCCTCTATCATTTCTTGAATTTCCTGTGTGTTTCATGAAACATCTTTCAGCACTTTTGGAACACCCTGTGTAGTTGAATCTATATTGTATGTCCGGTGTTGCCCAGGGCCCATTATAATAGCCTAAAATTAAACTCAAGTTTGTATGATTTTATATCTTTTGAAAATATTTTAAATAAATGAACCTAGTTTTGGGGGCCCCATTATCTTCTGCAGTGTCTTGTGTGTTCCCAGCAAACCTCCTTCTGAAGGAACCTGTGAACTGCATTCCCCGCAACTTAAGGCAAGTATGTACCGGAAGTGCTCTGCATGTGCCAGAGATAATCGAAAGCCAAGTTGAATGTGCCAGTTCTCGTAGTAATCAAGCAAGCCCATAGAGGCCGAAAAAATAATGCACCATTAATGTTCAAAAATGTTGGCAACTGAAGTCTTAAGATAAAATTTTATAATACAGAAAGTAGCTGAATTGTAATCTAAATTGAATGAACCAAATACTGTTGAAATTGGGCCCTTATAACCCAAGGAAAGAATGCGCGCCCAAGCAGTGGAAGGTGCGCCCCCCCACCTCTCCCCGTAAATTTCACGAATTTATTTAGTATTAACACAATATTTAATAAATGGATGATTTCCTTTATCTAAAGTTACCTATAAAGTAACGTCAGACTCATAGAGTGATAGACATTTTCTAAAAACCATCAAATCATGTTCAGGATCTTCTAAAACGTATAAATCCATTGAAAACCGGAAGTCAAAATTTTTCATGAATCCAATACTTTCTTCTTGTAAAGATAGAAGAAACTAAAATTAGTTTTTTTTTTTAATTCTAGAATTTATTATAATACATATTTATAGATTCTGTTAACTGAAATTCATTATTGCTATTACTATTTTTACAATAAATTGCATTGATACGTTCTGTGATTAATTAAGTCCAGTTATAGCTCGACCTGGCTCGAGTATGTAGAGAAAATGTAAGCTTGATTTTGGCACTCTCAGAGTCTGCTGAAAAAATTCAACACTGACTCGCACACATCTAACTGTCCGGTGCCAATCTCTAAAATGGGCATATTATGTTTCTGTATTGATGTTGTGAAACTATCATCAGCTCATGCAGCATATTTGTACTTATTCTCATACCAGTCATGTCCATTGAAAATTGTTTCTATTTTATCAGCGTAGTTTATTTTCAATTTGTTGTACTGTGTCGGTGAGCCCGCTTAATTTTTTTTATCAGTTCGGTTTAGACTATTATAGCAAAAATTGTCTTTATTCTGCTCACCCGGCCTGTTTAAAAAAATTTAATATAGTGTTTAGTAATAAAATAGTGTCCCCTTTTTGAAAAATTTCCGCCCAGCGGCCCCTTTTTTCTAAAGTCAACACTAAGGGAGTAACTACATTCCTTTCCAAAGTTTTGGAGAGAAAGTTATATTAAGGATTATATTCCAATCATATTTTATTTATAATTTTACTAATAATATTAAAAAACATATTGGTTACATTGAAAAGAAAAATTTAAGAATAATAATTTACTTTAATCATTGACAAATGTTTATGTTTAATGAACAATTCTTTAACTTTGTATGTTTTAAAAGTATTTCATGAAATCTTCTGATTCTAGTCTTCAATGTGTCAGTTAGTTGAAAGATATTTATTGTGTCAGAATATTTTTTAAAAAGGACGCTTCTTGATACAATAACATCGCTAGTTCTTCAGCCCGAACAAAAAATAAATAAATAAATAAATAAATAAAATAAAAAAGGTTTATTGTTATTGACACACGAAAAACGCAAATAAAATTCCAACCGAAAATGCGCCACAACAAGCGACAACGAAATAATAACAATAACTCTCTTTGGGCATTTCCCTCGATTCGCGCACGATCGCTACTTCGGTTCCATATTTTTCATTTCATCTCAAAATGCATTTCTCGCCAAACAAATCTCGCCAAAAGTGCGTGAATCGAGGGAAGATTCCAAATTCGCTTCAGAGACCGAAACACGGGTAACTCGGAAAAATCACAGCCCTCTGAATACTAGGCCTGACTGCTCATTCAAAATGGCGGCTGTCGAAGGCGGACTTTTTCCCCCACTAGTAAAATTATATCGCGATTGAGTGCCTAGTGAATCTCCCTTCAGGTCCCGGTTTTCTTGTAATATTATTTTACTGAAAGATTTTTCAATAAGCTCAATCAATCGATTAAAAATTTCTATCTATTAAAAATTTCTTTTGACAAGAAACTTAGTATCCCATCATTCAAAAATTAACAAAAATATTTCCCATCTATTACATTTGTCAGAAAAGTAAAGAAAATTTAAAATGTTTGTTTAGTTTCATGATCAAAGTTTTATGTGGAGCCAGCCCCTTAGTTATGAAAAGAATAACATATTATATTGGCTAAATGCATTTACACAAATTAAAAATAAATGAAAGGATAAATTTGGTATTTAAATTATGAAAAGCACATGACAAAAATTATTCACATATTGTTAAGAAATTCAGATATTCTAAGGTTGAATGCTAAAAATAAATACAGATTTATTTATTTTTCAGTTTTTATTTTAAATTTTTCTCTTGTATTTCTTAATTAAAATTTTTAATAACTATTTTTGAGCAATTATTTGGTAAGATCTTATATACAACTTGCATCATATTTTTAAATAAATAAAGCTGTCATGAGTCCAGGGATCTGTTTAGAGAAAAATTAGGTCCTTTAATGGACCTTTCACAACCTTTCTATTTTAAAACAGGACCCTTCACAAAATTTTTCAACTTAACAATTAGCTTTACACAAAACTTTTGCATTTCCAAACTGTACTTTTCATCACAAATTTTAAAAGTAATACTATCTAACTTGTCAAAAAACCTATTATCAAGATATAGATATGGAAAGGGTCTTGTTAAAAATGTATAACAAGAACCTGAATATAACGATAATTTTAAATTTTCAAAATTAAAAATAGATTTTTCATAAATGTGAAAAAAAAAAAAAAAAAAAAAAAAAAAACTATTCACAATTTTAAAAATAGGACCCAGAAAGAAAAATCTGGACAGATCCCTGTGAGTACAATATTTACATAAATGATCAAAGTCATTCACTACATTTTAAACCTAAAGTTAACTAATTTTTAATAAAAAATTCTTATGAAAAATCGCCATTACTAGAATCTATACAGTAATTAAAACAGTGATGTTTTAGCAAGTTTAGAAAGCAGCATAACCTGCAATGAAAAGTAGGATTGGCACAATGTTTTTATAAACTGGGTTTAATATATCATTTAAAGATCTTTAAATGCGTCTAAATTTATCAGGCATGAAATTGGAAAACAGAAAAAAAGTTGTAAATTTTTTTCCATCTATGCAATATTTATTTTTGGACACATTTTAACTTATTTATACAATAAAATAAAATATTACTGTATGTATGATTTTCTTTTAATAATTTAAAATTTATTAAAAGAAATTTAAACTAATAATTTTACAGGTCTTTTGAATCAAAACAGGAAATTGAAGACAGTTTGTTAAGATGCAAAACCATAAATATCTGATGAATTTATGTGAACTACAGCGATTAATTTGTCAAAATAAATAATATTTTAGAAGGTTTGTCTGTTTAAGATTTCCCCCCTCCTTTCAAAAACAAAAAAAAAAAAAAAAAAAAAAACCTCCATGCTGCATAAATACAAGCAAGTCAAATTAATCTTTACTCCAGAAATACATCTCCAAAATTGCATCACTGAAATTACACAAAAGTGTTAATTAGGAAAAAATATTCTATTCCAAAAAGAACCTTATGGAAACTTCCTTTACCTTTTAAAGTCTAAAAAAAATCACTCTGGAAAGACATTTCAGAAACAATTTACACCACTTTCAGATGCTTATTCACCTTTGATTTGATGGCTTTTTTGCACAGTAATTCAGAAACAAATTCCGACGATTTGAGTAAACAAAATTATTATTAAATTTCCTAGACACCCCCCCCCCCTCTCATACATGCTTCCAATATTTTCTTTGCATTTTTGCATCAATCCAGAAAATGTCCAAAATTGCTTTAAAATAGGTGGAATTCCTCCTTTAGGAGGAATTGTTTCGTGCCTGATTTATTGATAAATTGCATTTCTTATCTAAATATTTATCTAAATATTTTTGTTTCTTATGAAAGAGCTTTTGAATTATTAGTCTTTTCTCATTTTCAATCAACTTCTCTAGAGAGATATAATAATTACTGACATATAACTGTACATTCATCATATATTTTAACAATCATGTTAACCTTATACTTATTTTCTTAGATTGCTAATATTCAAACCAAGCGTCTGATATAATTTGTTTTATTAAGAAAATAAATTTTAAAAGTTAAATCAGAACTTACTTCAATAGTTATGTTAATCCTTGGTGATATCCACTGAACATCATTTTAGAATATTTAATGCATATTCTAGCCTTTTAGATGAAATTAAAATTATATTTGCGAAAACTTGAGAGCCATATTTTCTTTTCAGAAAGAGAAACAATGAAACACTAGGGAAGCACATGAAACGCAGGAAAAACACATGATACACTTTCGTGAAATAAAACATAAGTATCTAAATAAAATAGATAGTATAAAGATGAAAATCATGAACCATGTGCAACTTTATACGAAAACTGCGACTTGAATTCATCAACGATGGAATTTTCAAGAACAGAATAAATGGCGACCGTCACCACCGCTTCAATTTAACCGCCTTCGACTGGTCACGTAACCCGCCGGAGTTAGTTTACCGATTTGGCCGGTGTAGAGATGGCTGTGGGAAAAATGGGGAATGACGTCATACTGGTTTCTCGGTGTAAGGTTGGGTAAAAACGGCTCTGAACGCTTTCCGGTAAAGTTGCGGGATTTTTTTATTTACATTTACAAACATGGCGGCAGCTGCACTTTCGACAGTGCAAATAGATTCTATTATCACTTTTTTTTAGATGGGAAACTGTTTCAAAAGTTAATTTTTATGTGGAATACTATCGCAATAAATATGTATCACAGGTTTTGCTAGCCATTTTAGGCTGAATCGGAGATTTGTCATAGGCAAAATTTACATTTATCTTCTAACTTATCTAAAAGTTAAACTTAGACCAGAAATGTTTTTATTATTATTTTTGTAATACGAAAAAACAGAAACAATGTGCGATAAAACTGATCAAAAGGGGAGCGGTTGTTGCCGCACACGGGAGCCACAAAATGGAAGCATGCACATTTGAGCTCTGGTTTGTCGTCTGCTCGAAAACCTAGCTGACGTTACAAGTTGCTAGTATCTCGCTATACTCTATGCCGTCTGTCTCTGTTTATACATCAGTGTTTAGATCTGATAAAATTTTGAAAGTATTTATTTTAAATACTATTGATACGTGTTTTTAAATCCTTGATCACGGATTACATCGTGTACGGAGAAGTTTCTAGCGCAGTAAATCATTATTTTACTGCCAAAAAGCTCATCAGTTTAAGTCTAACTGTTGTATTATTGAAGAAAGTAATGTGAGTTCATATATAATTATATTTCTCTTTTTATTTTATATGTATGTTTAAAATGTGTTTTTGTAAGCACTTATAATTGAAGTTTGATGTATATATTTTTTTAATTAATGCAGTACTGTGGTATCAGCTAAGTGGTGGTATCTAGAAAAAAGTGTTAAAAAAAAGTTTAGTATTGTTCTCAGTGTATAATCAGTAAGTGTAAGCCTGCTTTATATATTATGGAGAATAGAACTCATTTTCTGAGATATTATAAAAGTGAATCAAAGACTAACTAACATCTTACACACCCCCCCTCCTTTAAAAATTTAAATACTCTTTTTCAAGTATCTTATTTTTTGAGAATACTCTCTCTTTCCAGCTCTAGATTGTGAGGTGGTCTTTCTGTGAGAGTAGTTCTCAATTTTTATATAAAACAAAAGTATTTATTTTTAAACAGCAAAATTAAATATATTCAGTTTAAAAATATATGTATATTTGTTTTAAACAATGAAAATGATAGTACTCATTATAGTACTGGTTATTTAATTGTCGTACACATTTGATTAACTTCATTTTAATTTAGCAATTATAGATTGCTCTGTTTACTTTTATAATTTATTGTATATAAATCTTTTCTGATACTGGTATAAATGAAAATATTTACTGAAAAACAGAACATTTTAATACTGTTATCATCCAAACATGTACAATTAAAATAACTTTCCAAATCCCAAATGAACTTCAAATATTAACTTAATATGTATAAACTAATGCAGTTATTGAAGATGTCATCTTCCGGAGGTGAAGGGGCTGAGTCAAGAAGGATCATTTTGGATTTTGATGACAGCTGGGTACACTTACGATGCAGGATTTTCTTTTGATTTTCTGTCAGTGAGTGCAACTTGCTAGTTCATACTGGATGTTCTTCCATACCACAAGAATATATATCAAACTTGTTGTCAAAGTCGTACTTGCTGTTTCCAACACAACGTCCACACCACTCTGGCTGATGATCTGGTTTCATTTACAGATTGTTAATATTAAGTTCATTTGGGGTTTGAAAGTTATTTTATCTGTGCACTTTTGGATAACAGTTCTGTTAAAAAGTTCTTTATTTTTATTTAGTGTATTTTTATTAAAATGCAATAAGATTTCTAAAATTTGTAGCAACTAAATTAAAATGAAGTGATTCATATGAGTTTAATATTTTCAATGTTTAATAAAGGAATAAAGCACATGTTGTAAATACCATAAGAAAGTATTTTTTTTTATCTTCTCTAACTATCACTAAATAGCAAATTTTATGCATGAAGTTAGTCTCCCTACATTAAAAGTTTTATTAATCCCCCCCCCATTTTTTAATCCTCATTCATTTTTTATTACAGCAAGTGAAAACATCAATTTTAGTATTGTTGCTGTTTAACACCTTGATGGGCAGTGATGGCATCAACTAATTTTAATCCCTAATTGTCACATTGTCATTTGATTCTGGATTTTTTGATAGCATTGTCATTTTTGATCTAACCAAAATATCCTCTTTTTATTTGTAATTTGTTCTTTACATTAAAATTTTTTCTTTTTATTTGTAACTTGCTCTTTTCATATTTTTATGAAAATACAAAGTTGTTATTAAAATCATTAAATAATCTGAAATTGTAGCGAAAGTAGTTTTTGTATATTAGAGAGAACATATAATTTATTGCAGGGAGGTCCAATCCTCTCAATATGAAAAATATAAATTTTAATTATATTTAACAGTCATATTTTAATTATATTTAACAATCATACAAAATTGATATTTTAGCCTTACTTAATTTATTTAACTATCAGAAAAACAAAATTCCTGTACTGAAAATTAAATAAATACCTAAATTCAGGTATATTACCTACACAATCACCCCTGATGATTATTAAAATGTTTAATTCCGAAATATGTCAATGTTTGGCATTACTATTCTTTTGTCATATGTGTATGCGCATATATGATCCGCTGTTTGAAAAACCAGGTGTGAAATATGTTTGAAATGATAATTGTGTTTGTGTCAACTGATTGCAACTTCCCTATAGCTCTATCTCAAGAACTAATGTATGGATGTTCATCAAACTTCAGATTCAATTAATCCTTGATATTAAATGGTGCTGATTACGTTTTGGTGTAGATTGCCCAACAGGTGGCGCTGCTATGCTGCATTTTTCAAGATTTTCATAATAGCTGTATCCTAAAAACAAATAAACCGATTTTCATCAAATTTCAGATTCAGTTAGACATTGACATAGGGCAATTCACTCCAAAGTGGTTTTGGTGTTAGGCAATTTACACCAAAACCTAATCAGCAACACAGGTGGCACTGCTATGCTGCATTTTGCAAGATTTACATGATTGTAGCAATAGTCATATCTCAAGAACTAATGCACAGAATTTCATATATTCAGAATTTCACATGTTATGATGGGCATAGATTGCCATTTAATTTTGGCACACTAGTGAATTTTAAAGTATTAACGTGTATGAAATAGAAGAAAGTTTAGGGATTGGTACATTCGATTATTTCTTATTTTAAAATTTTCCAAATTTCTCTGCCCCACCCTGAAATTCCCCCCCCCTTTCCTGGCCATTTGAATGTTTAAAACTTGTACTTAAAAAATGAAAGCCTTAAAAAAATGCATAATATCATTAGTTTATTTAATTATATATATTAATTTAATTATATTTATTAGTTTATTTAATTTGTAGGTCGTTAACAGTATTCAAAATCCTTGGCAGAGACCATTAAAAATTCAATCGGACCACTAATTTGAAAAATTGAGTGGTCCGCAGGACCGTAGGTAACTCCCCCCCCCCTCTCTGACAAGTAAATCAAACAATTTCATTTTATTAAAATAATAATAATAATAATATTAAAATTGCATTAAATCTTACAGCTAGTTGAAATAAATAATTGGAAATAAAATATCTAATTAATAATTTTACAGTTTTTGTTTATGTAGTTTATTTAATTTTTAGAAAATTATAATCTTACATTTTACTATGCTGAAAATTTTGGATAACTGCAAAGGAAGTTTGTTTTATATTCTATGAGGTAGAGTGGGGGATCACTCAAAGGATTAAGGGGAGTCTTAACTCACTTGAAAACACCCACTGTAATGTTGGGCAGATTGTTTTCGAGATCTTCATTTAAATTTGAATATTTTTAATTTTTTTGTACGTTTATTGAAAAAATCTGCAACCGAAATCGAAAGAGTAAAAAACAGTCATATTAAAGATCAAGCTCAGCTCTCATATGCAAGAAAAATCATTTAAAAATATTCAAATTTATCAGCGAAATTCAAAAACAACCTGCCCATTGGTTTAACATTAGGTAGCAGGCGTTTTCAAGCGAGTGAAGAATCCCCTTATAGGGACATAATAGAATCTTATGTAGTCGGCCAGTGATGATGACTGCGGACCAGTGACTTTCCCTTTTTATCAATTCTACTGCTGCTTCAATTTTTTTGTTTTGGACCAATGAAAGTCCTTGATTTTTAATTTAAAGATTTGTGTAGAATTTCCGTTTTCTATATTTTTGGATTTTTTAGTAAAAAATCTCATGTAGAATACCAATAAAACCTATTGTTTACGATTTTAAAGAATTATTTAAACAAAAATTCTGCACCATTCAATGGTAACAATGAATAAATAAAAAAATAAAATTGGTAAGTAATTGGAATATTTTTTCAATAACAATCTTTAACTGTTGATATTTGTCACACATTTGGTCATGTTTACAAGGTAAATTTAATGATGTGTGAAATGTGATCCATATAATGCAAAATTTTTACACTGGCTGCAAAAACGTTACATTTATAACCAATAAAAATTTCAGAGTTTGGACAACAAGATTTGTTTATTTTATTTTAAATTATGAAACAACCAAATATGAAAAAACAATTATAATCAACAAACCTTTCAAAAAGAATGGACAACAAGGACTATTTATTTATTTATTATGAAACAATCAAACATGAAAAAACAAACCAATAAAAATTTCAAAAAGTTTGGACACCAAGAACTATTATTTACTTTTTAATAATGAAATGAAACAATTAATTATGAATATTTATGAATAATTAATTATGAAAGAGCAAGAAAATGTCATCAACAACTTTTCACGATTTTTTCACAGAAAAATATAAATTCAGACAAAATGGAGTTAAATATATAAAATTTAGGGTGTAAAAAAAACTATGATTATATTTTGGTTCGATCAAAAATGACAACACTATCAAAAAATCCAAAATCAAATGACAATGTGACAATTAGGGATTAAAATTAGTTGATGCCATCACTGCCCATCAAGGGGTTAAACAGCAACAATACTAAAATTGATGTTTTCACTTGCTGTAATAAAACATGAATGAGGATTAAAAAATGGGGGGGGGGGGGGATTAATAAAACTTTTAATGTAGGGAGACTAACTTCATGCATAAAATTTGCTATTTAGTGATAGTTAGAGAAGATTAAAAAAAAAAAAACTTTCTTATGGTATTTACAACATGTGCTTTATTCCTTTATTAAACATTGAAAATATTAAACTGATATGAATCACTTCATTTTAATTTAGTTGCTACCATGAGCGTACCCAAGGGGGGGTCTGATGGGGCTACAGCCCCCCCCCCCCCCGAAATTTTCGAAAGTGATGTGAAAAAAGGCCAATTTTTTTTCCTTCTTTTTTGGAATTTTTTTTTCAATCATACAGCGGACTACCCATTCTCATTAGTCCACATTGACACCAAAGAAGAGAAAGGGGGCTGATGGGGTTACAACCCCCCCTCCCCCTCCTCCCCAAATAGTCGAAAAATTAAATGAAAAAAAATTGTTTTTCCTTACATTTTTTAGATAAATCTGTAATTTTTTTCTACTGTCATACAGCAAAATAGCCATTCTCGTTAACACCATATTAGTCCACATTGACATCACAGCATAACCAAAGATGGGGAGGGGGCTGATGGAATTGCAGCCCTCTCCTCTCGAAATAGTAGAAAATGAATTTAAAAAATAGTGCTGATTTTTTTCTTTCTGTTTGAGCTAAATTTGCAATTTTTTCCTTATCATTCAACACACTAGCCGCTCCCTTCGCTTTAGTTCCATATTAGTGCACATTGACACCAAAGAAGAGAAAGGGGCTGATGGGGTTACAGCTCCTCCCCCTCTTCCCAAAATAGTCGAAAAATTGAATGATAAAACTGTTTATCCCTTACTTTTTTAGATAAATCTGTAATTTTCTCTTTTGTCATACAGCAAAATAGCCATTCTCGTTAACCGCATGTTAGTCCACATTGACATCACAGCATACCCAAAGATGGGGAGGGGGGCTGATGGAATTAAAGCCTCTCCTCTCGAAATAGTCGAAAATGAAATGAAAAAGTGCTGATTTTTTTCTTTTTATTTGAGATAAATTTATATTTTCCCCCTATAATTCAAGAAACTAACCGCTCTCTTCTCTTTAGTTCCATACTAGGGCACAGTGACACTACATTATACCCAAAGATGTGAAAGGGGCTAATAGGGTGCCTCCTCCCAAAATAGTCGAAAATGAAATGAAAAAAAAAGCTGATTTTTTTTCTTCTTGTTTGAGATAAATTCGTAATTTTGTTTTCTGAAATCCTTATTTTTTTAGATAAATCTCACATTAGCATCACAGCATACCCAAAGAAGGGGGGCGGCGGCAAATGAGGTTACAGCCCCCTCCTCACGAAATAGTCGAAAATGAAATGAAAAGTATTACTTTTTTTTCTTCTTTCTCTTTGAAATAAATTTGTATTTTTTTCTCTTATCATTCAACAGACTAGCTGCTCTCTTCTCTTTAGTTCCATATTGATCCACAGTGACACCACATTATACCCAAAGTGGAAAGGGGGTAATGGGGTTACAGCCCTATAAGCCCCCAAAATTGCTGATTTTTTTCCTTTTTGTTTGAGATAAATTTGTAACTTTGTTTTCTGCAATACAACGAACTAGCCATTCTGGTTAGTCTCATATCAGCGCACAGTTACAACACCACAGTATACCCAACTAGGGGGAGGGGGCTCATGGCTCATGGGGTTACAAGTCCCATTTCGAAATAGTCAAAAATGAAATGGAAAAAAATGCTGATTTTTTCCTTTCTCTTAAGATAAATTTGTATTTTTTTTCTACCATGCAGCTATTCCCGTTAGCTCCATATATTAGTGTGCAGTAATGCCCCAGCATACAATACCCAAAGAAGTTGATGGAGACGGGGGTTATGAGGTTACAGCTCCATTTCGCCTCCGAAAGGATCGCATTGAAAGGGAAAAGGCTTTCTTTTTGAGATAAATTTCTTTTATTTTCTGGCATGCCACGAATTTGTCTTTTTTGTTAATCCAATATCCTCCTCAATCCTGCGACCAAATTTACTTGGAAACACAAAAGCTATTTTCAAAATGAAAAAAATTTGAAAAATAACTTATATTTTTTTGTTTTTGTAACATTGTTTTTTAAATTCCAAAAAATTGAAAATATTCCCCACTTTTATGTACGATTTATTTATTGCTCGCGCACAATTAAAAGTAGGGGTGATTCTGATTCGAATTTTCCGAAAATTTAAGGCATTCGGTTCCGAAAATTCAAAAAATTCTGCTACAAAAAAGTCGCGAATATTGACAAATGGTCGTCGTAAAAAATCAATTTCATCACTCGTTCGCAGAAAAAAATCTCCAATTTTGCCAAAGTATTGCTGGAAAAATGTCGATTTGCTGAAAGGATTGCGGAAAAAAACGCGAATTTCGTCGAAGGGCCATGAAAAAAAAAACGCGAATTTCGTCAAAGGGCCATGGAAAAACACTAATTTTGTCAAAGGCTAGCTGAAAAAACGCCAATTTTTGTAAAGGATCGCGAAAAAACACAAATTTCTTCAAAGGATCGCGGGAAAAACGCGAATTTCGCCAAAATGCCGCGAAAAACGCATATTTCGTAAAACAAAAACTGCGAATTTCGTCAAATAATCGCGGACAAAACGTGAATTTCTTCAAAGGATCGTGAAAAAAGCGCAAATTCCGTTAAAGGGTTGCGAAAAAAACGAGAATTTCAATAATATGTAGCGAAAAAAACGATAATTGGGTTGGGGACGAGAATCATCAAAGGGCTTCGAAAAAACACAAATTTCGTCAAATAATCGCGAATTTCGTCAAGTGATCGCGGAAAAAATGCGAATTTCGTCAAAGGATCGCGAAAAATTCCCTCCTCCCACTTATCTTCCTTTTCCGTCCTAACTTTCCAGCCAGTATTTTTCATTTGGAACGGTTTAAAGTCATTATTATTACTTGTGCACAAATAATAAACAGTCGTTATTTTATATATGTGTATAAAAATATTTTGTGTATACAAAAAATATTTTGTGTTTGTTACAATATTAATTTATTGTAAAACAAGAACCGTAGCCAGAATTTAGTTTCGGGGGTGGGAAGAACAATTTTATAGATTTTAAGCTACAATGACTTTCTTTTAAATGAAAGTATATTAAAAAAAAATCCAGAAACACTTTTCAACTTATTTCGACGTGGGACGGCCTCAGGATCGGATCCGTACCTCCCCGCCCCCATGGTTGATTTTGAGTGAAAAAAATATTCTGTAGTTAACAGCAAATTTTCTGAAAGATTACAGCAGAGGGAGAGGGAAGGGGGGGGGAAATCCCTTCCCGGCACTAATTATTTTTGTTGCAGGTTGGGTTAACTCTGTTTTCATTTCAGGTCAATATCAGGCTGAGTGTAGATTCCTGCAAGTTGGGTTCGGGTTAACCAGATTTTTAAAAAGTTTGTTCAGCATATTATTTCAGTTTAAAAACTATACTATACCTATAATAATAAACATAGATGTTTGTATGAGTTTTTTCCGCGACCCTTTGATGAAATTCGGGTTTTTATCAAGACGCTTTGACGAAATTCGCATTTTCCCCGTGATCTTTTGATGAAATTTGCTTTTTTACGCGGCTTTTTGACGAAATTTGCGTTTTTTCCGCGGATCTTTGATGAAATTTGCGTTTTTTCTGATACTCTTTAACGAAATTCGCGTTTTCTCTGAGGCCCTTTGACGAAATTCGCGTTTTTTGTGATCCTTTGACGAAATTCACTTTTTCCGCGGCCCTTTGACGGGATAAGCGTTTTTTTTGCTAGCCTTTGTCGAAATTTGAGTTTTATTGCGGCTTCATGACGAAATGTGCATTTTTTTCTGCGGCTCTTTGACGAAATTCACGTTTTTTCTGAGGGCCTTTGACGGAATTCGCGTTTTTTCCGTAGATCTTTGACGAAATTCGCATTTTTTCTGCGGGCCTTTGACGAAATTCGCGTTTTTTTCGTGGATCTTTGACGAAATTTGCGTTTTTCTGAAGCTCTTTGACGAAATTCGCGTTTTTTCTGAGGCCCTTTCATGAATTTTGCTTTTTGTGATCCTTTGACGAAATTCGCGTTTTTACGCGGCCCTTTGAATACGCATTTTTTTTGCTATTCTTTGTCAAAATTTGATTGTTGCAGCTTTTTGACAAAATCACGCTTTTTTCTCATATTTTTGACGTAATTCGCGTTTTTTCTGCGGCTTTTTGACGAAATTCACGTTTTTTTCTGTTTCCCTTTCACGAAATTTCCGTTTTTTTGCGATCCTTTATCACAATTCGCGTTTTCCGCCGTCCTTTGACGGAGTCCGCGTTTTTCGAAATTCGCGTTTTTCCGCGACTTTAGAAGAAATTCGCATTTTTTATGCGGCCCTTTGACGAAATGTGGATTTTTTCTGTAGCTCTTTGTCGAAATTCGTCTTTTTTAGATCCGTTGGCGAATTTTGCTTTTTTCCGCGGGTTTTTGACGAAATTCGTGTTTTTTCGCGACTTTCTGCCTTTATTTGCTTTTTTCCGCAGCCTTTTGATGAAATTCGTGTTTCTTTTTCGCGGCTTTCTGTCTTAATCTGCTTTTTTCCGCAGCCGTTTGGCGAAACTCAAGTTTTTTATCTGTGGCCCTTTCACGAAATTCGGGGATTTTTTTGCGATCCTTTGTCGAAATTCGCGTTTTTTCCGCTTCCCTTTGACGGAGTGCGTGTTTTTTTTCAGAGATCCTTTGACGAAATTTTCGGGTTTTTTTCGCAATCCTTCATCGAAATTTGTGTTTTCCGCTGCTTTTTGACAAAATTCGCGCTTTTTTCTCGTCTTTTTGACGTAATTCGCGTTTTTTCTGCGGCATTTTGACAAAATTCACGTTTTTTCTGTTTACCTTTGACGAAATTCGCGTTTCTTCGCTGCCCTTTGACGGAGTGCGCGTTTTTCGAAATTCACGTTATTTCCGCGACTTTTCATGAAATTCGCGTTTTCTCTACGACCTTTGATGAAATTCGGGTTTTTTATGTGCTCATTTAACGAAATTCGTGTCTCCTCCGGGATCATTTGATGAAATTCTCTTTTGCTCCGCGATAATTTGACGAAACTTGCGTTTCCTCCATGATCATTTGGCTTAATTCGCGCTTTCTTCGCGATCATTTGACGAAATTTGACTTTTTTTCACGCTCCTTTGACAAAATTCGTATTTTATCCTCAGGCTTTTTTTAAAAAAATTCGGTTTTTTCCTCGATCCTTGAACGAAAATGATTTTTTTCAGCGATCATTGGTCAAAAATCTCGATATTTTTTTAAGTCCAAATTTTCGGACTGATGATCGAATTTGTTTAATTTTCAGAACCTCATGCCTTAAATTTTCGTAAAAGCCGGAACAAAATCACCCCCCCCCCTTTCCCCTCTGGCTACGGCCTAATTGTCAAAAATGATTTCTGTTTACAACACAATTCAACGTGTTTCGTAAGATTTAGAACATTATGGAAATTTAAGTCAGCCCCCCCCCCCCGAAATAAAATCCTGGGTACGCCACTGGTTGCTACAAATTTTAGAAATCTTATTGCATTTTAATAAAAATACACTAAATAAAAATAAAGAACTTTTTAACAGAACTGTTATCCAAAAGTGCACAGATAAAATAACTTTCAAATCCCAAATGAACTTAATATTAACAATCTGTAAATGAAACCAGATCATCAGCCAGAGTGGTGTGGACGTTGTGTTGGAAACAGCAAGTACGACTTTGACAACAAGTTTGATATATATTCTTGTGGTATGGAAGAACATCCAGTATGAACTAGCAAGTTACACTCACTGACAGAAAATCAAAAGAAAATCCTGCCTCGCAAGTGTACCCAGCTGTCATCAAAATCCAAAATGATCCTTCTTGACTCAGCTCCTTCACCTCCGAAAGATGACATCTTCAATAACTGCATTAGTTTATACATATTAAGTTAATATTTGAAGTTCATTTGGGATTTGGAAAGTTATTTTAATTGTACATGTTTGGATAATAACAGTATTAAAATGTTCTGTTTTTCAGTAAATATTTTCATTTATACCAGTATCAGAAAAGATTTATACACAATAAATTATAAAAGTAAACAGAGCAATCTATAATTGCTAAATTAAAATGAAGTTAATCAAATGTGTACGACAATTAAATAACCAGTACTATAATGAGTACTAACATTTTCATTGTTTAAAACAAATATGCATACATTTTTAAACTGAATATATTTAATTTTGCTGTTTAAAAATAAATACTTTTGTTTTATATAAAAATTGAGAACTACTCTCACAGAAAGACCACCTCACATCCTAGAGCTGGAAAGAGAGATTATTCTGAAAAAATAAGATACTTGAAAAAGAGTATTTAAATTTTTAAAGAAGGGGGGGGGGGGTAAGATGTTAGTTAGTCTTTGATTCACTTTTATAATATCTCAGAAAATGAGTTCTATTCTCCATAATATATAAAGCAGGCTTACACTTACTGATTATACACTAAGAACAATACTAAACTTTTTTTTAACACTTTTTTTCTAGATACCACCACTGAGCTGATACCACAGTACTGCATTAATTAAAAAAATATATACATCGAACTTCAATTATAAGTGCTTACAAAAACACATTTTAAACATACATAAAAAATAAACTGAGAAATATAATTATATACGAACTCACATTACTTTCTTCAATAATACAACAGTTAGACTTAAACTGATGAGCTTTTTGGCAGTAAAATAATGATTTACTGCGCTAGAAACTTTTCCGTACACGATGTAATCCGTGATCAAGGATTTAAAAACACGTATCAATAGTATTTAAAATAAATACTTTCAAAATTTTATCAGATCTAAACACTGATGTATAAACAGAGACAACGTCAGCTATGTTTTCGAGCAGACGACAAACCAGAGCTCAAATGCGCATGCGCCCATTTTGTGGCTCCCGTGTGCGGCAACAACCGCTCCCCTGATCAAAACAGTGATTCCGATTAACAGTCACAGTTAAGCTATAAAATGGTAAACAAATCAGATTTCCGAACCACGTGATCACTTTACCCAGTGGCGCCAACTTATATGGGCCCGTGGGGCCCGAGCCCACCCAATAATTTGCTCTTCCAGCCCACCCAGTTTTCATTATTCTGTTTTCGTGCTTAATTATTTTTCAATCGCTGAAAAGAAATTATTTCGTTGACGTTAACAAAATTATTTTGTTTGAAAATACGGTAAAGATAGCAATCACAGACACACAGGAGCCTAAAATACAACCTGCACCCTCACATTCATCATCCTAAAAGATGTACAATCAATTTTCTCTCAAAGAAATTTCCTGCATATTCGCGAATTAATTTTTCTTCCTAAATGCACTAAATTTGGCCCACTACTGGTACGTGGCCGACTACAGGTGCATTTACCTTGTGTTTTATTGTGTAAAAGAATTTTTTCTTTGTTCTCCTTCTTAGGAATCCTTTCTGTCATTCTTTTTCTAAATATACTCGTGCGTTATACGAAAAGGAGAGCGCATAAAAATGAAATTTCGTATTTTAATGTGCACGCAGCACCTTTTTAAGTAAATTCCATAGCTGAAAGATGCACTTTATTTATCTACTTTTCGTAATAGGAAGTATTTTTTTACTATTAGTGCTTCAAGAAATTGTATCTATTTTAAATCATCCGTATAATTTAAGTATAGAACTATTAATAGAAGCATTTCAGTGTATTTGCATTAAATGTGCATTTTAATATTTTTTAGCCCTCTACGTTTTAATTTGTTGTCAAATTCATGGCACAATAGTAGATACTAGAGTCCATAAAATGAAGACCCCACGATAATATAATTAAAGAAAATTGCAACTTTATATTCTACTCCCCAGTAGCAGAAATTTCTCCAAGTGTCTGCAACAGATAATTCAGGGGCAAAAAATAATCTGCAGGTAAAATATTTTTATAACTGAAGCGTTAATTAATCGAACAATCACTTACCTGTAGCATTTTTAGGCATTTTATAAATTTTTATTAATAATAATCTTAACTTTTTGTATTAAGTAATAAAGAGCTAAACATAATACGAAGCAAAATAAAGGTTCGGTGAAAAAGAATCTGCAAAAGACAAAAGAAAATCTGCGACGCGCGTCTCCCGTCTCGAACTTTCTGCTACCGTGCAAAAAATTCTAACTCATAAATTGAAATATCAGACTTGAAATATATATTTTTCCAAACTTACAAAGAAAGCAAAATGGCAGTGTCATTTTACCCTAAAATGGTTTTAAGCCCACCCAATATTTTTCAAAATTTGGCGCCACTGACTTTACCCAACAAAAGTTTTTAGGTAATCTGGGTTCCCCGAAATCCGGGTAATCTCCGGCTCTGAACGCTGCGGGAAACGCGGAAAAGTCACGTGATTCCGGCTCTGAACGCTTCGGGTTCCCCACGGGGAAACCTGGGGAACCCAGGTGCGGTCCGTGAACGCGCTCATAGTGTGAAAATCGGCTATCTCTGTAATACATAAAAAACGCTAAAATATTGTATACCTTAAATATGTAACGATGCTGCTGCAATATACAGATCGCAGCCACATCTGCAGGATATTTTCTACAACTGCAATGTATTGCTAGTCTATAGGGCATTTTGGTATGACGTCAAAAACATGGACACCAAAATCTCCTATCTGCGCAATCTATTGCCCATCTTGTGACGTCTTGTGAGCATCTTTTTAGTGTATTTCTGTTTACCATATTGGCTTCTTTATCTCACTTAATATCATTGCCAAGTGTGCTATAATTTATCCACATTTTACGCAGGCTTAAAATTGTCTTGTCATTGTTATTTATATTGTCAGCGTTTTTAGTAAATATTAAATATCGCGTTTCTCGACTCCTTTCAAGGCAGATGTGGAAGACTATTCAAGAGTTATGAAATTCGGATAAATATTCGGTTAAACAATGGTAAGGTATTGTAAAGTTGTTGGGTGTAATAATAATGATAATACTGAAAATAATGTTTTTTTTTGCTTTTCCTGGGATTTTATTTCTGGTTTGTTTTAATCTTTTTGTTAGTATTTAATGTGTTATGAAGATACTAAATTGCTGTTGTGCTTAAATGACGATAATTGTCATTAATTTATCATGTGTTACACATTAAAATGGAACACTTTTTTGAAGATCACCATAAAAAAAAAATTAGAACACTATGGACCGTTTCGTATTATGTAAAATTGATCATTGATAAATTTTCTCCGTATCTTCAAATTCCCGCATTGTTTTTAGTTTTATAAATATTCCTTGTGCTTTTTTGAATAGTTTGAGTTTTTTCCCTCTTAATTTTTTTTAATGATCTCTCGCCAGTAAAATGGTGTGAAAGAAACAACAACTCTTAATAGTTTGACCAGTTTTTTATTCTTGAAAAAATTTAATGTGTTCAATCCTTCTCTGTACACTGCACTATTATTTAGCTTTCGTGTTATGCTAACTTAGATAAAATATTAAGGCCAAAAATAAATAAAACAATTTTTTAATGTGTTTGATTTTATAATTTTTATTGCAATGTAAAATTTGGTGGAAAAATTCATTACTAAAACTCTCACTTTGATCAGATTTAGGAACTTCTTCAGTGTGCTTACCAGCAGTGAGTAGTTTTTCTAAAGAGGCTGGTGGAATATTACATAGCCTTTATAAAACTGCAGGGTATAGCAGTAAACAGAAGAAAATTGTTCATTTCCATGTTTTCCATTTTAAAAATGTAACCATGGCTTTAAGTTCTATATTAAACTTTCCTTTGCTGTATAATGTATAGCTATCAATCTTAATTTTTTATTAAAATGTTTCCCTGAAAATGCGTTGTAGTAAATGAATTATATTTACTGCTAGGGTTGGCACATTCATCAGGCAAAAAGGGTGGTTGCCCAGGGCCCTGTGTCTATTGGAGTCTTGTTAGGGGCCTCAAATAATGTTTCATCTGTATAAAATAACAGTTTTGCTCTAAATTTGCTTTTAAATCTTTCTTCATCGGAAAAAAGTGAGTATTAACTTTTATTTCTTACAAAGTTGATTTTATTGACGGGAAATGTATCAATTTGATGATTCTAAAATTAACCGTGAGTTATTTAATTAGAAATGCAGATATTATTAAATAATGAGACATTAAATAAATAAATGTGTAATCCTCCCCCCCCCCCCCCCAAAAAAATGATGAGATATAAAATTTAACTTCTGTTAAAATGAACAAACCTGTTTTTTAAATAAACAGTTTTTACTATTAGTTATTATTAGGTACTATTAATAAACCCCTTATTGTTTTTAAAAATATTGTTTTGAAAAATTTTCAAAATCCATGAAAGTTTTAATACAGAGTGTCTGGAGAATCTGCTGGTGTCAGGATAGATGCCCATTTTACTATGTTTTTTGCTCTCAGGGGAACAGGTGTGTAGTTCTGTATAATAAGCGACTACCATTTGTGGTCTTCTGCAAGAAAGTGGAATTTCTTCCAATGCCCTTCAACTATGTGCTATTTTTGAAACTCGTCAATCAGGAACAGTCGTAAATGTTTACTCGACCAGTAAGTATTAACTTATTATGACTGACTGTAAATATGTAATTTTTTAATACATTTTCTGTTCCCTAAGAAAAGGGAATTTTAAAATGCATTCTATATTGTTTATGTTGTTTTAATCAGTTTATTATGATTCTTATAATTTATTTAATTATTTAAATTATAGAATGTTTTCAATGGGACTTTTTCAAGAATTATGCGTATGCTTGTTGATTACTACCTGTTGACCCCGCTTTCACTTTTGTAAGTATCCTGTTAAGGGACTTTTTCATGCTTGTTTTTGATGATATGAGTTTTCAGTAATAGGTACTTGTAAGTATGATGCTTGTAAGTAAGTTACTTTTCTAAACACTACATTGTATATTTATAAATGTTGTTTTACATAAAGTCATGTTGTTTTATATAAAGTCATTTTTCCCATAAAATGGATCTGCATCTTAGAGAATCACTTAAAGCTATGTCAATTTGTAACACAATAATTATAATTTATTATAATTAATTTTTTAACCAAGGTTTCTTTCGCATTAGCTTTCAGATTTATAAAATTGTGTTAAATGATCATTTTTTTTTAAAGCGTGTAGTTATGTATAAGCAAGCTATATTTTATAAAAAACATTAAGTGTCAAGGTCAAAATTAGCACTATCTACTGGCCACAGGGCCAGTGAATGAGAAAAAGTGGCTATTAAAAAATCAGCTGTCATCGGCCACCTTATGGCCACTTTCCTACAAGGAGAGAGTAAATTTTTTTTTGCATTTCATCATGTTATTCTATTTTTTCTGGTTGCAGTATGTTTATATTAGCATATTTATTTGTGCTATTCAATTTTAGATTAATACTAATAAAATTTTAACAAAAGTTTACCGTTTAGTATTTTTAAATAAAAAAGTGGCCGCTAGTTTAAAGAAAGTGGCCACTTATAAAACTGGTACTACTGGCCACTGGCCAGTAATGAAATTTCCCAGTTTTGACCTTTAATTAAGTATATGAGTATCATATTAGAGAGGAGCAGTTAATCTCTTCTCTCCCCCCTCCCTCCCCGTGCACATACACACTTTTCAAGGAATTTGATGTTTCAAAAAATGTGTCATTCAAGCTATAAAAAAATATTCTTAAATTACACTAAAGCTAAAATAACTTATATCAGATTTGTTTAAAATAAGATCACAGCATTAAATAAAAAGTTTAAGGTTCATAAAATTATTTGATAAACCCTTGATATAACAATATTCTGAAAATCAGGTACTTTTATCATCTAATGACTGCTTTGGCTAGTTAAAAAAATATATTTGAGTATAATTATGTAGATTGCTTCTTAGTTGTATACTATAACATTAAATTATAACTCTCCCCATTTCAATGAAACTTTTGAAATGGTGTCCCTGGATAATTATAAATTATAATTTAATATCAGCTTAGTAATTATCAGACTGCATATATATATAATCATTTAATATTACTAATATTGAAATGCATTATGATTATATCAAGGTTATAATTTCATTTGCTTAATAATTATTAAGCTGCATATATTAGTCTATTTAATATGAAATAATCTAAAATGTATTATCTATATTATTAACATTATAACTTCATTTGCTTAATAATTATTAAGCTGCATATGTACCTAATAATGTATTCGATTTAATATTTACTAATGTTGAAATAATCTGAAATGTATTGCCATTATTATCAAGGTTATAATTTAGGTTGTTTAGTTATAATTTTTTATTTAATTAGCATAAGTTATTGAAATTATCAGAAGCATATGTGTATTTTAGAATTCTGTTAAAATGCATCAATATCAATATAGTAATTTTTAAAGATCTCTGAGCTCGAAAATAAAATTTAGTGACATTGTTTTGCTCAGTCAATGTTTGTAATTTACTTTTCAATGTCTCCCCAAATTAGAATTAATATACATATCCAGCAGTGGCGCATCCAGGATTAGGCTTTGGATGGGGCTACGAATATTTTAGAGGCCTATATGTGCCCAGATTTGACCTGGCCTGCTGCCGAGCTTGCCGAGCTCTTTCTTTCATTTGATTTGATGAGCCGTGCTGGAAGAGGTCCCGACTTAAATTTTTTCTGCTGACTCTAGCAGAGTCAATAAAGCTCTGGAAAGTTTTGGTGGGGCTAATTCTGAATGCTTTTAACATATTACATAATGAAATAACTCTACTAAAATATATCTTAGTTTTTGTGATTTTTTGGTGTGTTTCTGCATCTGAATAGTTTTACATTGTGTTTGCAATCAAACAATTTAAAGTTTTATTATTAATTATCAAAATATTATGAAGGTTAAAGATAGCAATAAGTTGCATGGGGTATTAAATTTGGTACTTCTTAGTTATCCCGTCGACCAAATTACTGTCGCCAAATTGTAAGATTAAATGCAAATAATGGGCATTAACACCATTAATTCGATGCTTTATTTGTATTTTTATTAATGTTTTACTAATTTATTTGTTCTTTCGTTATTTAAAATAAAAATTATGTCAATGTGTATAATTTTGGCAAGTGGTTTGGCAATTTATATAATTTGGCGAAATTGGTCGACGGGATAATTAAGAAGTACCTTAAATTTTTAAGTAAATTTTAAACATGCTAATATTGTGAATTTCATAATAAATAAGAGAAAAAAATTGTGACAAAAGGAATATCTTTTCAAAAGTTCTAATATTTTAAGGACCTATTAAAAAATAATAGTAACTCTTTCATAATTAAAAAAAAATTAAATGTCTAGTCTGGGAGGGGTTTCAGCTCTCTCGTGGGTGCACCAATGATATTCAGTGCCAGGGCCCGACTAGCAAGTTTCTGTGCCCAGGGCACTTTCAATTTTTCGTGCCCCCTTAGATTGGTTGATTTTTCCACACTAGTTTTTTTTTTTTTTATGTGTTACACACTTAAAAGTGTCAACTCAAAAAATTAAGTTTTTCGGAAAATAAAAAAGTGGTTCCAGGAATAAAAATAAAATATTTTTTCTATTATTTATTGAAATGGATTTTTAACCATATATTGAGATATATTTTTGTCATTTCATGGTATTAATATCTCAAATATCACATTTTTTCACAATTATTTTACTTTTTAATGGAAAGTTAGATAAAATTATGAAAATTTTCGTGCCCCTCAGAAATTTCGTGCCCAGGGCATGGGCCCCGGGTGCCCGTGCGATAGTCAGGGCCTGTTCAGTGCCATAAAAGGCTATAGTTTGAAAAGAGTCCTCTAAATTTTTGCATCACTGAATTCTTTAAAATTTGTTACAGAAAAATTCGATGAAATTGGAAGCCATGCTTTTAGATTTAGCGTGCTGAATTTATATTTTCCCTATAATATATTTTGCAAGTAAAGGGTAACTTCATACTTTATTTTAAATATATGAATTAACTAAGAAATTATAAGTATATCACATGATGGTTTTTTTTTTAGCTCAGAAGATTAATTTTGAGATGTTAATGCTAATAGCTATTGAATCAGAATTTAGTTCAAAAGTGTGTGGAAAAATTTAAGTGGCCATAGTTGCCACAGATATCATTCATATAGTTTGGTTATTTTCTTAAGTTGTAATTAGTATACAGTTTATAAGCTAAGTTCAGAATAGAAAATAATGATTCTTATTTGTAACACATATTGCGCATCAGCTGTATTATCTCTTCCTACTCCTTAAAAAAAAAAAAAAAAAAAAACCTTTATAAATAATTGCATTTTATTCAAGCCTTCCATTTGTGGAAAGCATATTCTCATATTTTTTCAATTTAAATTATTCTACAATGACTATTATACTCATGCTGGCTAAACTATTTAATGCTTATTAACAACTTTAGAGTATTTTTGGTACTTTTATGTTAGTCATACACAAATCTTGCCAATAACAGCTTTTTTTTACTAAATTAGAAACAATATTTTGATGATAATTTTATGGTATTTCTTTTTCTCTGTATTTTAATTGAAATGGGTGAATGACTTATATTTTAAATGTATGCAACATGTATTTTAAATGAAATGAGTGAATGACTTATATTTAAAATTAAATGGATGCAATGCGAATGATGCTAGTTATGCAATGATGCTCGCAAACTAATGTTAAATCAATGGCAACTTTCTTTATAAATTTATTATTTACATTTCAATATTTTAAAATTGTTTTTGTTTTGCATGGGATATTTGAGGTCAATGTCTAATTTGGTATATTTTTACTCTTTATTTCAGGTACAGTTTTTGAGAGGAAAATTTCAGTTTCAGATCCTGTTCCAAAATTAAAAGTGCCCTCAGAGAAAAAAAAAACTGCACATAAAATAAAAGTAAAGATATTTGATTAGATATTAGCCTCAGGTAACCTAGGCCTAAAAAAAAAAAAAAAAAAAAAAAAAAAAAAAAAAAAAAAAATTCAAAGTATCGAAATGCAGATGAGAATTTTGAAAAGAACACTGCCATTGGTTTAACATTTAGTTTGTGTTCTCCCGTTACTACTATCATAGGCTCTTATTGTGAAGCGACTCCTAGCCATTTTAACATGAAAACTAGCCTCACTTATGATTTTTCTTATTTGCATTACATTGTTTATTCAGATGTAGCCCTCTTTTTATTCATGATCTCCCCCCTGCCTGAAAAAAAAAGTAAGTTGTACCCGTTAATACTTTTAAATAATTTTTACTTTTTATTTGTACTTGTTTGTAATTTTTACTGTTTATTTGTACTTTATAATAATTTTCTGATTACAATAAGTGAGAGTCTGTGTTCTTAATTTTGCTTTAAAAAGTTGCAACATGCATTTAAACAATGTTCTGGGGGCAAATGTAAGACATTTACTTCTATCTTTCTTATTTTTTAAAAAATGTCTTCAGGTTATATTACACTTTCAAATATGTCATACTTTTTTGTTATCTCTTGGCATGTGACATAATGAGATATCATCATCATCATCAACAACAACAACCGTTTTCAATCCACTGCTGGATGTAGGTCTTCCCCAGATTTTTCCAATGTTTCCTCTTTCCTGGTCATCCAATTAGCAATAGGTCATCCAACCTGGGCCTTAGTCATCCAATTTACACCAGCTACTTTTCTGATTTCATCACTCCATCTTACTTGAGTAAATACAGATACTGAATAATTTTAAGCTCTGTTTAGATGTGTTTCTAATTATATAAATATTTAGCACCAATAGTCCAAAAGCTATTTTGTCTTGCCTATATTCTGCCCACACAGTAAGTTTCTTTTATTTATGAGTAGTAAATACAGTATTCTAAATGTATTATTGTAATGTTTTTAGAAATTTTGATGGGTAAACCATAAAGGTTTTCTTTTTAATAGAACAGGAGTGTAAATCACTTGCATTTCTGATGTCTTCAAATCTGCTGATATTCTTAGCCGTTTGAATGAGGCTTATTTCATTTTGTCTCACTCAATTGACCAACTGAAATTTTCTTTCTTTCCTTTTTTTGTTTGTTTGTTTAAGTTTGTCAAGAAACATGCTTTTTAATTTTGATGTACTATTTATTACTTTTTAATTATTATACAAACTGAAAATTATTAATTGATTATCCCACTTCTTTATAAAATAAAACCTGTCTTAATAGTTCACAATTTCGCTAGTTATACAGTCTGTTTGGTACTTAATGCGCCAATTATTTCTATCCTGATCTTTGATCAATGAAATGTTTACTGCAATGCTAAAAGATATTTTTAATTTTATACCAGTAGTTTAATGAGTTTTATTTTATTACTTTATTGTATAACAGTTATTTGTTCATTTATTTTAAGTATATATTGGTGATTTAATAAAATAGTTCTTAAAAGTCTGTAATTTTCAAATGTTATGTTTTTAAAAAAGCTCACTTTACTATTGACAATGTTTTTTCTTTTATTTTTTAAATGTTTCAATTTACGTGATTTTCATTTTGTGTCAACTATTATGCTTGGCAACAATGGTGTCCATATAACAGAAAAGTACCGTCTATTTTTACTCAATTTTTACAAATACTTTATCTTTCTTTTAAATTAAAATATAAATATCTGTTTCTGCAGATCAATAAAGTTTTCTGCAAAGCATTGTGTCAATGTTATTTTATTTATTATACGTAGTAATCATTATATTCAATAATAAATTTTGTTATGTAATAATATTTATAATATAAAGAAGTTTTATTTTGTTTCTGTAACTTGTACTGTCAAATAAAAGAAATTTATTAAAAATTTGTTGTTTTCATTTGACTATATGATTTTATTATAAATGGTATTTCAAGTATTTACTTGCTTTGTTTATCATGTAAGAAATAGTTTTAATTATCTATTTATTTTTAATAACAAAATGGCTAAGATATAAAACAATGAGAAAATATTCTCATTTTTAACACTTTCAACATGGTTGAAAAGTGTTTATTCAGTAAGTTGAATAGTTTTGGTTTGTCTATTTTCCCACTTTCTAACTCTCATAAATATACTGGGATCGCCATGTAATTATTTAATGTTAATGAGGTCCAATGTGTGCTATTTAAATGCAAAATTCAATAAATATAATGCATCAAAAAGTGTTATGGGACCAACAAGTGCTGAAAATGGATTTTTACTCAGTTATGTTTTTTTAAATGGCTCATTAATGTATTTCATTTCATTGTATGAAAAAAATAAAGTTCTTATTAGCTATTGTTGGTGAGAATTTCATAATCTATGCCTAATTTTTCATAATTATTATTTGTGTGTATATTCCTTATACCAGTGGTGCAGCCAATATACTTACTTGGAAGGGGTTTTGGAGAATTGTTACTCCTTGCATGATACAATATTTGACAAATAAAAACCAATGTGGGCTATTTCGAAAATAAATATATGCATATTTTCTAACATTCACCCAAGTACGAGGAAGAAAACATAGTACGTTAGACCTAAACTGAAGGGATTAAAACAATTTCCAGTTTTCTCCTATTTAATTCCGAGTTCAACCCCCTGACCACAGGTCTAAAACTTTAAACTGGAATTGTGACATTAATGTTCAACAAAAATATTAAGTGTAGGTACTTATTTTACTCTGAATTTCAAGCTCTACAACATTTGTATTGACAATATTTTGGACAGAGTTAGTTATTTGGAGATACTGTTATGGTATGTAAAAGAATGTGTTTTTTGACTGTAAATGTATACATATTTCCTAACGCTCACATAGTACGAGGAGGAAAACATAGCATATTCATTCTAGACCTAAACTGAAGGGATTAAAATAATTTCCAGCCTTCCCCTAATTAATTCCGAATTCAACCCCCTAACCACTGGCCTAAAAGCAGAAACAAACAAAATAAGTTTAGTATTAATGTGTTTAATCCTCCGACTGTCTTGGAAAAGGGCAAACTTGTAATGTTGTTTTCTCTGTATTTTGTTTTAAATGCTAAAAAAAATGATTCTTTGAACATTTAAAAAAAAAAAAAAACTTAATAACGAATATGAATGCAATCCTTGGAGGTATTAATCATTTAAAAATACATTAAATCAATAGAATTATATTACTTTAAATATTGCTTGTATTGCAGTGAAACCTGGAGCTTGGTGAATGTATTAACACAGGCTTGTCAGTGAGGGGGTTAAAGACTTCATAGAAAAGCCGCTGTAATCTTCAAAGAGAAAAAAAAAAAGAGAGAGTGGGAAAACAATAGTAGTAACATATAAGAATAAAAAGGATTTTTAAACATTGATAATGATATCATTATGGAGGGGGGGGGGTGAAGTATGATAACATATGATACTGTAAGTGAGGGGGAAGGGGGTAAAATTATCTAAATATTGCTAACGTTATGCATGTAGAACCCCGTACACATTAAGGTACCATTTGATTATCCCGTCCACCAAAAAATTGTCATCAAACTATAAGATTAAATGCCAATAATGGATGATCGTAAATGTCATATTCACTGGACATTAAATATGATACAAGTGTTTGTTATGTCATCAAGTGATTTTTAATTCTACTTTTTTTTTGTTTTTTATTAATGTTTTACTAATTTATTTTTTCTTTCGTTATTTAAAATAAAATTATGTAAATTTGTATAATTTGGTGAAATTGGTCGACGGGATAATCAAGTAGTACCCACATTAATAACACACTGATAATTACTCCTCACATTAGACATATTGCTCTTAACTTTTTCTTTCATTAAATTTGTGTTGAAATAAAGATTCCTTTTATAAAGCCTTGAAACAAATGATAAATGTTTTGTGCTACATATGCTTTTCTTTACATTGGTTTTTACATATTTTTATCGTAACATAAGGTATTTTTAATACATCTTATCAGTTTTTTAAATACTCTGGGAGAAATTTTAATTTTGAAATGCAACCCCCTTTTGCTGCTGCAGTGTTTATACAAATCTACATTTTTTGGCTGATTTGCATGATATAACTAAATATATAATAATTTTAGGTTGGGGGAGAAGTCTGACACTTGGTTGTCATAAGATATTTCTGGGGAAAAGGGTATTGTTTTTTGAAATTGTTATTTATTTATCCAAAAAATATATTTTTTTGTTATTTTTTTTTCTTTACATCAAAATAGTCATACCTTTTAAATAGTAACTATCTCTTTTACATATTAATTGATATAAAGTTATTTAAATGTAAAATAATATCTTTATATCGCTGCAAACATACAAAAGTAAAAAGAACCCCCGTTTAAAGTAATTGTTGAACACTTAAATCAAAAAGAAAAATCGTCTCTGCCCTCCTGGACACCCATTTAAGGTAATTTTTGCACACAAAAAGAAAAAGCAAATTTTATTTTATTTAAATAACTGTTATACAAAATAGAAACATTTGATAGAATTTAGGCTTCATATCTCTTTGAACCTTTACAGTATACCCATTCATACTTTTCTAGTATATATACAGCTAAACCAAACCCTATGCTGTATAGTTTTTTACAAAGCGTTACTTTTCTTTTAGTAATGATTTTTTTAATAAGAGTTAATAATTCATAGATTTATTGTACAGAATCCTCTGAGCGCGAGTAGTACTCGCACTTGATCGTTTATTTTTGAATATAATAAGTGAAAGATTTATATTTTAAATGAAATGAATGCAGTACAAATGATTGTGACGAGAACACTATTTGTCAATTTATCAACTGTGCCTAACTAACAAAAAATACAGTTTTTCTGAAAGAACTATTATTATAGTAATAAAATACAGTCAAGGATCTATAATCCACAATTTTCTATAATTCGCATTGCTTAATGAATGTAAACAAATTTACAAATTCTGGGTCCAAAAATGATTTTTTAAAAGAAATATCTAAAAATTTAAAGAAAAAGTAAATAACAATCAATTTTTTAATAAAAGAATTTGAAAAATGCATTTTTTGAGATAGCATATTAAATTATTATATTTCCCATTTTTATTTTCATGTTATACTGAATATGGAATTAAAACAATGACCAGAAAAAAGAAAATGATATATACCGTATTTTCTGGAATACCCGCCGCACCAATGAAAATCTGTTAAAAAAAAGTTTATCGACGTAAGCGCCGCACCCAAGGAACTGATATTTGTACAATCTAAATTCCGAAATCGTTTCGGCCACGACTTTTCCGGATTTTAGAGGTCTTGAAATATCGTATAGAGACACTTAGAGGTCTACACGGGCCGAAATTTCCTGGCCCGGCCGGAAATTTCTAGGTCGGGACTGCCCGACTCGTAGAAAAAAATTCGGCACGGACCAGCCCGATACAAAAATTAAAAGTTCGGTCCGGCCGTACAAAAGAAATATTGGCCCGACCCGGTAAAAAATTTAAAAGTTCGGTTCGGCCTGATATAACAGCTGAAAGTTCGGCCCAAGACTGGCTTGGAAAAGTTAAAATCTCGGCCCAGCCCGACTGAAATTCTACAGAACATTGATGAAGTGCCGCAGGCTGTGATATTTATTTTTTTAATGAATCTCTATTTCTTGTATGTAAATGTTTCCGTTATCATTACTTTTGTTAATCCATATTCTATGTATTGAAGCGTTAAAAATCTGAAAAATATTATACAGTAAAATCTGCTAAGACGGAATTGTATCAAAAAAAAAAAAGCGTTATAGACAAGATCCTCAACACGTTGTTCAGTTTAAAACAGGATTCCATCATAGGCAGGTTCTTTTCACTCGTTTTACTATATTTTAATTTAGCTATATTTTAATAAGCGTATGAAATCTACTACTCTTTAAAAAGAATATAAATTTTAATGTTTAATTGTAGAATAATGGCGATTTAAAAATGTATGCATTTTTTGCAAACATTTTTGGTCCAGGCCTAATTTTACTGACCTTTGAACGGACCAGGCCACGACAAGACAATGATTTTCATACGAGCTTTGTCAAATCTAGGACTAAAAATTTTGGATCGTGAAGACTAGGAATGAAACCAGTCCAGGCTCTGTACAGAAAAAATTAGTTAGGTCCGGCC
Source organism: Maratus speciosus (assembly GCA_963932465.1). NCBI lineage: Eukaryota > Metazoa > Arthropoda > Arachnida > Araneae > Salticidae > Maratus > Maratus speciosus. Next base: position 75,453,382 of record OZ010796.1, on the reverse strand, counting down.
CGGCCCAATCTTTCAGGAAAAAAGTAATGCCTTAACCCGGCCCGGACAGAACCTTCAGAAAAGAGTATGGCCCGGGCTGAAAAGCCGGCCCGTGCAGATCTCACACTGGAGAAAACACTTTAGGATAACTAGAAACGCCCCTTTTTTCTTTCTTTCTTTTTTTTTTTAGCAGTTCACCTATTGATAACTGTTTCATTGATTCTGTTTGTGGTAGATTTTATTTTTTATTTGCTAAATACGCATCTTTTCTTGTTAATTTTTAAAAATAATTTTGTAAGTTTTAAAAATATTTCTTGCTCAGAATTTAGACTTTCATTTTCATCATAAGTTATTATGATGATAATTATTATGAAGATATATATCATAAGTTTAAGGAAAGAGAAGAAAATTCACGAATCCACTTTGCATTTAAAAAATCTCTTATCTCGTTACCTCTTTTTTCTACTGCATTCAAAGTTCTTTTCAAAGAAACGAAACAGAAACTATTAGCCAACTACACGTCAAGGTCATAGGGTAATGTGTCAGAATGTCCGGTCCGAGGAGATGGGGTGAATTTGAAATCAAGTGTGTTTATCTTTTAGTTGCGTCAAGAGATAACAAAATTACGTTTGTTTATTAGTTATAAATGAGTACTTGAGTGATTTTATTAGGCGCTTCTTTAAAAATAAAGATTATAAACATAAAAAAAAGATAAAATAAGTATTTTTGTTGAGAACTCTTCGTACGAAACAATTTTTAACCATATCGGCGTAAAAATCAATGTTTTGAAGAAATTCAGTCGGGCCGGGCTGAGATTTTAAATGTTTTCCGGGCCAGGCCAAACTTTTAGCTTTTATGCTGGGCCATTAATTAATTAATTTTTTGCACGTGCCGGGCCGATTTTTTTCCCCTATGAATCGGCTACTTCACTCAAGGGTAAACGGCCGTTCGCTAATGTTAATCCTATGGAAGAATTTTTTTTTTTAAATACATGGTTCGCATTTCAATATGCTTAAATGATTTTTTTTTTGCATCGAATAGCTGAGGTCGATCTCGACCCTTTTTCGATTTTGCTTACAAATGTTTTTTCGTAGTATACTTTGATTTTCGGAATCAGTTTCGTAAGTGAAAGTATTCTAGTAAAAAAAAAAAACAAACCTATAAACACAATCGAAAAAGTAAAAATGACTCTTTGTATAGACCGACCTCAGCTATCCAATGCAAAAAAGATCATTTAAAAATAATGGAATGCGAACGACATATTTTCAAAAAAATATCTTTTTGTTTATCTCCCAACCTGGCTCAGCAAAAAAACTTTACTAATTCTGCTGACCCGACCGATTTCAAAGTTTGGATTCATTTTGTCTGGTCGAGTTGGGTACGGCTCTATTTTAGGGGCCGAGTTTATAGAGTCCGGTACTGAAAAAAAAAAGAAAAAATCTTGCTCTCCTGTGTTTTTATTGTGTATTAGGAGACCCATTCTACAAAAGTTCTATGCCTTGATTTGAGATTTCTCTAGTTAGAGACCAGTAATTTCACTGAGTGAGCACTCTATGAACAGTTTTGCTTTGCAAGAGGAAGGAAAGGGGGTTTATTAGAAGAAAAGTTTGCGACAGCTGTACATTCCATAATCCGGAGGGTAAAGTAATTATTGACCGATGGGCGGAAAATGTAATCATTTTTAACTTGAGAACCGGTGAGACAAATGTTATTCATCCCGCTGATTGTTTAAAAATAAACAAAACAAATAACATTTCTCGGACATTTGCGGTTGAGGGACATTTTCTAATATTTTGGTACCAATTCGAGAGCATGAAACTATTCATCAAAAAGGGGAAAATTGCGTCATAAAATATCGGTTTGACAAAAAAAAAAAAAAAAAAAAAAATGCCATAAGACATTGCTGTAAAAGAAAAAAAAATCACCGTATCTGCCGCACTTAGAATATTTTATACTTTCAAACTCGTATGCGCCGCGGCTCATACGCCCGAAAATACGGTAATCTATAATACTCTATAATTTGCACAACCCTTGGTCCCAACTTGTGCAGATTAAAGAACTTTGCCTGTACAGTAATGTCTCATCAGAAGGAAGTGCCAGGGATTTTTAAAAAGTTCTGCTTTAGACAGATATTAATTTAAGCATGTTTAATGTTAAGGTATTATTCTCGTTGGGGTTGGTGATATTCTTTCATTAGTGCAGGATTTTGGTAAAGACAGTCTTTTCATTACATACAAAAATTTCATGGCTCTGGTGAAAGAAATACCATATAATTATATTTGCTGAGTGAAATCTATCTAAAATGAAAATTTCCCTTCGTCTCTAGTGATTTTGTCTTAACAAGTTTTAGTACATTAGTTTTCTATTAACTTAACAATTAATAATGAACATTAAAGTAAAATAAATCTGTGAAAACAAAACAAATATAATCTGTAAATCTTTCAAAACATTTTTCAGAGTTTCAAATGTGCCATCAGATTTATTTTAAGAAACATCTACAGCACACATTCAATTTGTCAATGCCAATTAATATTAAAAGAATGCTTAACTTTTTAGAGCAGTGATAAATGCTGTAAAGGAAAAGCTAAAAAGCTGACATTTTATGACTTGTGAATATTGCTAATGAATATTAATATATGCTCAATTTCTTGAATTATATCATTTATTTTAAGTATTGATTTTACATTAGTATTTAATTAGTTTTGTAATTCGATAAATTCTAATACAGTAAAATAAAGAAATAACAAGAAATTTAAATACAATACAATTTCTGTGTGTCATGCTTTTATTATTATTAATAAAAAAAATGCATCCTGGTTTGACATTACAGCCTAGTATATTAAAATGCGGTTATATATATAATACATATATACAATAGGCGTTACGATTGAAACATTTAATAAATATGGAAGTTTCCGTTCGCAATATGTCAATCAATCGTTATATTTTTTGTAACTACAAATTTTCATTTACTTCATAATAAATAATCTTGAGTGAAAAATCATTTTTTTATTATATGATTATAGCTGCTAATGGAACCTTTTTATCCACTGTATATTTAATAAATATTTAAGTTATAATTTGTAACACTGATTTTATTAATATTCTTAAATATATTATCTTACATAATGTTTTTTATAAGTTATTATCCTGGTTAATAGCTTCCTGTTTACAATTTTAGTATGTCAACAAAAGTATACGAGGTTGCCAGAAAATCGCCAAGAAAATCACCAAATCTCCCGCTCCATTAGCGGTGATGACGTCAAAAACATGGAAAAATATGGACATCATGTGACTCGTTGCCACCTAACGAATTGGTCTATACAATGCAGTACTAGCAATACGAAAATCCCACAGATGTCGCTGCAATAGACACTTGACATTTTAGCAGTATCGTAGCGCATTTAAGGGATAAAATTTTTTAGCACTGTTTGAATCATAGACTTCTAATAGTATAACTGGACGCAGAAATAGCAATCTTTTCTTGAAGCACATATCATGCTTCCCACCATCACGTGATGGTGGGGAGAATGCGCGCCAAATTGTTTTTTCCCGCAGCCACCAAGACCTATTTTGAATGCGTTCGTTTTGGAGCGTTTCTTTTATCACGAGAATGAAACCAGAAAATTGCCAAAAAACGACACCCTTTTGGCGATGAGATCTACGACATGAGTGCTCCAGGGTTCGACGGATATAAAAAAGGGATTCGTTCTCTATTCAGTTCCTCCTCTAAGGTTTGAATAGCATATTTCCACACTAGATATTCTAGACGCTGTAACCACGTGATTTCCACTATGACGTCAGGAGAATATTGTCCATTAGCATAGCGATTTATTGAGTATTATAGTGTTATAAGTGCTTATTTGTTCAAAATACTGCGAAGAAATTCGTTGTTGTAGCAGTAAAGCGCTCGAATTCGCCATCTGGTAGAGAAAAGATATAAATTCTCGTTCAGGAAAATCCCATGCAAACACATTGAATTACATGTATTTTTAATTTTTTAGATTTCATGCAACATTTTTAATCTGTGTTATATGGCAAAGTAAAAAATATCTGAATTTGGATATCTAAAACTTTCAAACGCATTTACAATAAAGAATGATTTCAATGGCACCTTAGCATTAATTAAAGTGAAATTTTTCTTGTACGGACGAGCCGTTTTAAGTACATACAAATTCAAAATGTCGTTCTGTGTCCGAGAATACCTGCTAATTTTGAAAATTTTTGGAATTATGGAAATTTTGAAGTGGCGAGAACGAGTCAGTGGCGCAGCCAGAATTTGGCTCTAAGGGGGGGGGGGGGGTGAGTTGTTGATAACGCAATCGCAGGTTAATTGTATCACTGGCTAATCGAATCACTCTATTTAATGCATGAAATCATAACGCTTTCTTTCTCGGATATTAGAATCAGCGGATACACTGGTTATAATTCGATTAAACAGCGTTTACTACATTAGAATTACAAAACTTAAAATGCATCAATGAAATAGCACAAAACCATGTTAGATTTATAAGCTTTTAAAAAAATCGTAGACAAATTTTAAAAGATGGAATAACACAGTACAACAATCATTTTTTGTATCGAAAATCATCGGGTAGTTCATCGGAAAATATCTGGTGGTTGCAATCCAATTTCTCAGCCAAAAATACACCGGGTTTCACTCCAAGACAATTCTGAATTCTTGTTTAACCCTTTGAGGGGCGGCGGTATATTTATGAAACCACATACTTTTAATTCCAAAACACCACAATGGCACCAGAATTTTAATGAAAAATTTTTAGGTTTATTATATATGTGAAATGTAGCTAACAAATAAACCACAACGGTTCTTTTATTTTCAAGGCGGGATTCGCGCCCAGAATTTTGAAATCCCGCTAAAGGGGTATCGTGGACGGGAGCCTCCCGTCCAAAAAATGCTCTTTCTTATTTAATTTTTTTTTTTTTTTTTTTTTTTTTTTTTTTGTAAATTCCGGTGTCATTCATTTATTTCAGCATTTTAGGAATGAAAATGCTTTACCCTGAAAGGGTTAATAATGAAGCAGTTTCAGCGAAATTTTCAATAGACTTACCTTGCTTTGTGTTAATGTAATAATATCGCAAGAATGGTGGAATTTATAATTATCCACATCCAAACAGTGCTGAATTAGTACTCTGTATTTTGGTTTGTAGTTAACATATTAAGTACGATATAGTTGACTGAATTACTGGGCACTACCAGCACTTTAAGTGACATCGAATTCTGCATAAAAGGAAAGCAATGTAAATTTATTGAAAATTTCGTTAACATATCTTCAATAGCGTTACCGACCTCAAAGAATATTTGGGTTCAACTTGAAGTCTTATCTATACTAGGGATGCAGCGGATATTGATTTTACCGGATATCCGAAGCTCCTTTGCCTGCCGGATTCGGATATCCGGCACTAGATTTTTTTTTAGTTATATGATGAATTATTTCTTTATATAACGCCATCTCAGAACAATAAATTAAAAACATGTTTCACACATCATTAAAAATTTTTAAATGTATTGAAATATAATTTACAAAAACTGTATCTCTTTTAATATTCAGGGCTTGAAATTCAAGTTTTCCCAGGAGGGGAGATTCCTACCCAACATTTATAAATGCAGGGGAGTTGAACTGTTAGAAAGGAAAAAAAATCTTTAAACCCTGTTATTTTTTATGTGTCACTTAAAGAATTACTTTATACAGACATGACAAAATACCATTGAAATAATTTAAATTAAGAACTCAAGATAATTATCTAAAATTTTTATTTTATTAAAGCAAAGGAACAGAATCAAGCTTTATATATACCATGTCTATTTTTTCAACTTTCACCTAATGTTATGGGCAATTAACAATTGGGTTGCAAAATGAATTTCTTAATTTAGATTTTATTCCATTTTGCATGTTTCAGCCTCTTTCACAAATTATACTTTTGACAAACAGCACAGAGCAACTTTTATAACTTCTGAAATGATTGGAAACACATGGTTATGCTCTGGTAAAAAATTTTAGAAAACTTTGCAAAATCTGATGTGCATTCATTTTTAACTTACTTGCACAAATAATGCATATGCGGTTAGTGGTTGTATTGTCAATATCCTACGATGATTGTATGTCACTTCTGAACAAAAGTGCTTTATTATATCCTTAATGGAATTATGTCAGAACCGTAATCCCTGGTATTTTCGTTAATTGAACTATGTTCCATGCATTGGAATTTTAAATCCATATCCAAAGTTTGAAAAGGGAATAGTCAATTGATTTCTTCTGTTACACGAGAAAAGGTTGATTTTAAAAACAATGTCCTAATTTCTGTGAACTGCGAGAATCAATTAGTTTGCTGTTTCTAAATATGACTTCTTTTTAAGTTCATCAGTTTGTTTTTTTTTTCATGTGCATCACAAGTGTAACCTCATTTTGTTTAGTGCTGATTATTGGCCAATTTGGTAGAGTTCAGTCTTCAGTGGCCGTTACTGCCCTTTTAGTTATTTCCTACTTTGGGTACACAGTAAAAACATTGCAAAACACGTAAATCAGTCGTAGAAAAAAATATCGCTGCTTTCGTCAATCATGGTGAAAATAAATTAAAAAAATTGTCAACTGGTCGCGAGAAATAAACTGAAGTTCGTGGGAAATCGGCAGCGGGAAAATATCACGAGATTCGTCAATCGATCACGGAAAAATATCGTGAAATTTGCCAGTCCGTCATGAGCAAATATCGTGAAATTCCTCAGGCGTCGCAGAGAAAAAAACACGAAATTGTTCAATCGGATGCAGAAAAACAATCGTTACTTTCATCAGTATGTCGCAAGAACAAAGAAGGAAATTTGCCAATCGGTCATAGAATAAAATTGCCAAATTTATCAATTGATCGCGAGAAAAAAAATTATGGAATTCACCGATCGGTCTCCAGAAAAAATCGTGAAATTCGTCAGTCGGTCGTGGAGAAAAATCGCAAAATTTTTCAGTCAGATGCAGAAAAACAAACATGAATTTTATCAATTTCTTGTAAGAATGAACTGTGAAATCTGCCAACCAATAGAGGAAAATATCACGAAATTTGTCAGTCGGTTCTGAGATTTGATCGTCGTTTAACAAAGAAACATTTTCGGAAAATGATTTTTTAGAAACAGGATCCTCCCACTCCGATATTCTTTAGGGCACGAATCCTACAATTCCGTCTCAAAATTCAAGCCCTGTAATGTATATTAATAATGTTATATAAAAAATGTAGTTTAAACATTAAAATATTCTACTTATTTGTACAATGAAATGCTGATAATTACTATTGGATTTGGATACGGTATTGACTATATTGATAATTGCTAATAATAATTTGTACAATGAAATGCTGATAATTTGTATAACAAATTTTAACCAATTAATGTGCATATAATTGTTGAGTATTTTCACAAAGAAATACATACTTTCGTTGTATAATTTAAACACAAAATATCTACTAATATACCCATGATTAAACAGTTATTTTCTCCAAACATAGGTTTAGTTGATGCCGATTTTCTGTTTTAACTATTTAATACTGTTTTACTTTAAGTCACATTTAGTTTTATTTTAATTCAAATTACTTTGATATTTATAAGTAAAAAGAAAATTACTTTTAATTTTTAATATTTATAATTAAAAAAATTACTTTTAATTTTAAATATTTATAATGAAGTTACAAAAATAATTGGATGTGCCAATCGCAAAACTTTCTTCTATCTCATACATCTTAATATTTCAAAAAGTAGTTCCAAATGTTAATACTTAAATATTATACCAACTTTGATTTTGATCTAAAATTTCTGCTCCAGTCAATTAATCAGAATAAGAATAAGTTAATCTCGATCATGATATTTATTAAAATCAATAATTTTTTCGTTATTCTGTTGTACATCAGCTGTTTGTGAATAACCAGCTTAGTAGGATGCGAAGTTCCCTTCGTTTCACGAGCCGCCAATATACAATAAAAAAAAAAAAAAAAAAAATCGAGAAAATTTTACAAAAATCGCTGTTACAGTGCCACCTTATGGTGGAATATTTCCAAATTCAAGGAGAAACTGCTGGCCGTAGCCAAAAATATACACAAAAAATTGGTTCAATTCTATGCTTAGCTTCATACACTTTTCGATGGTACAATAATAAAAATGGCACAAAAAATCGTAATTACAGCGCCCCCTTCCAGTGGAAATGTCTGAATCACTGGCTAATCGAATCACTCTATTTAATGCATGAAATCATAACGCTTTCTTTCTCGGATATTAGAATCAGCGGATACACTGGTTATAATTCGATTAAACAGCGTTTACTACATTAGAATTACAAAACTTAAAATGCATCAATGAAATAGCACAAAACCATGTTAGATTTATAAGCTTTTAAAAAAATCGTAGACAAATTTTAAAAGATGGAATAACACAGTACAACAATCATTTTTTGTATCGAAAATCATCGGGTAGTTCATCGGAAAATATCTGGTGGTTGCAATCCAATTTCTCAGCCAAAAATACACCGGGTTTCACTCCAAGACAATTCTGAATTCTTGTTTAACCCTTTGAGGGGCGGCGGTATATTTATGAAACCACATACTTTTAATTCCAAAACACCACAATGGCACCAGAATTTTAATGAAAAATTTTTAGGTTTATTATATATGTGAAATGTAGCTAACAAATAAACCACAACGGTTCTTTTATTTTCAAGGCGGGATTCGCGCCCAGAATTTTGAAATCCCGCTAAAGGGGTATCGTGGACGGGAGCCTCCCGTCCAAAAAATGCTCTTTCTTATTTAATTTTTTTTTTTTTTTTTTTTTTTTTGTAAATTCCGGTGTCATTCATTTATTTCAGCATTTTAGGAATGAAAATGCTTTACCCTGAAAGGGTTAATAATGAAGCAGTTTCAGCGAAATTTTCAATAGACTTACCTTGCTTTGTGTTAATGTAATAATATCGCAAGAATGGTGGAATTTATAATTATCCACATCCAAACAGTGCTGAATTAGTACTCTGTATTTTGGTTTGTAGTTAACATATTAAGTACGATATAGTTGACTGAATTACTGGGCACTACCAGCACTTTAAGTGACATCGAATTCTGCATAAAAGGAAAGCAATGTAAATTTATTGAAAATTTCGTTAACATATCTTCAATAGCGTTACCGACCTCAAAGAATATTTGGGTTCAACTTGAAGTCTTATCTATACTAGGGATGCAGCGGATATTGATTTTACCGGATATCCGAAGCTCCTTTGCCTGCCGGATTCGGATATCCGGCACTAGATTTTCTTTTAGTTATATGATGAATTATTTCTTTATATAACGCCATCTCAGAACAATAAATTAAAAACATGTTTCACACATCATTAAAAATTTTTAAATGTATTGAAATATAATTTACAAAAACTGTATCTCTTTTAATATTCAGGGCTTGAAATTCAAGTTTTCCCAGGAGGGGAGATTCCTACCCAACATTTATAAATGCAGGGGAGTTGAACTGTTAGAAAGGAAAAAAATCTTTAAACCCTGTTATTTTTTATGTGTCACTTAAAGAATTACTTTATACAGACATGACAAAATACCATTGAAATAATTTAAATTAAGAACTCAAGATAATTATCTAAAATTTTTATTTTATTAAAGCAAAGGAACAGAATCAAGCTTTATATATACCATGTCTATTTTTTCAACTTTCACCTAATGTTATGGGCAATTAACAATTGGGTTGCAAAATGAATTTCTTAATTTAGATTTTATTCCATTTTGCATGTTTCAGCCTCTTTCACAAATTATACTTTTGACAAACAGCACAGAGCAACTTTTATAACTTCTGAAATGATTGGAAACACATGGTTATGCTCTGGTAAAAAAATTTAGAAAACTTTGCAAAATCTGATGTGCATTCATTTTTAACTTACTTGCACAAATAATGCATATGCGGTTAGTGGTTGTATTGTCAATATCCTACGATGATTGTATGTCACTTCTGAACAAAAGTGCTTTATTATATCCTTAATGGAATTATGTCAGAACCGTAATCCCTGGTATTTTCGTTAATTGAACTATGTTCCATGCATTGGAATTTTAAATCCATATCCAAAGTTTGAAAAGGGAATAGTCAATTGATTTCTTCTGTTACACGAGAAAAGGTTGATTTTAAAAACAATGTCCTAATTTCTGTGAACTGCGAGAATCAATTAGTTTGCTGTTTCTAAATATGATTTCTTTTTAAGTTCATCAGTTTGTTTTTTTTTTCATGTGCATCACAAGTGTAACCTCATTTTGTTTAGTGCTGATTATTGGCCAATTTGGTAGAGTTCAGTCTTCAGTGGCCGTTACTGCCCTTTTAGTTATTTCCTACTTTGGGTACACAGTAAAAACATTGCAAAATACGTAAATCAGTCGTAGAAAAAAATATCGCTGCTTTCGTCAATCATGGTGAAAATAAATTAAAAAAATTGTCAACTGGTCGCGAGAAATAAACTGAAGTTCGTGGGAAATCGGCAGCGGGAAAATATCACGAGATTCGTCAATCGATCACGGAAAAATATCGTGAAATTTGCCAGTCCGTCATGAGCAAATATCGTGAAATTCCTCAGGCGTCGCAGAGAAAAAAACACGAAATTGTTCAATCGGATGCAGAAAAACAATCGTTACTTTCATCAGTATGTCGCAAGAACAAAGAAGGAAATTTGCCAATCGGTCATAGAATAAAATTGCCAAATTTATCAATTGATCGCGAGAAAAAAAATTATGGAATTCACCGATCGGTCTCCAGAAAAAATCGTGAAATTCGTCAGTCGGTCGTGGAGAAAAATCGCAAAATTTTTCAGTCAGATGCAGAAAAACAAACATGAATTTTATCAATTTCTTGTAAGAATGAACTGTGAAATCTGCCAACCAATAGAGGAAAATATCACGAAATTTGTCAGTCGGTTCTGAGATTTGATCGTCGTTTAACAAAGAAACATTTTCGGAAAATGATTTTTTAGAAACAGGATCCTCCCACTCCGATATTCTTTAGGGCACGAATCCTACAATTCCGTCTCAAAATTCAAGCCCTGTAATGTATATTAATAATGTTATATAAAAAATGTAGTTTAAACATTAAAATATTCTACTTATTTGTACAATGAAATGCTGATAATTACTATTGGATTTGGATACGGTATTGACTATATTGATAATTGCTAATAATAATTTGTACAATGAAATGCTGATAATTTGTATAACAAATTTTAACCAATTAATGTGCATATAATTGTTGAGTATTTTCACAAAGAAATACATACTTTCGTTGTATAATTTAAACACAAAATATCTACTAATATACCCATGATTAAACAGTTATTTTCTCCAAACATAGGTTTAGTTGATGCCGATTTTCTGTTTTAACTATTTAATACTGTTTTACTTTAAGTCACATTTAGTTTTATTTTAATTCAAATTACTTTGATATTTATAAGTAAAAAGAAAATTACTTTTAATTTTTAATATTTATAATTAAAAAAATTACTTTTAATTTTAAATATTTATAATGAAGTTACAAAAATAATTGGATGTGCCAATCGCAAAACTTTCTTCTATCTCATACATCTTAATATTTCAAAAAGTAGTTCCAAATGTTAATACTTAAATATTATACCAACTTTGATTTTGATCTAAAATTTCTGCTCCAGTCAATTAATCAGAATAAGAATAAGTTAATCTCGACCATGATATTTATTAAAATCAATAATTTTTTCGTTATTCTGTTGTACATCAGCTGTTTGTGAATAACCAGCTTAGTAGGATGCGAAGTTCCCTTCGTTTCACGAGCCGCCAATATACAATTAAAAAAAAAAAAAAAAAAAAAAATCGAGAAAATTTTACAAAAATCGCTGTTACAGTGCCACCTTATGGTGGAATATTTCCAAATTCAAGGAGAAACTGCTGGCCGTAGCCAAAAATATACACAAAAAATTGGTTCAATTCTATGCTTAGCTTCATACACTTTTCGATGGTACAATAATAAAAATGGCACAAAAAATCGTAATTACAGCGCCCCCTTCCAGTGGAAATGTTTCCATATTGAAGGAGGACGCTGATGGCCATAGCCTAAAATATACACCCAAAAATTGGTTCAATTCTAAGCCTAACTTCATACACTTTTCGATGGTACAAGAATGAAAGTGGCACAAAAATCGCTATTACAGCACCCCTTATGGCAGAATATTTCCAAATTAAAGGAGAACCTTCTGGACATAGCCAAAAACATACACAAAAAATTTTGTTCAATTCTATGCATAACTCCCTACACTTTTTGATGATGCAATAATGAAAATGGCACAAAAATCGCGATACAGTGCCCCCTTCCAGTGGAATGTTTTCATAAGGACGAGCTGGCTATAGCCAAAAACATTCACAAAAAATTTGTTTCAATTCTATGCATAATTTCATACACTTTTTCATGGTAAGATGGCGACACATGGACAGACAGACATTTTGTATAAATATGTTTTGGGATCTCTGACCCCTAAAACGTCTAAATCCATCGAAAACCGGAAATCGAAAAAATTTCAATTACAATACTTTCTTCTAGTGAAGACAGAAGAAAGTAAAAATAGGCCTGTTTAATAGTTAAACTTAAGAGAAAGAAAGAAAATTAATAGTGAAATGAGCGAAAAACTATCTGAATTTCGATTTCAATGGATTTGTTAAAGACAGAAAGTTAAAATTTAGCATGTTAGATGTTAGGTAGAAAAGAAAAATTTAAATAAAATAAGATGAAAGGAGAAAAGGAATTTAAATTTATTAAAAATAGGAGTTATAAATATATTGTGTGATTTTTAATATGAATTAGAAAGGAGAAAGTTTACTATTAATTATGACCAAAAGATCGTTAGTGGTTAATAAACATTGCATGTGAGAGATGTAAATAAATATAACTTGGTAACTTCATGGTAAAATATAAATAATAAACTTTAGACTCACCTGAACTATATCACTTTATCTTCCCTGAAAATTGCATATGTTGAACATATTTTAAATTGTGCCAAGTATTAAATTTTTCTTTTAAACGTTTATAATTGCTAATTCTGTAATATTTCATTGCAATAAATTAATTTGGCACTTTATGATAAAATTAAGAGATACATAAATTGGGACACAGGAAAATACACAAATATATTTAAATAAACAAATTCCTTTATTAAAATATTATATTTATTGAGTGGGGGGAAAGGGGGGAGAGAAGTGCACACTTATACAAATATTAATAAATCACTCATGACATACATTTTTTTTAAGAATAACATTGATACTTATTTATCAATATGGGCTAATTAACATTCACTTTTCTGAGATCAATTAATTAAATTTGTTTGAACAAGTTAATCATCATTTACGAATTTTGAAACATATATCGTAGTTGAGTCCATTATTCTGAAAATAAGTTCAAAGTCAATTTTCAGTCTTTGGATCACTGTATTTTTTGTTGTCATCCAGCATAATTTAAGAAAGATAGATTATCAGTTTATTAGCATTACGATGACAAAAAAATTATTTGTAATGGAAAGGGCGTTCATCCATAAATACGTAGAGTTAGTATTAAGAAGTAAGATTACATACCAACATCTTGTAAAATATTCAGGAAACGATTATAGTCACAATACCATTATCCAGTATTCTTCTTGTAGCACATTTTTTTTCTCTTTCCACTATAATTTTTCTAAGTGGGAATTTTCTTTCACTTAAACTCCGTGACTCCAAAGCATTTGATTGTAACTCTTCTGTAACGGTTTGACACCGCTATCTTCAACGTTATTACGAAGTTTCCGATAATCACTAATTCGTAAACATTAACTTTGTAGCACCCTTTTGATTAGGATATTTCCTTTTAAAGGTAAAATCATGAGAAATAAAAGGACCAAAGGATCTGTTTAATCCAATGGTAGAAAAAATTATTTTGCGGAGCGACTCCATGCCCTTCTTGGCACGTCGCCGTCCAAAGCCCAAGAGAGGGAGATGACGCTATCAACGAACGTGCGTTCGCGCCAAAGATGCTGATTGGTTGATTTTAAAATCGATACCACACAGAGTAATAGAAGTGTTTGAATAAAATAACGTTAAGTGCTAAATTTGTATTTTAGATTTGAAAATTATTATCAAAATATTCTATTACGGTAGAATGTATTAATTTTAAGATTTATTATTTTATTATTGATGATTTTTGACGATCTTTTATGGCGATTAAATTAAAATTGTTTTTAAGTGAAATTTAACTGAAAAACGAACTTAACGAAAATTAATGAATATTTAAAGGTAGAATTTAAATTTTGAAAGTAAAGATTTTTTTGATTTAATTTAAATATTTTAAAATAGTTTTTTAAATTAATTTTAATTGGAAAGGATGTTATTACATAACATTTACCTAATGTTAAGTGAGATTCCGGGATATGTAAATTGAAGCGAAAATTCGAAAAGAAATATTTAAATCTGATCGAAACAAATTCAATTCACATTCCCCGAAATCACACTATGGCCGTTAAAAGTATAGTGGCTAAGTAGTACGCGTCGTCACTTGATTAAATTAACTAGAAGATAATAAACTCTTAAATAAATAAATAAATGAATGGTAGTTACTCATCCCTTGAAATGTTTTAGATATGGAAACATAACATAAAACAATATTGCTAAACCAATCACTTTATTTATATAAAAATATACTTAATCGTGCAGGATCCTTGCAATAGATATCTGCATTTACAAAAATATATTCACATTGAAAATAATTTAACATAGACTTTTCTTGAAACATCAATGCATATTATTAATAGTAGTAAAATTAAATAGATGATTATTTTTCAATATTGAATTACGGACGAATAATATGATGGTGTAATGGTGATGAATCAGTCTGAAAGTTTTTCAATCCATATTATTTGTGAGAAATTGTCATTAGAGTTCAAGAAATCGATCAAAAAATTATATTATGATAAAATGTTATTAATGACTCCAAAAACACTTGAAGGACATTAATGTGATAGTAGGAGAGCTGTTGAACATTTTTGAGTAGGTATTTGAGGCACCCTGAAAATTTGTGCAGCACTTCTTTTGTAATGCCTGAATACAAAATTGAATGTCTGGCTGAAGGATCGTGGCCCAAAACCTGTGCCAGACACGTGTCAAGTGCCATTTTTTGACACTACCCCAAAAAAGTATTTGAGGCACGCTGAGATTGAAACAGAATAATATTTATACTTAGAAAAAAATATTTTGAAAATGACAGACACTTTAGTCGGCCCAAACATTGTGCCAGACACGTGTCAAGTGCCATTTTTTGACTACCCAAAAAAGGTATTTGAGGCACACTGAGATTGAGGCACAATAATATTTATGCTTAGAAAAAAATATTTTGAAAATGACAGACACTTTAGTCGGCACAAAAACTGTGCCAGACACGTGTCAAGTGCCATTTTTTGTCTGGCACAGGTTTTGGGCCACGATCTTTCAGCCAGACATTCGATTTTGTATTCAGGCATTACAAAAGAAGTGTTGCACAAATTTTCAGGGTGCCTCAAATACCTTCCCTAAAATGTTTAACAGCTCTTGGACTATGATGATATCAAAAATTATTAAAAAGCAGAAAAACCAACGTTTAAAATGCACAAATAATATATGAAAAGCAGCAAACAGCTGTTTCGAATCTACTAGCGAGATTCTTCTTCAGTGCAAAAGGAACAACGTGCTAGAAAAAGCAAGGCTGAGCAAAATCATAGACAGAGACGCGCTCAGCCTTGCTTTTTCTAGCACGCTGTTCCTTTTGCACTGAAGAAGAATCTCGCTAGTAGATTCGAAACAGCTGTTTGCTGCTTTTCATATATTATTTGTGCATTTTAAACGTTGGTTTTTCTGCTTTTTAATATTGTTGCACAAAGGCTTTATTTGCTATTTTTATATGATGATATCGAAACTTGATGCTAAGCCGAATAATGAGATCCATCATGCGAGTTCAAGTTCATTCGAAGTTAAGTGGTGATTGGAAATTACAAGTAAATTCTATGAATCATTATGAAAGGTGAAAGAGGCAGGAAAGTACTGTTGGAATTTGGAAATGCTTACGTCGGGCTCAAACTATCAAAATCTATTTACGTCGGGTAGTTGGGAATCAAGATGCTCACACTAGAAATCACCATCAGTATTCCTGAAATTTCATGCAGGATGAAAATTCATTTTTTTTAAGTGATTTAGAGATATTCAGGAGAAATGAAGTCTACGAAGGTAATTCTGGGAGTTTCACAAAAATAAAGATTTTTTTGTAAAAACTGTTGAAGAATATATTTAATTGATTTTCATCTTGAATTAAACGTTATTAATGGGATACAGCTGCTCGTTGGGCCAAGGGGCCCAACGGCAAAAATTCCGTATCAGAAAAACAATGTTCTCTCTACCGATAAAAATAACGAGCTGAATCTTTTTTTGAAACGCCTGCCGAAAATCGGGAGAACGATGTCGGCGGAATAGCCAATCAGAAAACTCCAAAGGTCGGAATATCGATAATGAATCGATGGAAAATGTTTTAGCGGCGGAATAATCACCGTGGAATGGCAACACTCTAACGAGAAGGAAAAAAAAGGAATGTTCGCTTCGTGGGAGTTCTTGTGACGTCAAAAGGAATTTCCTGCCTGTTCTGAGATAAGAGAGAGCTACTTCTTAAAAGTTTGCTTCTTTTGGGTTGCGAAGTGAATGAAAAGCAATAAAAATAAGGGAAAGTGTAGGAGTTATAATTTCGTTTCTCTGGCAAACGATTTCAGCAATTGTTATGAAAGTTTATCAGAGAAATGGAAAAAGATAATAGAATACAATAAATGTAATTTTAAATGAAATAATTAAGAATGAAGATTTAGGATTTAATATTTAAAACTTAGTAAAATTTGCTGTCAAATTGAAAAATGGTAAATGGAGGTAGTTTATTAAAAATAACAAAGTATACAAAATTAAATTTATGTAAATTTAAGAAGGGGGAATGTTATGTAAAGCTTTTACAACATAACATTTTATCTCCGCTGCATACAAAAAAAAAGAGCAAAAAAAATGTTTAGTCAACGGTTATTTAAAACCAAAAGTATTGCAAACATTTTTTAAAAATTGAAACGAGGAAATCATGTGATTTGCACAATAAATATAACCTCACAAAAAGAGAAATTAAAATTTTAAATTATAGCTGCAGAAGTTTTAAAATCGATAAAATTTGGATTTAAGAAGGAACAAGCTATAAAAACAGCACCTAAAAACATATAAAATTTAAGCATAGTGCATAAAATACAACTTATATATAGTACATAACAGTGACGGTGTGAATCAACATATATTAAATGTTAATGAAATGTATTACGTAATAAAACTATAGGTACAAACAGTTATTTCTCTGCAAAACACAAAACATTTCAACAGATGCAGGATATACATATTTTAGGGGTGAGTTGTGAAATAGAACACGAAAATCTATGACTCTCATGTGCAGATGACCAGTGTACAAATAAAAGAAAATAAAAATGAACCAAAAAAATAGTCAACAATTTTACCAATATTTCATAACTGACAGTAGCATAACAGTATTTCTGTGTCAACCATAGTACTATAGAAAAGGTTTCATAATGTTTTACCACATAAATATAAAAAAATATATATATTGAAATTTGTAGCTTCTGTTCCAAGTAAAAATAATATCATTGGTATTATAAGACATCAGTTTTTTACTTATATTAATAACACAATTAAAGTTAAATTGTCATACATCAGTGCAAAATAAAAATTATAAATTCCAAGGAATTTCTGAAGCCTTCAAAAAAGTATTGGATGCAAAAGAATATTTAGGACATCAAAAGGTAAGTTTATCTGTTATAAATCTCTTAAATTTTTTCAGAAAAATACAGAGAAAATTTTATTTTATTTTATTTTATTTGTGTATAAATTCTGCTAAGCTAATAGATGATTCTTATATTAAGAGCATGAAACATTCTCACAAAATAACTTAATAGCAATAGTAATGTTGATTTTGTATCAAATATTGATTAACATATGCAGATATCAAAATTTTCAATTTATTTATGACCTTTTTATTTTAAATAATTTTATTTATTTTTTAATAATTCATTGAATATCAAATGTTTAAGCGCTAAGTGCCGAGGACTATACAAAACGTAAGAAAAAATTCCTATGATGTAATTTAAGCAATGTGTTTGTCACCAAAGCACGTAGAGAAGTTTCTCCATAGTATTGGTGACACACAATGCCCTATAAAGACTACCGATTTCCAATATGTGTTTACACATATTTTTCATATGTTTTCTACATATGTTATCATTTATATTTTTATATGTATACATATTACTCACTCATTCCATTCATACAATGTGTGTTAAGAAAAATAACCAAATGTACACAAAAAGAAAAAATTTGATCAGAAATATTAATTAATGTGACACCGGTAGACACCAAAAAAAATTATTTTCTACCCAATTCATAGTAACTAACAAGTAGTCCGTACTAACTACAAACCGAAAGAATTTACCTAACTGGATAAGTTAGCCTGGGAGAGAATAAAAAAGAAATAGAAAGAAATTGAAATCAAGGTGAGTCTTTATACTTATTTCTTATTTTTATATATCTCATTTTGTTTATTTATTTTTTCATTTCATATTTCTTTTTATTTTTATTTCATTTCTTTTTATCATTTTCTTATTTTTTTATATATCATTTTTCTTTAATTTGTATAATAGGTTAGATTTATAGTTATAGGGTACCCTTTTTAAATTAATAAAATTTTAATGTTTGATATCCTCAGCGAGAAGTTAAATAATTCTCACAGTGCGAAAAAATCTATTATAAATTGAAATAACATAGAACAGTTTAAATTTTGACTATAGCATAAAAGGCCATTATTGTAAAAATGGGTGGTATCTTATCAGAGTTTATAAATTATCGCACGAGACGAACCGGAGGGGGGAAAGAAAGCTATTTTCTTTTGTGATCCGACCCCAATGGAAGCCGGCAAGTAAGAAAAATACTTTGATCTCCGAGCAAATACCAAAATAATAAAATAAAATGGACTGCTCTATGATAAATATAATCTACTGACAAAATAAGAAATTACAAATTTATCTATTGAGTACAGAAAAATGCGCGTAGAGCATCACAACTGTCTGAGAACCAAAATTGGCTAATCTCAAGAGCAAGATCTTGTTAACTTGTCTCCGTAACAGTTGGAAGTCCCACATTCTTCCAAATAAAATGAAAAAAATATATATATCTGGCTGGTAGACCTGTACACCATTTACGGCGATTTTTGGGTCTATGCACAGGAAAATCGACAGAAACCTTGGGTAACAGCTCTAACCAGTGAAAGTATCAGAGATAACCAAAGATACCTTTAAACATAGGGGGGGGGGGGTGTAAATTAAATGCTATAGTATGTACAAAAAAATATTTTAAGGGGTATAAAAAGCACTGTAGAATTGGGAATGCTATGAGATAATTATCAATTTCTAAAATCTAACAGGAGAATAAATTTCATGTCTAGCAACATATAAAATTGTATTTATAATAGAATGTTATTGGTATAAATAATTTCTTTATTTAATAATTCTCAAATTATTGATCAGATTGTTTTTTTTTTTTTTAAATAGCTTATTTGCAATTTAAAAGAGTCAAAAATTTATTATTATGATTATTATTATATATATTTTTTTTATTTTTCGATACACTTGAAAGGTAATTATTTCTAAGTGAGCAATATGATTATATATTTAAAAACCAATTCTAGGTGAATGTCAAGTAGAACAACTCAGCAAATAGTACCAATAGACCACAATGTACCATGTACGCCTAGCACACTGTTGCGTTGCCCGCAGTGCATGGAATACCGATACTAATCGACTAAATTAACCCACAATGAAAACATTAAAAAATGACAGTAATAAAAAAAATCTGTGAAGACTGGCATTAAGATGCCGTATCAGACAGCAAGTAATAGAGTTCACAATGCGCTGATGAACTCCGATAGTCACTGCATGGTATGTACATGTAATACTACTTAATATTTCAATGAGATATGGAAGTTAATAATGAATAAAAATTTTGAATCTTGATAATCGTAAAAAAAAACAAAAAAAAACATTGCAATTGAATAAATAATAAAAAAAAATATTTGAGTCAAAAATTATGAGTTTCTTAAAATTATTCAACAATAATAAGTATAAAACATAATTGTATGACATAAACTTGTCAAACTTTATAATATTTAAATATAATAAATCATTGATATTAAATTTTTATATAATTATTTTAAAAATTTCATTAATGCATTATAGCATAAAATTATTTAGATTTCATAATATTAAAAATGTCACTATATTTCTATAAATAACATCACTTTTAATTTTTATAAAAACATTATAACACTGTGAAATAAATTGTTTAAAAGAAAACCGTCACAGAAAATTGTATCATCTAAATTTAAAAGGAAGTATTTATCAGAATTTTATCTTGTATATCAAATAAACATAAAATTTCAATTTTATCAATAATATAATAATATAAATTATGTGTTTGATATAAAATATTGTCAAATTCAAAAAGAATTGCACATACCATGTAAAATAATAAAAATTGTATTTTTAAAATATTATATGTGGTATACAAAAATATATATAAATCAAATTTATCTGCACATGAGAGAGAAAACGTAGAAATTAAAAAAAATGTTGAAGTAATTGAAATTTTTAATGTTTATGTACTTGAAAAACATAATTTTTAACGAAGTTAATTGCAAAAAGAATCATAATAAAGCCTTATAAGAATATTTTAAAAGTCATCTATTTATAAAAAAATATTTATTTAATAATTTATTTATAGGAGTTTATAACAGAGAGAAAAAATATGCAAAAAGTTTTAAAATGTTAAAAGTTTGAAAGCGAAATCGCTAAATTTTTACGTCATCGTAAATGCTTACTAGAGAAAAGAAAGAAAAAATTATTGAAAAACCATGATGCAATAATACCAGAAACGATCTCTGAAGTCGCGGCGCCATTAATGTTAGGTAGGGAAAAAAAATTAAATAAAATAAGATGAAAGGAGAAAAGGAATTTAAATTTATTAAAAATAGGAGTTATAAATATATTGTGTGATTTTTAATATGAATTAGAAAGGAGAAAGTTTACTATTAATTATGATCAAAAGATCGTTAGAGGTTAATAAACATTACATGTGAGAGATGTAAATAAATATAACTTGGTAACTTCATGGTAAAATATAAATAATAAACTTTAGACTCACCTGAACTATATCATTTCATCTTGCCTGAAAATTGCATATGTTGAACATATTTTAAATTGTGCCAAGTATTAAATTTTTTCTTTTAAACGTTTATAATTGCTAATTCTGTAATATGTCATTGCAATAAATTAATTTGGCACTTTATGATAAAATTAAGAGATACATAAATTGAGACACAGGAAAATACACAAATATATTTAAATAAACAAATTCCTTTATTAAAATATTATATTTATTGAGTGGGGGGAAAGGGG
Organism: Maratus speciosus; assembly: GCA_963932465.1. Taxonomy (NCBI): domain Eukaryota; kingdom Metazoa; phylum Arthropoda; class Arachnida; order Araneae; family Salticidae; genus Maratus; species Maratus speciosus. The sequence continues at coordinate 75,431,828 of OZ010796.1, read as the reverse complement.
GGAGAGAAGTGCACACTTATACAAATATTAATAAATCACTCATGACATACATTTTTTTAAGAATAACATTGATACTTATTTATCAATATGGGCTAATTAACATTCACTTTTCTGAGATCAATTAATTAAATTTGTTTGAACAAGTTAATCATCATTTACGAATTTTGAAACATCGGGATTCGTAGTTGAGTCCATTATTCTGAAAATAAGTTCAAAGTCAATTTTCAGTCTTTGGATCACTGTATTTTTTGTTGTCATCCAGCATAATTTAAGAAAGATAGATTATCAGTTTATTAGCCTTACGATGACAAAAAAATTATTTGTAATGGAAAGGGCGTTCATCCATAAATACGTAGAGTTAGTATTAAGAAGTAAGATTACATACCAACATCTTGTAAAATATTCAGGAAACGATTATAGTCACAATACCATTATCCAGTATTCTTCTTGTAGCACATTTTTTTTTCTCTTTCCACTATAATTTTTCTAAGTGGGAATTTTCTTTCACTTAAACTCCATGACTCCAAAGCATTTGATTGTAACTCTTCTGTAACGGTTTGACACCGCTATCTTCAACGTTATTACGAAGTTTCCGATAATCACTAATTCGTAGACATTAACTTTGTAGCACCCTTTTGATTAGGATATTTCCTTTTAAAGGTAAAATCATGAGAAATAAAAAGAACAAAAGCGAAATTTGACTTTCCATAAGACTTTTAGCATTAGTGTGAAATCCGGCAATTTCATTGGCTATCGGTGAACCGAACTTCTTTCCCTGAAGGGAGAAAATGCTTTTTTTCGAGTAACTGCGCTGCTACTCATTTCATCAATTGTATTTCTTGATAATAATAACGTGATGCATTAAAAAAAGCGTATATATTTCCCATACTGAACGCAAAATCAATTGTTATACAATTAATAACATAATATATAATTAATTATTAAATTTGATTTAATTTTCTAGTAAGAAAATTATCAACAGCTCTAAAACAACATTTATAGCATCGATTTGAAGACCGGGTTCTAAATGCTAAAAAATAAACTCCAACTAATAATTTACTGGACTTACTCTTTATTTAAAAGCATCGTTAGGTGGTTCAGTTAAAGAACAATGGGAGAGAGAGACCCCCATAGATACATAGGGCGCCGAAGCGCCTATTCTTTTTAGATAACTTTACATCTCAAAAGCTGAAAACCGAAGTGTAGTTTTTGCAAGAAGTCAAGAAATCTTGGCGTTGCACAGAATCGCCAATTTACAACTTTTGGTGACTGCGCGAAAATGAACAAAGGGTCTTGGCGATAAACATTACCGCAAAAATGTGGTGATACAATCGGACGGGGGAGGCCGGGATTGCAAGCAAGCGATTCTAATACGATGAGAAATGCGTCAGAAAAGCGAAACTTGTTTATACAACAGATCTTACAAAGAAGACCGCTGCCTGAGAAAAATGTTGGAAATCAGGCATCTGGCTTTTAGCTCGACCACAAGACACGATAAATACATGCTTCCCATAAGATCTGTTCATTTTTCTTTTTAATTGTTAATACATATGCAACGTTCACGTATTAGTAGAGATAAAAATTCTTATCAATGTGGCGCGCAAAAATCCGATGGAATTAAATGCAGACCTTGATACTAGCAGATGTGCCATTTAATTCTTATTTATTTCTTTGCACTGGGAGCGGTAGCTGACAGATACGGAAAAGAAAAAAAAGGAATGAATCTTTGCGGCTGGAAATAAAGATGTTTTTTAAAAAAAAAAAAAAAAAACCCTTTTAATAAAAGCTGAATGGTTTTGAGAAATGAATTTAATTACATATTTCAGCATAAGAAAGAGGGGGGGAGGATAATGTGATTTTAAAAGTAAAAATTATGTTTTAAATTAATTTTGAATAAAAATTATAGGTATGGGACAGAAACGCTGTCACATAACTCACCCCGACCACAGAAGAAAGCTGAAACGTGTACGTTGCAGCTTTATATCTACTTAAAATCCTTTGTCCACCTTCGCACATACAGAGTATACAATCTACATAGAAATATAAAAAAATTTTGTATCCAATAACAGAAAAATGTTTGAACCTGTTTTTCTAAAATGCTATTAGAGCATCATTTCCAGTAATTTAAGTAATAAAATAAAAAGGTAGTATATAAACATATTTGCTTGCTTTCAAATAATTCAAAATAATAATATTTATTCATGACTGAGCGCTCATATTTAAAACAAATCTTATATATCAATTCAATATACCACAAGAGAAAAAAATGTGCCACATTTGACGAAGAGTTAGGATCCTATGCTTTTTATGTGGCTCTATATTTGTGGCGCTGGTACCAGCTTTTTTGTTGTGTCATGATTCCAAAGAGAAGCATTTACATTAGACATATTTTATAACTTCTCACAATGTGATCTTACAATGAGATCATAATTTCATACGAAATGCAAGCAAATTAAAACAAAACACACCAATAAGAACTTTTTTTAAAAAAAATTGGAACACAGAAAAGTATTGTATGTATATATATAAAATAAAAGTTAAAATGTACTGTATTACAATAAAGATGAATCGTATATGAAAAGAAAAATTTATGCACAAGGCACAGGACTACCAAAAAGGGGTGCATGTAGCACGCTGGCAAACAGGTGTAGCCCTAAATCTTGTGGAGACCACAAGTTTTATGGCGTCAGCTTAGGGCTTCTGCCTTAGATAATAAGGGTATATATTTTTTTATACCTGCACTATAACTAAGTTCCCGCTGTAACAAGAAGTCAAAGTGTAATATAAGTTAGTATTTGATAAATTTACACACTCTAGTCCTGTATTTCTGTGTATTAATTAAAATTTCCCATCTTGTGTTCAAGATTCTGCATGATATGAAGTGCCTGTGTACTCACTAGAGTTATTTTCTCTTACACTTGGCAAGAATATGAAAAAAAGGTAAGAAAAATATATCTAAATGTTATATAATGTAACAAGATACCTTACTCGATCTGCCACTTTCAAGTGAGAAGTATCTAAGCAAAGTGTTAAAATGTAACATGTTTAAAATAAACAAATTCGAAATGTATGTGTAGTTTAGTATGTCATGTGACGGATAACTCCTTGTAACTTTAAAATCTTTGTACATAGACAAAGTGATGTTGTCATTGATATATTATGACATTATGCAAACACAAAAAAAAAACTGTTAAAAAGAAGTATTTTAATATTGAAACATGGTGTAAGATTTACAAGATAGGAAAGTAAAGGAGAAACTGTATGTGTGTGGAGGGCGGGGGAGAAAAAAAAAACTCCCAAACTCATGAACTACTTGTAATGCAACACATGAACAAAAGTGTACGCAAGCATACACAACGTGTAACACATGAAAACAAGTAAACACATGTAACACATGTAACACAAGTAAACACATGAACAAATTGTATAATATCACATGAACTCTATGTATTAATGTCTGAATGAACTAATATTGTAATGTAATTGCCAACAAAATAAACAGACAGTATATGTGTAATAACCCAAGACACTTACAACGAGTGAGATTCAATTACATAATTAATGAGTTATCATCAAAATGTAGTGAATAAGGGTTAAAAAACAAATGAACCACTTGTAATGTGTGTGTAAACCCTGGTTAAACTCTAAACCAACCAGTGTGTATTACTCAATGAACTACTTGTAAGAAAAAAAAAAAAAAAGAAATACTGCCGAATAAATCGTTAGCAAAGTACAATGTGTAAAATCAAATGAACAAAATATGTAAATCAACACATGAACTAGTGTAATGTATGTATATGGATGCAAAAAAATGTATTCAAAATAAGCAAATGTTGTGCAACATAAACAAATATGCAACACATGAACTGCTTGTAAAAATGACTTAATGGTTAACTAAGGGGTAAAATTAAAATAAAGTTGTATCTGCGCAAGTTATTACTGTATTAAGGTAACAAAAGTGTGTATAAAATGCAGAAGTGCCCAGTAGATTGCATAATTCTACGCTGAAAATGTAGAAGTTATGCCAAACCAAACATGTTCCAAGTAAAAGAATGAAAGAGAAAGTAAAAATGCATAGAAAAAAAAGCTAAATTCTTCATGTCATATGAGTGTATGTATCCGTCACAAGACAACGTGAGACTTTCACTCACTAATTAAAAAAATTTCAAATGTGAGAAAATGTCAAAGATTTAGTTTAATGACTCTATTTGAATAGCGTTAAAAAAAAAATAACTAAAGTGTACATAACAGCTAGCATTATGCCTTTGACTAAATTTTTCGAAAAAAAAAACAACATGTAAGGATATCAAATGTCATGTCAGATAAAATAAAATTACCTTATGTTATAAATAAAAATAGCAACAAGTCACCATCTTTGTGTAAACAATGAAATTAAACAGTAGATTAACTGTATGTGTAAAAATGTACAGCCAATTAATTATCTGCTGTATAAAAATTTTAGATGTATGTGCAAACCCTGTACAATAGTTAAATTGTGTCATAATTTCTGCAAAACTTTTAAACACATCAACCAAAAACATCCTATCAAGTGTATTAAAAAATTTATAAATTGTATCTTACTTCGTGTAGTGTAAAAAGAGACCTTACTTGATATGCCACCTACAAGCAAGGAGTCTATAACAAAAGTGTTAAAAAAAAAAACTGTTACAGGTTAATTGCCGCAAAATGAATGTGTCAAGTAAAAATGTCATGTGAAGGATAATTTCATGTAAATCTAAAAATAAAATCTGTTAATTAAGAAAGTGATGGTATCATTAGTAAGTTATGACATTACCCAAACTGAAAAAAAAATTAGTATTTAGAGGGTAAGAGAAAAAAAGAAATCTGTATTGTAAAACGAAAACCTGACCTAAGATGTAGAAGTAAAAAAAAAAAAAACAACGGTACGTGTGTACAAACACAAAACTCCAAAATCATTCTTGTGAATGTGATATCAATTACAAAATTAATGAATTAATATCATTAGATTATATAATGATACAGAGTTTTGCTTGACACCATGAACTAAGTGTATGAACAAAGTGTATTTTCACATGAACTAAAATTGTGTAAATATACCCATGAACTAAAATAAACTCACATGAACTAAATGTAATCTCACATGAACAAAATTGTGTAATTATTCTCATGAACTAATGTGTGTTTTCACGTGAACTAAATTGTGTAACAAATCTCATGAACTAATGTGTGATTCCACATGAACTAATTGTGTAAATAATCTTATGAACTAATGTGTGATTTCACATGAACTAAATTGTGTAAATAATCTCATGAACTAATGTGTGATTTCACATGAACTAAATTGTGTATCTATCTAAAACTCAAGTGCAGCACATGAACTAATGTTGTCAAAAAAAATAAAAAAAATGTACCGCCAATTTTTAAAATAAATATTAAATAAGAGACAAAATAGAAAATGTTATTAAATTATATTGTGAAGATGTAAATTCCAAAACCAAAACTGAATGTAAAGAGTGCAATGTGATGTTTCCATCACTTGTATCTATCAAATTACCAAAATAGAAAAAATATTTAAAATCATTTAAGTGTAACTGGTGCAAAAAAAAAAGAAGACACATCTGTACAGTGTTTGTGTGTACACCTGTACTACCAAAACCTTTACAAGCGAGAATAAAAAAAAAACTGATGACCTGCATCAATGTATTTTACTCTCCCATACAATCTTTTAATCATCCGACCATTCCTGCAGTAATAATCGAATGAGAAAAAGGTATACCTAACAGTACACACATAATTTCTAAAAAAATATCTATTTAAATTTGCAGTTAAGTGTTACCTGTAAAATAAAATATCACTAATGCCATATGGTGAATTATTAAGATGTACATAACTGTCTAACACAGTGAAATGTTTTTTTTTTTTTTTTTTTTTTTTTTTTTTTTTTTTTTTTTTTTAATTAACTTTCTTTTTAAAGAATCCTTCACAATACAAAATGCAGCAAGAGAAAAAAAAAATTATCTTGTAAAGAGGTCTTTTTTTTTTTTATCTATCTATATAAAAAAAATGTGTTCAATGAAATGAATTGCAATTGTCTAAGGTTTCTCGTTGCTCTTTTATATATCTCTTTACAGTAGGACATCTATGTGAGAAAGCTGTATGGAAAACGTTAAATTTTGTGTTGTTTACCTCATTACATCTAATGCAATTAATGCATTTTGGGCTGTTTGAACAATGGGGATCTTTATGTGATAAGGCACATACAGGACACCTAATTTTATCTGTGCATGATTTTGCCTGATGAAGAAGATTTTGACATGTAAAACATCTTTTTACCGAAACGTATCTTTTTACAGGGTAACCAGTAGACTGAATTTTGATTTCGCCATGAATAATTAATCTTTTAGCTATCTTTGGGGGCATTAGAAATATCCAATTAAATAACTCAACATATTTCATCTTATATTTTTGTTGAAATTGAATAGAAGGTGTGGATATACCAGATAAGTCAGAAATTGCCAAAAGAATATCAGGAATATTAAAATTTTCTGGCAACTGACAAATTATAACTGAAATTGGCTTCAAATCATGCCTAAAAGGGGACGAAAAGTTATTATTTATAGGAGAAGTGGTAACATCTTGTTGTGGGCATTTCAAATCAGAAATAATATTTGAGTTATGCTGCAAGGAATTTTCAGTCAGACTGTTGATTTCACAATTATCTATTTGTGTTGTTTCAATCCGCTTAGGTGATAGTATTTCGCTGTATGCCTCGGATGTGCTTTGATAAAACGTCTCATTAATTTCAACTTTATGTTTCTCTTTCACTGTGAGTGCGTGCAATCTTTCCAAAATTTTTGTATTAACAATTTGTAAACATTTGTTCTTATTCTGCAACCTAACATAATCATCTTTTATAACCTGAAAAAAATTACCCAACATTTGAAATTCCCATAAAAATTTCTTATGCCTAGAAGATATGTTTTCAACTGAAGTGTCATTGTTTTTACTACCAATTTGTTCCTGTAGTATAGGTAATTCTGTGTTTACCCTTTCCGCAAATCTGTTAAGTGCTTCCTCAAACATGTACGGCAGAGAACATTTTAATTCAGCTTCTAATTCTAATTCTGAATGGCTATCGGCCTGTGACATTTTTTCAAAAATGTTGGAAAAAGTAGCCAAAGAAGAATTTAAAAAAAATATCTATAAAAGATGGCACAATAATTTAAAATTTAGTTACTGTATTAGAGCAAAAAGCAAGAAAAAGAAAAAAATCAAAACAAATATTTTCTCTCCCTTTCTCTTTTTTTTTTTTTTTTTTTTTTGAATGAGCAGATTAAAAGAGAAGAAAAAAAAATTGGAAGTTCTCAAAAAAAGAAAAATTCTGTCTATTTTAAAAGTATGCAGTATCTGAAATATTCCTACAGTAAGAAAAATTTATACACCCTCAGATATTATATAGAAAACAGCACAAAATCACTGCAACATCTTCCAATAATATGCATGCAAAAATAATATTCACTTGTAAATGCTGAGTACGAGCAAAAAAAATCAATAAATAACTATCAAATAATAGCCAAGAAAATTTTATAAGGCATCTTTGGAAACGAGGGCAATAAATGTTAATATGCCTAGCCTATCACAAACACATTTTAACCAAATGACATTTTATATTCTGTATGGAAAATAATTAATCACCTAAATATCAATATAAAATAAATATGCACTGCAATACTGAATTTAAAAAAAAAAACTTACCTTTCAAAATAAAGCAAGAAAAGAGAAGACAAAAAAATTATAAGTGCCGAATAAAACATTTAAAATATAATGCTTAAATTTCGTAAGCTTCTCTGTTCATGCTAACAAATATACTGAATAGTAAGAAGTCATCATTTTATGTTTATTTTTTTTTTTACCCAAACAGCATGTAAAGGGAAAATTGATAAATCATAACGCATACCTACAGATAAAAATAAAGCAAAATAATAATAACTAATTTACTGTATGTACTACAATTAAAGTTTAAAAGAAACACTTGAATTTTCCGTGTTCATGCTTATGCAGTGAAAACTAGACACTTTTATTATTTAATTTCATATTGTTAGCTGTAGAATTTTTTGTTGTATTATTCGCACACATACGATGGTACATTTCTGTACGTTTTTGCATTTTTTTATAATTTCACGTTTTTCTTTTTTTTTTATCAGGTGCACCACTTTTACTATTGCGAATATATTGGCACTGATTTTTTTACAAGCTAAGATGGCAGAAAGCAGCAACAAACAAAAATCAATCTGATGCACATTTGATGATGAAACTGAAGCAATATTTTTTATCTCATTTATGCACAAGAAGCGAAGCACAGATTAAAAGAAAATTGTTCACATAATTTGAAATATTTTCGGACGCACTAATTCTGTTAAGATGCACTTTCTTTTCCTTTACAAAAAAATTTCACCTGATTAGAGCGTTTATTTGAGATCTGTCAACATATTTTTTTTTATTAATTTTCACTTGAAGACAACACATACTTGACGTAATAGACGTAAATCATTGACGCAACACTTGGAAAAAGAAAACTGTTGAAGGCACTTTCCTAAAAAATTGTAGCATGAGATTTTACGTACACCTTTGCCGCAATGCACGCGAACCTTTTTACTTTGTCACATTCCACACGATAAATCTGCAGGCACCGTTGAATGCATACGCACATAGGTGAAAAAAACACTAGGTCACAATATTCTGTCGAAAGGAGAAAGCAAAACGGCGACACAAACACACACAAGGCGAACCGCTGAAGTCACTTTTTTTCTATGATTAGTGACGATACAAGATCAATTCGACGACACATCTGGGGGAGGTGATGGTGACCAGGCACGAAGAAACCGCACCAACATCAGAGGGGGGGAGGAGAAGGCATACAGGCGAAACAAGAGCGGCTCGGAGATGTCCAGCTGGTGAGCGAAGAGACACTAGACTGGGTTCCATCACTGTCCGTCGGAGAAAATCGCATCCCTCCATCGAGCGCAGGATATGACGGCACACCAGGAAGGCACACTGTCCGGCATGGTTGAAAAATATCCAGTCCAAGCAATTTGAAGAAAATTATTGCAAGAGTACTTGAATGGGGTAATTGAATGATTTTAAGGGGGGGGGGGGGTGAATTTCTCTCTCTAACGTGCATTTTTTTTTTTTTTTTTAAACTAAGTTGGAGAAAAAATATAGGCGATGCACCAATATGTATATAGCATCGATTTGAAGACCGGGTTCTAAATGCTAAAAAAAAAACTCCAACTAATAATTTACTGGACTTACTCTTTATTTAAAAGCATCGTTAGGTGGTTCAGTTAAAGAACAATGGGAGAGAGAGACCCCCATAGATACATAGGGCGCCGAAGCGCCTATTCTTTTTAGATAACTTTACATCTCAAAAGCTGAAAACCGAAGTGTAGTTTTTGCAAGAAGTCAAGAAATCTTGGCGTTGCACAGAATCGCCAATTTACAACTTTTGGTGACTGCGCGAAAATGAACAAAGGGTCTTGGCGATAAACATTACCGCAAAAATGTGGTGATACAATCGGACGGGGGAGGCCGGGATTGCAAGCAAGCGATTCTAATACGATGAGAAATGCGTCAGAAAAGCGAAACTTGTTTATACAACAGATCTTACAAAGAAGACCGCTGCCTGAGAAAAATGTTGGAAATCAGGCATCTGGCTTTTAGCTCGACCACAAGACACGATAAATACATGCTTCCCATAAGATCTGTTCATTTTTCTTTTTAATTGTTAATACATATGCAACGTTCACGTATTAGTAGAGATAAAAATTCTTATCAATGTGGCGCGCAAAAATCCGATGGAATTAAATGCAGACCTTGATACTAGCAGATGTGCCATTTAATTCTTATTTATTTCTTTGCACTGGGAGCGGTAGCTGACAGATACGGAAAAGAAAAAAAAGGAATGAATCTTTGCGGCTGGAAATAAAGATGTTTTTAGAAAGAAGAAAGCAAAACCCTTTTAATAAAAGCTGAATGGTTTTGAGAAATGAATTTAATTACATATTTCAGCATAAGAAAGAGGGGGGGAGGATAATGTGATTTTAAAAGTAAAAATTATGTTTTAAATTAATTTTGAATAAAAATTATAGGTATGGGACAGAAACGCTGTCACAACATTGACTTAGTTAAATTATGGTAAAATAATGAGATTGTTATAATAAGTTGCTTATAACTTTTTTTATTTTTACTCAGATGTTTGCAATCAAAATGTTAAAATTCTAGCAGCTTAAGTAAAAATAAGTAATTGAAGTTCCATCTAGATATATAAAAATATTTTTCTATGTCAATTTAAAAGATACTATTATTGCATTTAAGTAGATATGAAGTAAAATTATAATCACAATATTAGATTTCGAATAAAAATTGTAAAACTACTGATAATAATTTAATAAATAGAGATAAAAACAAAAATCTCCATAATAATAATAATCGTTATTTTAAATATATATATTGTAATTAATAGCATAATATTTTTCATTGTTCATGTTTTGATGTATATTACATTTTTATTGCAAGATATAAAATAAAACTTTTGCGAATAATAACTATTAAATCACAGATATATATATATATATATATATATTTGTTTTTGTTGCATTTTTACTACACACTCAATTACTTAAAGTATAGTAATTTGCTGTCTTCAATGGTTAAATTATCATTCAAACATATATTATTAATGTAATTTATAAATGATAAATAATTAATTTTTAAACATGAATATTTTAATAAGAATTTAGTAGTTATGAATATACATTAATAATAAAAAAAAATTTAGAAAGCAGCTGATAAATTGATAAATATTTTTATATATGAAAGATAATACTTAATTTTGAGAAATGAACACTTTAATAAATTACTTCTGCTAATTATATATATGTATATATAACTTACTAAAGTTCCAACAAAAAATATTTTTAATGTAAGGTAAGAATACATTATTATTACATTATTGTTAAAAAATAAATTAAATGAATTTTTTAATTTAATTATTTAAATTTATTTAAAAAAACCTAATTGATTAAAAAAATTACAAAGGAGCTAGTAATAAAGATAAACTGATTTTAACTAACTGACTTAAGAAAATTGTATTTTTACACTTTAATTATTAAAGAAATTTATTTATTAGAAAAATACCCTATAAGTCATATGAGTTTTAAAATTTAATTTAATTATCAGTATAATATTTACAATAAAAAAAATATAAAGTAACCTAAGTAACAGATAAATTTAAAATGATCAGTAACATGAAAATAATTTTAATGTAAGCCTAGGAGATTTATTGTTGCATTTTAATAAATGTTTCCTTATATTATAGAAAAATAGATTAAATTAAATTTTAATTTAATTATTTAAAAAATTAGTATAATATTTACAATAAAAAAATTATAAAGTAACCTAAAATTTATTAAAATGCCCTAATATAATAATATATAATATAATAACCTAAATTCATTAAAAAAAAAGATTAAATGAATTTTTTAATTTAATTATTTAAATTTATTGTAAAAATTTACTATAATATTTATAATAAAAAAAATTATAAAGTAACCTTATTGCACTTTAATAAATGTTTAATTTAATTATTAAAAAATAGATTAAATAAATTTTTAATTTAACTATTTAAATTTATTTAAAAAAATCTAATTGACAAAAAAAAAATACAAAGGAACTGGTAATAAAGATCAACTGATTTTAACTAACTCACTTAAGAAAATATTATTATTACACTTTAATTATTAAACACATTTATTTATTAGAAAAATACTCTATAAGTCATATTAATTTTAAAATTTAATTTAATTATCTGTGTAATATTCACAATAAAAAAAAAATTTAAAATAACCTATCATAAATTAATAAAGATTTTTTTTTGTCTCAAGAATAATTAAAAAAAAAACCCCTTTAATATATTAATTCTGATAATTTTACTTTTATCTGTTACTATAGTAATAGACAAATTTAAAATGATCAGAACTTTATAAAGTTCTAACATGAAAATACTTTTAATGTAAACCTAGGAGATTTATTATTGCATTTTAATAAATGTTTACGTTAATTATTAAAAAATAGATTAAAGGATTTTTTAAATTTAATTATTTAATTTATTTTAAAAAATCTAATTGATAAAAAAAAATTATAAAGGAACTAGTAATAAAGATCGACTGATTTTAACTGACTGACTTCATAAAAATCAAAACAAAACTCTAAAAAAGGGAAAACGCCAGCGAGAGGACAGAACACGCAATTTTAGAATTACAAATGCAAAATCTTAACCAGCCCTAGTCTTAACCACTAGGCTAGATCACTCATACGTTTTTTTTTTTTTTTTTTTTTACCAAAATACCTTGTGCCGGCTTTACATAGTATTTTACTAGTATTATATTAGTAGTATTTACATAGTATTATACTTGTTTTTTCAGGGAAAGAAGTTCGGTTCAGTTTCATTGGCTATCGGTGAAGCGATAGCCAATGAAATTGCAGGATTTCGCACTAATGCTAAAAGTCTTATGGAAAGTCAAATTTCGCGGACCAAAGGATCTGTTTAATCCAATGGTAGAAAAAATTATTTTGCGGAGCGACTCCATGCCCTTCTTGGCACGTCGTCGTCCAAAGCCCAAGAGAGGGAGATGACGCTATCAACGAACGTGCGTTCGGCGCCAAAGATGCTGATTGGTTGATTTTAAAATCGATGCCACACAGAGTAATAGAAGTGTTTGAATAAAATAACGTTAAGTGATAAATTTGAATTTTAGATTTGAAAATTATTATCAAAATATTCTATTACGGTAGAATGTATTAATTTTAAGATTTATTATTTTATTATTGATAATTTTTGACGATCTTTTATGGCGATTAAATTAAAATTGTTTTTAAGTGAAATTTAACTGAAAAATGAACTTAACGAAAATTAATGAATATTTAAAGGTAGAATTTAAATTTTGAAAGTAAAGATATTTTGATTTAATTTAAATATTTTAAAATAGTTTTTTAAATTAATTTTAATTGGAAAGGATGTTATTACATAACAGTAGACATTTATAAGATCTAAATTCTTTCTAAGAACGGTTTCTAAAATATATTTAACATTTAAAAGGCTAAAATGAGCGAAAGTATTCTAAAAACTTCAGAAATTACGATTTTTATGGTATCTCAGGAAATTCAAAACCAATTTAAAAAATAATGTTAACAATTGATAGTGACAGTTCCTGTTCCGACATAAGCTATATTTTATGTTGGGGGTGGTAAACCATTAGACTTGAAGCTTGGAATATACCACGATGGTTTCTAAAAAAATAAAACTTCAAATGAAAACTAAAATGAGCATAAAAGCTTTAAATGAAAACTAAAATGAGCATAAAAGCTTCAAATTACATTCTAAATTATCATTTATTAAGAATTAATTTTAATTCTTCTCGTTAAATCAAGTCACATTTTCGCCTAATGTTGTGTAAATAATGAAGTATATTCAAACTGTGGCTTAGTTAGTAACTTTTAAATTATAGTAGTATAATTTCGTGTAATAAAAATAGGCCCACATATACCACTATTTAGACATATTTCAATTACAGTGTACTCTCGATATCTCGAACTTATATCTCAAAAACCTCGATATATCGAAAAATTATTTTTTTCCTTGATATTACATATGTATCTAATGTTAATTTTAATTCTTATCTCGAAGAGTTTTCACTCGGAACCTTATGTCGAATATTTTTCGAAGTAAAAAATCAATCAATTTCTTCTCTGCCGTTTGATAATGAGGAAGAACTGGGTCTTTCAGGACCTTTACCCAGCGCTACTGCGGCCCAGGCTAAAGATGCTGTCCACGTACTACGACGCTTCTTAGAATGCTCTGAAAACGTGGAAAACGATAACTTTCAAAAGACACGTCGCCAGACCCCGACACTTGGCTTTTTTAAGCAATTCTTTCAAATTTCATTTATGTATTCCCTAATTCTTTTCAATTTAATGTAATTATTTTCTACTATTTTAAAAATTAAAATTATCATTGCTGTATTTAGACCTAATGTGACTATAATTACATATTTATATACTTATTCTCGTCTATCATGACTCTAATTTTTATAGAATTTTTCCGTATCTTGTGTTTTACGTGAATTTTTACATTTTTTATGAGCTTGTTATCTCGAAAACTCGCTATCTCGAAAAATTTTTAGTGTCCCTTCAACTTCGAGATATCGCGAGTATACTGTATTACGCGAGCAAAGTCGCGGGTTTTGCTAGTACCTTACTTTTTTCGCTGGATAAATGGAATAAGTTTGTGTGTAAGATATAGATAGTAATTTTTATTAATTCTAAGAAAAGGTTTCAAATTTAATGTTTGTCTTTTGAAAATCCTGCGCACAGTCATGTATTTATACATCAATGCAATTTCAGCCAGTGATTCTTTCCTAATACGGAGAAAGTGATTCTTTCCTTACAGTATCTCCCCAAGAGCAAGACCTCCTGGGGAAAATTTCAAGTTACAATACGAACTAATAAACTACACTCTTTAAATTTATGTACTCCAACCCTGAAACAAATGGTTCAAAAGACACACTGATTGCAATAATCTGTAAAATCACAATCAAAAATAACTTTTTATGTTAATATCTTAAGGCTAATGTCAGACGAGCGTCTTTTTGCACGCTTTTTTCTCCCTTCCAGCAACCTTACACATGCTAACGAAGGTGTAGGGATGCTGGAAGTGAGAAAAATGCGTGCAAAAAGATGTTCGTCTGACATTAGCCTTATAGTACTGTTTTTATATTTCTTACCTTTTTCAAAGTTTTTATGCACTTAACTTTGTCTTAAAGATAACTGAGAGCAAAACCGCAAAAAGGGCGTTTGAAACTGTGAGAAATCTAGAAAGCATGTCTTTTACGTTTTTCTTTGGAATTTAAATTCCAGATACTCCATTACCGTTTCGAACATGGAACGTAGGCAGAAATGCAATTAAAAAACTGTTGTCCAGTGTATAATACTCAAACTCAAAGTATAATGTGAGGCAGGAAATGACCACTCTTTTAGTCTAAGACGTTCCGAAAATGTGACAGCTACCCTTTTTTAAAACAAAAGACCAGTTTTAACAAAACTGATGCATGTAATGTGCGTTTTCTTAGTTTTAAATACAATATTCGCTGTTTACTTGAATCACTTGTTGAGTAGAATCAGAGGTGATTCTGAATAACAAAGAAGAAAAAAATCTGAAATTCACATCAAATTTTCTGAAAAGTTACAGCAGAAGTGGGAGGGGGAGGGGGAAATCTACTCCTGGCAATAACTATGCGTTTTTTCACGATCTTTTGACAAAATGTGCGTTTTTTCGCGATCTTTTGACGAAATTTGCGGGGATTTTCGCGATCATTTGACGAAATTAGCGGTTTTTTGTGATCTTTTGACGAAATTTGTGTTTTTTCGCGATTCTTGGACAAAATTTGCATTTTTTCTGCGATTCTTTGACGCAATTTGAGTTTTTTCCGCTATCCTTTGACGAAATTTGCGATTTTTCTCCAAACGATTGTCAAAATTTATTTTTTTAGACAACCATTTGTCAAAATTCGCGATATTTTTTAATGTCCGAATTTTCGGATTGATGACCGATTTCTTTAAATTTTAGGAAAATTCGGAAAAGAATCACCCCTAAGTAGAATTCCATTCAACTAAGTCGCGGATTCCGAATAAACTAAAAAGTTTTAATATTAACTTTGGTTTGGATTCATTAAAGCGGCTATTTTAATAAACTAGTGATTCATATAAGCGGCAATCATATTAATTATTTTAGCTCTGTGAGGGGTTTTAACCCCCCCCCCCCCCCCCCCCCCTTCGCTACGCCAGTGAGTCAGCATTACCCAAGGTGGATTAAAGTGCAATCATACAAATATGAAAGGGATAAAATTATTCAATGAAAACTTTGTTTTGTCATGGTGCTTTGATGAATGGGCCACTAGAATGTCTGACGTAATCTGACGTCACGAGGATGCTTTCTCCCTCACTGGACAACCACTTGTGGGAAATCTTTGTGTTTACTACCTGTTGAGTAGTATAGATTACTTCGTATTTTTTACGTTGTTGTTTTAAAATGGTTCAATACTGTGTTGTTCCGATGTATAAATCAAACGCATTTACATCTGATATTTCATTCCACATATTTCCATTAGATAAATCGCTTAAAACACAATGGATCTCCAAAATTAAAAGAGATGAGAAACACAATATAAAAGTATCGTCTACGATGAGAGTCTGTTCAAGACATTTCTTACCTGAAGACATTATAAACTGTAAGAAAGGTTTAAGAAAACATTTACTTAAAAACGCTGTGCCCTGCATATACGATTTTACCTCTCCAAGAAAATATAAACAAAGAAGAAGGGTAACTTCGTTAAATAGATCAGATTCTGTAAGTTCAGTTTTATATCTGCGCATTACAATCCTGATACTTATTATTGTTACTTGACATTTTTTTTCGTAGTCTTACATTGAAATCAGAAAGCCAAAACGGTATGCAAACTAAGTAAAAAAAATAATTAGCATGATTGCTTCTTAATTTATGACATATACAGTATGTTGCAGTATGACATGTATAGTAAGTTATCAACATATATGTTGAAAATGTAGAAATTAATGTGAAATTCATTTTTGTTTACATGTATATATTATTTCTTATTTTCATTTTATTTGTTACATCTAACATAATTTTTTTCCCTGTATACATAATTTATAAGTCGAATAGCACGTATTAGTTACATTTTACTTAATCTGTTTTATTATTATTATTATTACTAGCCATCTTAGCTAATCAATTATTTATATTGTTAATGTTCTATTATATATATTTATTTTATGAAAAGTTCACTCTCCACAAAATATTTAATTTCAAAGAATGAATTATATTAGAATTTTTGTATTTTATGCATTAAACATTAAAATAAATGTAGAAAGATTAATACTCATATTTTGTACGAATATAAATAGCATAAACTGGCACAGCAAAGGAGGGGAAGGGCATTTTGGAGTTAAAAACCTTCCCAGAGTATTTAAAAATTGATAAGATACAAAGAAAATCCATTGTGTTAAGATGAAAATATAATGTGTAAAAACCAAAATAAAGAAAAGTATAAACAGAATACAATTTTTACCATTCAAATGTTTCAATGCTTTGTAACAGCAGCTTTTATTTCACTACAAAATTAATGAAAGTAAAAGTTAGGCGCAATAGCAGCAAACTAGAATGAATGTCACTACTATGGCTCTTTCCCCCCCCCCCACCCCCTCTCATAAGATTAAATGAAATGTACTTTTAGGAAACCTTTAAATACATAAATTCTAATTTTATTATGGTTGTTTCTGTTTTTTATTACATTAGTTTTTATGTATCATATTTACTAAACCCTACCTTTTGAACACGATGAAATTGTTCAAAATCCCTTTCAGATGATAATACTGGCTGCGCCACTTGCACATATATTGCTAATGTCTTATATTGCAAGAGGTGTGAAAGTACATCATCAGGGATGTAGTGGAGGGTATACGGTGGTATACGCCGTATACTCTCTTGATTTTTTTAAGGAACACCGTATACCCTTTGTTTCCCAAGAAAGCTATAGTATATACACTCTAGGGTATACGCTCTGTCTTGAGCGTATACCCTCTTCTTAGAGCGTATACCCTCTGTTTTTTTTACGACTACACCACTGTACATCATTTTACTCGCCACTGGCGAGTGGATCTTCTGACAGGGAGAGTAAATTTTTTGTTTGTCTCTGAAAAATTACAGGCTATAGAGCTATGCCAAAACTTTATTTTTTTCTAATTAGGTATATATTGTAATTTCAAAGTAATTGTTGGAACATTTCACTTAGATTTCCTTGTTATATCGCGCATCTTTGGAATATTTATGCTACAGAAACAGGCTAAAACAAAACAGTTTTAGATTTCTTTGCAGTTCTTTTTTTCTTTTGTTGTTATTTTTTTTTTATTTAGTCTCATTTCTTCATTAATAGACTCAGTTTTTCCGTCGGCGATTTAGTCTCACTCGTAAGAGTTTAAATAAAATATGCAAATCCTTCAATTTAAGTAATGAATGTATTTTTTATAATGTTCATTGTGTTGCCAGAAAATCTATTATTGAATATTTTGTCTTGTGTAGATTGAAGGTCTTATACATTTTTTCTCTTTGGTGTATTTTTTAGAATACTTGGAGGAACGTATAGAAGTTGCCGAAGAACGTCTGAAAGTTGTGGAAAAAGAAAACGATGTTTTGAAGAATGCAGTGGATAATCATGTTTATGAACCACAACCAAATGAAGATCAGACTTTTTCTGAACTAAAAGGAAGCAAAGTTTTGATATCTTATTATACAGGTTTTTATAATGAAAATGTTTATAATGAATTCCTAAAATTTGTCAATACTCAAAACAAGCTTTCATTCTGTTCAAAAATAAAAGCTGATAAACAAATTTTCATAGTACTCATGAGATTAGGACAGGGATTTAATAATAAAGATTTGGCAGCAAGATTTTGTATATGCTTAAAAGTCGTAGCAAATATTTTCACAAATTGGATTAATCTAATTTATTCACGACTTGGTTATTTGAGCATTTGGAAAAGTCGTGATATTATCCTTTCTTCTGCACCAGAAGAATTTAATAGAAAATTCCCTACGACAATTCTCATCTTAGATTGCACAGAATCGAAGATCCAATACTCATAAGATCAGCTGAAGCAGTCCCAATCTTACTCGGCATATAAGTCACACAATACTGTGAAAGGTCTTGTTGGATGCAGCCCTGCTGGATCCATCATAGTCCAAGAGCCGACAGCACAAAAACCTATGTTATCAAGCACAAGAAAAAAACCTTTATTTTATGGAAGAGTAGAAGTAGGGGAATCTAATGATCCATGTCTGCCGGAAGTGAAGTGGTGCATACGCCAAAAATTAACACCAACAGTGGTTGTTTCGTAGGTTTATCATTGCGTTTGTCCTACAAACAAAGGTATGAAAAGATGGAGGACTGGGAGCAGGAAAACACAATGATAAATCTACGAGTCAACCACTGGTGGTATTAATTTTTGGCTTATGCACCACTTCACTTCCGGCAGACATGGAGCATTAGAATCCCTTACTTCTACTCTTCCATAAAATAAAGGTTTTTTTCTTGTGCTTGATAACACAGGTTTTTGTTCTGTCAGCTCTTGGACTATAATTTTCATTTCAAAGTTATACACTGGATCAGTGTCTGATAAAAAGATTACAGAAATGTGAGGCTTATATCAGTTATTAGAAGATAAGCTGAAGATGGGGCATGTTTTAGCAGGTGATTCAATAATGGTGGATAAAGGTTTCACCATTAAAGAAAAAATTAAAAATTTAGGATTGAAAAGTAATGTATCTCCAATGGGATCTGAGCTCCAGTTTCCACAGGAAGAAGTAGAAGACACAAGAAAAATTCCGTCATGTAGAGTGCATGTAGAACTTGCAATTCGAAATTTTTAAAAAATTAAATGTTGAGGGGTGTCATCCCCATAAAGATGATGCCCCATATGGATGGACTGTTTGTGGATTATTATCCAACTTTAGATGCATTACTCGTGATACTTTGATTGACAGTAATGTTGATGATTTTTAAAATTTATTCCTGTTAGTTGAGGATTCTGTGACAGAGATCAGGGAAGAGGGCTGGTACCTGGGTGAAAGAATAAACCCCTGATCAAGGATGTCGCAGATGAGACTTCTGGTGTCAGGCATATGTTACCACAAAAAGCCTGTAACTTATACACGACTTCAATTTTTCATATGTTACTTTCTATATCAGTAAACTCTTAACTAATCTTATTTCCAGGGCTGAAAGTACCTTTATGGCACCCGGTGCAAACATGGTTTTTGGCGCCCCCTTCTTCGCCAAGAAAAATTACAATTCGAATTTTAATTTTCTAATTTCAGACTTATTTTGAAATTTAAAATGTAGCTTTGTCAAATACGGATTCGTTGAAAAGGGAATCGGAAAATATACCGTTTTATACAGGTTTCTATCTTAGCAAGTATGATTGTTGATATTTTTTTTTTGTTGAAAATATATATATTTTTTTCATTTAAGACCGGATTCGGTTAGACAGATTTCATTTTCATAGATTTTACGGCAGTAGTTGCAATATTACAATTGAGACTGAGACGTTTAAAGTCACAGTGATATGAATTAAGAGACTACATTTGTCACACAATGACATTCGCAAGCTAATGTTAATACTAAAGTGTTTTTGATAAATATCTTGCGTTTTACTACTTACAAATAATTTTTTCTCATGAGGTATCTAAGCTTGATATCTAATGTTGCGTTTTTGTGCTTTTTCGAGTTTGGTTACAATTTTTTTTTCGAACACTCTCATTTTTGGAAAATGTTTGGAGCCGATTTTGAAATTTAACCTGATCCTCATATTAAAAAAATTCAATTAAATCAAAAAAGTAGAAATGCACAACGTTACACATCGACCTCAGGTATATGAAAAAAAAATTAAATATTAAAATTCAAACGAGAATGCTTCTATAGGTTTAACAACAGAGTACGAATGTTTTCACGTGAGATTACACTAATAGTCCAAGAGCCGACAGTACAAAAACCTATGTTATCAAGCACAAGAAAAAACCTTTATTTTATGGAAGACTAGAAGTAGGGGGACGTTATGATCCATGTCTGCCGGAAGTGAAGTGCAGCATAAGCCAAAAATTAATACCATCAGTGGTTGACTCGTAGGTTTATCATTGTGTTTTCCTGCTCCCAGGCCTCCCTGTTTTCATACCTTTGTTTGTAGGACTAACACAATGATAAACCTACGAATCAACCACTGGTGGTATTAATTTTTGGCTTATGCACCACTTCACTCCCGGCAGACATGGATCCTTAGATTCCCCTTCTTCTACTCTTCCATAAAATAAAGGTTTTTTTCTTGTGCTTGATAACATAAGTTATGTGCAGTCGGCTCTTGGACTATAAGACTTATGAGATTACACATAGTCACGCGAAGAAACTGGAATGCTTATGTTAAACCTATGGGAGTGCTTTTTTTAAAATTTCTGGCTTTCATTTTAATCGTTTTAAATTATTATTATTATTATTATTTGCTTAGATCAGCTGATGTTGAATTCTAACCGGTTAGTAGTATTTACTTTTCTATTTTGGTAGCAGATAAAGCTACTTACTTCCGGTTAGTTTTACGTTTAGATTTTCCAGCTGCGAGACAATTTTATCCAAATTTCATATTTATACATTTTTGTATCAAACAACAAACAAAATTTTCATTTGGTGCCCTTTTCGCTTTCCGTTTTGGCACATGCCCCCTTTACTCTCCCCTAGTTTTGGTCTTGCTTATTTCATATATTATTAATATTAAAAAATAATTTGATAGTACATCAATAAAAATCAGAATAATACGGCCATGAATCTATTGTACATTAGTAAGTAAATAATATTCAATAATCCCCCTTTTTTTAAGTATAGACTTTATTTGTATGTCTGATATCAGTTTACATGTACCGAATTCTGATCCAAACAGTAAACGAAGGTAAAGTACACATAAAGAAGCAATTTTTGTATAGAAATGTGGGGTCGGAAATGAAAAGTTTTGACCCAAAACAAGAAATATGGAGGAAATGAAAACAAGCATTTTATTGATATAACAATTACAGAAAGTGCTCAAATGTGCCACAACCAACACCTACATACTTTGCAGCATCTAGCAAGTGATTGACATACCTGTCGAAGGTACCAAATGTCTCATCTATGAGACACCAGTTGACACTGATAAGGACCTCCTTTAATACTTTCAATCGTCGCTGAAAATGTTCGTGAAACACTTGGAATCTGCGAACAGGAGATGCATTAAGAACGAGAAATTTTATGTGAAATAAGGACTGCTGAACTTTCCAGTAAACTCAGCAAAATGATGAATAATATTTAATATTTTAAAAATTTGATCTGCTTTTGCTTATAAGAATAAATATGTGCATTAGTACTTTTAAACTTGTTGTAATGTTATATATTCATCTTATACAGTAGACTCCCTCAAATCTGCACAGCTTGGGATCAGAGGTTGTGCAGATTTTAGAATTTTGTGGATTTTTGGTCATTGCTTTGTCTACATTTTTAAAAACAGCAATTGGAATATAATAATGCAATCAAAATTATAATGAATGCTTGCAATATATTAAAACATTAAAATAATTAAGTAAAGTAATAAACTAAAATGATAAAAAGTAAGATAATTTTAAAAATTATTAAATTTTTTTAAAAGTAAAGGTCAAGTAAATAATTAATAATGTATAATTAAATATGCAACATAAAGATAAGATATATTTTCCTCAAATTCTCCAATGAAACTTTCCTCATATAGCTAACCTATTAATTCAAATAATAATCATAAAGTAAGGAAGTTTTATTTCAGGTCTTAATAACCAAAAAAGCTCGATAAATACATAAATATATTTGTAAAAAGATTGTGATTACTAGTGATATCGGCAATATCTTGATTTCACTTCACACATAAATTTATACTTCCTTCATGAAAAACCATGAGTTCCGTTATATTATCGATAATTATATATTAAAGTACACATGGAATGATATAAAACTAAAAAATTCTGTAATTTCGCCCTTACATCAGAATTGAAAGTTTTACTGTTTACATCTGTGATGATGTGTGGATTTTAGTCGTTTGTGGATTTGAGGGAGTCTATTGTATTATAATATGAGCAAATCTTGTGAGTGTCTGTGTATGTAAATTTTCTCTTAAGAAAGGCTCTAACAATTTTGACTAAATTTTGCACCCTACCATTTTCCGGCACGGGAAGACCATTGGGCTAGGTCACATGTTCAAGAAAAATAAATTTGTGGGTCACTATGAGTCCATGCATTTCAATGGAAATGAGGGTTGAAAGTTATTAAGTTGTTGAACCTTTTGCAGTAAATGAAGTCGTGGGAACATTCCTTGAAATTTGATGATAGTTGGCTGGCAAATAGACTTTCAAGATTATCAATGCCAAAACACATACTTGGCACCAAATGAAAGAATGCCACCATATTTGGTGAAAAAATAGGATTTTAGGATGCGAAGAAATTTTCTAGAAATGACCAGTAGGAGCCAAGATATATGATTCACATGATAACCTAAAACCCTGATAACTAGGATCCAAAATCTCGCAGTCCACACAAATTTCGTATGGTAAACTTAATTGTTCTATGGATTGTCAGGTTCTGAGAAACATCTGCCATTGGAACTGGGGTCATATATTATTCTTTTTACTTGTATATTGTATTCATATTGTATGGTCTGTGTGCTGGAAATTGCAAAGTAATATTATTTTCTTATCTAAAAGTTAATCCGGGCTGGTGAGTTACACAGAGTGGATGAAGGGAAGTAGTTATAATAGAAAGGGGTTTGCCCTGCTAATCAGGTGCCTGCCTGAGATAAGGAGACAAGGATTTCACCAGAGAGGGGAAGAGCTGAGATTGGGGTCAGAGTGGAAATCCCGGTTTTATGTTGGGGAAAGAGGAGGAGTTCAGAAAAAGCAGAGGGTTGCTAGAGAGGCAGTCGCATCTGCTGGGAGAAGGTGAGTTAGAGTGGAGAGTGCAAAGTAGTAGGTTGTTCCTGTGTATAGCTCTTACATAAAGCGTAGGGTTGAGTGAAGCTCGCCGAGCTTAGAGCCCATGTGTTGGGAGTAGAATAATCTCCGGTAACGCTAATTTAACGAGTGTAGAGTGAGAGTGATATAACGTAGTTTAACAGTACACAGCCAGCATCTACTGTATTTAATTTAATGTTGAACCGGATCACCTGAATCCGGGTTTTAAGTGTAAATAGTGTTTTGTGTTTTGAAAATAGTGTGTAATTAAACTGTTAATTTAGTTAATTGAACGAGTTGGTCTTCATTTAAACAATCCTCTCAGAGCGTGACCGATATCAGCGTAATCATATCGGTGGTGGCAGCATATAAATACCAAAGGATTTTCTTCAAAGTTGTGCGGACTAAGAGGAAACTCCGACAAATTGATGTCAGCGACGGGATAGAACCGTCTAAGACCAGAGACCAGCGAGCCGTGTTGCAGTGTGTTAGTGCCGGAGCACCCAGTGGAATTCTTGCGTCGTAATGCCGGATCGTCGAGCGGAATTTTAGAGAGATAACAACCAAGTGTTGAGTGGAAGTACAGAGTGTTTGTGTCCTATTGTCGTTACAGCGAACCGAACTAGTGTTTGTGCTCTATCATCGCTACAGTGAATCAAATTACAGTGTGTTACAGCCCGAGTGTTGAATATCATCAAAGTGACTTTAAAGTGTGTATTATTGAATTCATCGTGCAACTACGTGTGAGCAGCAAAGTACCTCAGCAGATAAAGTATAAGGTAAGGTGTTTTGATCATTTCTTTCTGCTGACATTCTCGAACCAAATGTATTTGTTGTTGTATAATTAATAGTAATTTAAGATAAATTGTCCAGATCTTGATAATTTATGTGCAATCAAATAATTGTGTTCAGATAGGTAGGAGATATTAACAACGATATTTACTATTGTTTTAAGAAAAGGTCATAATAGCTTGTGCAAAAATTGATTTTCTTTTTTTTTAAATAATAATGGTGCTGAATAAAATTAATGCATGGTGTTAATAACAGTTGGAAGAAATAAGTGAATTTATTTAAATTTAAATTATTATTAAAGTAATATTTAAATGTAGCAATACTGTTTTAAGTTTGAAGAGTTGATAACAAACGAGCAATGAACATTTGCTTAGAATTTTAATTGGCTGAAAGTAAATTAAAAAAAAAAAAGGCTCACAGGAAAAAAAAAAGTGAAGGTTTTCATCTCATTTGTTTTAAGTGTGAGAACCAGTGTTGGATTTGGAAATATTTTATTGAGGATAATTGTAGAAATTTATATGTGTATGCTATACAATTTTTCTTTATGTGGATGTTTCTATTGGCATCAATATTTTTATTCAGTTTGCAACGTACCAGTATTATTATGTAAATTGTATGTTATTATCTAATTGTATAAATTTGATTCTGTATTGCATAGTAATCAAATCAAAATTATCGTTTTACCTTTTGTTTTATTGGAAGTAAATTGTGTGATATCAATGGTTCAGGAAAATCAGGTTATACAGTATGTTAAATTAGAAATATAATACATCGATTATCTGAAAGGTATTAATTAGGAAAATAAGTGGAGGTAACTGTACTAAGGCAGAAATTTAGGAAATATTAATTTAGTAGGTTTAAATATTATTGTAGAGTCGTAATAGTAATCGGTGGAAGGTATGGCTTTCTTATTGAAATTAAAAAGGGTGGATCTTCAGATGATAGCCGAAGAATTGGGGGTTGAATTCACGGAAGATGGTACCAGAATTCAGCTTAGGAAATAGATAATGGACAGTGATGACTATGATGAGGGGGTTATTATGGAATTATCTAACACTATTGTTGCGGAACGACTAGAACTCGAAAAGTTAGAAAAACAGGAAAAATTAGAGCGCTAAAAGTTAGAAAAACAGGAAAAATTAGAGCGCGAAAAGTTAGAAAAAAGGAAAAATTAGAGCACGAAAAGTCAGAAAAACAGGAAACGTTAGAGCGCGAAAGGTTAGAAAGAGAAGAGAGGGCTGAAAAGTTAGAAAGAGAAGAGAGGGTTGAAAAATTGAGGATGGAACATGAATTAGAAACGGAGAGGCTAAGGATTCAAGGCTCGGAAAATAACTCTAATGGGTCTAGGGAATCTAATAACGAAAGCAACATAGAAAAATTGATCAAAAGTGTTAAAACTCTGTCTATCAAAGTACCAGAAGGGACTGAGGGATGGAATTTATTTTTCAACAGTTTAGAAAGGGCATTCAAAACTTAAAATGTACCGGAAAAACAGCAGGCCGAAATTCTACTAAATATGTTAGGAGATAAGGCGGATAATTTGTTAATTTATACCACTAGGGAACAAATTGAGAGTTATGAGGAATTAAAGGAGTTAGTTCTAAGGGAACACAAGCAACACCTACTTGAACTCTTACAAAGCCATTTGGCGCTCCTCCGGGATTCCACTAACGTCATTAATAGTGGACCGGTGGACCGTCCGATCTATCCCACTAAACTGGTTTTCAACATCACCTCCTTCCTCCTTCTCCCTTCGTCTTATAGCAATAGCATAGTAGCATTGCTTGCTTGAACGTGTATTTCATCGATGTTGAAATTGAATGTTTTGTTCTAAAGCATTGTTGGATAATAGGAAACCATTTGATAATAAGGTAAGATTTTTATCTTGATTAATCTTAAATATTGCATAAATTTATTTATTTATATGTGAACCCTCTAGTATTTTTTACCTGCTTTTGATGTGTTGAATATAAGATATACAAGTCACCACGTGTTCTGAAACTTAATGTGAGTGATTTTTTTTCTTTGGGGGGGGGGGGGGGGAGGCGTTTAATATGTAATATTTCATTATTTCGGAATGCAATTATGCTATATTGTTTTTTACCGACTCATTTTTTTTCAAATATTCTTATATTTGTATACGTAAACATGACTGAAGCATAAGTGTATTTTCATTTAGTGGTAGTAATAATAACAATTGTTAATATAAAATAGCTGTCTTATACATATTATTTTAAGAAATCAGATTGGTTGAATTCATTTATTAATTAATAATTCATTTATTGGACTACCTTTTAAAGTGCGGAATTCTTGAAATCCTATCGTTTAGGTCATGATACTGATATTTAAAACGAAAGGAAAGAAAAGCAATTTCACTACTTTGTTATTATGTTAAAATAATTGCATGTATTAACTATAAACATTTATGTGTATATGATATCAATGCTCTTACACTTTAAACTACGTTAAATAATGCATATATTAAATATTTAATGCTGTCATTTATTTATTCTGTTCTATTATTATTATTAAATTTTTAATAATTTAGCTTTAGTCTTTATGTTAATAATTTATGTACCTCGACATATTTTAAACTTAATGTAATTAAAATATTTATTATCTATTATGTATAAAACATGTCTTATTCGGGTGAAATATATAGTCATAGTTACCAAGAAAGCATTGCTTTACTTATATTATTATTATTATTTTAATGGTTTAAAGATTAATTGAATATACTTACTTTGACATATTATTTTCGAAATTTTAATTAAATCATAGCAAAATACAGAAAATAATATTTTAGTCATACATGTAAATATAATGATATAGTAAAAAATTATACAGTAAAAAGTATATAAAATATGGATAATTAATAATAATACATTTTAAAAATATTTAATGTAGCTAAAAGTTTAGTTTGATCGTCAAAATAATAATAATGTCCAACAAATTACACATTGCTATTATAAATATTAATTATGTTTTTAATTAGGTATTTTTTTTAAATAATACTTTGAAGATTAGGAATATTTCATTTAATGAGATATTTAATGAATTTCTTATGTCGTATTGTTTTTGTTGTTTTAATATAATTTTATAATAAATATGATAGTCAGATTAAAAAAAATATATATATATAACATGATTTTTTTTTAAAATCTAACTATAACTATATAAAATAACGAATAATTCCATTATTACAATTTATTTTTTTCCCTTAGTTTTTAATTTTTCTAAACGTCCATTTTTAAAATTATTGGTATTTTAATTCCCGAATTTTATTATTCCGTGTATTTTAAAACTTATGAAATATTAATAAAATTTATAGTCCATTAACTATGATAACTTTATTGCCAATTTATATACTACATTTTACCTTTATATATTTCAGTTGTTTAAATTATAGAATAAATAGTACTTGTTTTTAAGTCAGATAGGTAAAATTGATGTATCTTTATTTTATTTATTTTTTTTAAGTCAGATGTGTCAATCTAATGTTATTTTATTATTATTATTTCAATAATCAAAGTGAGTTTTAAACAATTTTGAATAATGCATAATATTATTAAAATTTTTGATATTTAATTTTTGTCTTTTAATTTAACATTTTTTGGTACCATACATATCTCAAAATTTATCAAATCTAAAAATTTAATATTCTAGCTTATGTAAAATACATATCGTTTTCAGATAATGAAATATTCACTTTTATTAGTTGCCATATACTGACAAAATTATCTTGAATTTCCCTAAAAATCCCCATCTATAATATTGACGTTATTGCCAATTTGTATATGGAACATGTTTATGAATCTTTATAGATTTCACGTATGTGTTTTATCAGATGTATTTAATAATGGTTTGAAAATTAAGGGAATATTTCATCTGGCATACTATTTTTTTTTTTTTTTTTTTAGTTTTAGGATAAATAATAACGATATAAGTAAATAAAACATGATATTTTTTCAATTAAATTAAACTACAATAAATAATGAATAATTTTAGCATTACTGTTTACTTTATTACTTTTTAATTTCACTAAACGCTTAATTCTTAATTTGTTGGTATTTTAATTCTTATGCTTCAGTTCTGGACATATTTTAACATTTATCGAATATGAATGATAAATAATAATCATATTTTTTTACGGTATTTAATGTATTTTAAAGCTTGATTTGATTGTTAAAAGAAAAATATAATGTCCAACAAATTACATATTATTAAATATTATTATTATCTATAGAATTAAGAGTAATAAACATAGCAATATTACTTTATGCTTTTTTATATTTAAAGCTACCTTATATTCAACATTATCAAAATAACTTACATACTTTGTAAACAATACATCAAAAGCAGATAAAACATATAAATAAGTAAATGCATAAAAGATTTATCAAGATAAAAATCACTTACCTCATTATAAATTGATTTTACCATTATCTATAAAAATGTTAAACAGCTCTCGAGAACAAAAAAAAAAAAAAATAAATAAATAAATAAAAAAAATTGAAAGTACAAATTAGTTTCACTAAAAGATGATTTTTGAAAGTGATTTTTTTATGAGATACATCTGAGTTATATTTTTTCACAATAATTACTTTTTTAATATAAAATTAATGCATTAATGTTGTATTAATTTTCTCTTTTAAAATTAATCCGATTTACCTAGTGTAAATAAAAAAATTTCTATCCAAATATTTAATTTTTTATTTACTAATGTGTATTTCGTAAAATTGGAATATAACTGATTACGAAAATCTTTAAATAAATTGTTATATATGTATTTAAAAATTAACCTTTGTTTACAAAGTAGGAAGGACATGAAAAAAAAAAAAGGTTTTAAGTTAATTCTATTTAAAAAGACTATGTAGTGGAAAAATTTACAAGTTAAATAACAGCTAATAATTTTTCAACTCTCAAAGAAAAGGGCAGAGTTCCACCGGGGAAAAAGAACGTAGGTCGTCTAAGAGTGACGTCACAAAATCGCCCAAAGGCTTTATGTCAAGTGGGTGTTGACACAAGCCGACACCGAAGGCTTGTTTGGAAAAATTTAAGAAGGCTAGGAGAAACCAGAATGAAACTCATGTATTATTTGTATCGCGTTTAATAGCAACATGGGAAAATTATTGTAAGATTAGGGGTGCGGACTCGTATGAAAAGGTCAATCAGTTAATAATTACTGATAACTTATTAAACACGTTAGATGAAGAAACCGCATCATATATTGGGTTAACTCCGCAGAGGAAATGGTTAGAAGCTTCTAAAATTGCTAAAGAATGTGACAATTATTTTGACGCTAAACACAAGTCTTATGCGGTTACGTATAAAAGTTTTAAGGGTAAAGATAGGTATGTAAACAGTGAAAAAGTGAGACCGAGGGAGGATAGTAAAGTTAGTGGTAATTGGAGGCAAAACGGGAGTAATGAGATTAATTCTTTTTCGGGTAGGAAAACTGATTTTAAGAAACCTAGTGATGATTCAGTTCCTAGATGCTTTAAATGTGGTTTAAGAGGTCATTACCAACGTTTTTGTAATAAAGTGGGTAATGAGGGAACTAATAATGCTAGTAAAGGGCGTGAACAGAAAGCGGGTGTAAATAAGATTGTCGTGAAAGGAAACAAAGAATTACCTAAAGGGGCTATTGTGGCGAGGATATCGGCAAAGGCCGGACAGAGAACTAATGTTATTGGTGAGAAATTAAATAAACTCGAGAAAATTGAAGTTAGTGTAAATGGGCAGAAAGCGAAAGGATTGGTTGATTCTGGATGTGAAATTAGTGTTATTCATAAAGATTTGGTACCGGAAGAGAAATTAAAAGGAGCGGGTAGTATTTATTTACAAGGATTATTTGGTGAAGCAGTTAAATCACCGTTGGTTAAATTACCATTAGATATTCCGCAATTCGGACAAACTAATATAATTCATCAGGAAGTACTTTGCGCGGTGACCGATAATATTAATGAGCAGGTAATTTTACATCCCGAATGATTAGTGAGTTGTCAGGGGTCAATCGCGAGGAGTCATTGCTAGAGTCCCAAGAATTAGAAGGTTCGGAAATTAGTATTGATAACTCGAGTGAAAAGAGAGATATGAGTAGCGATAATTGTAATGTTTATGCAATAGAAACGAGATCGGGAAATTTACAAGGTCAAAATGCAGAAAAAAACGGAAGTAGAGGAAAATAATAAAGTTATCTTTAGTAATTCATATATATTTAAGAAATCCCAATTGGAATGTAAAGAGTTAGAGAGAGCTTGGGAATTAGCTAAAATTGATAAAGGGGGTTATTATATTGAAAATGACTTATTGCATCACAAAGAGAAATTTGTAGGAGAAGCTATAGCTCAATTAGTAGTGCCTAAAGTCAAAAGAGATGGAATCTTAAAGTCAGCGCATGTGTCTAATGAGGGAGAACATCACACGGCAAAGAAATTCTTAGAGAGAATTAGGCAATCTTTTTATTGGGAAGGTATAGCTAAAGCAAAAAAGTTTTGTAAATCGTGTCTAGAATGTCAATTATCCAGAAAAGTGAAAGTACGTGATAGAGTCTTAGTTGAGATGGCGGATGGTAGCAAAAAGTATGCGTATCAAAATAAAGGGGAATTTATGGTCAGGTGTAACATAGTCAATATTGTTTTTGAAGGTGATGAGGAATTTGGAGAAGTTGGGGGAAATTCCTATTTTAAACCGGGAACAAGAGGTAGAACGGGATATAGAAAGGTTCGAAATAAAAGGATTATCTAATAGTCAAGTCAAAGGTATAAATTCCATTTTGAGGGATAATAAAGAGGTATTTATGGGTCCTGTGCGACCAGCGGAAGTAGGGGAGCACCGTATTGATTTGAAACCAAGTGTGGCAAGGAAAAAGCCAAAGTTATATAGTGTACCTGTTGCTTATAAAGAGGAAGTAGATAGCCAGATTCAGGAGTTATTAGAATTAAATCTAATCGAAGTATCAAATGCAGAAATTAGTCACCCAATTGTTTGCGTGGCGAAAAAAGACGCAACTGTTAGGTTTTGTATAGATTATAGAGCTTTAAATTCAGTAACGCAGGTCCCAACATTTCCTATGAAAGATTCGCAAGAATTCATGTATACTGCGGGGGCAGCTAAATATTTATATTCAATTGATTTATTGAGGGGTTATTGGCAGATTAAAATGGTTGAGGAATGTAAACATTTGACAGCTTTTACAACTCATAATGGGACTTTTCAGTGGCGTACTATGCCTTTTGGTTTATCAGGGGCGGCTGCTACTTTCCAAAAAGATATGAATGAGGTCCTTCAAGCTCATCGGAGGTATGCACAAGCATATATTGATGATGTCATCATTTTCTCCGACACTTGGGAAGAGCATCGTGAGCATGTTAAGGCTGTCATAGAAGAACTGAAAACTAGAAATTTTATGATTAGGCTGGACAAATGTAAATTTGGAGAGAAGTTGACTAAATTTTTAGGTCATGTAATTGGGGGTGGAACGCTTGCACCTGATGAGAAGAAAACAGGAGCAATAAGGGACTTAAAGGGACCGAAAACTAAAAAGGAAGTTAGATCTGTTTTGGGATTAATGGGATTTTTCCAATCTTATATTCCAAATTATGCAGAAATTGCCATACCTTTAACTGAACTAACTAAAGGGAAGGTTAAAAATACTGTACCATGGGATGAAAGGGCAGAAGAAGCATTTAATTCCCTTAAAGATGAGTTATGTAACGTGACGCGTTTGGCTACACCAGGCATGTCAAACACGCGGCCCGCGGGCCACAACTGGGCCGCCGACCCCTTATATCTGGCCCGCGAAACCTTCGGCATTTTACGTTTGTTTAATTTAATTATTAGAATGCACATGCTGAAGATACACTTTGCATGAAAACACTTGCATCAACCGTAGTCTTAAAGATGGCGAACAAACGATAGATATGTATTTGTATATATGTGTTAATTAATTCTGAAGATTTTTAATTCTGATGTTAAATTAATTATTATAGCCTTTGCCTAGTGCCTGTCATTAGTCGAGTTTTCCCACTGACATCTCGGATTGCATTATTACAAAAAACATCGAAGTAGAAATTTTTAAAAAATATATTAAAAAATTATTTCAAAAGAAGATTTTTGAGTTTCAAGAAACATGAAAAGCAGTTCAATCTGTTTCTTTCATCTTTAATAATTGATGTTCAAATTATTGTTCAGAATTTATTGCTGCAGCTAATCAAATTTTAGTACGATTCCGTATTAGCGCCTATGTAGATAGATATCGAGTTTCGAAATTTCTGTAATTATTCATCAATCGAATACATCAATTGAAAGTACAGTATGTAACCTTTTGTTATTTTTCAAATCAAATAGACATAATGTGAACCAGAAAATTAAAAAATGAAATCAAATAAGTGGCGAAAATATATGACATACTTTATTAAATAGATTTTCTGATTCAAAATATGTCTGTTTTTATTTTTTACATGGAGAAAACACAGAAGTAGAAGATTGACAGCTATGCCTTTGCTGAATCCAGATTAGTGTGTACAAACAATTTTTAAAATAAACGCAATTTATAAAAGCCAATGAATTTTTTTTTTTGGTTGATGAAAGCAATTTTGCGGATTTTTTCGAAAAATTAATATAAAATAAACTATGTACTTAATGTTGGAACGGAACTTTGCGTTAGAATTTCTTTAACATTGCTATGTTTCTCACTGACAAATTTTATTCTGTGCAATGGTATTATCTTTTTTTTAATATGGCCCGCAGCTTTGTATATAATGCTTAATTTGGCCCGCGGTGTTAAATGAGTTTGACATGCCTGGGCTACACCTAACGTAGGCCTGGAATATCAGCTTCACGCCGATGCTTCAGACCTGGGAGTAGGATGTTGTCTTACTCAAAAAAATGAAAAGGGGCAGTTTAAGCCGATAGCTTTTGCCAGTCAGAAATTATCAGGGGCTCAGCGTGCTTGGCCGAGTATAGAGAAAGAGGCTTGGAGTGTTCTCTTCGGGTTGCGGAAGTTTGAAAAATGGACATATGGATCTCAAATTGAGATCATAACGGATCATAATCCATTAAAATTTCTCACTGAAACAACCCCAAGGTCCCCCAAACTCACTAGATGGGCTCTGGCCTTGCAACGTTGGAACCTGAGCATTTCTCATCGTCCAGGAGCGCAACATTTGAATGCTGATGCAATTTCTAGGCTACATAGGTAGAGCTGGGAAGAACAGCCAGTTGCTAGTCCATCGGCATCAGTGACTAAATAGTGGACAAACCTTAAAGGGGTGTCGTCAGGGGCGTAAATCCTGGAGGGGTACGGGGGGGTGGTGCAACACCCCTCCCTACGAAAAAATCAGTCGGAAAATTTCCCGTTCGATCGGAAAAAGTACGTTTAGTCGGAAAAAATGGTATTAACCTATAAAAACTTATAAATTGGAAAAATGAAAAAATCAGTCGGAAAAATTCCCGTTCGATCGGAAAAAAGTAAGTTTAGTCGAAAAAAAAATGGCATTAACGTATAAAAACTTATGAATTGGAGAAATATTTTTGTAGTTTTTAATTAGTAAATAAGAAAAACAAGTTAGAGCGAAGAAAACCTATAAAATTTTATTCTTAATCGGATTTTTTCGCCTTGTAGTTTTTAATTAGAAAAAACAATTTAGAACGAAGAAAACCTATATAAATTTATACTTAGTCGGAAATATTACGGATTTTATTTTTGTGATTAAAACTATTCAGAGAAAGACTTGTCAAATATTGTGAACTCGAAAACCTCGATATGAAGAAACAAAATATTTATATACATATTCCAGCAATGTTAATATTATTTGTAACCTTGATATTTTGATCGAAAACTTTGATATTCCGAACTTTTTTCTGTTCCCTTTGACTTCGAGATATCGAGATCCAGCTGTATTTATTTATAGTCGGAAAGTTTTTAGTTTAGTCAGGAAATTTTAAGACATACTGATTGAAGTGAAGAAACTTCTTTATCTAACTTAAATTTAGTTAGAAACGTGTATCACGGAATTTAGGTGATATCCGATGAACATTCAAAACTGAATTGCAAATATTTAGTACTTTACCCTATCAAAATCTGGATATTTTCCACTCTACACGAATTTTACCTTTAATCGAAAATAATTATGGTTTTATTTTTTCTACTAATTTTGTGTTTTCTTTTTATTTTATTAAAAAAGATGTTATTTTTTTTAAACTTTTTTACGTAATTTTATTCAAGAAATTTATATTATGCCGGATGAAATTGAAAACACCCAAATACCAACAAATTTAATTAGGAATTTACCAACAAATTTAATTAGAAATAAGAAAAGGGATATATTTCACTTTCATACTAAATGGAAAATATTTTACTAAAATGCTGATGCCAATTTTGCGTTTGGGAATTAAAATTAAGTGTTTTCATAAACATACCACCACCCCTGAAATGGTTAAAAAAATCTAATAACTCTATCATTTTGATAAGTAAAATCGGGTAGATTTAACGTTTTTTTCATTTTGCCCTTCGTAAATAAAGAAACATTTTCCCTTTCAGGCCATTTAAACTTTTTCCCTTCTACATGACGAGCAAAGCGAACTTACCATCTATCATCGCACTGCTTTTCTATGTAACCTATATAATGTCTATGAATAGTCTCCAATAATGAATATTACAGTCCTATATTAGTTTGCAAACTTAAAAAAACTATTAAATTTCAAATATACAAGTGTATCATTTCTCCCCAGTACTAATATATCATTTCTCCCTATTATGCCTTATTAGATTTTCAATCACTTTGTACAAATGCAGTTGCAAAATGGTAATCTACTTTCTAGTAAATCTAATCCTAACAATGTCCTTTATAAATTAAAAAAATTACAAGATATTATCTTCACAATAAAAAGAGTTATGAAAGAAAATCAGCCAGTGAAAAAATTTACATTGACATTCCAAAAACCTTCAAAATTAAAAGAAAAGAAAAGTTGTCAGTTCTTCACTGATTAGTCCAGCTAATGATGGCTTCAGCAAATAAAAGATGCCTTCACATGCGTTAGAATGGCTGTTAACGCCATTTGTTGAGAAAAATTGTCAATGTATCAACCATCCCTATGTATCAAACCTCCCTTACCTCCCCTACTAAGAAATGGATATAAGTTTTGTACATTCGAAAATTTTCAATCTTTTAAATTTTGACTCTTTTTATGTTGTAAACGTACATCGTACACTGGTAACAGGATTCCTTATGCTTGATTCAGAATTTGAATTTCTATCCGGAGTGGAGTCTATGTGAATAAATATGCCATACACAGAAAAAATAGAATGCATTAGGCCCTTTATTGGTAAAAAAACGGGCATCGAATCCCCAGCTCTTCAATCATCCAGTTTCATCAAATTCTGTACATTTAGAAACAAGATATATCGCTATCAAACAAAGCAGTTTGGAGTTCCAAACCGCAATTTTCTACACATATTAATCATAGTACTTCACCACTAATTTTTAGAGACATATAATAATAATTCAAAAGGAATCAACATCAGCGCTTTAAAACCTATTTGACTATCTCGATACACTCAGTCATAATTATCCTGAGACTTTCATCTATCATCTATAAAGTTTAATATATATATATTAATTAGTCGGCATTTTGTTGGCAATAGTACTCGGAAATTTTTCTTCTTGGAGTCGGAAATTTATGTTACACCCCCCTACGTTAGTCTACACCCCCCTACGCGACCAGGGTGGTTTACGTCCCTGGGTGTCGTTTTAATTTTTTTTGTTTATGTGTAATTGTATTTGAATCCTGTGTTTATAATAGTGTATTAGCATGTGTAGTTTTCTGTAATAATAATATTAGTACACGGTTCATTAAAGATGTCAGTAGATAATGCTCAGACACCTTGAAGTATATATGTAATAATAATAATGAAGAAACCTACAAAGAGACTATTGAACTCTTCTGTGATGTTACTATAGGTTCGGGGAAAATTAGCCCCTAAATGGCATATTTTCCGCTAAGGTGGGGGGGGTGTCAGGTTCTAAGAAACATCTGCTATTGGAACTGGGTTTATATATTATTCTTTTTACTTGTATATTGTATTCATATTGTATGGTCTGTGTACCGGAAATTGCAAAGTAATATTCTTTTCTTATCTAAAAGTTAATCCGGGCTGGTGAGTTAGACAGAGTGGGTGAAGGGAAGTAGTTATAATAGAAAGGGGTTTGCCCTGCTATTCAGGTGCCTGCCTGAGATAAGGAGACAAGGATTTCACCAGAGAGGGAAAGAGCTGACATTGGGGTCAGAGTGGAAAACCTGGTTTTATGTTGGGGAAAGAGGAGGAGTTCAGAAAAAGCAGAAGGTTGCTAGAGAGGCAGTCGCATCTGCTGGGAGAAGGTGAGTTAGAGTGGAGAGCGCAAAGTAGTAGGTTGTTCCTGTGTATAGCTCTTAGATAGAGCGTAGGGTTGAGTGAAGCTCGCCGAGCTTAGAGCCCATGTGTTGGGAGTTTAAGAATAATCTCCGGTAACGCTAATTTAACGAGTGTAGAGTGAGAGTGATATAACGTAGTTTAACAGTACACAGCCAGCATTTACTGTATTTAATTTAATGTTGAACCTGATCACCTATATCAGTTTTAAGTATAAATAGTGTTTTGTGTTTTGTAAATAGTGTGTAAATAAACTGTAAATTTAGTTAATTGAACGAGTTGGTCTTCATTTAAACAATCCTCTCAGAGCGTGACCGATATCAACGTAATCATATCGGTGGTGGCAGCATATAAATACAAAAGGATTTTCTTCAAAGTTGCGTGGACTAAGAGGAAACTCCGACAGATGGCATCTGTCAATTTCTTAGCAAAAGCCCCCCATATTTTAGAGTAACATAAATATATTTCCCACTAAGTTAAACAGAACTCTAGCAAATTCTTCACTGCTGAACACAGGCCGTTGTCGCTGACCAGGCACTTCGGAAGGCCGAAGCGAGTGAAAAGACTTCGTAACACCATTATAGTAGCACTGGACGATGTACTATTCACTTGTGCGACTTTTAGCTATTAGTTTTGGCGTCCACAACTATCAAGAGCATGTGACTTTCCAGTGGGCCTGCATGTTCGATGTGAATTCGTTCCCATGCCTGGTCTGATAACTTGTCGAAAACGCAAACGGTATTTTGGTAAATACTGAAGGCGCTGGAATTCGTGGTTAGCCGTTCTTTTAGCAGAATATAATTGGATTGTATGCATAGAATGCGTATGTTAGAATTTAAAAATATTTTATTTTATTCGTTTATTTTTTATTATTGAGATTACATAACATAAATTAAGATAGGGAATAAGTGCTTTGTTTCTGGATGTAAAACAGGTTATGCTAGTGACGTAAAACAACTAAAAAACGAGGGAAAAATAAGTTGAGTTTGTTCTGTGCTCCCCCCCTTCCTAATGTGTATTCTGGAAGAGGTGAAGGTGTGTGGGTGGGGGGTATGACTTAGATGATTTGATATTACCAAAGAGCAACAAAAAGGTTTTTTTTTTAGATTTTAAATCATTAATCAAAGTATTAATACCCTTTAAAATTATGAAAATAATAGGAAAAAAGAACTCATTTAAATAAGAAATTTATTCTAAAAAATGGTTATATATGTTTTTAATAACTATATAATTTTCAAATAGTCAGGCAAGCTTCTTGCCTTTTTTATATGTAACAGGGTGCACGAAGGGTGAAACATTTATGCATAAAAAATAGATTTTCCGCACCCTCCACTTAGAGATCTGCACAGTCCCGCGGACAAAAAGAAGTCAAAATTTCTAACGGGCCGGCAGATTAAAGAATTTTTTTAGCGGGCCGAGGTGGGCCGATAAAAAGATTAAATGGGCCGACGGCCAGACATAGAAATTTAAAAGTATCAAATTAAGCCGAAAAATACGAACAATTTTGAATGGACGTGACCGGGGCGAGATAAATATAAATGCGCTGCACGATCCGATGATATATCATTACAGAAAATATGTCCAGAGTAGAGATCGGCATTGGGAGGTTACATCGTGTCAGAAACAGAGGGCTTAATTTTTTTAGTACATTCGGGTCGGGCTGGGATCAGGCTTACATTTTTTTTCTACATGCTACGTCTACCTGGCGGGCCGGTAGCAGACTTAGGACGCTTCTTCAGTCACGCGAAAACACTCTTTCGTTAATGTTAATCCAATGGGAGACATTTTTAAAGATATCTCGTTTGCATTTCAATATTTTTAAATGATTTGTTTTTTCATTGGACAGCTAAGTTCGATCTTTCGAAAGGCTCTTTTGTACTTTTTAGATTTTGTTTGTAGTTATTTTTGATTAGGACAACTTCATTTTCAGAACCGATTTCAAAAGTGAAAACATCCTCATAAAAAAAAAAATGTGCAAACAAAATCGAAACGTAAATAAATGGTCAAGTGCGTGTTTTA
Source organism: Maratus speciosus (assembly GCA_963932465.1). NCBI lineage: Eukaryota > Metazoa > Arthropoda > Arachnida > Araneae > Salticidae > Maratus > Maratus speciosus. Next base: position 75,392,943 of record OZ010796.1, on the reverse strand, counting down.
CTCGCTCTCAGAGGGTTCCGTACAATAAATATATGAATTATTAACTGTATTATTAAAAAAATCGTTGCTAAAAGAATAATAAGACTTTGTAAAATGTTAAACAACGTAGGGTTGTGTATAGCTGTATATACTAGAAAAGTATGAATGGGTATACCATAAAAGTTCAAAGCTATATGAAGCCAACTAATATCAAATATTGTTATTCTGCATAACTCTTATTTTAATCTTATCCTAATCTTTTTATGGTGAACTTAATTCGGTACTGACAATAAAAGTAGAGCATAATTAAGCTTCATTTCGAATTTCATAAAACTAAGTTCTGCGTAGTAATAATATTTTCTTTTTGCAGTGTGGCTAAAACAAAACCTTTATTAAAAGTTTAAACTTGGTATTGTGCTAAGCGCGCTACGAAAGGAGGTCGCAAAGTTGCAACGCCGCCTTCGTCCATGCCGCGTTTTTCCAGATAGGTTTTTAATTAACTTTTAAAGACACGGCAGGCGTACTGAGGGATCCCCTCAATGCAAACTAGTCGCGAATCCCATAGTATTTATGTGATTAATTCTAATTAAATTAGTCTGTTTTTAACAGTTTCACGTTTATTGCTTTTATACTGCTACTGGGCACTGCATTATACAAATATATCATTAAAAAGTTGTTATCTAGGCTTTAAAAGCCGATGGTACATAGAGTACGCCGCTCCTGTTATTATGTATGTCCAAACCGTTCGTGTCTTTAAGGGTTAATATCTACACTAATTACCGACGATTTTTTTCGAAAATCATTATCAACAATGTTTTTATACTTCTGCTACTATAGGTACCTTCGGTGCTCCTCAACACTTTTGCTGAATACCCGCAAATCGAAATTTGTGTGTAACGGAAAAATGCGTTTTTCTTAAAAACTATGTGACCGGGTAATCGCTATAGTTTTCCTGCAAGATTTAAATTAATGTCTAGTACCTCTAATTTTTTCATAATTTTAGTTTCAGTAGATTCGGAAATAGAGGGGGAGGGGTCATATTTTTGCGCTACACACCTCTGAAAATATAATACCTAAAATTAAAAGAAAAGAAATTTTGAGTTCAGCGTTACGAACGGTTTCATACGATACACAAAGAAATTTTTTTTTCAAGTTACTTAATTAGCCCCTCTACATTTTCCCTAAATATATTTGTGAATGTTTAATAATCTGTAAATATGTGGGTCAGTAGTATTTATTACTTCCCCAGTTTGAACTTCCCAGGTTCCATAGTTTACGAGTAAAATGGCTGTGACAGACAGACACAGGAGTGATCTTATAATGGTTCCGTTTTTTCCTTTTTAAGTACGACACCCTAAAAACTGTCTTTATAGAGTCGACCCCAGCTATGCAATGCAAAAAAAAAAAAAGAACTTAATTTAAAAATAGTATTGAAATGCAAACGTGATATCTAAAAAAAAATATCCCATTGGATTTACATTAGCAAGCAGGTCTTTTCGCCTGACTGAACTAGCCTCGTCTTGCAAGCAATTTGTTTTGTGAAAATAATGGTAGTATTAATAAACTTTTGGTAACGGAAAATTTGGAAATATAGCTTAATAAATTACAGAGAAATATTTTTAAAAATCTCCATTTTTAGGTGTATTCGTAATTATATAGCTCCTATAGTCGTCGTCTAGTCGGTCCGTCTGTCAGCATATAACAGCGCAAAAACTACCAAACCGAATGGTTTGAAATTTAATATATATAATCGTTGCAAAATTTTGCCATTTCAAATTTTATGAAAATCGAATCAAAACTTAAAAAGGTATTAATAAAAGTTTTCTTCATTGTATTAAATCCTATCAAACGTAATAAATTCAATGATATCCCATGATAGGTAATGGTTCTAGGTTGTCGTGTTGATTATTCTACCAAATCCTATCATACGTAATTCATTGATATCCCATAATAGTTAATGATTCTTCTTTGCCATGGTGATGATGTCCTATTTAAGATGGAGTTCTATTATTTCCGTATTAGTGAATTTTATCTATATAATCGTAATTTTGTATTCATGCATTTTTGCATAAGAGTGAGTCTAAGTGATTATTAATGTTGCTATTCTGTATGCTCTGGCTTGAAAACATATAGTAATTTAAACTATACTGTTAAATGCTTCCATAACTATTTATGCAGTATTCAAGAAAATAATCTTAACTGTATGTTGAGAAAAATCTGAATTTTTTGTACAAATTGAGTCGGGTGTGATTTTTTTTTTTTCAGGGCCGGGCCTGTTTTTGTTTATATTTGCAGGGGCCGGGCCGTGAACCACGAAAAGACAAACGGGCCGGGTCGAGCTTTTAGTTTTTCCACACGCCCGGTCCGGGCCGAGCCTAATTATTCCTCTTTCGGGGCGGACCGGGCCCGGGTCTTTTAAATTCCGGTCTTCTACCCCCCCCCCCCTTATAAGTAAAATTATATTAAAATCATACCTTACGCCTTTTGCAAAAATTAGTTCCTGGACAATGACGTATAATTTACGCAAGTTTTCTTTTCCAGATAATTAAGATAAAAATTTGTTTTAATTCTACATTTATTAATTGCACAGATGTCAAAAATTATAAATTATTAAATTATTCAAAGTTTATAAAAGATACACGAGATTAAAATTTACTCCAGAAAATATTGAATAATACTTTTAATTTCTAAAAGTCATAAGTTCATTTATTTCTTTGCGGTTGAATAATCCGCGATATTCAATGTTTCTAAATGGCCTGCCATTGGTTTTTTGTCAGAAAGATCTCTGATTTTAAAAGTCTTAAGATACAGGGATGTAGTGGGGGGTATACGGGGGCATACGCCGTATACCTTTCTGGATTTTTTAAGGAACACCGTATACCCTCTGTTTCTCAAGAAAGCTATAGTATATATACATTAGGGTATACCCTTTGCCTTGAGCGTATACCCTCTGCTTCGAACGTATACCCTCTGTTTTTTTACGACTACACCACTGCTTAAGAAGCAATCGAAACGCCAAGTGCCTTTAAAAAATATGTATCTTATGAAGAAAACTGAAATTAATCAGATTTCTACTTGTACGATACTCTTAAAATTCAGATTTTCTATTAAAATTCTTTTAAAAATAATTGATTTTTCCAATGAAAAGCATTGTAGAACCATCGATAGATAGCCTACCATCTACGGTATCGCCACATAACGGGGAAAAAACGCATAGCAAAATTTTAACACTACTTTCTTCTCCATCTATTTTATTCCGTGATTAATGACCACCAGATCCTTGGATTCTTCATCAAGCTGTAACTGGCAGTAAGCATCTCTGAGATCTAGTTTCGAAAATATGCATCCACCTGAGAACTGGGCAAAAATATCCTCGGTATTAGGCAGTGGTTATTTAGCCCAGTGGTAGGGGAGGAAAAAAAGGTCGAAATCGGAATTAATTAGGGGAAATCTGGAAATTGTTTTAATCGATTTAGTTTAGGACTAGAATGAATATGCTAAGTTTCCCCCCTCGTAATAAGTGAGCGTTAAAAAATTTGTACAGATTTATAGTCGAAAAACAGTTTATTTTTAATTACCATAACAATATATAAAAAAAAAAAACTAACTCTATCAAAAACATTGTCAATACAAATGTTGTAGAGCTTAAAATTTTGAATAAAGTGAGTACCCACACTTAATATTTTTGTTGAACATTAAGCTCACAAAAATATTAAGTGTCTTCAATTCTACTTCGAAGTTTAACCTAAATCGCTAATCAAGAGCTTGAAGCCAGAACAGGCCCGATTATCAGTCCACCCTGCTTCGAATTTTCATATACATGTAATTTTTTTTATTTATTGAGGCATTTACGATGTTTTGTAATTATTTTAACTCATAATTTTGGATATTTTGAGAATTACGGTTCAACCTCTTGATTACGGGCCCAGTGATAGGGGATGAAAAAAAGACCGAATTCGAAATTAATTTGGGGAAAGATAGAAATTGTTTTAATCCCTTCGACATAGGTCAGAAATTAACAAAAATACATGTATTTAAAAATTGGAAGCAGGGTGGGACTGATAATTTGATCTCTCCTGGCTTCAAACTGTTGATTAGAGATTAAGGCAAAGTTTTGAAATAGAATTGCGGCCTTAATATTGAACAAAATATTAATGTGAGTACTCATTTTATTCAGAATATTAGGCTCTACAACATTTGTATTGGCAATGTTTTTGACAGATAGTTAACTGTCAGATATTGTTAAGTTAACCTGCTCTCTTCTGGTTTCAAGCTCTTGATTTGCGATTAAGGCAAAATTTTGAAATAGAATTGCGACCTTAATTATGAACAAAAATATTAATGTGAGTACTCATTTTATTAAGAATTTTAAGCTGTGCAACAGTTGTTCTGACAATTGTTTGATATAGTTAGCTGTTTTGAGATAGTGTTAAGGTAACTTGGTCTCTCCTGGCTTCAAACTCTTGATTAGCAATTAAGGTAAAATTCTGAAATAGAATTGCGAACTTAATGTTGAACAAAAATATTAATGTGGGTACTCCTTTTATTCAGAATTTTAAGCTGTGCAACAGTTGTACTGACAATGTTTTTGATAGAGTTAGCTGTTTCGAGATATTATTAAGTTAACTTGGTCTCTCCTGGCTTCAAGCTCTTGATTAGCGATTAAGGCAAAATTTTGAAATAGAATTTTGATTTTTTTGGTAAACAAAAATATCAATGTGGGTACTTATTTAGTTCAGAATTTTAAGCTCTACAACATTTGTATTGACAATGTTTTTATAGAGTTAGCTGTTTTGAGGTGTTGTTAAGGTATTTAAAAAAAACGTGCTTTTCGAAAATAAATATGTACATATTTTCTAACGTTCACCAAGTACAAGGAAGAAAACATAGTACGTTCATTTTAGACATAAACTGAATGGATTAAAACAATTTCCAGTTTTCAACCAGAAAACCAGAGTTCAACCCCCTGACCACGGGGCTAAAACTTTGAAGTAGAATTGTGGCCTTAAGTTCAACAAAAAGTTTAAGTGTAATCTACATTTTACTCAGAATTTTAAGCTCTACAACATTTGTGTTGACAATGCTTTTTATAGAGTTAGTTGTTTTGCGCCATTGTTATGGTATTTTTTAAAAAAAGTGTTTTTTGATAATAAATCTATACATATTTCTTAACGCTCACCTAGTACGAGGGGGGAAACATAGCATATTCATTCTAGACCTAAACTGAATATATTAAAACAATTTACAGCTTTCCCCTAATTGATTCAGAATTCAACCCCCTAACCACTGGGCTAATTGCTCTAACTCTGTAGATTTGTTAGTGGTCAGATTGAAGTCCTCACAAATTCTAATGTGACCATCAGAATTTGTGGACCTCATTGCTCCACCTCTTCAGGAGTGGAGCAATTGGTGCCGCTTATTCAACTGTCTTTACAAGTTCAAGGATGCCTTCTTCCACAAAGCGGAGTATTTCTTTGTCAACCTTGTCCCTGAATGCATACGGAATTGGACGCGCTTTGAAGAATTTAGGAGTTGCAGATTCCTTTTTCAACAAATGTACTTTAACATCTTGCACTAACCCTAATTCTGGTGCAAATAATTCCGTAAATTTACTTAACAGCTTCTGGACCAGAGCTAGGCATGTTATTAATGGACAACGAGGGGTTACTACTCTTGAATATTGTCAACAACTGTAATGGGCAGGTCCAATTACGGCCTGCTAAATTCACATTGCCTTGTTTCAAAATAACAAAGGTAAGGAACAAGAATTGTCCTTCCAGGACACTTGAACTTCTACTATGCCCATAACTTTAGTTGAATGCTCAGTAAATAAATTCAGTTTAATGGAAGTTGGCTTCAAAGGAGGAAAATATTTTATTATTATTAATATTATATATTATTAATATTATATATTATTACACGAAAAACCTTCCAGGGCAAAACAGAAAATGGAGCACCTGAATCAATTTCAAAAGTAAATGGCCACAGGAGTACGCCTTGAATCACCACTTTTACTCTAACTGGAGGTAGGGCTTCTATTCCAGAAATGTGGATCAATGTATATGCTTCCCTCCTTGATTCAGCTACTTGTAATTTGTACTTTAGTACCAGGATTGTTTTTCTCCAAACGGCACACTATTGCGATATGCCGAATTTTCTTGCAATAACAGCATGTTGCATTTTTAAATCTGCAATCGCTTGACACATTATCTTCACCGCATCTATTGCAGTTTTCTGTATGCTGCCTTGCAGCTCGTGGATTTGGCCGTTTTGGTGGATTAGTGAAACTTTTCTTAAATTGAATTTTATTTACTTCCGAATTTGATGCCGTATGTAAATTATTTGCATATCTAGCCACCGTTTCCATGGTTACCGCTATCTCCGTGGGCCGAGCTAGGGTTAGCTGACTTTCTGATAAAAGTTTTCGTTGCTATTGCTTCATCTTGAATGCCACAAACAATCCGGTTCCGTAACATTTCATCGAGCGATGCGCCGTAGCTGCAGTATTTCGCTAGACTGCTTAGCTCTGCAACAAAATTCGCCGGCTCTGCGTACTCTACTGTTGAACTTGTATCTCTCCACAATGATAGATGGAGCTGAATCAAACTGTGTATTTAGCCCTTCTATAATTTCAGCGCGCGTTTTCGTAGTCGGCGCCGCCGGTGACAATAAATTCCGCAGCAAGGCGTAGGTTGCTGGACCGACAACAGTAATAAAAATCGCCCGTCGGCAATCGTCATTATCGATTCCATTTGCCACGAAAAAATACTCTAAGTGTTCAGTTTACAGATCCCAAGAATCATTTGATGGATTAAATTCCTTCATCTGTCCGAACGAACCCTTCTTAAGCTTTTGTGGCGGCACGATCTCCTTCGATCTGCGTGTTAGGTTTAGCGCGGCGCGGCTTAGTTAGGCTTAGTTCAGCTGCTTAAACTACCAGAATTTTTTTTTTCTTCTACAGCATCCTCCGATCGCATCTTCGTCGCTAGTGTAGTAACTTTAAGGTTCGTGGATGCATAGAAACTGATGCCGGTAGGCAGCCAGGACACATTAGCACATTTATTAAGAACGAACAAACTTACTACATAGCAGCTAGTGCTAGACTGCCGATTGACCGGTGATTTGCCAATCACACAAGCGCACTGCAGTGGCGTCATCTGTTGTGAACAAGATCGAGTATAAACAACTAATAATAGAACCTTTAAATAATAAAATAACTATTTTTTTTCTTTTTTTGAAACCAGATTTAAATAGTAAGACTATTTAAGATATAATTTCAGACAAAAAAAAAAATCTAAAAAACGCATTACAGAAACGTTATTTATGTAAATTTAAAAGTAATATGAAGTTTATTTTCCCTTTCACATTATTAATTTAAACACAAGACATTCTAGTAGGTAAACAACAGCTAGTCTGCAATTGGTATCCTTTTTTTGTCATATGGCTCCCAATTGAAGACAGCAGATGATGGAAGGTTTCAGTTTCCGTTCTGTGAAATTGCCGAAATTTGTGAGGATATTTGTGAAGTGTTTTTTCAGAATCAAAAACTTGCCATATTCTGCCTGTAAATCATTTATTGGACGAATCCAATATTTTCTATATCCTTGCATAGCAAGGTTAACATAGAGGTATCTTCATCTTCAGAAAATAATTGCATAGCTTCATTTTCCATCAAATAATCCATGTAAGCTTTGAGTCTCCACAAAAACATAAAGAAGCGAGACAGGAGAAACAAACGTCGCAATGTGGCTGACGCTATGGTGTGTGTGCTGCTAAAAAATCTGAGAAGGCAATGTGCTTCAGTCGCGTCTGTTCGATCGAAGCGACATGAAGCGTGAATTCATGCAACATACTTCCTCAGTGTACAGCCTGCCTATGACTCCAAGCGGTAAGATTTTTCTTAATTGATATTTTGAATCTATATTTTTAGTTAAATATTCAAAAACCAAATTTGGAAACAAAGAGCTCAGAAAATAGGTTCAACTGTGATTTTTTATAGTAATTAGACGTCATCATTAACTTAAGCAGTATAGTAAATAAATCTATTATTAAGTTATATTTGCTAGACAATGTACTGTACATTCTGGAAAGTTTACCATCCGTCATATTTGGCAGACATTAATCCATTTGAATAAATTTATGCAGCAAAGACTTCTGAAGGCACTGAGCGTAAAACATGTCAAGAGACCCTTATACTTGTGATGTGTAATATGTTTAAATATTTTTATGCAAGTACCTCTTATAGCTGCCACTCCAATTTAATCTTGTTAATTCACGTCTCAAAAGGCTATTTATAAAATCAGTTTTTGATTGTTACAGAAAAATTACAATGCAGTTTCATTTTTAGAGACCTGATTAAAAATATGTGAAATTTTGTATACAAACACATGATAATAATTTTACGAATGTATTAAAAGTAATATTTTGAAAGAGATTTGAGCCTTAACTAAAGTAAACAACTGTACATGCTGGGCATCTGCTCCATTATCAACAATTTAAAATAAAACTTTTATAAATTGAAGTTACATAATCTGCTTCCTTCGTGAATTTTTTTATTGTTTTGATTTTTGTTAAAGGTACCTAGTTTATTTTTCCCGTTTATTTACTCTTGAAGCAATCATATCTGGGACATCACTTTTTAAAAACACATATACAGTCAACTCTGTGAAATCTGACAATGTATAATCCGCAAACGTCCATTATCTGTATTACACGTTGGAATATAAACAATGAAAATTGCTAAAGGTATAAATATTATACAGACATACGTACAATAAAATTGTTAAAAATTGTCCTTAACAATTAAATTCATAAAACTCAATTTGGTACATTTTTTCAGTTATCAATTTTCCAATGAATAAATATAAATTGGATATAAATGTATTTAAATTTCCTTGAGTAACAAAATTTTATCTAGGAGTAAGAAGAAATGAGTGTTCATAGACTATAGGAAAAAAAATTATTGACAGCAAACCGAAACTACCATTGTGTTGTGTCAATGTTTAAAATAATGAAGAACAATCAGTAGAAGTTGTATATAATTTATTTTTTCTTTAATTTTAGTTATTAAATATATTAAACGAATGTTATGCTTTTCTTTTCCATTGAAATGTAATTTTTGTACAGTTGTTCCTAATTTATAGACAGGCTTAAAAAGATAAAATGTAAAGAAAGGAATGATCTATAAATCCACAAAACCATCGGTCCCTAAGTGTGCGGAATTCACAGAGTTGGCCATACACTCTTTTCAAGAAATATATGCCACCAATTCTCCAAATGACCGGAATATGGCACCTGTTGTCTCATTTTACACAAGAGGGGAATTTAAACTTGAGGGTGGAGGAAAGTTTTGTTCAGGGAATTGTTTCAAGAAAATTGCCATATGACCATCTTAAAGGTATGCATGGCCGGAATCCCACCCCTGGCAAAACTGCACATAATACATCAGAAAGGGTACTGTTGGTATAAAAGAGGAATATCTCATAGTAATATAGGGAAAAGTATCAGAGTGTCTGTGACTAACTAATAAGATAAAGGCAATTCCAGAGTTTTCCAGAAAACACCTGCCGGATATGTCACACTGCTCCCACCAGGAACCTATGGTGTAGATTCATAGCTGTTAATGGATAGGATTTTTTGTCACCAGTATTTTCTAAAGGTCTTTGTTTTACTTCATTGAAAATTTCTGTAATTAAAAAAGGCAAATAATCTAATTTTTGGCATATAAGCCGCAGCTCAAGTTACTCTATTTCCAAACAGAAATTTTATTTAATAAGTAACTTATAAATAAGAGTGTATTCCTTAAAAACACATAAAATTGCTAAATGGTACACAAAACAAGAACCATTATATGAATATGTATAAATAAATATGATGATAAAAACATAATATCTACGTTTCAAACTGCTTCTTCAGTCGTCCTCAGGATAAAATACGATGTTGAAGTAATTTAAAAATCTAGAAACGTAAGTGTCTTGACCAATTACATGATTGGAAAACTTCAGTGGCGCCAACCAGTGGGTACACAGAAAAGTTAAAACTAAATAAGTTGGAAATAAATCGAAAGTTCGATTGAAGATCATCAAGCGTCACCATCTATGAATGGAGAAATGGATTACGTTCAAACAAGTTCATGGTAAAACAGAGAAAAATTGAAATATTGCAAAAAGATAAAAATTAAGACTTTTTAAAATATTATGCCAAATTTTTGGGATATTTTAACCCGTTAGCACACGTGCCTACATTTGTAGATTGGGTGCACAATGTAATTGGGGTAAATCTTATCCCAGCTTGTGTGCTGACGGGTTAAGATAAATTATCGCTGCAGGCATTATGCTTACACATGATTTCAACTGATTCTCTGATCATGCTTTCAAATTACATTATTAGAAGGAACTATGATTTATACCTCATCAAAATTAACACAGCAGCCTTCATTATCCAAATAGAAGTGAGAAAGAGCTATATTCCATTTAAACAGCATGTATTTTTTCAGAAAAGAAAAAATGAAAAAAAATACACACCACTTCAAAATTTCAGGAAATTTTGCATATCTAGTTATGGTAAGTTGAAAAAAAAATAGTAGCTAATTTAAGATATTATTCAATATTCTGGTGATATAGATAAATTCATACTTCTAATAAATGCTCAGCTTTTTGCAGAAAGAAACAAAAGACAGAAAAGACTTCATACACAAAAATTCATTATTTTTTGTGAAGTAAAGACTTCTCATTTTTTAATTTAATTTTCTGAGAAAAATTGTATTATTAAAGAACTAGCAAAATTTCTTTTCAATGCATTGCATGGATAAAATACATCATTTTAGAATAATTGAGTAGACTGGCACTTAATTACATTTTCTCAAAAAAAATAAATAAATAAAGACTTCCATTAATAGTAAATAAAAATATCTATCAATATGAATGCAAAGTAAAACTTAAAATTAATTTATGAACGCAAGCATACAAAAATAATTGCCTCTTAATTTTCAGAACCATTCATCTTTTGATATTAAGGTTCCCGCCCCATCAGCCGAAGACACACACAAGCTAATACTAAACCTATGGCGAGGTTGTTTGACAATATTGCGTTTGCATTTCAACATTTTTAAATATCTTTTCCCCATTAGATAGCTGAGGTTGATCCCTACCTTCACCCCTTTTTTACTTTTCGATTTTGATTGCAGTTTTTTTTTTTTTATAATGAAGTTTTAATTTTCAGAACTGGTTCAGAAATGGAAAGTAACTTTTTAAAAATTATCTGCAACAAAATCGAAAAAAATATGACAGGTCAGATATAGGGATTGACCGCAGCTCTCCAATCCAAAACAATTGATTTAAAAATGTTGAAATGCAAATGAATTATTGGAAAAGAACCTTCCCACAGGTTTAACATTAGCTCATGAGTGTCTTCGCCAGACAGAATGAAAGCCTAAAGTAGGAGGAGAAAGGTTACACTGATATCCAATAGGACCATAGCCAACTACACAGATTATCAATATTAAAAAAATAAAATGCAATATGCAACCAGTGATGTAAAATACCCGGGTATTTATTTCTAAAGGTAAATATCCATTTTGGGTGTTTACCTGGGTATTTACTCCTCAATCAAATAAAGCTGTGAAAAACCTTGATATTGCTATTAGTTATAATAGATTAGTATAAAAGAAAGGAAAAATTAGAGCTTTAGACTTCTTATAACTCTTAAAATTTAAAGACGCTTAACATTTTACATTTAAATATTGAATTTAAATGTATTGAAATATTCCACAAATTTCAATTCTTTGAAATACTCACACTGAACATCTAATTTTGACATCATATTTGGCTTTGTCATTAAATTTTACCTTGGGATACAAAATGGGAAGTCATTCAGTCAAGTAGTTTAAGAACGATAAAGAATTAAAATTCGGAATGTCTAATGTTCAATTTATTTTTAATCATTGTAAATGAAATCACAATGCGGGTAATTACTATATTACGGAATAATGTATAATTTAATTCACATATTTTAAAGCCTTTAGAAATCGATTTTTGTTTAAAAAAGGATCTTATTATTCATTATTTTTCTGAAAAAATATACTTTTTAATTAATTTTCTAAAAAATTATGAAATGTAACCCATGACTTTGTTTTAAACAGAAATCTATTTATAGAGCCTTCAATTACAATAATATTAAATTACAGCTCATTCTGCCAAACTATTTCTTGAATTATTCTTAAGGCTATTCTCAAATCCAAAGAGGCTACTTTCGAACATTTTTAATTGATTTTTTTTTGGAAACGCATGAGATCAAAAGATGTTTTCTATTTTTTGGTAAAGGCAAAAGTTCTGTCAGAAAATACTGTCAAAGTGAGCGTTTTGAACCAAGTTCCCAACGCGACAGCTCGAGAAAGGAGAAAAACTTGTCACATAACAAGAATCGCTTATAACTCGATAAGCAATTTATTTATCAAAAAAATGGAAGACATTTTTTGATTTGAAATTGCTTCCATAGTCAGGCCTGCCAATTTTATTGCTTTACGTTTCAAAATGAACCAGGAAATGTGTCAGAAAGTTTTGCGTTGTTGAGCAGGGAATTTGAGAAGTTCCAACTACCCACATTGCAATCTGTTTTGCAACGATTGCAAGTTTATTTAACATAAACTACTTGACGGAATAACTTACCATTTGGTATTCTTAGGTAAAATTTACAGAAAAATGTCAAGTGTGATTTCAAAATTACATGGTTGTATTGAAAATTTCAGAGTTTGGTGCAATTTCAGTATAAAGATTATCCCTAAACTTATACATATTTATTTTGAAATAAAGATACATCAAGTAGTTATGACACTATATTATGTTTTTTTTACATATATTAAATTAACGTGAAGTTCATTTGATTAAAGGATTCAAAAAGTTCTACAGTTGGTTTAGAAATAGAGGGGCTATTTTTTACTCATACAAATCCGAATATGAAACACCACCTAAAAGTTTTCGCTTTAACTGGTGATCTTCTTCACAAACTAACATAATTTCTAAAATAAATTTATTATCTGTTACGCTTTTAATCCTTTATTGTTCTTTGGGATAATAGTTTTCCATCATAGGTTAAATTTCTGGCTATTGCTTTCTAAAGTTTTAACATGTTTTATTGATTCTTTTGTGTATGTTAATGTATCCCAGCATTCCGACTCATTTCTTGATATGGCTGGATACTATGGTACACAGTCTAGTTTCGCCTACTGTTGGAGCATGAACAGCGTCATTTTTCTGCTTTTAGAGTAAAATGTTGTTTCTCTTACAATTGTGCCACAATTCATATGTTGCACAATAATACTTTTATAACGTAGTACCACTACAAAAATGGAAAGAAAACTTTCTTCTGCTTTCGTACTAGTTCATTGGATGGTCTTTTTGTGACTGATGAAGAAAGATTTTTGAAACGTGTTGCATTAGCTATTTTTATTGTGTATTTAAGAAGTGTATTCCTTTGATATTATGCAGGTCATATTCTTTTGTTGTTTACAAAATTTTTAGAAAAAAAAACCCTGCTGAAATACAATCTTTAGAGTTTTAAGGCAATACAAAATTTCCCCATGTAGTTTTTTCTGGCAATTTCAAGGAATCAGATGTATTTTTTACCTTCATCTTGAATTCGACTGAACATTGCATTTAAATGGCTATTTCTTTTGATGATGCTCATTAGAGCAATTGTATTAGTGAAAAAAAAAATGTTTAATTGACCGGCATTTTAAAATATAAGAACATACTAAATGTAAGATGGGCAAGGCCCCTTAATCGGGTAACATAGAGGTATATTGTATTTTTCTTTCATTAACATAAAAAGCTGCTGTCATATTTAAGCATTGTAACCTATGATTTGAAGAAAGTGTTATTAAGATTATGATTTTTTCCAAGGAAATATGAAAATACACTAGATTAATTTTAACACAATTATTCTAATTGGTAAATAAATCATATGAGTTGTAAATTTCCAACTGGGCGAAAAATGTCCGGACCAGGATTCGAACCAGGGATCTCTTGGCTGAAGCCGCCAGTGCTCTGCCATCTGAGCTATCCCGGACGAATCTGTTGGAACTTTTTAACCCAGCTAACTTTCATGATTATAGCATCTGGTCTGAAACCAGGTTCAGCTCAACAGAATAAATCACAGGTAATGGAACTCCAGAAATCGCTGGATACGAAATACGACGGATTTATTCTGTTGAGCTGAACCAGGTTTCAGACCAGATGCTATAATCATTAAGGTTAGCTATGTGAAAAAGTTCCACCAGATTCGTCCGGGATAGCTCAGATGGCAGAGCACTGGCAGCTTCAGCCGGAAGATCCCTGGTTCGAATCCTGGTCCGGACATTTTTCGCCCAGTTGGAAATTTACATCTAATAAAATATGAAAATACCCAGTTTTTGGGTATTTAGACCCCAGGCTTGGGCAAATACCCGCTCTTATACCCAAAAAATAAATACTCACCTGCTGGGTAATTTACCCTTCCCACATCACTGTATGCAACACAAGTGTATATGAAAAAATTTAATTTTTTTCTGTGAGTAGAACAATGGTTTATATACCTTTAAATACTAAGAACACTGTTGTGAAAATTTAGATATAAAGGTTTTTCTTCCCCGTATTTCTTTCTTAGGTCTCACATTACTGAGATGTACACTTTATTTTTATGTTACAGCACATCAATCACGATCATACTATTGCCAATGCGCAATGTCTTAAATGTGAACAAACGCACGTTTCAAGTTCCTTTTATTTATAGATGTAAATTCTGGTTATAGGAAAAGTATTTTAGTATGTACATATTGCATCATTGCCACGTACCTTTCCTGATTGGGCGCTGAGACTGTGCACGGTTTAAATTTCTTTCTGGCACAGACAAATACTTCTGCAAAAACAGCCTGCTCTCTCTTTTGCATGTTTTACTTTGAGTGCTGCACAATGTTATAAGTTTTCTCCTTTTAAGCTTTTGAAGGTTACAGGGTAGTTTATACATGTTTTATGAAGTTTAAGTATTTAACAGTCCTATACCAACAACATGCATAAGGACAAAAAAGTTTTTTTTAATTAAAAAATAAATACAACACAAAACTTATAAAATTACATAAAAAGTATGACATAGTACTTTCAAAGGAATTCTAATACTTTTTATTTTACATTGGGTACAAGGTTAATAACTTAAAAAATAGAACATGCAATTAAATATGTATCCTTCGTTTTTAACCCTCTATCTATGGCCAATGGATGGAAGGTGAAGAAAGGTACATTTCTCATTTTACTAATTCAATACAAATCTACCAAGTAGCTATTATTAATTAAAGTATTGAACAAGCTGGTGGGATACAGAAAGGTAAGACACCATAAAAATTAGGAGATGCATGGAGGTCTTTGAGAAGAATTTTTTCTTCTTTCAAATAAAAAGAACACATGCTGCAACTTTGAAAGCAGGAGCAAAACTGATGTCTTGCCTGCTTTCCTCTAGCAAGGGACAAGGCATGTCTCTCAAAGAAATGTTTTCCTCCTGTTTTCAAGGTCGTAGCATATGTTCTTTACCCATGAAGAAGGAGACAGTTTTTTCGAAATGCCTAGAGCATTTCCTATTTTGTATTGTGTTTTTAAGAAGTTTGTTCACCTTATGGGTATTATTACATAGCATATAATTATTAGAATATTTAAAAACATTAGTTTGAATATACTTTGCCACAATGAAAAAATAATGTACTTAAAGCATAACAATACACAGTAGGAGTGAGATCATAAAATCGGGTCACATTTTTAAAAATAAAAGTCTGACCTTATAAAATAACAATCAATGTATCAAACATTGAAGCGATTTGTTCAACATTTATGTTCTGACAATTTATTAAATAGTAAACAAAACAATATAATACAAAATCTGACTACTTTCATAAAATTAAAAATATTTTATCGAGCAGTTTCATTCAAGTGCTTATGTTTATCAAAAAACACTCTTGGGATTAGCATGCCAATGTCCTTAAAAAAAAAGAAGTACCAAAGTTAACTGATAGCCAAATTCAATTCATCAGAGTACAGATGAGCACTTGGATAATGAATTTTATTTCATTTCTAAGAAACAAAAGGTTTCTCAAAAGTATGAGTTATTAAATATTTTTTTAAAGTACTCTTTTGAGTGAATTTCTTGTTGCATGTGCCACAAACAAAATGTTTCTCATCAGTGTGAATTAACAGATGACTGTTTAAATTACTCTTTTGACTGAATTTCTTGTTACATGTTCCACAAACAAAAGGTTTCTCACCAGTGTGAGTTAACAGATGACTATTTAAAGTACTCTTTTGAGTGATTTTCTTGTTGCACATATCACAAACAAAAGGTTTCTCAAAAGAATGAGTTATTAAATGTTTTTTAAAGTACTCTTTTGAGAGAATCTCTTGCTGCACTTATCACAAACAAAAGGTTTCTCACCAGTGTGAATTAACATGATCAAAATTATGATAAATACCCTAGATTACTTTTAACACAATTAATCTAATTGGTAAATAAATCATATTAGATGTAAATTTCCAACTGGGCAAGAAATGTCCGGACAGGATTCGAACCAGGGATCTCTTGGCTGAAGCCGCCAGTGCTTTGCCATCTGATCTATCCGGGACGAATCCGGTGGAACGTTTTCACCCAGATAACCTTAATAATTATAGCATCTGGTCTGAAACCAGGTTCAGCTCAACAGAATAAATCACAGGTAATGGAACTCCAGAAATCGATGGATACGAAATACGCCGGATTTATTCTGTTGAGCTGAACCAGGTTTCAGACCAGATGCTATAATCACTAAGGTTAGCTGCGTGAAAAAGTTCCACCAGATTCGTCCGGGATAGCTCAGATGGCAGAGCATTGGCAGCTTCAGCCAGGAGGTCCCTGGTTCGAATCCTGGTTCGGACATTTTTCGCCCAGTTGGAAATTTACATCTAATAAAATATGAAAATACCCAGTTTTTGGGTATTTACACCCCTGGCTTGGGTAAATACCCATTCTTATACGCAAAAAATAAATACTCACCTGCTGGGTAATTTACCCTTCCCACATCACTATATGCAACTCAAGTGTATATGAAAAAATTTAATATTTTTCTGTAAGTAGAACAATGGTTTAAATACCTTTAACACAAGATTGCCCAAGGAAGTCATTTTGACTGCTTTTTAATTTCAATTAGAAAAACAATTATGTATATGACACAATTTCTTAAAATGTTGTGACTTTTTGTACAACATATAAATGCGTTTATTAATAATTGTAGTTACCTCCCCCTCCTTCATTTCCGATATTTATATATGTGTTATACCTATATTGCCCAAAAGCAGTCATTTTGACTGCTTGGGAAATTTTTAATAATCAAATGACTCTTATTATTGAATTGAATAAATTTCTTATATGGCCAGTTCGGCTCTGTATTGAAATAACAGTTTTCATTTTTTACGATTACCATCACCTGATAAATTATTGATGTGGTCGTATACTTGATAAGTTGCAGTTGCTCAATAAGGTAAAGTAGTGCTTGTTAGATCGGTCTTTATGCAGGGATACTTGTTCTAACAAGTTGTGTTTTTTCTTTTGAACCCTAAATTCATGAAAGAAATGTCGAACTGAAGTGAGTTATTGGAAAAGCTAACGAACGTAAGTGAAGTGTGCTCCGATATAGAATCAGATGCAACAAATTCTTAACTATCATCTGAAGATGAAGCGGATTATATTCAAAGTGAAACATCTGACACCGAAGATAGCGATGAAGAGTTGATCACCAATGATGAAAATGAAAGTGTCATCAATATGCCCAGGAAAATGTGTAGGGTGGTAAGTAGTTCAGACGCTAATGGAGAAACTGAAAACACCTTTCAGGAGACCGAAACAGCTGTCAATGGTACTGTGAGGTCAAAATTTGACAAATGTGGTATTCCTGGAAGGTTACCATCTACTTGTATTTTCAAGGGGGTGAAAGGGCAAACAGGCTACGCAAAAAGGAACATTATGGTAGATAATCCCATCAGTACATTCTCGTTGATTATAGATAACTATATTATCAAACATATAGCACATAAGAAGAAGGCCGCCGAATTCTGAGGAACGATTGGATAACAGCATTACCGGAAATACGTGCATTTATTGGTATTTTATGTGCTCGTGGAGCCTACGAGGCAAATTGTAAAAGTGAGTTATACATGGTCAGCAAAATGGGGTCTCGAATATTTTAGAAAACTATGACGAAAGAGAAGTTCAAGCAAATCTTACGGTTTATTCGTTTTGACAAAAGAACCGAAAGAAGTAGGCGCCTACAAACGAACAAAATTGCCTTTGTTTCGGAAATATGGGACAAGTTTATTGAAAATAGTCAAGCTTACTATCAACCAGGGCAAAATATAACAGTTGACGAGCAATTATTTCCGTCAAAAGCCAGATGCAGGTTTACACAGTATATGCCTAAAAAACCCAACAAATTTGGCATGAAATTCTGGCTTGCATCAGATGTTAGTAGCAAATATACTTTGAATGGTTTTCCTTATTTGAGAAAAGATGAACAACGACCATCGTCAATGCTTCTCAGTGAACACGTTGTTCTGAAACTTGTCGAGCCATATACAAGCTGTGGAAGAAATATCACGACCGATTACTTTTTCACTAGCATGTCACTCGCGACAAAATTATTGGCCAAACAAACAACTCTAGTTGGAACTACTAGGGGAAACAAAAGAGAACTACCCAAAGCAGCCAAACAAACGAAGGATAACATGCCTTTCCACTCTGCTATATACATCAGAGAATTGTGTTCTTACAATATATAAAAGCAAACCAAATAAAAGAGTGGCTGTTCTAAGTTTTAAGCCTAAATTTGTGAAAATTGATAAAAGTAATTGATATAACTTTACTAAAGTTGTGGAACAAACGCCGTAATTCTAGGATAAACTAACATAGCTTTATTGATATAAGAACAACCTCACTACATAGCGACTAGCACACAACTGCGATCACTGGCGATCTCCGATCGCAACGAAACGCTCAGTAGAGGCGCCATCTATTGAGAGGAAGATATTACAAACACACAACATTCCCTCCCTTCTTAAAGAAAGTACAAGATGTAAACGTCATTACACATAGACAGTTCAAAACAAAAGTCTTTTAAGGAAAACAGTTCAAAAACTAACGAACAGTCAGTCTATAATTTTAGATGTAACAGTATTTCACAGAGAACAGGTTGTAAGTTTATAACTGGAGACGTACTGGTTTTACTCTTACACGTTTTGAACGTCTAATCAATGGAGTACTATTTTCATCACGAGTGAGCACTTGTGGTGATAGCACTGGGGGGGGGGGGGGGTCTGCAGGCGACTTGCTCACTCCGCCTGGAGAACTTACCCCTGAGGAGAGCACAGGAGGTTTGGGAGCGCAAGTGGGTACCGCAGTCTGCAAGTCAGCAGATTCTGATTGTGGTGCAGCAGGAGCTGGTAACTTAAGTGAAGTAGGAATTTCACTAGTCAGCTCTTCCTGTCTGAGCCTTAACTGGTCGATGTGTCGAGTCCAGTTTCCCATGGGGGTTGAGACCTCACACATAACTTTTCCCAATGGACGTAAAATATTGCCAGCAACCCATGGTGGGCCACGACCAAATGCACGCACCTAAACTGGCGTGCCCTCTGAAATTTTCTTTGACCCTGTCTCTTTCGTCTCACATGTCTGGGTCACAGGATCTCGAATTAGGTCCAGCCGTGTTCGAAGAGGTCGACCGAACATTGCCATGGCTGGTGAAATTCCCGTTGCTGCCGATGGTGTTTTGCGGTAGTTGAAAATGAATCGAGACAGCCTCTCTGCGAAAGTCCCTCCAGTCATTTTCTTCAGGGTTGATTTGACTGTACGGACCTCTCATTCTGCTAAATCATTCGAACGTGGATGGTATGGGGTGTTTTAACCTCGGAAATGCCATTGTTAGCTAAAAATTCCCCAAATTCTGCACTGCTGAAACCAGGGCCATTGTCGCTGACCAGACTTTTGGGGATGCCGAAACGAGAAAACAGGCTACGTAACACCATTATGGTTACACAAGATGCTGTACTTGAGACTTGTGCCACTTCTAACCACTTTGTTTTGGCATCCACGATTACTAGCAACATGTGGCCTTCCACTGGACCCGCATGGTCAATGTGGATCCGCTCCCATGCTTGTTCTGGCACAGGCCAAGAAGAGTACTTTGCTGGAGGTGCTGAAGCATTTTGCTGGCAAACAACACAACCCTTCACTCTTGCTTCAAGATCATTATCTAATCCTGGCCACCAAACACTGGAACGGGCATGGGACTTTATAGCCGTTATGCCTTGGTGAGATGAATGAAACTCATCTAGTATGAATTTCCTACATTTTGGTGGAATAAATACACGTGAGCCCCTGAAAATGATGTCTCCTTCAAAAGATAATTCATCTTTTACTCTTAGAAAAGGGAGCAGAGTTTGCTCTATTTTCTTCGGAAAACCGTTTAAGATGTAAAATTTTAGCTTGCGTAGATCAGGACATTTGTTAATTTCTGTTGCAATCAGATGCCTCGTCACTGGAGTGTCGTCTAACTGTGTCAACAACAACACTGACTCTGTCGGAACTGGCAGATCAGGATGCTTCGTATTTAAGAGCAGCCGACTGCAGGCATCTGCATTAGCATGCAAACTACCCTTTCTGTATTTGATAGTGTATGAATATGCTGCAAGGGTCAGAGCCCAACGTTGAATTCGCGCAGCAGCTACAACTGGAACAGGCTTGTCTGCAGAAAGGAGATTAATTAAGGGACGATGATCAGTAAGTAATGTGAATGTTCGTCCTAACAGGTATTTACGAAATTTTGTTACGCCAAAGACCAGGGATAGAGTTTCCTTTTCTATGTGGCTGTAATTCTTTTCCGCGTCAGTTAAGGAACGTGACGCAAAAGCTATTGGGCGATCACCATCTTCGGTTACATGAGATAATACAGCTCCAAGACCATAGGGACTGGCGTCACAAGTCAACACAACTTCCTTCTTATTGTCAAAATGTATCAGCAGTGATGAATTTCGTAAGGTTTCTTTCACTTTAGAGAAAGCTTCTTTCTGTAATTTATCCCATTTCCATTTGGTTTTATCTTTTAAGAGCTCATATAATGGCGCTAACAAAGTGGCCATGTTTGGCAGGAACTTAGCATAGTAAGTAATCAATCCGATGAAGGAATGTAGTTCATCCTTATTTTTCGGATCTGGTGTATTGACAACTGCTTCGACTTTAGACTCTAGCGGATGAAGTCCTTTACTGTCAATCCGATGACCAAGATATTCAATATAAATCTTCAAAAATTCGCATTTGTCAGGGTTGAGTTTCATACCAGCTTCCTGTAACCGCGCTAGAACAGCCGTCAAGTTCTGTAAATGTTCAACTTCATCTTTTCGGAACACTAAAACATCATCAAGATAGCAAGCAGCCTTCAGACCATACAGAATTTTATCAATTTCTTTCTGGAACACATCTGGAGCAGAGGCTACTCCGAAAGGTATTCTGGTATACCGGAACAGTCCCTTATGTGTATTAATGATGACTTTTGACTCTTCATCCAGTTGTAACTGGCAGTAGGCATCACGGAGGTCCAATTTAGAGAAAACAACTCCGCCTGACAGCTGGGCAAATAAGTCTTCGATGTTAGGAAGTGGATACTGCTCTAATTCAGTCATCTTGTACGTTGTTAATTTGAAATCTTCGCATATCCTGATGTGGCCGTTACGCTTCAACACAGGTACAATTGGCGCTGCAGACTCAGCGGTCTTCACTGGTTCAAGACTGCCTGCTTGAACCAGCCGAACTATCTCTTGGTCAACTTTGTCTACCAGAGCATACGGTATTGGACGTGCTTTAAAAATTTTTGGAGTTGCAGAAACTTTCTTAATTAAATGCACCTTGACATCTTTCACAAGACCTAATTCTGGTGAAAATAGATCTTTAAATCTTTCTAAAAGGTTCTGGAACAACAATTCAGAAGTTGGCAGATTGTTTATGGCATAAGGATGGTTTACATTTTTAAAAACATTCATTAATTGCAATGGATAAATCCAGTTACGGCCTGCTAAATTAATACTTCCTTGTCCAACAACCATCAAAGGTAATGAGTGAGACTTTGCTTCATAGGACACTTCAACTTGAGTCATACCAATCACTTCGACAGGATGCTCAGTATAAGAATTTAACTTAATTGAGGTTTGCTCCAAAGGAGGAAAATACTCTTTTACTTTATTAAATTCATTTAAAGGCATTAGAGAAAAGGGGGCACCTGAATCCACTTCAAAAACGAATGGCTTACATTGGAGTAGACACTCAACTCTAGCATGTGGCAAGGTTTCTTCCATCCCTGAGATGTTGAATAGTGTGTAAGTTACAGGTACTTTATTTTCAGCCTCCTCCACTTGCACATTATGCACCCGAACTCCAGAATTTTTCTTCTTAGATCGGCAAACTTTAGCGATGTGGCCAATTTTCTTACACGCATGGCAAGTTGAATTTTTGAAACGGCATTCGCTGGACACGTGATTACCTCCACGTCGATTGCATTTTTCGACATTTTGAGTTGAAACACGAGAATTCGGACTTTTGGGTACAATATTCTCCTTTAAATGAATTTTATTTACTTCCGAGCCGGATCCGGACGCCATACGTAGGTTGCTAGCGTCCCTGGCTGCAGTCTCCATAGTTACCGCGATTTCTGTTGCCCTCGTTAGGCTTAACTGGCTTTCAGCTAGGAGTTTTCTCTGGATACTTTCGTCTTGGATCCCGCAAACGATCCGATCTCGCAGCATTTCATCGAGAGACGCGCCGTAATTGCAGTGCTTAGCCAAGCTGCGTAACTCCGCGATGAAATTGGCGACTGATTCGCCGGCGCGTCGCACTCTCTTTTTATATCTCTCAACGATCTCGGACGGCGCTGGATCAAAGTGCGAATTCAGAACTTGAATTATTTCCTCCAGTCTTCGTATTTGTTGCCGCAAGCGAAAGGACATTACGTATTAAGGCATAGGTAGTTGGGCCGACGACAGTTAGAAAAATAGCCCTTTTTCGATAAGCTTGATCGATCCCATTAGCTATAAAAAACTGTTCCAGTCTTTCAGTGTACAAAGTCCACGATTCTGCTGATGAATCGTATTCCTTAATCTACCCAAAAGAGCCCATCTTATGCAAAAAATACGCACCAATGCGTTAGGCTTCGTATGGCGGCGTGCGCTGCTACCGGCGACCGCGTGTTAGGGTTAACACGGCGCGGCAAAGATCAGCGGCGTCATTCCAATCAAGGAAGAGAGAAAAAAGTTTCTTTTCTTCTAACATCGAATCGCATCTCGTCGCCAATTGATATAACTTTAGGGCTTACTAAAGTTGTGGAACAAACGCCGTAATTCTAGGATAAACTAACATAGCTTTATTGATATAAGAACAACCTCACTACATAGCGACTAGCACACAACTGCGATCACAAAAAAACGCTCAGTAGAGGCGCCATCTATTGAGAGGAAGATATTACAAACACACAACAGTAATAAAAAAATGTTACCGGAATCTATTCAATTTTATAACAGCACAAAATTTGGAGTTGATAAGGCAGATCAATTGGCCGAAAAATATGCAGTAAAAGCTAGTCCTCGTAGGTGACAACTCCAAATATTTTTCAATAATTTTAGATTTGACTGCTATAAATGCTTGGATCCTTTACAAAGAAACGACAGGAATACAAATATAAGGAAAAGAGTTCTTGTTTCAATTAGCAGAAGAGCTTTCCACCGAATACAGGGCTACAAGAAATCAAATGCAACCCATTCTAACAAATGCAAAATTTGTAAAGTACAACTTTGCCACAACAATAAAACAAATAATATATGTGTAAAATGTCAAAAGTATGTTTGCGGAAGATATACACATAAAAAGATTTCCACTTTCATTTGCATAAAATGTACAAATAATAATGCATAGATTATTTAATTATTAATTATTACACGTTATTCACTAATAACACGTTATATAACTGTAAATAATATTAAAAATCAATTTTGAACAAGTTTCTTTACACATTAGTTATTCTTTCACAATGCAGTCATTTTGACTGCTTTTGGGCAATATAGGTATATACTAAGTTTCAGTCATTCTGGTGTTAAATACTAAGAACACTGTTGTGAAAATTTAGATATAAAGGTCTATCTTTCCCATATTTCTTTCTTAGGTCTCATATTACTGAGATGTACACTTTATTTTTATGTTACAGCACATCAATCACGATCATACTATTGCCAATGCGCAAAGTTTTAAATGTAAACAAACGCACGTTTCTAGTTCCTTTTATTTATAGATGTAAATTCTGGTTATAGGAAGTGCATTTCAGTATGTACAGTACATATTGCATCATTGCCACGTTCCGTTCCTGATTGGGCGCTGGGACTGTGCACGGTTTAAATTTCTTTCTAGCACAGATAAATACTTCTGCAAAAACAGCCTGCTCTCTCTTTTCCATGTTTTACTTTGAGTGCTGCACAATGTTATAAGTTTTCTCATTTTAAGCTTTTGAAGGTTGCACGGAAGTTTGTATATGTTTTATGAAGTTTAAGTATTTAAACAGTCTTTTTTAATACAAGTCATATTTACTCAGAATCATTTACTATTCCTTTACCATATGAACCCAGTGGATTAACCACTCATTTTTTTTAATTTGTTACTAAACGATCTGACATAAGGATTGAAAACTTCAAGATAGCCATCAATAACAATGACATGCATAAGGACAAAAAATGTTTTTTTAATTAAAAACCAATTACAACACAAAACTTATAAAATTACATAAAAAAATGACATAGTCTTTTTCAAAGGAATTCTAATACTTTTTATTTTACATTGGATACAAGGTTAATAACTTAAAAAATAGAACATGCAATTAAATATGTATCCTTCGTTCTTAACCCTCCATCTATGGCCAGTGGATGGAAGGTGAAGAAAGGTACATTACTCATTTTACTAATTCAATACAAAGCTACCAAGTAGCAATTATTACACTAAAGTATTGAACAAGCTGGTGGGATACAGAAAGGTAAGACACCATAAAAATTAAGAGATGCATTGAGGTCTTTGGGAAGAATTTTTTCTTCTTTCAAATAAAAAGAACACATGCCACAACATTGAAAGCAGGAGCAAAACTGATGTCTTGCCTGCTTTCCTCTAGCAAGCGACAAGGCATGTATCTCAAAGCAAAATGTTTTCCTCCTGTTTTCAAGGTCGTAGAATATGTTCTTTGCCCTTGAAGAAGGAGGCAGTTTTTTCGAAATGCCTAGAGCATTTCCTATTTTGTATTATGTTTTTAAGAAGTTTGTTCACCTTATGGGTATTATTACATAGCATATAATTATCACAATATTTAAAAGCACTAGTTTGAATATGCTTTGCACAATGAAAAAGTAATGTACTTAAAGCATAACAATACACATTAGGAGTGAGGTCATAAAATCGGGTAACATTTTTTAAAATACAAGTCTGACCTTATAAAATAACAATCAATGTATCAAACATTGAAGTGATTTGTTCAACATTTATGTTCTGACAATTTATTAAATAGTAAACAAAACAATATAATACAAAATCTGACTACTTTCATAAAATTAAAAATATTTTATCGAGCAGTTTCATTCAAGTGCTGGCAAACAATGGTTTAAATACCTTTAATTACTAAGAACACTGTTGTGAAAATTTAGATATAAAGGTTTATATTTCCCATATTTCTTTCTTAGGTCTCATATTACTGAGATGTAAACTTTATTTTTATGTTACAGCACATCAATCACGATCATACTATTGCCAATGCGCAATGTCTTAAATGTGAACAAACGCACGTTTCAAGTTCCTTTTATTTATAGATGTAAATTCTGGTTATAGGAAGTGTATTTCAGTATGTACATATTGCATCATTGCCACGGGCCGTTCCTGATTGGGCGCTGAGACAGTGCACAGTTTAAATTTCTTTCTAGCACAGATAAATTCTTCTGCAAAAACAGCCTGCTCTCTCTTTTGCATGTTTTACTTTGAGTGCTGCACAATGTTATAAGTTTTCTCCTTTTAAGCTTTTAAAGGTTACAGGGTAGTTTGTACATTTTTTATTAAGTTTAAGTATTTAAACAATCTTTTTTAATATAAGCCATCTTTACACAGAATCATTTACTATTCCTTTACCATATGAACCCAGTGGATTAACCACTCAATTTTTTTAATTTGTTACTAAACGATCTGACATAAGGATTTAAAACTTCAAGATAGCCATCAATAACAATGACATGCATAAGGACAAAAAATGTATTTTTAATTAAAAACCAATTACACACAAAACTTATAAAATTACATAAATGTATGAAATCTTATTCAAAGGAATTCTAATGCTTTTTATTTTACATTGGATACAAGGTTAATAAATTAAAAAATAGACCATGCAATTAAATATTTATCCTTCGTTCTTAACCTTCCATCTATGGCCAATGGATGGAAGGTGAAGAAAGGTACATTTCTCATTTTACTAATTCAATACAAAGCTACCAAGTAGCTATTATTATATTAAAGTATTGAACAATCTGGTGGGATACAGAAAGGTAAGACACCATAAAAATTAGGAGATGCATGGAGGTCTTTGAGAAGAATTTTTTCTTCTTTCAAATAAAAAGAACACATGCTACAACTTTGAAAGCAGGAGCAAAACTGATGTCTTGCCTGCTTTCCTCTAGCAAGGGACAAGGCATGTCTCTCAAAGAAATGTTTTCCTCCTGTTTTCAAGGTCGTAGCATATTTTCTTTGCCCATGAAGAAAGAGACAGTTTTTTCGAAATGCCTAGAACATTTCCTATTTTGTATTGTGTTTTTAAGAAGTTTGTTCACCTTATGGGTATTATTACATAGCATATAATTATTAGAATATTTAAAAACATTAGTTTGAATATACTTTGCCACAATGAAAAAATAATGTACTTAAAGCATAACAATACACATTAGGAGTCAGGTCATAAAATCGGGTTCATTTTTTAAAATACAAGTCTGACCTTATAAAATAACAATCAATGTATTAAACATTGAAGTGATTTGTTCAACATTTATGTTCTGACAATTTATTAAATAGTAAACAAAACAATATAATACAATATCTGACTACTTTCATAAAATCAAAAATATTTTATCGAGCAGTTTAATTGAAGTGCTTATGTTTATCAAAAAACACTCTTCGGATTAGCATGCCAAAGTCCTTAGCAAAAAAAGATGTACCAAAGTTAACTGATAGGCCAAATTCAATTCATCAGAGTACAGATGAGCACTTGGATAATGAATTTTATTTCATTTCTAAGAAACAAAAGGTTTCTCAAAAGTATGAGTTATTAAATGTTTTTTTAAAGTACTCTTTTGAGTGAATTTCTTGTTGCATGTTCCACAAACAAAATGTTTCTCACCAGTGTGAATTAACAGATGACTGTTTAAATTACTCTTCTGAGTGAATTTCTTGTTGCACATGTCACAAACAAAAGGTTTCTCAAAAGAATGAGTTATTAAATGCTTTTTTAAAGTACTCTTTTGAGTGAATTTCTTGTTGCACTTATCACAAATAAAAGGTTTCTCACCAGTGTGAATTAACATGATCAAAATTATGATAAATACACTAGATTAATTTTAACACAATTATTCTAATTGGTAAATAAATCATATTAGATGTAAATTTCCAACTGGGCGAGAAATGTCCGGACCAGGATTCGAGCCAGGGATGTCATGGCTGAAGCCGCCAGTGCTTTGCCATCTGAGCTATCCCGGGCGAATCTGGTGGAATTTTTTCACCCAGCTAACCTTAATGATTATAGCATCTGATCTGAAACTAGGTTCAGCTCAACAGAATAAATCACAGGTAATGTAACTGTTTTATTCTGTTGAGATGAACCAGGTTTCAGACCAGATGCTATAATCATTATGGTTAGCTATGGGAAAAAGTTCCACCAGATTCGTCCGGGATAGCTCAGATGGCAGAGCACTGGCAGCTTCAGACGGAAGTTCCCTGGTTCGAATCCTGCTCCGGACATTTTTCGCCCAGTTGGAAATTTACATTTAATAAAATATTAAAATACACAGTTTTTGGGTATTTACCCCAGGCTCGGGTAAATACCCAGTCTTACACCCAAAAAATAAATACTCACCTGCTGGGTATTTTACCCTTCCCACATCACTGTATGCAACAGAAGTGTATATGAAAAAAATTAATTTTTTTCTGTAAGTAGAACAATGGTTTAAATACCTTTAATTACTAAGAACACTGTTGTGAAAATTTAGATATAAAGGTTTATCTTTCCCATATGTCTTTCTTAGGTCTCATATTACTGAGATGTACACTGTATTTTTATGTTACAGCACATCAATCACGATCATACTATTGCCAATGCGCAATGTCTTAAATGTGAACAAACGCACGTTTCAAGTTCCTTTTATTTATAGATGTAAATTCTGGTTATAGGAAGTGTATTTTAGTATGTACATATTGCATCATTGCCACGGACCGTTCCTGATTGGGCGCTGAGACTGTGCACGGTTTAAATTTCTTTCTAGCACAGATAAATACTTCTGCAAAAACAGCCTGCTCTCTCTTTTCCGTGTTTTACTTTGAGTTCTGCACAATGTTATAAGTTTTCTCATTTTAAGCTTTTGAAGGTTACAGGGTAGTTTGTACATGTTTTATGAAGTTTAAGTATTTAAACAGTCTTTTTTAATATAAGTCATCTTTACTCAGAATCACTTGCTATTCCTTTACCATATGAACCCAGTGGATTAACCACTCAATTTTTTTTAATTTGTTACTAAACGATCTGTCATAAGGATTTAAAACTTCAAGATAGCCATCAATAACAATGACATGCATAAGGACAAAAAATGTATTTTTAATTAAAAACCAATTACACACAAAACTTATAAAATTACATAAAAAGTATGACATAGTCTTATTCAAAGGAATTCTAATGCTTTTTATTTTACATTGGATACAAGGTTAATAACTTAAAAAATAGAACATGCAATTAAATATTTATCATTCGTTCTTAACCTTCCATCTATGGCCAATGGATGGAAGGTGAAGAAAGGTACATTTCACATTTTACTAATTCAATACTAAGCTACCAAGTAGCTATTATTACATTAAAGTATTGAACAAGCTGGTGTGATACAGAAAGGAAACACACCATAAAAATTAGGAGATGGATGGAGGTCTTTGGGAAGAATTTTTTCTTTTTTGAAACAAAAAGAACACATGCTACAACTTTGAAAGCGGGAGCAAAACTGATGTTTTGCCTGCTTTCCTCTAGCAAGGGACAAGGCATGTGTCTTAAAGCAAAATGTTTTCCTCCTGTTTTCAAGGTCGTAGCATATGTTCTTTGCCCTTGAAGAAGGAGGCAGTTTTTTCGAAACGCCTATAGCATTTCCTATTTTGTATTGTGTTTTTAAGATGTTTGTTCACCTTATGGGTATTATTACATAGCATATAATTATTATAATATTTAAAAGCACTAGTTTGAATATGCTTTGCACAATGAAAAAGTAATGTACTTAAAGCATAACAATACACATTAGGAGTGAGGTCATAAAATCGGGTAACAATTTTTAAAATACAAGTCTGACCTTATAAAATAACAATCAATGTATCAAACATTGAAGTGATTTGTTCAACATTTATGTTCTGACAATTTATTAAATAGTAAACAAAACAATATAATACAAAATCTGACTACTTTCATAAAATTAAAAATATTTTATCGAGCAGATTCGTTCAAGTGCTTATGTTTATCAAAAAACACTCTTGGGATTAGCATACCAAAGTCCTTAGAAAAAAAAGAAGTACCAAAGTTAACTGATAGCCAAATTCAATTCATCAGAGTACAGATGAGCATTTCATTATTTCAGCATTTCATATTTTATTTCATTTCTAAGAAACAAAAGTTTTCTCAAAAGTATGAGTTATTAAATCTTTTTTTAATTGACCCTTTTGAGTGAATTTCTTGTTACATGTTCCACAAACAAAAGGTTTCTCACCAGTGTGAATTAACAGATGACTGTTTAAATTAGCCTTTTGAGTGAATTTCTTGTTACATGTTCCACAAACAAAAGGTTGCTCACCAGTGTGAGTTAACAGATGACTGTTTAAAGTACCCTTTTGAGCGAATTTCTTGTTGCACATATCACAAACAAAAGGTTTCTCAAAAGTATGAGTTCTTAAATGTTTTTTTAAAGTACTCTTTTGAGTGAATTTTTTGTTGCAGATATCACAAACAAAAGGTTTTTCAAAAGTGTGAATTAACAGATGACTGTTTAAAGTACTCTTTTGAGCGAATTTCTTGTTACATGTTTCACAAACAAAGGGTTTCTCACCAGTGTGAGTTAACAGATGATTGGCTAAAACAGCCTTTTGAGCGAATTTCTTATTGCATATTTCACAAACAAAATTTCGCTCACCAGTATGAGTTATTAAATGTTGTTTTAAAGTATTCTTTTGAGTGAATTTCTTGTTACATGTTCCACAAACAAAATGTTTCTCACCAGTGTGAATTAACAGATGACTGTTTAAATTACTCTTCTGAGTGAATTTCTGGTTGCAGATATCACAAACAAAAGGTTTCTCAAAAGTGTGAATTAACAGATGACTGTTTAAAGTACTCTTTCGAGTGAATTTCTGGTTGCAGATATCACAAACAAAAGGTTTCTCAAAAGTGTGAATTAACAGATGACTGTTTAAAGTACTCTTTCGAGTGAATTTCTTGTTGCACATATCACAAACAAAAGGTTTCTCACCAGAATGAGTTAATATATGCTTTTTTAAGTCATTCATACAGGAGAATTTTTTGCTGCATAAGTTACAAACAGCTGGTTTCTCACCAGTATGAATTAACATATGAATTTTTAAATAACTCTTACAAGAGAGTTTTTTGTTGCATACATCACAAAAAGCAGGTTTCTCACCAGTATGAGTTAACATATGACCGGTTAAAGTACTCTTATGAGAGAATTTCTTGTTGCACTTATCACAAACAAAAGGTTTCTCACCAGTGTGAATTAGCATGATCAAAATTATGATAATTTAAATCACTCTTTGATCATGAATCTTTGATTTCTTGATACATGTTTCACAAACAAAAGGTTTCTCACCAGTGTGAGTTAACATATGACTGGTTAAAGTACTCTTTTGAGTGAATTTCTTATTGCATATTTCACAAACAAAAGTTTTATCACCAGTATAAATCACCATAGGATTTTTTGAATTACACTTCAGAGAACACGCGGGCAAATTCTATGTCAGTTCTGTTAACAAAAAATGTATTATTAAAATTAGCATTCATATTGTACAGTCAGGCATAAAACAAAGAATATACTTTATATTCATAAAACTGATAAAGCACAATGAAATTTTCAAAAACAAGAAGATTCCAATATTTTGTTAAAAAGAAACTCACTCATTTGTATGGAAAACTACTTGCTTAGTTTCAAATAGCCAGGAACTGAAATTTAGAGTGGAATGGCAGCATTCATGCTTAACATTTCAAAATACCACCCACATAAATTTCACAGAGGGAAGCCTCATGCTCAAGATATTTTACCATATTAATTTTTTTTTCTTTTTTAGACTTACAATCGAGTTGGAAAGGGAATGTAATTACCAATGCAAGATCCCCCCCCCCTCCAAAAAAAATGGATAAAACTAAATTATTATGGGCTGATAATATTTAAAGATAGAATCTTCGAACTCCTTGACTAATTCTTTTAAAGATACTTTGCCATATGTTATTAGTTACAGTTAATTTAAATTTCTAGCTAAAGTAAATACTAGATTAAATATAATTTTTTTTCTCAAACACTACTAACTTCATTTGCAAATTTTGGTAGGGAGACTTCCTATAAAAACATTAATTTCATACCCTGAAAAGATACTTTATGAATTAACCTAAATTACCCTCATGGGTAGTATTTTCTTAGTTTTAATAGTCCTTTAACCATATATAATTATAATAACAATACAGTACATACATGTACAGTTTATAGGGTCAGGAGGGGTAAAATGGGTCACTTTTTAGCTATTTTCATATTCAAAGTCTTGTAGCATAAAATTCATAAAACTTTCCTGGTTTTTTTTAAATAACATCTTGACATTACACTCCTTCAGGTCATTTTTATGTAATTTTAACATTTATACTTTAATTATAAGTTAATAGAGATGTGTCATTTGTTGAGGAACGACTCCAAAGGAGCGATTCCGGCAGTGAACCAGAAGGAACGATTCCATTCTGTAAAAAGTAATCGGTCCTTTTCGGAAGGATTCCAAAAAGGAACGACTCCTCGGAATCTGTCCTTTTTGGAACGGTTCCTCGGAATCGATCCTTTTTGGAACGATTCCGAAAAGGAACGACTCCTCGGAATCGGTCCTTTTCGTAACGATTCCTCGGAATCGGTCCAAAATGTACCGACTCCGAAAAGGACCAACTGCTCGGAGTCCTTCCGAAATGTACCGACTCCGAAAAGGACCGATTCCTCGGAGTGGTTCCGCAAAGGACCGATTCCTCGGAGTCGGTCCGAAATGTACCGACTCCGAAAAGGAACGATTCCTTGGGGATCGGTTCTTTTCTTGTAGACGGGCCAGTTTTAATAAATTAAAATGCGCTTTTTTATTTCAAAATAACAGATTTTGATTCTATTAAAGCTGACTTTATTGCCAAAATATCCTTCTAATGTGTGTGCCCCCCCTCACCCCCTCCTCAAAAAAAAATTGAAGTGCGGGGCGGAGTAGGGCGTTTAATAAACATTACTATTTGATCTTCTTGTGCTAAATTAATCTGAAAGAAATAATTTTAAAAAATATTTTATACGAATTGGATTTTTTCCACCTGAGTGAAAAAGTGCCCGAGATGGGATTCGAACCCAGAAACTTTACGTGCTTTACCGATTGAGTACCTGGACCCCGAAGGTAAAGGTATGTGTACTTTCATACACTAATACTTTTTCTAATTGGTAAATGTATCTTACAAATGAATTTTTTTAAATGAATTCTTAAGGCTGTTCTCAAATCCAAAAGGATTACTTTGTGACAAAAGTTTTAATTTATTTTTATTCGGAAATGAATGAAACGAGCAGGTGTTGTTGTTCAGAAACTATGTAATGGAGCTGTTTTTTCCGTTTTTTGCAAACGCAATGGATCTTTCAGAAATAGTGTCAAAGTGGACGTTTTGAACCGAATTTCCGCGCGAAAGAGGCATAATAGCTCAAAAATGGGTGAAAAACATGTTTGTCACGTGATCAAAATCGATTATAACTCAATAAGTAATTTACTGATCAAAAGATGGAAAACACAGTTCAATTCCAAATCGCTTCCATGGTCAAACTTTCCAATTTTATATCTTTCCGCTAAAAAATGAATTTGTAAATGTGCTAAAACGTTTTACGCTTGTTGAGCAGATCACTTAAGAACAGCCTTAAGAAAAACAAAGAAAATGCTTGTTTAATTAATAGTGAAAAATATTTTTTAAAATCTGATTAGAAACAGTTTTGAATAATATAAGAAATATATCACTAGGCCATAAAAAATGCATTTTAATAGGATAATAATAACTGATTTTCAATTATTTTAATAATTGTAGAGTTACGCACTTTCATACATATTTCACTATTTCATGTTTTTTTTCTCAAACATAATTTCAATTTGAGAACCCTCTTTGTCAAAAGAAATATATGACCAGCTACGAGCGCTCGAGTACCACTTTATTTCCACAGTTTGGCGTCTTGTTTTTCTCTCCTGAAGAAGATGATTAAAACAATCTCGAAACTCTCGAAGATTGTTGTTTTAATCAACTTACATTGAGGTTTATTACATAGAATAAAATCTGTTAGAACAAGGAATTTTTGTAAAACGTTTCTTTCTTTCTTAAGATAATGAATATTTCAAAAAGCATAATGTTTAATAATAATAATAAGATAACAGTAACAGTGGTGGGTGGGATTGAAATAATTTAACCGCGGTTCGCTCTCTTAAGAGCCATGGTCAGTAAGAAAAGATTTCGCATTTCTTCGAGAAGCAGCTTGATGCCAACCCCCCCAACACCTGTCAAGTAGTCGGAGACTATAATTACCGCGAAGTCCTCCCCGGTCAGTAGATAAAATTTATGACCCCAACGGTAAGGGAGATTTGGACAGTATAGGAAAACATTTCTGAATTCTTTTTCAGTTTTTAGAAATAAGATGAATGATGAGAGAAATGATTGGAATGATTTTTTTCCTGACTATATTTATTTAATTATAATTTAAAAGTTTGCGCGTTTACACAGACTCCAAAGAAAAGCGTGAGAACTACACAGCATTCACAAAATTTTCTGTACATATATGGAGATTTGCAAAATGAGTTATGGTAAAACCTATATTGATTTTCATTTTATATGATTTGGTACAAGTAATTACCTCATGTATAAATGATTGTTTTTTTTTTTTTTTTTTTTTTTTGCGTGGTCTTTAATTTAATTTAATTTTTTATAATGATTTTCACTTACGATCGAAGACATCATATTATATCATAATTATATCATAAAATATCAATTAATATAGTATTAGCCACAATCGCATTTTAAACAAGGGAGAAATTATTATATTATATGTCATATTATTATATTAAATGTATTCTTTAGTGCACAGTTTGATTTTAACAATTGAACCACACTAAAAACAAACTGATTAAATAAATTAGCTATTTTCTCCTTTCCCCGAAGCAAGCCTTTTATTCATTCTTCCAATGTATGAAACTATCTTTGGAATGAAATTTATTCCTGTTTTTCAGAGAGAAAGTGTGAGAAAGATGCAGCGAGATTAGCAAAAATCTAATTATTTTAAAGTTTTCTTGCAATAGATACATTTTAAAACTGCATTTGCATGCATTTTAAAAATATTTATTTAAAAAAAATTACAAACAGGGTTATGAGATGAGAAAAACTAACTTATATGAACAATTCTATTAGTCATCACATTCATATATAACTAACAAATCAAAACTTCGATATATGGCGAATAATAAAAAAAAAGAAAAAAAAAGAAAAAAAATATGAACTTGACAAATACAGTCGGACCTCGATATCTCGAACCTCCTTATCTCGAAACCCTTGATATCTCGAAAAAAGAAATTTCCCCTGCATTTCCATCAAAATTCTTATGTATTTTCCATAGTTATCTCGAAATATATTTTCCAAAACCCTTGATATGTCGAAATATTTTCCACAGAAATTAGTTTGACTTTTTACTTTCGGCTATTGTCAGCTGTAGATCTAGTTTGATCTGGATGCGGGTTTCACATTCTTTTATCCCTTTGTTGATACAAAGAACTTAAAGGGTAAGAATGGAAGGATTTTGAAACCGAAAAAAGGAACAACATCGTTTTTTGAAAACTTTCCATGAAAGTGCACCAGGTGATTCAGCTACCTGTGAAGAGCGGCTCTCAGAACTTCCTTCTCTTTTATAAGACTATAAAGCAGATGATGTGGTTAACACAGATGAAACTGTATTATTGTACCACAGTATTCCCAACAAAACGTCTGCATTTAAATGTGAAGAAATCCGACATGGCAAACCAAATAAACTTCTTGTAATTGTGGTTTTGGCAGCAAATCAAAGTGGTAAAGAAAACTTCCTCCTCTTATGATAGGACGATCTAAAAAGCCGAGGTGCTTTGCTAAAATTAAGTCATTTCTAATGCTGTACAGGTGAAATATAAAGGCTTCGATGGCAAATGCAATTTTTGCTAATTGGCTGATAGGAATCGGTAAAACAATGGCTAGAAGTAAAATACACGTTCTCCTCTTCATAGAGAAATGTAAAGCCCACTATAATCTTCCAACGCTAAAAAATATCGCTGTTAAATTTTTGCCGCCAAACACGACTTCGAAGTTTCGACCAGGACAACCATTCAACTAGGAGATAATCCATAGCTTCAAAGTTGATGATTGAGCCCAAATTGTGAGAAACTTCTGAATAATACCCAATTCGGCATTTCTTAATGACGAATTGAATATTATTTAATTAAAACAGGTTTGTGTACAACACAATTTTAAAATTATTAAGACTTTGAGAAGTGTAATTTGTTAATCATTAGTAGATTATGTATAGTTTTTGACGAATCTTATTTTTTACAGCAAAAAGCAGTTTGAGAGATTAGATTTTAAAATTTTGTCAAAACCTTGATAACTCGAAACCTCTGTATCTCGAATATTTTTCTCTTCCCCACAGATTCGAGATATCGAGGTTGTACTGTAATTTTTCTTTAAACATTTTTTTTCCACGCAAAAATTTTTCCCCTTTTGTTAGATTTTAATAAAAAACACTTTTGAGTAATTTCTACACATCGCTGTCTTCAGCTTTTAAATATTATTGTATATATTTGGTTTATCAATGGAAATATTCGACTAGTAGATGGCTACTAAATAAAAAGTAACTATTAGACAGAAATTGCTATTAACTTCTACCTTTGGAATTTAAAAGAAATTGGGCAATGTTGAATAGCACAATTTATAATATTAATTTAAGGTAATTTTTTTCAACTTCTACAACTATTTTAAATTTATGAGAAAAGAAAATTTTAAATTCCAAAATACACGAAATTGAATTCCACATTATGCTACATCTTAAAAATGAAAGGATACATATATAAGTTATTTTAAATAAATAAAAGTTAGACACCAGACATAGATATTTTCTGTTTTTTTTCTTTCTGTCTTTCAATTAAAGCGTATAATTATTGCATGTTATAATTCAGAAATGATTATGAAGACAATTGAGGTATATATAATATTTGTTCAAATTATTTAAGCTCGACATGTCAGTAGAAATAATATGGAATAGAAATAATGTGGAAATAACAGGAAAACTCATAGATGGTCACACTCCCTATTTTTTTTTAAATACCTATTTCAAATTACATATTTTTTCTTTCTTCTATCTTTAAAAGAAAAAAGCATTGCATTCGTGAAAAAATTCGACTTCCGGTTTTCGACGGATTTATAAGTTTTAGGCCTAATACACAGTAATAAACTCTAGTATATATTATTTGCAAACTAAAACTCTCTTTATACGTATTTTCAAAGTAATATTAATAAGAATTCTAAACACCATATAATTGGGTTAAACCTATGTGTTTAAATTTTAAGCAATTTTTTTTTCATAAGCAAGATTGTATTTAAAAAAATATTCGCATATGCTTTTCTCATGTGCTACTTCTTTTTTTTTTTTTTTTTTTTTTTTTTGGTTGTCATCCTGGCATTTTTATAAAATTTTGTTGACTAAAACCAGTCGATAAACGAGCTTTATTTTATTTATTTTTTTTGGTGGATTTCGTATGAAATACTACCTATTGGATCTAATCTATGTTGGAATTTCGGAAAAATATTTGCAGATCTACACCGATCATGATCCCTAAAACCCAAAACCAGCACCCAGTAAAAAAAAAAAAAAAAAAAAAAAAAAAAAAAAAATTATATATATATATATATATATATAT
The DNA here is from genome assembly GCA_963932465.1 of Maratus speciosus. Classification (NCBI taxonomy): domain Eukaryota; kingdom Metazoa; phylum Arthropoda; class Arachnida; order Araneae; family Salticidae; genus Maratus; species Maratus speciosus. The sequence goes on along the minus strand of OZ010796.1, from coordinate 75,355,383 downwards.
ATATATGTCACTTTTTTCTGGGCAACTTCCATAATTCTGCATAAATCTTTTTCAAACTGATACATAAAATCTCGGTCAGATTCGTTAATGGGCAAAATCTGACCAAGGGGGTGGAAATAGGGAAGGGTTTTGGGAAAAACGAAAAAAACCCACAATTTCTTAATTATAATACATATCGAATCAGTTTAAAGTTATTATTACTTCTAAAAAATGGGCCAAAAATTTATGCATGACAGATTTTTGATAAAACTAAAAATGGGCTCAAGTGGCGAAAAAAATAGGGTGTTTGGGAACTAAAAATTCACAACTTCGTCAATTCTCGAGATATCAAATCCAATTAAATTTATTATAAATTGTCTTAATATTATCTACAACCTTTATACTGACAAGGTTTTGATAGGACCAATTTTTACTGCAAAAAAAGGTAAAAACGGAAACAAAAAGGGAACTTGACGAAGAAAAAAATCCATAACTTCGTCAATTCACAAGATATCAAATCCGCATTAATTTATTATATATCTTCATATTATCTACAACTTTTATGTTGACAAGTTTTTGATAGGACCAATTCTTAGAGCAAAAACAAATTAAAAATACATAGAGGTTGGAGAAAAAAATATCGTTTTAAGGATGTACTCAAATCCAAACTGCTTATTTTCTGACTCATTTTTAAAATCACTTTTATTTTCAAACGCATTCAATTGGTATGTTCTCTTATTCAGAAATTATATAATGTGCCGTAATGGTCGATTTTTTGTTAGAGGCAGACGATATTTAAAAAAAAAGATGTCAAAGTGGGCATTTTGAACCGAATTTCTCGAAGCGATTGCGTGTTGGAAACTAAAAATATGATCCTACTGAGATAATAACTCTTTATAAATCGAGTTCTAATTAATTGAACGAAAAAAAAACCATAGGTCGCTTATAAATGTCTTAAAAAATCCCGTCAGCAAGTTTAATGTTTTTGCTTTTAAAAATGAATCTGAAAATGTGTCAGAAAATTTCGAGTTGTTGAGCACGGAAAAATATTTTTTGAATACTGCCTCTGATAAAATCACCTCTTATATCAAGATGAAATTGAAAACTCGTCAAAAGCGCCCGGATAAAATTGTTAAAGTGTGTTTATCTCTAATCATGCTTTAGTTTCTGTTGGGTGCAATTAGTACGTAACTTCGAAATCTACCTGCTCCTGTAGGCCGAGCCAGCAGGGATTTTTTTTAATTGTTGATGATATATAATAGTGATGCAACGAACAATGGTTTAGCCGAATAACCGAATAGGAGGCCGGAAGTTTAAAGCATTATTTTCTTCTGAAAAAATATTCGGCTATGTTCGGCCTAAAAATTGCCTCAAAAAGATAATTCGCCACCCCCCCCCCCTCCCAAAAAAAAGAAAAAATCTTAAAAAAAAAAAAAAAAAAATTCTTAGCAAAAGTTCTTTCTCGGGTACTGTCTAGTCACAGTTTAGTATGTATGTATGTTGTTGTTACATTTTAAAATAATGACAAAATTTTAAAAGTACTAAAAAATATAAATTTCACCTTTCAGATGAAAAAAAATAAAAAATCTTAATATCTTAAGAAAAATAACTGACAGAAAGGAATATCCTCTAAAATGGTGGAAATAAATCACTGTAGACTTTATAAAGCTCACAATTAACAAAAAAGCAATGTTTGTTTTGTATTGTTTTTTGCTATATCAGCTGACAGCACTATTAAGAAGTGTATAATGAATGTTTTCAGATTTAGACGAAGAAAATATCTGTAAGGAAAATAAATATCAAAATATTGACTGTTTAGTATCTTAGATGCTGTATCGTTACAATTTAATAGATATTATGTATGTTGTCAAAAACGAGTAAATCGATGTGCTCATACTGAATTGAGTACATTTGTATCAAAAATGAACATGTCTTTTCTCAATTTCGAAACATCACATGTTATCAAACCCAAACAAAACGATAATTTTGTACCCTGTAATGGTTTATTAGGGTTCCGTACTTAAAAAGTAAAAACGGAACCATTATAAGATCACTCTTGTGTCTGTCTGTCACAGCCGTTTTACTCATAAACTATGGAACGTGGACAGTTCAAATTGGGGGAAGTAATAAAGACTGTTGACCCACATATTTTCAGATTATTAAACATTTATAAATATATGTAGTAAAAATGTATAGGGGCAAATTAAGTTGTTTGAAGAAAAAAAAATCTTTTCCTTGTATATCGTGCTTTAGTAACGCTGAATTCAAAAATACATTTATTTTAATTTTAGATATTACCTTTTCAAAGATATCGTCGAAAATGTAGCGCAAAAATATGTTTCCCCCCATCTAATTCCGAATCTACTGAAACTAAAATTACAAAAAAAAAAAAAAAAAAAAAAATTAGAGGTAGCAGATGTTAATTTAAACCTTGCAGGAAAATTATAGCGATTACCCTATAGGTCACATAGTTTTTGAGAAAATCGCATTTTTTCCGTTACACACTAATTTCGATTTACGGGCATTCAGCGAAAGTGTTGAGCAGCGCTGGAGGTACCTATCGTAGCAGAAGTATAAAAACATTGTTGATCATGATTTTCGAAAAAAAATCGTCAGTAAATAGCCGAGATATTAACCCTAAAGTTGTAAATTCTCCTACTCATCAATGTGTGGTTTCCTACGATCGCAAGAGCCTCTGCTCGTGCTTCTGACCATTCTATCAAGAGACACATCTCCAATGGACGCTTGAGTATCTGCTCGTGCCATCTTACTTGTGCCACACAAAGCATTACATCTCCAATGGACGCTTGAGTATTTGCTCGTGCCATCTTACTTGTGCCACGCATTCCATTCTTTTCCCTTCCTGCCGCCCCTTGTCGCGAGAGGGGTTCCTACCCCGGCGGCCAGGATCAGTGATGTTTATTATTATTATTATTTATTTTATTTTATTTTTACTTTAAATGTTCTTATACTCCCGTCCTTTGTCGCGAGTAGGCGTTTTCCTGGCGGGAAGACATTCGTCTAATTTTTGTAATCCCACTTTGTTCTTTTTCAAATAAATTCTGGGCTCTGTGGTCGGTGGTGCATAGACGCCCTTAGCGGATGAGCGTCGCCCCTTGAGCATTTTGTGTTTGTCCGTCTGCATACGGCCGGACAGGGCTGGACTCACTAACGAGCCCCAACGTGTCGGGGAACATACCGGGAGAGACGTTAAGCTCTAAGGGGCACGCCTAGCCGGCCCTGAGCAGTCTCTCTTAGGCTGCCTAACCCTAAAGATATGGACGGTTTGGACATACATAATGACAGGGGCGGCGTACTCTATGTACCATCGGCTTTTAAAGCCTAGATAACAACTTTTAACGATATATGTGTGTAATGCACTGGCCAGCAACAGTATAAAAGCAATAAACGTCAAATTGTTAAAAACAGACTAATTCAAGGGGTCTCTCTTAAAGCTTAAAAAAAAAATTTATTTTAACTTTTTTAGATGTTAATCCTCCATCTTTTCTGAACAATTTAATGTAATTGTTTCCTTCAAATTCTCATTAGAATAGAAGTTATGGCTTTTAGAATTATACCCGCTCATTAGCTTAAGCGGCATTTTCGAAACTTTTAAGTCATTTTTCTCCAAATGACTTTTTTGGGTATAACACGCACGATATCTCATAAACTTTTGTATAATTTTTCATGAAATTTTCAAAACATACGTTTCATGTTAATCTGTATAAACTGAACCTAAAATTTCCTTTTTATTGTTCAAAACAATATTTTTTTAAGTGATTATGTTGCTGAAATTTTCAAAATTTTCTATTAGCTAAATACAACTTTGTATTAAAAATATAAAAATGCTTTAAATACAAATTTATTTAGGTTCAGGGTAATTATTATAATCTGAAGCATAAGTAGGCACCAACATTTTTATTCTAGTTGCAATATTTGTTTTCTAATCGTGCGCGTAAGCTGTTATACCAATTTTTTGCTTGTCAAATGTCTGACTGTTTGGAGTACCCAGTAAATGCTAATTCTGCATCTTGCAATTTTTTAAATACATAAAATGAAAGAACGTACTTATATCTTTCATCTCAGTAAAAATTGTGTTTTAAAATCATATACATTTTAAGATATTAAATGTTGAAAATGGTCTCTTTTTTCCATTTTTTCCAATTTTTGAGATCCCTGAGACCCCTTAATCAGAATGAACCATATAAATACTATGGGATTCCCGACTATTTTGCATTGAATGACTCTTTCAATACGCCTCGAGTGGCTTTAAAAGTTAATTAAAAACCTATCTGGAAAAACACGGTAAGGACCAAGGCTTTGTTGCAGATTTGTGACCTCCTTTCGAAGCGCGTTTAGCACAGTGACAAATGTAAACTTTAAACGAATGTTTTGTTTTAGCTGCACTGTTTAGTTTTATGAAATGCCAAAAGAAGTTTAAATATGCACTTTTTTAATTGCCAGTACCGAATTAAGTTCATTATAAAGAGATTAAGATAATATTAAACTAGTCGGATGTGTCAATCCCAAAACTTTCTTCTATCTCATATATGTCAATACTTCCTGATAAATGCAGTACAGCAGCGCCATCGATTACGTGATTTATACCAAAATCTAATCAGGGACAACATTCTTGAACTTCTAATTGAATTTGTAGATTCATGAAAATCCGTGCATTAGTTTTTGAGATATAGCTATTGCGGAGATCGTGAAAAGTTCTGAATTGCAGTGGCACCTCTTGGGCAATTTACACCATAAGCTTATCAGGATCAGTTTATATCAGGGACTAACTGAATCTAAAGTTTGATGAAAAATCATGTATTAGTTCTTGAGATACAGCTATTGCGAAAATCGAGAAAATTTCATCATAATAGCGCCATCTGTTGGGCGATTTACACCAAAAACTAAACAGCACTATTTTATATCAGGGGTTAACTGAATCTGAAGGCTGATGAAAATTCGTGCATTAGTTCCTGAGATAGAGCTATTGCGATAATCATGAATAATGCAGCATAACAGCGCCACCTATTGGGCGATTTACACCAAAAAGTTATCAGCACCGAATTATATCAAGGACTAACTGAATCTGAAATTATCTGAAAATACGTACTTTAGTTCTGGAGATATTGTGGAAATCATGGATAATGTAGCATAACAACGCCAGCTGCTGGGCGATTTACACCAAAAAGTAATCAGCACAAATTTATATCAGGGATTAACTGAATCTAAAGTTTTATTAAATTCCATTCAATAGTTCTTAAGATAGAGCGCCCACAAAATTTGTGTCACACACAGCTAGACAGACTCACAGACAGACATTTTGTAAAAACATGTTTTTCATTACCTCTGTACCAATAGCTATATTTGATATTTTTAGGTTCCATATCTCTTTGAACTTTCATGGTATATCCTTTTAAATTTTTCTAGTATATACTGTTATACCCAACCCTACTTTGCATAGTTTTTTACAAAGTGTTAGTATTCTTTTAGCAGCGGTTTTTTTTAATAATACAATTACTAATTCATATATTTATTGTACAGAATCCTCTGTGCGCGAGTAATACTCGCACTTGACCGCTTATTTCATTTAGGGTGGCATAAAAAGATGTTCATGATGGTTCAAATATTAAATTATGCACAGTATTTTTAAAATAATTTAAAATTGCTTACAAATTAAGCTCTTGTTATAAAAATATTCGATTTGAGTATCTTGCTAATAATTTTACTATTTTTCTTAATAAGTAATCAATTAAACGTTTCTTGTTAAAAGTTTAAAACGGAAAATAAATGTTAGTACATTTTTACGTTAATGTGTAGGTTCAGGTGGGCAGTATATAACGATTTATATTTGAACACAACCATGGGATCAAAAATGAGTACATGTGTTTCTCAATTTTGAGTACATTTGGATCGGAACTATTTTGAGTATGTCACGTATTTAAAATTGAGTACTTTTTACTCAATTTTGAGTAACCATTTTTTTCAGTATATATATATCTATGTGTGTGTGTTGCAATCCATTCTACAGTTAATACATAAAAATTTATAAATAAAAAAAATCGCAAAAATTAAAATAATCTAAAAACAGGAAGAGCTTATTGCAAATTTTAATATATTTTATTTACAAATTTATACATTTAACACAGTTAAAATGTACCGAAATAAGTATACATTTTTAGTACATTCATATTATTAATGCAGTTCTGTTACCTTTTAAATAAATAACTATAATTATATTAAAAAAATATTTAATATCCCATATAACTGCTATCTATCTAATATATAGGACGTGATTTTTTTATTTTTCACCTTTATACGAATTTGCAATGCAAATTCGATTTTTTAGAGGCCGGGAAAGGCGTAGCCTGCAGGAGTCCAAAATATGCAGAGTAGAAATGAAGGGGGGGGGGGGGGGGCACAGTTTGTATCCGAGATTCGTTTGGGTAAAAAAACTGATGCATTTATATATACTCTTAATTATAAGTATGTTACATTATATAAGTTTCTTTCGAGATTTGAAAAAAAGGTGAGAAGAACAGTCATTTTTTGTATAAATAAGACCTTGTGTAATTTACAGATCTCTCACAAATTGGAAAATATACAAAGAATTTATAACATAGATTGAACTTTGCACTTCCATACTAAATTAAACAATTTACAATTCTTTTCGAGAATAATAAAGGCGTCGAGGGACTCGACAGAGCAGCCGTTTATATATAAATACGGCATTATATAATTTACATATTTCACGCAATTGAAAAATCAACGAACAATTTATAATACAGCATGTACTTTGCAATTTCATTTTAAATTAAATATTTAACATATTTTTTCGAGAATGGGATAAAGTGCTGAAGGATTCAACAGACCAGCAGTTTATATATAAATAAGACATGATGACATTCACACATTTTACGAGATTGAAAAAGCCGCAAAAAAATTATAGCTTGAAATTTACAATAGGTGGTAAAAATAGGTGGCCAAATTCCTCCACGCTGGCCAAGCGGGTTGGAGGAAGCCCATCCGCGTTCGTTCCACATGCACTAGGCAAGAGAACGAACAGGCTGTACCGGTGGAAGGTGCGGATTGGACATTAAGTCTCCGCTCCCAGTCGATTCCTTTAAGTCCTCCTCGAAGGCAATTAAAGGGTCTTCTATATATCAAACAATATATATCAGCTTTTGAAATCCTTGGTGGTCTGCTGGTCCTAGACCACTAAAAATTCAATCGGACCACTAATTAAAAAAAATTAGTGGTCCGCCAGACCAGTAACTTTTTTCGCCTCTCTGACAGGTAAACGTTAATTTTCCCGTCCCTGAGAAAATCGCAAACAAACCCAAACTACATAATTAATAATTTTATAGTTTATGTTTATGTCTGTTTAATTTTTAGCAAATTATAATTTTACATTTTACTATGCCGAAAATTTTGGGTAACTGAAAGGAAGTTTGGTTTATATTCTAGGAGGAGGAGGAAGGGGGGGGGGGTCACTCAAAAGATTAAAGGTACTTAATAGAATTTTATGTAGTGGGCCAGTGATGATGTCTGTGGACCAGTAAACACTGACGTTTACTGGTCCTTTGGACCAATGACTTTTTTTAATCAATTATACTGCTGTATATCTTGATATACAGTCAACTCTGTGAAATCCGCCGAAGTATAATCCGCAAATGTCTGTTATCCGCACTACATGTTGGAATGTAAACAATGAAAATTGTCATTAAAACTTCAACTCAAAAACTAAATTTGGTACTTTTTTTTTAGTCAATTTTCCAATGAATATTTAAATGAATGAAATATTTAAATATAAATTGGATATAAATATTTAAATTGCCTTGAGTAACAAAATTTTATTTTGGATAAAAAAGCAATGAATGCTCATAGACTACAGAAAAAAAATATTGACAACAAACCAAAACTACCATTGTGTTGTGTCAATGTTTAAAATAATAAATAATCAGTAAAAATTGTATATATAATTTAACTTTTTTAAAATCTTAATTATTAAATTTATTAAACCAATGTTACATTATGTTTTTCTTGTCCATTGCAATTGTAATTTTTGTACAGTTGTTCCTAATTTTTAGTCAGACTTTAAAAAATAAAATGTAAACAAAGGGATGATCTATAATCCGCTAAAATGTATAATCCACAAAACCCTCGGTCCCTAAGTGTGCAGATTTCACAGAGTTGACTGTATATCAGATATTTATTTTCAAAATATGAAGATTTTTGATATTTTCATATTACTTGATATTTACTTTCAAAATATCAAGATGTGTGACATATTTGTGATATTTTCAATATTTTTCTATATTTGATATTTATTTTCAAAATATTACTGTGCAAGATACTTTTGATATTTTCAGTCAAAATAAGCGCAAATGAAATTTCCAACTGTTATTGACTGTGTTGCTCTGTAAATAAAGAATTTTTGTCTCTGATAGTGACTTTTTTAGCCGAATTAGAAAACAAATATCTTTTCCAAGCTTTGTGTTTGATTTTTTACTTTTAACTGTAGATTATGAGGGTCATAATTAATTCAGAAATACACTGAAAGATAAACTGCCTAATTTAGATACTCAGCTATATATACAGCTTCATTAGAATATAATCTGTTCTGGTATTGATTTGGTTCAGTTTAAACTGTACAGCATGTCAGGGAATAAAAAATAAGATAAGCTTAATATTTTTGTTTAAATTTTTCAATTAAAACAATATTTTGTATTTAAAATTTTGTTTCAGCGATGTCTGATTTCTTGATAGTTGATGCTGAATCCTATAGCATTTTTTTTTCTTTTTCTTTTCTCAATGGAAGCGTATAAATCAAATTGTTTTTGTTTTAAATTAGTTGATCTTCAATTTTGTTCTAAGTTAAAAAAAAAAAAAAAAAAAAGAAAAGAAAAAAGTGCTTTTAGTATATTGTTTAAGCTTTCATGTTAAGTTCAATATTGTTTAGTTTTAAATTTATGTTATGCTTGAAAATATTTATTATCAGCAGTAAGTTGACTGTTTTGAAAATATCAGATATATAACAAAATATCGGATATTTTTTATATTTTCGAAAATATCGTACTTACGAACCCTGTATATACTAAATTTAACTTTAAGTGTTAATGACAGTTTTAATTGTTTACATACCAACATGTAGTGCGAATAATAGAGAATTGTGGATCATACATCGATGGATTCCACAGAATTGACTGCAATTAAAAAATTCATAAGTATAATTTTTGAATGATCACTTTTCACCAACATTAATTTTTATCAAATTTTCCATTTAGCGGCAATTATTATGCTTGGCACTAGAAAAGATGAAAATAAGGAATTTTGCTTGGTAGCCACTAGCCGGCAGGTTGATATTTTGGTAGCCAGTTGCTGGCTATCAGGGATATTATGAATTAAAAAAAAATTCTGAAATCACAGCAAATTTACTATATATTAGGCATAATGCCTTTACTGTTGCCTTCTAGCAGTTATAAAGACATTAATTTGACAAAATTTAGAAAATTTTAATAGAAATTTATAATTCTTTTAGTAGAAGATATTTATAAACTTATAAAAAAAATAATTAATCAAATTTAACACAAATTAGATGTAAATTAACTTTTAATAATAAAAGCCAGCTTTTTTAAAATGGTTAAAACCAAACAAAGCCGGCCAGCTTTTTTTGGCCTGGTTAAAAGCCGTCAACCCTGATCAGAGCAGCAAATTTTGTAAAGAAAGGCAGGCCTGCCCTATGAACAATGCCTAGAATGAATTCTGGAATTTGTGATAGTTGATACACATACACAAGTTACATAAGTATAGATTTGAAAGTGTTCACTATTCAGAATTTAAATCTATAAGTACTTGTATTTTTGCGCTAGTAGAGCTGTTAGATTTTTTTTATCTTTAATATTATTTTAAGTTTTAAATAAAATATAATTAATTTTTTTAACTTTGCATCTTTAAAAAAAAAAAAAAAACCATACACCATGTTTTTTTTTTTTGTTTTTGTTTTTCAGATGTTAATTTTAAGTTTGGGTGAAAAGCCGTGTTTGTCATATCATGGCAAACAGTGTAGCTTACTATTTTCCCACAAATTTAGGTGCTTTTCGGTTAGTCGGGCGCCAGTGTTATATACACGTATATATATCAGGCCTCGGACTGGCTCGCTAATCTCGCTATTTTTTGCATTTGTCTCTTTTAGTTTATATTTTTCAGATTTAGTCTCTTTTCTCGCTTTTTTTTTCAATTATTCCCTGCTCATCGATCACCCCCAAATTATCCTTTGGTCGCGGGAAAAAGATCTTAACTTTCGTCATTTGTTCGCTGGAAAAATATCGCAAAATTCGTCAATCGGTCGCAGAAAATTTGGCAATCTGTCGCAGGAAATGAAAATCTGGAAATTTTGTCAGTCCTCGCGGGTAAGAATCGCAAAATTTTTCAGTCGAAAAACTGGGCGAAGAATCGTGGATTATGTCAGTCTGTTGCAGGATGAAACCACGAAATTCCACGTAAACTATCGTGAAACTTGTTTAGTCGCGGAAACAAAATCAGAGAAATTTGCCCCTCAGTTACGGGGGAAAAATCGTAATTTTCGTCATTCGATCGTGGGAAAATTATTACGAAATCGTCGATTGTTCGAGGGCAAGAATCGCAAATTTTTATGTCGGACATTGAAAAGAAAACGTGAATTAGGTCAATCTGTGGAAAATAAAAACACAAAATTCCCCAATTGGTCAGGAAAATATCGCGAAATTTGATAATCATTCACTGGGTAAAAATCATAAATTTTGCCATTATGTCGCGGATAAAAAAGCAAAATTTCCCAATTGGCCAGGAAAATATCGCGAAATTTGATAATCATTCACTGGGAAAAAAATCATAAATTTCGCCATTCAGTCGCAGGAAAAATACCACGATTACGTCATTTTCTCGGGGGAAATAACGCGTAATCCTTCAATTGGTGATAGAAACATATCGCGAAATTTCTCAATCGACCTTGTGAAAAAAAATGGAGGGTTGCAGGAAAAATTGCAAAATTCTTCTGTCGATCGTTATATATCGCGAAATTAGTTACTCGATTTGATGGAAAAAAATCGCGAAATTCGTTCCTCCGTTTCATGAAAAGAATCGCGAAATTCTTTCTTCGGTTACATGAAAATAGATCACTAAATTCGTCAGTTGGTCAAAAAGAAAAATTGCGAAATAGCCAATTGGTTGCGAGAAAGTATCTTGAAATAGGTCGCGGATAAAAATGACAAATTTTTTCAATCAGACACTGAAAAGAATATGAATTTGGTCAATCTGTCGCGGGTCGAAAACGGGAAATTTGAAAATTAATTCGGAAAATATTGAAAAATTTAATAATTAGTCGTGAGGAAAATGGCGTAAATTTTTGTATTTTGTCACTGGGAAAATAATGCGAAATTCAGTATTCGGTCACAGCTATATATCGCGAAATTTGTCAATCGATGGCATGAAAAAAATTGGTCATTTCAAAATTAGTCAGTGGGTTATGGAAAAAATCGCGACGTTCTTCTGTCCGTCGCGGGAAAAAAACGCGAAATTTGTCCATTGGTTTCATAAAAAAACAATTTCGTGAATTTTACCTCGAGATCATTTGAAGAAATTCGTTATTTTTTTCCCGCGGCCGATTGTCAAGATTCGCGATATTTTTTCACGGCCGATTAACGATGTTTGCTACGTATTTCCGCGATCCTTTGACAAAATTAGCGATTTTTTCCCGATCACTTAACCAATTTCGCGATTTTTTCCAGATCATTTGACGAATTTCGCGATTTTTTATCGAGGTCATTTCACAATCTTCATGATTTTTTTCCGAGGCTATTTGACTTTCGCAAATTTTTTCCGCGAGAACATTTGACGAATTTTGTGATTTTCTCTCGAGATCTTTTGGTGAATTTCGTTATTTTATTTTGCAATCATTTCGCGAAATTCACGATTTTTTGCGCGACCGATTGACGAAGTTCGCTATTTATTTCTACGATTCTTTGGCAAAATTTGCGATTTTTCCTCTGCTCATTTGGCAAATTTCTCAACTCCCCGTCTCGCTTTCGCCCAAGATTATTTGACGAGCTTCGCAATTTTTTTCTATGAGATCACTTAAAAAAATTCATTTTTTTCGCATGACCGATTGTCAAGATTCACGAAATCACGGCCGATTTGCGAATTTTGCTGTTTATTTCCACTGTTTATTTCACAGATATATATCGCGAAATTTGTCAATCGATGGCATGAAAAAAATTGGTCATTTTAAAATTAGTCAGCGGGTTATGGAAAAAATCGCGACATTCTTCTGTCCGTCGCGGGAAAAAAACGCTAAATTTGTCCATTGATTTCATAAAAAAACAATTTCGGGAATTTTACCTCGAGATCATTTGAAGAAATTCGTTATTTTTTCCCGCGGCCAATTGTCAAGATTCGCGATATTTTTTCGCGGCCGATTGACGATGTTTGCTATGTATTTCCGTGAGCCTTTGACAAAATTAGCGATTTTTTCACGATCCCTTAACCAATTTTGCGATTTTTTCCAGATCATTTGACGATGTTTGCGATTTTTTCCCGAGGTCATTTGACAATCTTCATGAATTTTTTCCGAGGCTATTTGACTTTCGCAATTTTTTTCAGCGAGAACATTTGACGAATTTCGTGATTTTCTCTCGAGATCTTTTGGTGAATTTCGTGATTTTATTCTGCAATCATTTCGCGAAATTCACGATTTTTTGCGCGACCGATTGACGAAGGTCGCTATTTATTTCTACAATTCTTTGGCAAAATTTGCGATTTTTCCTCCGCTCATTTGGTGAATTTCTCGACTCTCCGCCTCGCTTTCGCCCAAGATTATTTGACGAGTTTCGCAATTTTTTTCTATGAGATCACTTAAAAAAATTCATTTTTTTCGCGCGACCGATTGTCAAGATTCGCGAAATTTTTTCACGGCCGATTGACAAATTTTGCTGTTTTTTTCCACTTTCCGTTGACAAAATCGGTAATTTTTTTTCACGATCTCTTGACGAATTTCAAGATTTTTCCCCGCGATCACTTGAATTTCGGAGGGGGTCGTACTTTTCTTGGAATTCTTGAAAAATGAAAAAGTCCTGGAATGTCCTAAAATATAGTAACCTTTCCTGGAATTTTGCATGTTTTGTACTATAGCAGTAAAAGTCATGATTTTTCTGCTAATATATATATGTATACATATATACGCGGAATCCCACGAGTCATTTATTTTTGCAAAATTCCATAAAATCAGTATTTTGGAAGTAATAGGTACATAGGAGAGAAAAAATGAGCCAGGAAATGGGAAACATCGATCGAAAATTTCGGCAAACAATCTTCGAATAAAATCGCGAACTTCATCAAACGATCTCTTGAAAAAATCGCAAATTTCGGCAAACGATCTCGAGAAAAAATAGCGAATTTCGGCAAACAATCCCGGAAAAAATCACGAATTTGGCAAACGATCGCTGAAAAAAATTACGTGTTTCGGCAAACGATCGTGGAAAAAATCACGTGTTTCGGCAAACGATCGTGGAAAAAAATGCGCATTTCGGCAAACGATCGTGGAAAAAAATGCAAATTTCGGCAAACGATCGCGGAAAAATCACGAATTTCGGCAAATGATCGATTTTTTGATGAATTTCGTGATTCCTCCCTTCCTCCGAGACCCATTTGATGAATTTTGCGATTTTTTCGAGACTGACGAATTTTACAATATTATCCCAAGACCATTTGACGAATTTCGTGATTTTTCCTCAGAGACCCGTTTGACTAATATCGCGATTTTTTTTTCGAGGCCATTTTCCGAATTTCATGATTTTTATCCCAAGAACATTTGACTAATTTCGAGATTTTTTTTCTCAAGATCATGTGACAAATTTCGCGATGTGTTGAGACAATTTCATGAACTTCACTATTTTTTCGGCGAGAACATTTGAAGAATTTCCTAGTTTTTTTCCCCGAGATCATTTACTGAATTTCGTGATTTTTCTGTGAAATCATTTGGTGAATTTTGCGATTTTTTTCCCCAGGATTATTTCATGAATTTTCTTACTTTTTTTCCCATGACGGATTGTCGAGATTCGCGATATTTGTTCCTGACCAATTGATGAAATTTGCAATTTTTTCGTAACTGATTTACATGCATTGAAAATGAATTCTGCAGATGGTGTTAAATCTTATCGTGTTAGTCTGTGTATCCAAAACATATATGTGAAGAGAAAAAATGTATTTTATTTGATCTCCTTTTAGTCTCTTTTTTACATTGCAGTCTCTTTTAGTCTCTTTTCTCTCTTTTTCAAGAGTGGTTCAGCAGTCCTAGGCCTGATATATACATGTATGTATATTTGTATATATACTTATATGTACTTATACTGGATATGTGTGTGTGTTTATATACAATATATGTATATATAACACTGGCGCCCAGATAACTGAAAAGTACCCAAATTTGATAACTTTTTTTTTTTTTTTCGTTCACTGATATTTGGAATAAAGATTATAAAGGATACTTCTTAACTGAAAATTTCACTGTTTACATTTTGAAATGCATATGTATTGCGCATGTTTGAGACTCATAGTGTATTTAATTTTTAAATATTTTAGAGAGATTTTCAAATTATTAACATATAATTATCAAAATTCACTCAAATTATCCTAATTCTTTATTTTATTATTTCTATGTTTGTTTTGTTGCATAAGTAAAAAACTGATTTTAAAAATTGCTTTGGTTACAGAACCTCCTAAGATTCCAGTTTTGGAAGATAATTGGACACCAATGCCCTGTACCAGTGAAGGTCCCAGTAAAGTTGTGCCCAGTAGAGATATTCCACCAACAGTAATAGATAGTGAATGGGCTTATAAATTCAGTGTCCCATGGAGTAAGATGCCTAGCGAACTCTTAGATGCACTTAAAGAAATGAAAAGACCCAAACCACACTTGCGTTTGCATATGGTGAGGGGGATTTGTGAAAAAGTTAGAGATGTTTGCAATAACCATGGATCAAATGCATTAACTATAATTGCAAAAAATATAACGAAAACCTACCCTGAATCATTTGGTGACATAACAGGCATGAAAGTGGGAAATGGGAAAAAAGGTGGAAAATTTTTTCCATCTATACAATAAGGCCAAACTCGTATAATTTAGACACATTTTAACAGTTATTCATAAAATAAAATGAATTATAACTGTACATATGATTGTTATTTTATTTTTTTAACTTAGAAAGTATTAACAGAAAAAAAGTAACAATAAATGTATAAATTCATTAAACCAAAAAAGAAAATTAAAAACAGCTTGATTAAAGTATAAATCCATTCAATAGAATGTATCTGATTAACTTATGTGAAGTACATAGATTAATTTTTCAAAATAAATGTATTATTTTAAATGATTTTACTGTTTAAAACTTTAAAAAAAATCTGCTAAGTATATGCACGCCAAATTGATCTTTACTCCAAAAATACATTTCAAAAAATGCATCATTGAAATTACCTAGAAGTGTTTTATAAATAGAATAAAATATCCTATTCCAAAAGAACCTTATAGAAACTTCCTTTCCCTAGTTAAAGAACTTAATTAACATGACTTTCTGATGCTTATAATAAAAGCTGATCTTTGATCTGATAGTACAGCAATTCGGAAACAAACTCCAAGGGTTTGAGAAGACAAAATGTCTATTTATTAAGTTTTCTAGACTTCCCCCGCCCCAAATGCTTCTAATATTTTCTTTGTATTTTTGCATCAATCCAGAAAATGTCCAAATTTGCTTTTAAAAAGGTGGAATTCCTCCTTTAGGAGGAACTCTTTCATGCCTGCATAATAGGTGAAGATCTAGTTGCTAGTGGATGTGCCTCCCTCGCAAAACAGCTTATTAACAGGTTCCAAAACTTGAATAGAGGGAATACATTTAATTCTTTGAAAAGAAAAAAGAAAAATGAAGATGAAACTTGTGAATAAAAGAAAATCTGCAATGCTGACCAATACGGTTGCATGAATTGGCAGCCTGATAGGCTGCCAGAGTCTGAAACCCCTCTTTCTCACGAAGAGAAAAGAGGACATATGAAAAGTTTATATAAGCAAGGGCCACTCTCTTATAATGCTTCCGATTTCCTGGATCTGTTAAATGATACTTACTTCACCCAAAGGAAGGAAATAAATATGAAAAAGCCAGTAGAATATTTGATGTCGGAGTGGCCCTTGCTTTTTACATCAGAGGGATTTTTGAAACATTTCAATAATCTTGCAGGAATCAACATTGTGGAAAAATTCCACAATGCGATTGCAAAGAAAGCACACCGGATCACTGAATATATTGAAACTAAACCAGCTGGATGCAGCAAAAAACATGTTGAAAACGTAATGAAAGAAACAACTTTGTCGGAAGATTCGAGAAATGGCACTGAGTTTGTGCTATTTCTCATGATGGCATATTTTGGAGAGAAGAGAGAATCTCTCTTCATATGTGCAGATGTAAGTAGATGTATTTATTTTCCAATAGATATTAGATCAAACCTTTCACTGTTGATTTAAATCTGTTTTTTAAACACTGATATTTACAGTCTAAATAAGAATCAAATTCACCATTTATGTTATAAAAAAAGTCATTACTCATGCCATATTAAAAATTACCTTTAAATAACATTAAATAAAACTTTCATAAATTCAAAATATTTTATGAAAGTAAGTACAACTTTATTAAAAATATCATCTATTCATAGTACCTTTCCGAAAAATACTGATAAATGCTCTAATTTTTAAATTGTTTACTTTTTTGAATGATCACTTCAATTTTGCAAGTTAGATGCTTAAGTTATTGTTAAATCTATTTATCATAATAGTATTTTCATTGGAGATTTACTTCCTTTGAAGCAGATTACCAATGTGGCATTTGGGAATTTAAATTAACTGGTTTCATAACTTTACCACCGTCCTTGAAAGGGTTTAAGTAGCTATGAACTTTTTTGTAAAACATCAAATTGTTTACTGGCAAGTTTTAACAGATTTCATCTAATATTTTTTATAAATTCACGGTTATATGCAAGTTTTCATCTTGGTATTATTGCAGGGTTAATTTTTGTGAAATTTATTAACTTATACTTTTGTGAAGATGAAATCAAGTTTCTCCAGTTTGAATCAAGTATTTATTAGGATGAGCGAAGTGAATCCTCTATTGGTCTACACAAAGGTGGTGAAGTTGGAAAATTCTATAAGAGGTCTATTTAAGAGACAAATAATTTTGTGAAGGGCCCTTCCTGCTTTGGGATAAAATGTTTTGTGCAAGGTCCTGTTTGGGGATAAATTATTTTCTGAAGGGCCCTTAAAGGACCTAAAATTTTCCTAAACATATATCCCTGAACTTACATTGTAAATAAGAATATTTGCAAGTGATTTAAGGAATTTTACCATTTAAAAACATTTAATTTTCATTTATTCTTTTTTTTCTTCTTGATATTGTCTTTTAATTACTGTTACTATATATGTATATTATTTTTATTTATAGAATAGCACAACTCCTCAAGAGGTAAAAAATGTTAAAGATTTGCCCAGCACGCCTTGTTTGATTATTTGTGGTACGTTTTTATTTGTATGTATAATAAAAAAATATTTTTGTTTAGAATATTTGTATAATACAGTTTGATATTGAATTAAGAACAGCTTATAACTTACACTGTGACAAATTACTTTACATATTTGTTGGACAATTAATTAAAAAAAATGTTTTTCTAGACATGGAGGATTAGTGTGCTATTTTTTTAGTATATAGTATATACAAAAACTGTAACTACAAAAGCAAGAAGAAATCCAACGGAGTCGAAATGTGAAAAATGCTTTTTAAAAAAGGTTTAAAAGGATATTGGAAACAATTTTTGTACCAAGTGCCAATTTATTAACTATTGACCGTTAAATTAAATGTACCCATTTAAGCCTTATATTTCAATTTAGCCTGTGAAATACTATCCAAAACTTGTGGCTGTAGAATAGGGTGGAGTGAAAAAAATTAAATTTTTCTTACCAAAAACGGGTAGGTGTTGAAAGTTGCCTTTATGCTAGTACATTAACTGTGTGCAATTTTACAGCTGAAAAAAAAAAAATAGCTTGTGTCTGTGCTTTTGGTCCAAAAGTCGAAAATTTAAATACAATTTGAAATTTTTTAAAAAAAATGAGCTGGTTATTACCTTTATTATTAAATAACATATTTAAACAATATCTTTATTCTGCCTAACTGGAACAAAACTGACAACTTTCGGTAAAAAATAACCTTGTCATCTATTGGGGCATACAACAAATTGTTTTGAATACAGCTTTTACCTGGTTGCTTTTGGCACCTACCCGTTTTTTGTTGAGGGGGGGGGGGGAATACTTTTTCACTCCACCCTACTGTGGAATCCAAGTCAAGTTCATTTAGGCACAAACCATTAAAGTTAGAGCTGCTGAAAGGCAAGACAATTCCCACCCCCACCCCGTTTTTTAGGGGGGGTGGGGGCGCTTTGAGATAGATTACATGTACATGTAATTTTAAACATAAAAACTGGATTTTTTCTTATTTTAGAACTATATACTATCCAGATTAAATTAAGTAATATGTTTGGGATGTTCAGGATTCAGTTTGGGCATGGAAATATTTTGAGAAAAGTATATTTTTAAGACAAAGAAGTTTGCCAAGGGCCCTCTGTTTTGGGGATGAACATTTTTGTGAAAGATCTGTTTTAAGTTGAGAATTTTCATGAAGGATCCAGTTTTAAGACAAAAAATTTTGTGAAAGGTCCATTTTTAAACACCAGAAGATTTTATACATATCTCTGGCAATTAATGAAATATCTTGTGTGACTCATATTAATTATTAATAATTTAACATATTTCAGTTGTCTAAAAATGAAGCATGAACATAATATGCGTTGTTTGGGTTCTACTGTAAGAAATCTTCATGAGTTGTTCAAGGTTGAAGATTCATTGGATTTCAACTGTTGTTTCTGTATTATACCTTCTACCTTAATTTTTTTATTACAATTTGCATGAATATCAATATTTTACACACATTTGCAGTTTTGACATTCTTTGACAGCTTATAAAATTTAATGTATGTTGCATTTTTGCCTGACTGCACATTAGTATTTGGATAGAGTGTAATGTTTAAAACATTTTCAGTTTTGACTAGAGCCGATTAATAAATAGACAAATCAGTATTGAATTCAGACATTTTTTTCGGGAGTGATTTCTGTGGAACACCCTCCCACACCACACACTGTGGCTATGGGGGAGGGGCATTTTAGAATTCTGGAAGAAATTTGAGAAGTGGGATAATTTGAAGTTTTGTCCATTTAAAAAGCATAAAATCGCAAACCTTCTGGGAAGGGGGAGGTGGAGGAAAAAATGTTTTCTCTGAAAAACCCCATAAATTAAACAGTGGACAAAATTCCACCTGAATTTTATTAAACAGGAATGTCAATTAAAACTTTATTTTGACATGCGTGTTGCATACTTCAAGGCTAAACTCTAATGTGTCAATAGTTGCAATGTTGCCAGTTGGGTAAATTTTTTTACTATTCAGATTGTTTGATTTCTATCGCCTTTTTAAAAATATTTCCTTTATTGAATAAGGACACTGTTATTACTTAAAAATGAGGTAACAATCAAGCAATCTGAATAAAAGGAATACTCTCAAGTAGCATCACTAGTACATTAGCCATCCTTAAGTCTGAGTGAGTCATTTTTCTCACATATTTAACATCTCTGCTGAAATCAAAGCATTTTGCACCTCTTACATCCTAGAAAAAAAAGTTGATGTCCTTAGGAGCTGGTGAGATTCGTTAAATTTTTTATAGTTATTTACAACAAATATTTGTTAAATTTTCTTTGATTTAATATCTATATTGTATTATATATTTGTGTTGTAATTTATATTTTGAGTCTCTTGGTTTAACTTTACTTCATTAATTTTAGGTGAAACAGAATATTCTGGAACATCTTACATGTTGTGTGTGGACACAATTGTTGTTAACGATGAGATTAAAGACTTCGCATCTGGGGTGTTAATGTTGTTTGCATCTTTTATTGTTTAAATGTGGAATACCCCCACACAGCTGCTTCAACATTAGAATTTATTCAGAGGTAAAATTCCATTTTAACTTTTCTGTGTCTTTGACATTTATAAATTTGATTTATATTTGACTCGTAAACTAGATGGCTTCGCCTGCTAGCGGGGCCCTCCCGTAATCTCGACACCTATTCTTAACAAAACTATGTTAAACAACCTATCCATAGATATATTAGTCGAGAGGGTACTGCTTTAAAGCAAGAATTTGACATTTTTGCAGAAAATACTATTTGAAAATAGTGGCATTTGATATTCATGTGTTGTAAACTATATTAAATTTCTATTACATCAGCCTGATATATTTCCTGATATTGTCTGTGTTCCCCCCTCCCCATCCCAGCGTGCCATTCTTGTTATAATTTTTTAATATGTGTTCACTGTTAGATTTCCTAATGTTAACGAATTTGCACTATATTAGTTTCACATTCCAACACCAGGGAGTACACGCCATTCTTAACAAAACTGTATATGAATGAAACTCCGTTAAACAACCTATCAGTAGATACGTTACTCCAAGTGGGGGTGCTTTGAAGCAGGAATTTAAGGTTCTTGCAAAAATTACTATTTGTAAATAGTGGCATATCATGTTTAATAAACTATTTTAAAGTTTCAAACAGATCAATCTAGAATTTGTTATATTTCCTGATTTTGTTTCTCCTCCCCCCCCCCCCCAAGAAAAAGTGACTTTTTTTATAAATTTACATCATGTCTCATAGTTTCAAACAGTTCCAGCAAGAATTTGACATTTTTACAAAAATTACTGTTAGAAAATAGTGGTATTCGACGCGGTATCCTTTTTCTTAAATACTTATCATTTTTTATTATGTATCTAAAACTTTAAACAGATTGCTTCATAATGGAAATATTTAATTTTAATCAACAGCATTAATCTGGGGACTCTGTCCAAAAACTGTTTTAAAAGTTTTTAAGTTTTCGGTTCAGCCGAATATTTCAATATTTGGCATACCAAATAATTTAATATTCGGTCAAACCGAATATTCGGTAACATGGCCGAATACTGAAGATACCGAATATTCGGTGCATCCCTAGTGCTTATATTTATTGTATGTGTTTACAGAAAATGAAACTTCAAATTCAAACTTGTGTATTATATTTCATTAGTTTATTCAATCCTTAGATGCTTGAATTTTTTTCGTCTTAGTTCTTAAAAGTCCTTGAATTTCATGTCGCGAAATGCATACGAACCCTGAACCTTAAATTTAGATCCATGGAAAATCATAAATTTGAGATTTGAAAATAAGGTCTAATGGACAAAGCACATAATAGCCAGGAAATTAGTCATTCTGTATTATCAAACAAAATTTTTATGTTTTTTAAAGTATTTTTACAAATGCATTTATAATTTTTTAATAAAAGTTTAACATACATTTTACTTTTTGATTAATTTAACTTTTTTCACATTGAATGATTTTTAAATATGAAAATAGTTTTGGAGGAAAAAAAACCTTTAGTAAGATATTGAAATAATGAACAAAACAGGGCTGCAGAGTTCAGAGTCATTAAAAATCAAGTCGACTCTGACTCTAGATTATTTGTTAGACAGTTTGAAGTTAAACCAATTATATGTAATAATAAATCTATAAAATAAATTATTGTTGTTATTTTTTTAATATATCTGGCAACCCAAGTCAAAAATGTCCAGTATACAGGATTTCCTCCTCAGATTCCTCGGGTCTGTAGGACTAGAAGTGACACCAAAATTGTAAATCCCCCACCCCCTTTATTTCTTGTTCACAGGACTCAAAGTGAAATAACGATAATAAGATAGTGAAGTTTGATACATTTTTATTTTAATGAAATTTGATTCACCAATGTATGCTTTTTTGTTATTGTTATCTACAAGTTTTGTGAGATTTTTAATTTTTTATTTTTGCAAGTGTTTTCTTAATATAAATCCAGATTCTGGCACCAAAGTCAGCAAGGCTGTAAAAAAAAAAAAAAAAAAAAAAACATCAAGTGTTTAATGCCAAGGTTTCAACATTATTAAAAGGAGTTGCTGATTATGAATGGGTTTCGAAATAAAATTGTAAAGATTATCTGTATTATTATCTGTATGTAATAAAAAGTTATTTGTGCATAGAAATTGTGGTCTAGGTGTGTTGTTTAAGATATTTTCTTATGAAACAAGTATAATGGGATTTAAAGAGAATTTTTGAAAAGTAAAACTAGTTTTTTAACCCCTTATTGATTATACCAATAAACACAATGACAGAGTTTATTATGCTGAATAAACTTTGTTTCTTTTTATTAAGTGCAAT
Source organism: Maratus speciosus (assembly GCA_963932465.1). Classification (NCBI taxonomy): domain Eukaryota; kingdom Metazoa; phylum Arthropoda; class Arachnida; order Araneae; family Salticidae; genus Maratus; species Maratus speciosus. The sequence continues at coordinate 75,333,017 of OZ010796.1, read as the reverse complement.
ATTTAACAGGTACATTTTTAAGATTTCCTTCCATCTGATCACTAAGGGGTTAATACTTGTAATGAAATATGAGTTTAATTTATTATTTATGTTATGATGAGGCATGGTTGTTCATGGTTGAACTTATTTTTACCAGAATCTAAATTATTAGCTTTATCATAATATTTTTACCATAATCTAAATTATTAGCTTTATCATAATTACCAGCTTTGTTGGATTTGTTTAGTGGCTCATGATATCTGATGTTGGAAAATATTCTGCTTATAACTTTGAAAAAATTTTTGCAATTGTAACTTTATTGACAAAATCCTTAGATTGTGGTTATAGTGCAGCACAAGTCGAAAAACATTTCCTGTGTAGTTCAAAACATTTCACAAATAATATTGAGTGTGAAAAAATGTTCAGAAAAATTAACAATGTAGATATATGAACTTATATTTACTTATATTATCATTTATAATGAAATTGTCTTATGATATTTACACCCATTATGGGTCAAAAAGTTTTGTTTAATGTAAAGGCTTTAATTGGTCGAAAAATTTAAAGATTTATTGAAGCCCGTTTTTTCCTAAACTGCGAGCTTCAGGCTATATTTAGAAATTTCCATCTGAATGAGTGTGTGTGATTTATTCAGTTTAACGATGCTAAAATATAGAGAAAGCTTTAAAACAGAGCTTCTTTTCATAGTAACAAAATTTGTTGATTATATTTTTGGGAATTGTTTTTTTTTTCTGACTTTTTTTTCATTTCTGACATTTTATTGGAATATAACAACAAAATTGCTAATATAAAACAGTAATCTGACATAAGTTGACTACTGTAAATTAAGGTTATTCTTAACTGCTCTGCTCAACAAGCGCAAAACGTTTTGACATGTTTACAAATTAATTTTTTAACGGAAAGATATAAAATTGAAAAGTCTGGCCATGGAAGCGATTTGGAATGGAACTGTTTTTCCATTTTTTGAACCATCCATTACCTATTGAGTTGTAAGAGAATCCGATCACGTGGCAAATTTGTTTTTCGCCCGCTTTTGAGTGCTCTTTCTTCCTTCACGAGGAAATTCAGTTCAAAATGCCCACTTTGACACTCTTTTCTGAAAGATCTATTGCGTTTGCAAAAAAATGGAAAAAAACAGCTCAATGACATAGTTTCTGAACAATACCAGCTAGTTTCATGCATTTTCGATCAAAAATAAAATAAAACTTATGTCAGAAAGTTGCCCTTTTGGATTTGAGAACACCCGTAAACAGATTATTATTCTATATTTAAGTTTCATTTGTGAGGATATTATACAAGATGGTATAGTATGAATTTTACACTTTAATTCATTTACAAGAGTATACTATTAATTTCACAATTTAATAGTATACATTTAGTGATTTAAATCTTTCGCAAGACTGTATATTACTGTTAAATTTGCAGTTTATTACTGTTAATTTTACGGGATAATTTATTTATAAGATAGTATGCTACTGCTTATTTTATGGTTTATTACTGTTAATTTTGCGGTTTAATCCAATTGTAAGACGGTATGTTACTGCTGAATTTTACAGTTTAATCCAATTATTAGACAGTATGTTGCTGCTAAATTTTACGGTTTATTACTGCTCAATTTTACGGTTTAATCAAATTATAAGATGGTATGTTACTGCTGAATTTTACGGTTTATTACTGCTCAATTTTACGGTTTACTCCAATTATAAGACGGTATGTTGCTGCTAAATTTTATGGTTTATTACTGTTAATTTTACGGTTTACTCCAATTATAAGACGGTATGTTACTGCTAAATTTTACGGTTTATTACTGTTAATTTTACGGTTTTAAACTGGCACCCCAGCTGCCGGTATTATACCGTAAAATCAACAGTTTTTTTTTTTTTTTTTCAGTGTATAACAGGAAAAAAATAATAGAATTTTCGTTAAATAAAATGTTGAAAAGCAACAGCCTCGATTATTTGCAAAATGACACATATTTTGAAATGTTATTAGATTACACTAGGATGCAAATTTGTGTTGTGTCATGTGTTTTAGCTTTTGCTAATTAGTTCTTACGTATTTTGTAGCACTGAATCCAAAAATGGCATTCATTTTTTATCACAAAGTACAGACTTTTTGCAAATCGCAAATTTGAAATCTAAAAAGTGAACAAATTACGGAAATCTGATAGTATAAAATAGACGTGATTGTTATTTCTTTAACTTTTGATAATCGATTTTTATGTATTTTTTACTATTGAATCCGAAAATGACCTTCATTTTTAACCATCACGTCAGGATTTTTCGCAAATTGTAAATTTCAAAGTTTTAATTGAACCTCTTCCCTTCCCACATCATCGGATCCCCGAGCTGTTTAGCTGTAAGAATCCCAGTATAAGCCAAAAATTGAATAAATTCTTCAATTAAATAAAATCAGGGTTCGATTTAAGCGGTATCGCATCGCAATTTGCGATTCAAATTTAACTAATATGCGATCCAAGAAATGCATTAAATCGCAATCATTGCGATGCATATTTCCCATACCCTTTGTTATGTCATGTACACTTAAAGCAGGGATGCCGCGGACTCGCTATAGCGCGTAAATTACGCGAAAAATCGGATACGGGACGCAAAAAAAATAGCTCTTACGCGTCCCGTGGAACGCGTAATTTCGTGAAAAAATCGCGGAAAACAGACGATTTTCGTCAAAGAATCGCGAAAAATGCGTAAATCTCATCAAAATACCGCGCAAAAGCAGCGATTTTCGTAAAAGGGCCGCGAAAAAATAGCGTATTTCGTCAAAGCATCGCGAAATAAAAAGCGAATTTCGTCAAAAAATTGCGGAAATAAGCGCAAATTTCATCAAAATATTGCGAAAAACGCGATTTTCATAAAAGGGCCGCGACAAATTAGCGTATTTCGTTAAAAGATCGCGAAAAAATAGCGAATTTCGTCAAAAAATCGCTTAAAAAAGCCGAATTTTGTCAAAGGATCGCGAAAAAAGCGCAAATTTCATCAAAAAATCGCGGAAAAAAGCCGATTTTCGTCAAAGGATCGCGAGAAAATAGTTGTTTTTCATCAAAGGATCCCCAAAAATAGCAAATGTCGTCAAAAAATAACGTAAAAATGCCGATTTTCGTCAAAGGATCGCGAAAAAAGCACAAATTTCGTGAAAATATATCGGAAAAAACGCTATTTTCGTAAAAGGACTGAGACAAAATAGTGTATTTCGACAAAAGATTGCGAAAAAATAGCAAATTTCGTCAAAAAATCGCGGAATAAAGCCGAATTTTGTCAAAGTATCGCGGAAAAAAACACGATTTTCGTGACACTCGCGAAAAAATAGCGAATTTCAACAAAAGGATCGCGGAAAAACGCGAATTTCGTCAAAGTAACGCGGAAAAAACGTGAATTTAGTCAAAGCACCAAAAAAGATGTGCAAACTAAACTTATAGGTAGAAAATTCATAAAATGGGATTTAATTTCTTTTTTTATGAGATTCTTAAAAATACAGCATGATTTCAGTGTACTTTGATAATATTTATATTCATTAGGTGGACCAGTAAAAATCACCCCCCCCCCCCCCCCCGTTCTTACTGCATTGAAATGTCTCCCGCCTTCAGAACATTTAAGATTTGATGCTTATTAGTGATTTAGATATAAATTTCCCTTCCAAGGAAAATGTCCGATTCCAACACAGATCTATGCTGACAAATAATTCAATGGGAAGTATAATAATGAAAGCACCCATTCATTCAACGAAAAGTACACCTTTACTTAACATAAGTGTTCTTTTTTTCAGCAAAATTATCTTTTTCAATAAACCCGCCTTGCCTCTTTTTAAAAGAATGCGAACATTAGTGATACTTGTTAGTGGAACTTGATATCTTCTACTCTCAAATAAACATTATTTTACAATTAAAATTGTATCTTGCATTTTTACTTTTAAAAAAGTAAAGAAAATTTCTCTTAATATTTTTTAAAAATATCTTATTTGAGTGCAAATAATGCTGGTTTTAATTCATTATTTAATTATTGTTAAAACAATAATTAATGCATTTCATTTATCTTAATAAACAACTTTCATTTATTCCTTTAAAATATAAATTATTATTGATGGGGACCCGCTTTTGTAAAAAAGGGACCCAGATTTTTGGAAATCCTGGGTCCCGGGGACCCAGGTTTTTTCAAGTACAGCGGCATCACTGCTTAAAGTTAAAATTTAAAGGTGTTTTTACACGAAATACGTTGTGTTTTCACCCTCCCCAAGTGTTTATTTACAATGGAAGTACAGCGAGGAAGTACGCTTTTTTTTTTTTAAATTTGTTGTAAATTTTCAAGATTTAAAAGTTACGTTAGCTGTTTTTTTCTTGCTATACAAAAGTGTCTAACTGCTATTCAAAACTTACTTTGTATAGCAGTTACTGCTATGCAACTTTCTTTTTCTAAATCGACCCCTGAATAAAATTAAATTGAATGAAAGAAGTTTTACATCCATTTTAAAGTATCAGATTTTCGCCATTTTTTTAACTTTGAAAATTACCATTTGCAAAAATGTCTAACATGATGGTTAAATATGAAGGTAATTTTTACATTCAGTGCTAAAAAGCACATACAAATCAATCGTAAAAGTTAAAAAATTCAACCATCGACTCTACTTTATAGTATTAGCTATTTTTTCAATTTTGAAATTCACTATTTGCGAAAAATCCTAACATGATGGTTAAAAATGAAGATAATTTTCGGATTCAGCGCTAAAAAATACATAAAAATCATAATTTTAAAAATACATAATTTTAAAAATAAAAAACACAACCATCGCAGTCTTGTGTTATCTAATCTAAAACTTTTTAGTAAACTTGTTGGCAGTCCGAAATTTTTTGTGTTACCCTGTAAAATAAGTACATAATGGTAAGCACTGAAAATCATAATAATATTACATTGTCATCTGATTTACGTCAGTATGTAAAATTTAACCTCGATCGCATATTTTAAAGTGAGTTGAATTTCGAGTACAAATTTTGAACTGTAAAGACATACATACGATCGTTTCAAGTTAACCCATTACCCGCTGGTGTTGCGTTCACGCAATTGTCAAAATAATTGCTCATGCTTAAATTAATTACTTTGTCACCACTATTTTACAATTAAAAAATTGCCTTATTTATTGGCAGAAATTTTGATATTTTAATAAAGCGAAAATTACCTTTCTGAATTTGTGGTTACAAGCGACTTTCAACAAGAAATTTGAAAATTCCTGCTTTATAGTTTTGGCGGTTAATAGGTTAAATAAAAGCTTATAAAAATAGCATAATTTTTGTTAAAAAAATCATGAAAAGAAACAGCTTCAAATCCTTACAAAAATCTGTCGTAATACGATTTCTTTCAAAGCGCAGCTGTACATGAAATAAATCCTTCAAATACTTTAAGCACTTTGTTTACGACCCCTAGAAGCATGGCTAAACTCATGTGTATTCGGATTCAGAAAAGTGCCATAAGTCTTGCATTTCAAAGTTTCGTATAACTTCATGAATTTTAGTGTTAGATGAATGGGACTTTTTTTGTCTTTCTTTTAAGAGAACAGAAATTTTTACTAAATATCACTTATAGGGCCGGGGGACCGTATAAGAAATTAAATTTCGTAACTTTTTTAGAAATATTTTTATTGATCCAAATGACTTTCAGAATAAATTTTTACCTTATTTAAAACATTTTTGTAATTGGAACTATAGGTCTATGACTAACGGTTTAGGAATTAGTTCATCGTTGAGAGCAAAGACACGCTGTAAAAATAATAATATAAATGGACGGTCATTTGATGACATATTTTCAAGAGAAACCAATGATTACACTGAAAATCGAACAGACCTTGCGCCGCCCTTAAATTTTCAAGAGGAATTATGCTTTATACCATAAATCATAAAGTTAGAAATACCGTAAATACTCGCGTATAAGTCGACCCCTAAATTTGGGGAAAAAATATGTTTCATACCAGTATTTTCTCGTAGCCATCTTCGCCTAATTTAATATCAGCAAATTTTGCATTTAGATAAGACGGATATAACTTTTTTTATATACTGGTATTCAGCCTTTTATTCCTCTCGAATTTGGGGTCGACTTATACGCGAGTATATACGGTAACTGCAAATTAATTGCGCACACTGATCAATGAAATGAACTCTTAAAAACAAAATCATCTGTCCAAAACATTACAAAATTAAGGCGACTGGATGCGTAAGAAAATGAATGGGTACATAAGAAAATAAATTATTAAAAAATATTATGGATTGCATGTTTGGATATGGATGCATGCTCTTTATCTCGGAAGTGATTTTTCCCCTTGGAATCCTTTATTTTTCAAAATCGTTCATTTTTTCTCGGAATCGTTCCTTTTTTCTCGGAATCGTTCGTTTTTCTCGGAATTGTTCCTTTTTTTCGGAACGATTCCGAAGAACTCGTTCCTTTCGGTGAACGATTCCGCCTGGAACGATTCCTTAAAAGAGCGATGTTGCCCATCTCTATTAATTAAACATTGCTGAATAGCTTTGACTCATTTTACTCGATTCTGGGGTAAAATGAATCATAATGCAAAATGATGCTTAAATAATATATTTATTAGTAAATACGTTAAAACAAAAAGGTGATCTGTTGCATTTTAGGTTAAACAATATAATAGTCAAATTTTATTGTTCATGGTTATTACAAAGTGGTTTTTCTAAAACTTTTATCGTGTTTTTCTCCTATATCAATGTCCACTTTTTCAGGGAAAACATACTAATCCTCTATTCTGGATTTGGTTACATACTTCACATGTATATCATCACCTTCAATATTTGTGATTTGACCAACAAATCTTTTCGTAGACATTTTCCCTTTATGTTCAATAACGACCCATTTTTCAGGAAAATGTCACTTATATTCTTGACCATCTTGCAAACAGATCAATCTGTTGTGGAGTGGGATTTTTTCTGTTTATGTTTTAACTGTGGCAGTTCAAATTTCATCTTTTTCTTTTTCATTCGTTCCAATACTTCTTCATGAAGACACTAAATTACATCGGGTTCTGTCATTACTTCTCCAGCTCTGTGTTGGACTATTTTTCTCTGCTTTTAGGTAGCTTTCATTACAAAAAGCTACCTATTGCAGCCGTTCGGAGGAAAGCGATTTCAAAAAATTTTGGTATATTTTAATCGATCATGACCCCCAGACCCCGAAACCACCCTCCGTTCAAAAGTTGATATATATATATATATATATATATATATATATATATATATATATATATAATAATTATTTATATTAATTATTACTGATTTTTATTTTGTTTTATAGCATATAGCTATATGCTATACATTATCAATGTGCTAGAATTATTTATTTCTTAGTTTAGTTTAAATAAGTTAGCTAATAGAATATATTGTATACTTTTAAATTTTATTTACAATTGTGTGGTTTATATTCGGTTTATAATTCTCTATATATAAGGATATGTTTGGTTTTGCTGTTTATACAGTTATTTACATTCAAATGCTTACAATTATTTATACAGTTATTTACATTCAATTGCTTACAAATATTTATCTTGCGTTAGTTGTTTAATAGAAGTAATACTAGATGGCAGCACTAAATCTGTCTCTTTAAGATAGCTCTAATTGTTAATTTTTCTAGCTCCATTTCAGTTATAATTTAATACACCAGGGGGTATTTTTAGCTAAATTTTGACGATATTGTTAAACTGTTATTAATTAATTTAATAGTGCATTTTAAATAATGTAATTAATATCTAATTATTTTATATTAGTTTAAATGTGTTTAACAAGGTATTTCAAATTTTATTTCAAAATGTATTAACTGCATCCTTTGGTATCATTTACTGTGATTTCTTAACTGTTTTATTCACCTTAATCTTTTTGATATGCTGGCTGGCAGCCATGTGCGCGTGGATTTTTGTAAAATACTGAAATATTAATCGGTATGGTGTTTATTATTTATATTTTATATCCTATAAATATTTAAATACGTTTTATTGATTCTTCCACTTCATATTATTTGTTTCTATTCTGCTTTCATTTTTAACCAATTCACTTGATTTTATGGTTGTTTGGGCACAGGGGAAAATAACTTTTAGCTTTAGCTTATTTTTCCCACAGAAAACAACCATTTTGCTTATATCATTGAATTCTGTGCCCTTGATAACGTAATTCAATGTATAAGCATTTCAATTTTTGTCGGTGTCCACTTTTTTCTTTTTCTTCCATAATAATTCTTATATTAATTTTTTAATACTTACAGCTTTAATTCATAATATTTGACGGTGGAAGGTTATGTTTAATTAATGGTTATATATATATATATCCACATATATATATATATATATATCTTACATTTGTCATACTGTAACTCTCGAATTTATGAACCGATTTGGATGTAATTTCGTTTGTACATAGTACATACCAATGTCTCGACCGAGTTCGTTGGCCAGCTTCATCCGCCATCTTGTTTAAAAATGGCAGCCATTTAAATTTTTAAGAAAAATTTAAATTTGAAATGTGGTACCAAAAAATTGAAAATTAAAAAAATATTCTTTTCTTATGTATTTGACCTTGATACAAAGATTCGGGAGCAGTTTTTGTTTCGTCTATATCTTAAAAAATGGCTGAGTTATAGCATTTTGAATTTCTAGCGTGGCTGACATTTTGAAACGTCCTGATATTTGTCACGTGATAACAGGCGTATTTATGAACCGATTTGGATGTACCTTGGTGTGTACATAGTACATACAAATATCTCAACCGAGTTCGTTGGCCAGCTTCATCCGCCATCTTGTTTCAAAATGGCGGCCATTTAAAAAAATTTAAAAAATTTAAAATGAGATACCAAAAAATTGGAAAATGAAAAAGATTTTTTTCGTATGTGTTTGACCTTAATACAAAGATTCCGGAACAGGTTTTGTTTCGTCTATATCTAAAAAAATGGCTTAGTTATAGCATTTTGAATTTCTATTGTGGCTGACATTTTAAAACGACCTGATTTTTGTCACGCGATAACAAGCGTATTTATGAACCGATTTGGATGTTACTTGGTCTGTACATAGTACATACCAATGTCTCGACCGAGTTCGTTGGCCAGCTTCATTCGCCATTTTGTTTCAAAAGGCTTGCCATTTAAAAAAAATTAAATTTAAAATTTAAAATAAGGTATTAAAAAATTGGAAAATGAAAAAGATTTTTTTTATGTGTTTGGCCTTGATACAAAAAGATTCCGGAGCAGATTTTGTTTCTGAAAATTTGTTCTTTTGTTTATATCTTATGACCAATTTCGCGAAATTCTCATTCATAATGATTTAGTATTGAATCTCCTATATTTGGTTTCCACTAAATTGAGCTTCGTGTGTTTGAATAATATAAGTTGGCTTTTTGAAAATAAGGAATTTGAAAGCTACCTCTTCCTCCCGGCACTGGCCGGAAGGACTTTTTAGAATTAAAATTAGCAGCTTTAGTGGCACTTGATTGTACAGGTGATACAGTTCATAGTATAGCACATTTTAAATCTTTGAATGGTGATGACAATACATTGGGTCTTGAATTGTTTTGTCATTGCTTGAACAGGAAGGAAGTTCTGCATCAGCATCTGAAATAACTGGTGCAGACTCCTGTAATACTACCTTATTAAAAGAAGTAGATGACACGTCCGACTGATCAGTGGTCTTTGAGTCATAGCCCTGTGGTAGGGCAGCAAAAAAAGGCTGAATTCGGAATTAATTAGGGGAAAGCTGGAAATTATTTTAATCCATTTAGTTTAGGCCTAGAATGAATATGCTAAGTTTTCCCCATCGTAGTAGGTGAGCGTTAGAAAATATGTACAGATTTATAGTCAAAAATTACGTTTTTTTAAATACCATAACAATATCTCCAAAAAGCTAACTCTGTAAAAAACATTGTCAATACAAATGTTGTAGAGCTTAAAATTCTGAGTAAAATGACTACCTACACTTAATATTTTTGCTGAACATTAAGGTCACAATTCTACTTAAATGTTTTAGAACCGTGGTCAGGGGATTGAACTCAGAATTAATTAGGAGAAAACTTGAAATTGTTTTAATCTCTTCAGTTTAGGTCTAAAATGAATGTATTATGTTTTCTTCCTCGTACTTGGGTGAATGTTAGAAAATATGTAAATATTTATTTTCGAAAAACACGTTTTTTAATTACCTTAACAATATATCAAAACAGCTAACTCTATAAAAACCATTGTCAATATAAATGTTGTAGAGCTTAAAATTCTGAATAAAATGAGTACCATCATTAATATTTTAGTTCAACAGTAAGGTTCCAATTCTATTTCAAATTTTTCAAATCAAGTGCTTGAAGCCAGGACAGACCAAGTTAACTGAACAATATCTTAAAATTGCGGTCTTAATATTGTCTCTCCTGTAAAGGTCAAAATTAGCACTAGCCACCGGCCACAGGGCCAGTAAATGAGAGAAAGTGGCTAGTGCAAAATTGTCTATCAGCGGCCACCTTCTGGCCACTTTTTTACAAGGGGAAAATAAAATTTTCTTGCATTTCATCAAGGATTCTACTTTTTTTGGTTCCAATATATTTATATTAACATATTTATTTGGGCTATTCAGTTTTAGATTAATACTTATAGAAACTTTACTGTTTAGAATTTTTAAATAAAAAAGTGGCCACTAGTTTAAAGAAAGTGGCCATTTGAAAAACTGGTCCTACCGGCCAGTGGCCACTAATGAAATTTCCCAGTTTTGACCTATACTCTCCTGGCTTCAAGCTCTTGATTAGCGATTAAGGCAAATTTTTGGAAATAGAATTGTGACCTTAATGTTGAATAAAAGTATTAATGATGGTACTCATTTTATTCAGAATTTTAAGCTCTACAACATTTGTATTGACAATGGTTTTTATAGAGTTAGCTGTTTTGATATATTGTTAAGGTAATAAAAAAAAACGTGTTTTTCGAAAATAAATATGTACATATTTTCTAACATTCACCCAAGTACGAAGAAGAAAATATAGTACGTTCATTTTAGACAAGAGCTGAAGGGATTAAAACAATTTTCAGTTTTCTCCAAAGCAATTCTGAGTTCAACCCCCTGAACACGTGTCTTAAACTTTAAAGTAGAATTGTGACCTTAATTTTCAACAAAAATACTAAATGTAGGTACTCATTTTACTCAGAAATTTAAGCTCTACAGCATTTGTATTGACAATGTTTTCGACAGAGTTAACTGTTTTGAAATATTGGTATGATATGCAAAAGAACGTGTTTTTTGACTATAAATCTGTACATATAGCCTAACGCTCACCTAGTACGAGGGGGAAAACATAGCTTATTCATTCTAGTCCTAAACAGAAGGGATTAAAACAATTTACAGCTTTCCCCTAATTAATTCCGAATTCAACTCCCTAACCACTGGACTATCAGTACAATACTATGTTCCACTTTTTTAAGTTGAGAGGAAACAACCCTGCACCTTTGAAGCCTTTCACAGCACGAACTTTCTGTAAACTTTCAAACAGTTGTTTCAGAAGATGAGGAAAAACAGCTTTAGAAACCTTTTGCATCCTTGTTTCTCTTGTTGTTTAAACTTAAGTGTTTATATAAGTAAAAATTAAAATATTAAATATAAAAGAAATACATAAACATTGTTTAAATTTAATACTGTTTATATGCAAGTTTAAAATTAAATTTATAGTTTAAATTTAACAAAATTTACTGCAATTTTTAATTAATTTTTCAACTACTTTTCAGCAGTGAAATTACTCTTGAAATTATTGAATATTAAAGACGTGAATAATCACATTGCTAACAAGGCGTAAACCAACTTAGTGAAAAATGTCCAAGCCGGGAATCGAACCCGGGCCTCTGGAATAGATCTCCAGTGCTCTCTATTCAGATCTATTCCAGGGGCCCGGGTTCGATTCCCGGTTTGGACATTTTTCACTAAGTTGGTTTACGCCTTGTTAGCAATGTGATTATTCACGTCTTTAATTTCAAGCGTAATTGCACCGCTGAAAAGTAGTTGAAAAATTAATTAAAAAATGTATATTCACCGATGCTGGGTTCATTTGCGTCTCATGTTACACCACTAGATTGTGTGCTCATGAAGACTTTTGGCTTTTCCATCTAGTGCTGCGGTTGCAGCCTTACCGACTTATATAAGTGAGAGATGCCAAGCTGGGCATCGTCCTCGTGGCTTAGTGGTAGAGCACTGGAGATCTATTCCAGGGGCCTGGGTTCGATTCCCGGCTTGGACATTTTTCACTAAGTTGGTTTACGCCTTGTTAGCAATGTGATTATTCACGTCTTTAATATTCAAAAATTTATTGCAGTAGACCTATGCAGAGACACACACACACAAAACCTAAGCCTAACTATGACCCATTTTACCCAATCTAAAAAAAATAAATAAAAAAGAAAATATTTAATTTTTTTTTTTTACCTGTTTGGCTTGAAATGTTTTCCAAAGCTTCTAGTATGATAAAATACTTCAAATTTGCACTGTTTTTTTTTAATTAAAATACAGGGATTTTCAGAAGTTAGTAAACCATGTGTTTTGCACACCATCATCCACAGCTTGTAAAGAATTTTTTTTTCTGTTACCATATTCACGAAACTAACATTTTTGAACATGAAAAATGTTGCCAACATATTAATAATTATTATTACTAATGTTAGTTTAAAAAAATTGAATTTCAATTTTATTTACATTGAATTATTTAATAAGTGACTCATTTTACCCCACCCTACCCTAGTTTAAACATCTATAGTTTAAGACCAGTAGTTTTAGATTACATTAAAAAAAAAGAAAAGTAAGGTCCTTTTAATAATTAATATTTTTTAAAGTAAACATTTTCTCCTCAAAAATAAAAAGTATATACAAATAAGGAAACATTCTCATAAAATCAATGATGTTTTAAAACACTTTTCAATTCATGAGAGCTCTGTAGTCATAAAAGTTTGGACTCCCAAGCACGTATTATATGAAACCCCCTCATCAACTAAACTTAGACTACCCTCATTAGAAAATTAACTTTAAACTACAACTTCACAGATTGCACACACTTTTAAATACTGTGGCTGAAAAAATGATTAAGGGTTTTCCACACTTAGTTCCGTAATAAAAAAATTTATCTATGACTCTATTTTTGACTCTATTTTGATTATTGAAGTTTGTACATTAGGAAATAAATGTAAAATTAGTTTTTTTGAAAAAAATATTTTTGCCATGTACAAATCCCAGATCGATATAATAAAAGACAAATATACATTATTTTATTTCAGTCCTAGGCAATGCCAGGCAGGTATGTTAATCCTAATCTTTATCCTTAGATGTGAGTGTGTGAATATCTTGCTGAAGACAGAGTCAAAACTGATAAGTTAATGCTTTTGTATCTTTGCATATAAGCAGATTATCATCCAAAAAGGTTTTAGACAGGGTGGAACGTTGTGAGAGGGGGTCAAGACTGTAAATATTTTGAGCATATATCATGCATGTTCAAACAAAGAACAACATACATTAAATTTTAAATGCAATCATATATACTAAAAAACAAAGGTAAAAATTTAAGTAGATCAAAATCTGTTAAGCACCACAGAGTAGTGATTAGGGGGGTTAAATGGATAGCAGAGTGCATAATGCAATGCTGAAACATTAGACTGATTTTATAAACCCCAAAAGAAAAATCAAACTATATTTCTCAAATTTAGATTCAATAAAAATTTAAAGATTAACACCTGAAAAATAAAATAGTTTGCTATGTCTATGTGGTGAAAATAAAGAAAAATACATTTATTAATCTTTTACCTCAATAACAGTAAATAAAAATGCAAAATTAAACACATCTTTTAAACAATAACTGCAAAATAAAAGAAAATATCTATAACTTTATATGTGAATAGAAACATCTTGACAACTGAACGGAATAATTACTTTAAAATATCACAGCACGGTATAAAGATATTTATGTTATCCGCAAACCAGTGGTGTTAGCAAAGTTCAACCTATAAAATGGCTAATTCCCAAAAACGATATCTTTAAATTATAAACGCTTGGCCTAAAACATCTCTTCTTTTCAATGAAGAAATCTCTAAAACACCAAAGTCAGCACAGAAAGAATAAGCATACACTTCGGACAAAGTTCCCCAGCTTCACCAACGGTCAACTGGATGAATGCCACTTATAGATTGTTTCGGAATGAAGTCTTGAATCATACACAAGGCCTCGCGTGGGAAAGTATACCTTGCACAAATTCAAGTTCATGGCCTATAATAAAGTTAAAAAAACTAACATCCGTAAACGTAGTTTCTCAGAAAGCCACACTGACATAAATGAGTTGGTAATATATCATAAATAACTTTCTTCTAAAACAATTACGTAACTGTTGAGTATACTTAAAGTAATATGAAGTAAAGTAACGAAAGCATAAGGAGAAGATTTTTTTCATCCTTTCCCGGTTCGTAAAAAGAGACAACCGCCGAAAAAGGTATGCAGACAAAGCTATTTATTCAAAATGAATTAGCTTGAAATAAAGCATCTACGCATGTCACTCGAACTTTCAACCAGCTTTTAGAACATACCATAAGAAAACATAACTATCACGTGGATTGCTGCCATTCCAGACACACAATGCCATGTTGTGTTCAATACAAGAACCACAGCAAAACGGTGAGAAACTTGAAGCTGTTTTTCAAAGATGGGAAAAGAAAAATGTACGGTATTGCAAACAGAATTTAAGAGATATAAGAGATAATAGACAACAACTTAGGAAAATAAAAAGTATGTAAAGAGCATTTTAAAACAAAGTTAAATAAAGTAATTAATGAAGTAAACATAAAGTCAAGTAAATATTATAATGAGTGTACAGTGATGAAAACTAGGGTTTGCAACGACAACGAATGCCCCTCCCCCTCTCATCATCTGTACACCATGGCAGTGCCCAAAGGAAAATCACATGCAGCTCCAAAAGACTGCAAACCAGGGTTGAAAAAAGTCGGCTAATATTGAAAAAAGCACGCCGGTGGCTTTTATTGGTTTTAACCGGCTTTTTTTTTGTCCAAAATTGGCTTTTATACAATGAAGCATTGCAATTATAAACTACACATTTTAAAGTGTTTTTAATGACATTAATTTAGAGTTTAATATGTAACCCATTTCTCAATCATGTTTTTATACACATATGTACCAAACTCTCCTCAAATATTGTATCTTTTCTAATTCCTCTTTTAACATTTATAACTTAATCTCTTCATATGGACACATAAGTATGTTTCCATTTTGATGTGCAACATTTTGTCATTGTTTAATTAAATATAATCTTTAAAATTTGTAGTATTTGCGGAGCTATGTAATATAGAATTTCAAAACACCAGTTTGGAGTCTAACTTATAGTATTCTTTTTCTTTTCAATATTTATCTTTTTTTTTTCAGACATAATGCCTTCACAGTTGCCTTCTAGCAGTTATAAAGACTTATTTATTTGACAAAATTTAATAGAAATTTATAATTTTTTTAGTAGAAAATATTTATAAGTGTATTAAAAATTAATTGATCCAAATTCAAAAGGAATTAACTGTAAACCAACTTTTAAAAATAAAAGCCGGTTTTTTTAAGTAGTTAAAACCAAAAAAACCCGGCCGGCTTTTTTTGGCCTGGCTAAAAGCCGGCAACCCCGCTCAAACAGACACTTAAAAGTCTGAACATCCCCAGGACTAAAACAAGCACCCCTAAAAACTCTTTAAACACATCAATCACCCACAATAACTTGAGATAAATGTAAAAGGAGAAAAGACTTAAGTAATGCAAAAAAAAATTTTTTTTTGAAAGATGGAGAGCCTAAAAATAATAAGACCCAGAACACTAAAAGTTTAAACATAATTATTTAAAACACAGTAACAATAAATACACATCACAGAAGTATATTAGCTAAACCATCATATAGTATGAAGTTAAACCTTTACAATTTTATAAGCACTTTCTTAATACTACTCCTTAAAAAAAGACTATATTATATATATACATTACACTACTTTAAAAACATGATCTCATCCTGAAGGATTAAATTTACATGAAGCCATAAAATTACCTATCTTAAAAAGAAAACATCTTCAATTAAAAACTTAATTTATCATTAAATATGACATAATTAAACAAATATCAATTTACATAGATATAATTTATATCAAATATGGCAAAGCAATGATGGCATCACATCGCAAGTTCTTAAAACATCAGCTAAAGAACATCATAAATTAAGTAGGCCACATGACATCTCATTCAGCAATTCATAAATGACTAAAAAATGTGCAACTATGTCTTCTGGATAAAAGTTGCACTAGTAAGAAAACATTAAATACATTTTCAAAAAAAAAAAAAAAATTCTCAATTTCATTCCAGTTGCAACAACATAAAATATTCCTCACACACGGGGCAGCACAAAAATAAATGTAAAAACCTGATAAATGGGAAACATAAAAACATTACATTGTAACATCACACAATGTACAACTTTCATCATGTTAATATCCCAGGATCATCAGTGTAAGTCTCAAACCTCTCGATCTGGTAATCCCAGTATCCCCTTTTAGCACTAATGCCAAGGTATGCAATTATATAATCCACTTGCTTCAGGCCTGAAGTTTCCACACCACTCACTCACAATGAACATCTACATAAATGAAGGAAGCATGGACAAAAGATTCCTGAACAATTCCATCACAAACTAGGATAATGAAGCATAATCATCTTTATTTCCAGACAAAGCGACCAAAAATTGCCACTGAATAACATGCAATTTTTCAATACTAATTTATAGACAGAAAGACAACCATATAAGTTAAGAGGATATCATTCATCAAGTTCCAGTAATGGATGGGCCGTATCCTTCTTGAAACCTGATCCTTTATTTTTAAATTTCTTCCTATATCCAAAAACTTAAAGGATACATAAAAGGAAATTTTTTTTTCTCTTCCTATTATACACACAATAAACCACCAATGCTTGCCAAAATTTACTAAGTCATCTATAATCAAATATATTGAAATAAAGGAGTTAGAAATCAAAACCAAGAAGGAAACAGCTTAATAGACACTTTACAGCAAGCCGTTTCCCCATCTAGTCCATTTCTAGAAATAGCAAGTTGAAAATAAATTTTTATGCCTTTCCCCCAGAGTATATTAATTTGGAGAGAGATGGCAAAAGCAATGATAAAAAGGTCATATAGGTCAAACATCTTTTATCAAGTAAAAACTTTATGCTAGAACTAAAACAAGCCAACTTTAACTTAACCTTAAAAATTTTGGTCAAGTATCCATTCTTCCAACAACTTTGAAATCTCCAACTAGCCACCACTTTTTGAACCTTTAGTTAAATATTGATGCTCCATCTCGATTTACAATCTCTTAGATTTATCTTCAAAAATCCAATATTAAAACTAAATCAACTTTAAAAAGATTTACCTAACACATTTATTCTGCATATCTTAAAACTCAGAAATATGACAGTATTATATTTTCTATATGATTAAGTACCACAGGACCAATATCCAAAACTCCTCCCTTCAATTTCCAATCTCATCATATTTCATCAATAACAAACTTAAACACATCAACTTAAGAATTGATATATAATAAAAATATTTCAATTTAAAAATAAAGTGTTTAAAAAAAAATACATAAATAAAATTAATCTTTATTGAACATTTCCTTCTTTATATCATAACACATTGCTCAATCAACGTTTAGCAGTAAAAGATTTCTATACCAGCATGACTGAGTTTCAGCAATAAAAAATGGTATACTTTTATTCAAGATTACATTAAATTGTAGAAAAACAGATCACCGGTTTATGTTTCTCTATTCAAAATACCAAAAGTAAAAACTATACTTTATGTACAATAAGAAAAACCTTACACATGGGAAAACCCCATGAATACGTAAACTGGTCTTAAACCTCATTAAAAAAATATTAAAACAATGATGAGCAATGAAAATAAACTTTTCATATGTAAATCCATTTAGATAAATAAATAATTCTATAAAAATTCCAGAAAAATATTAACTATTTTGTTATTTAAATTTGTTTGGCCATATCAAGATTTAGAGGAATTTAAGCTTAGTGACATATAACAAAAATATTTCAATTTAAAAGTAATACATATATAAAATTAAACATGAAAGGGTATAGCCGGGTTCCTTAGTAAAATATGCCCTTGAGTCAACCAAGTCGAGTCCTACATGAATCGATAGCCCTTAAAAACAAATGAATTTCTCCCAAGTTTGAAGCTTATACCTCAAGCCCATGGGGGGTTATGACCCTTAATGTCCGTTTTGGAAAAGAGTGCATTTTGACGAAACTGCTGCTCGGATTTCAACGAAAAAAATAAGGGATGTATAATATTACCACACAAATAGATAGTGGATAATTTTTTCGGGCTTTTTTTCAACAAAAGAACAAGTTTTATTACATTTTTCTTGTTTTTAACTGAACATTTTAATTAAGAATCTATCGAAATATTTTAGTGAACACCTTAATTTTTTTGTAGCACATACTTCGGGGTATGATGTATATTTGGTGTCAGTTTCAACTTTCTACGCAGGGTGCATCATATAAAAAAATTAATCCTTTGAACCCTAAAAATTAATCACCTTTCTTCGCAAAAATTTGTTTTTGGCACCAGTAATAAAGGAAAATAAAATTTGCATTATTTAATCCGAGCATTTTTGAAACTGTGTACTTGAAGGAAACTTCTTTTTAAAAAGTGGTGCCGACCGAATAAAATTTGTGTAAAAGACGATTGAGTCCAAAGGGTTAAAAACCTATTCCGTGAAGTGGGGAGTGCCTCACCCTAATCTCACATTTATTTATAAATTAAATGCATTTTGGTTCTAGTTTCAAATCAACACACAGTGCACAAAATATTACAGAATATATTAGTCATGGAATTCAAAACTGATTGTTATTGTTAGTAGTATAGAAAAGGGTGTTCGATTGTGGCGGTGGGAGGTGGTGGAACTGAATATCATACTATAATAGGATAAGATATGAGAGATAAGGATAAAGTGTGGAAACTGATTGTCGAACATAAGGTTAAGATATTTTTCGAACGTAAGGAGTCGATTATCCTTGTAGATCATACTATAGTATGATGGTGGTAGGGGGGGGGGGTTAAATTTTTAGACGGTGTTTAATTTATCGTATCATCTTAGGGTTTGAATGAATGACCATATAAGGTGATGTTATACTATAACATAAGGGATTAGGTATTTTTGGAAGGAAGTATGAGGAAGCTTTTTTTGGAATCGACTATGAGTTTGAACATGAAACGAAACTGAAAAACGTTAGGTGGCGCATTCTATCGGCAAGAAATGGAAAGGGTAACTATTGCAATTAGGTTTTTCGTAAAAATTTCACTTGGAATCGAACCTGTAACAAAATAGTCTCTTGACTTGATAATTTGAGGTACGTTTAACTGATCAAGCCGAGAAACTATACCTGTGAGACGAGATTTTAGATGTTTCAAGACAAAAAATTTGTGTTCTTCTCATTTATGTGCAAAGAGAGGTTGGTTTATCGGTTTCTTAAGATAAGTCAACAGTACCTATTTTAACTACTACTACACTTTGGGAATTACTTTAATGCATACGATTTTATCGATTCTGCATACGGGACTATGATCATTATACCAAACCTTAGTTTCGAACTCGCGAACTTCGTGTCAAATTTCATTTTTATAACTAATATGCTATACACAGCTTGAGAATTACTTTAATGTATACGATTTTTATTTTTATTTTAACTGATTTTATCGATTCTGCTCACGAGAGTATGATCTTTTTACCAAACCTTGGATTCGAACTTGCGAATTTCGTATGAAATTTCATTTTTTATGACTGATATGCTACCCACTGTTAGGGAATTACTTTAATGTATGATATTTTTATTTTTAATTTAGTTGATTTTATCGATTCTGCGCATTACCAAACCTTGGTTTCGAACGTGCGAACTATGATTCAAATTTAATATTTTGTGACTGATACGCTACCCACTGGACAACACGCGGCCGAAAGTTTACTATCATACTTTTGTACAATAATTATTATAAATTAAATCAGCTCATATTTCGTTATTGCAATAGATAATTATTTAATGATTCTACATTACTTCTAATGAATTTAAAAATTACTGCTATATTTCAACGCATTCTGCTGTAGAGTTTAATAAAATTTAGTACTAGTTTAACCATTGGTTTTTAACATATATTTCACTGAAATAATAAATTTAACATGTAAAACCTTAGAACGATGAATGCAAACTCGTAACATGATTAGTCACATACTTTTAGGATATTACATAAGTACCTTTGATTGATCTACTTCTCATGAACTTTATACACATACACACTTTTTTCATGTCACGCGCTTTTCTTAACTTTAACATATATTTCACTGAAATAATAAAATTAATTAACAAAACCTTAGAATGATGGATTCAAACTCGTAATTCAGTTAATCATATACTTTTTAGACATTACAAAAGTACCTTTTGATATTTGATTGAGCTACTTCCTGTGAACTTTATACTTTATATCACATGCTATTCTTCAATTTATGCACCAATCATTAAAATTGTTTAACATGCGCCCCCTATGATTATATAAAATTGAATGGAAAGAGACATTTTTTCATTAGTCTTTGCTTTTCTTCGAATCTGTGAAAACGTTTTTACACTTAAGATAATAAGGCTAGTTTTCCAGATCGATATTCTAGTATGTTAAGTGAAGATGTATCAAGATTAAAGGATCATGACTTGAGATTAACGGTACTACCTAAAGTAGAACCCGTTTCATATAATGAAGTGGAATCCTCCGTATCAAAACTGAAGTCACCTTATATGTGTACTATTTGCAACAAGTCTTTTTTACGAAAAGGCAATATAAAACAACATTTGATAATTCATTCCGAAAAAAGATCATTTGTATGTGACATCTGCCAAAAAGCATTCTCTAGGAAGACTGTTTTGAAACATCATAAATTATCTCATTTAAAGATACCTTCGCAACATAAATGCGATTCCTCTGGTGAAGCATTCTCAAGGACTGACTTATTAAAACACAAGAAGATCCGCAAGTCCTCTAAGCAGGATAAATGTACTGAAATGAAAACAGCTTTATACGACTAAGAGACATATGTTTCGGATATTGAAATACCCCCTTTGAAGAAAAAAGTCCTTTGAATGTGAAATTTGTCATAAAACATTCATACAAAGAACTGATTTAAAACGATATAGTATAACTCATTCCAAAACAACCACTACATATAAATGTGATCAATGTGGAAAAGACTATTTCAGCAAATTTTTGTTAAAAATTTATACATTAATCACACATCATACACCCCATTTTAAGAAAAAGCCCTTTGAATGTGAAATTTGTCATAAAACATTCATGCAAAGAACTTATTTAAAACGACATAGTATGCCTGATTCTAAGACAACCACTACATATAAATGTGATCAATGTGGAAAAGACTATTTAAGCAAGTTTTTGTTAAAATTCACATGAAGACTCACAAGAAGACCCTCACCTTATACAATTGTGATAAATGTTACAATTCATTTTCATCAAAGTCTTTTTTAACTAAACACAAAAAAAAATCATTTTAAAAAATATAAATGTAATCACTGTAACATTATATTTTATATCGACTTTGAGTTTATACATCATCTTGTCAAAATGCACAAATGAAAACTTTGTCTAAACATATAAATTGATTTGAATATCTAAATCTTTTTAAAATTATTTGTCTTTCTATAACTATTGAAAATGATTAATAAATATTATGTAAGTGAAACATCTTTTGTCTTTTTATTTTTTGGTCTAAAACCATTTTAAATTTTATCTAATAAATTGTATTCTATTAAGTAAATAGTTACTAAGTATTCAACTAATATTATACTAAAAAGGAAAAATAAATATATTTCAAATTTTGTTTAAGTAATTGTAAAATATTTAAAATACATTTAATACTATTTCTACATAATGTTTACTAAGTATTCATATAATATTTTACTAAAAAGAAAAATAAATATCATGTTTCAAATTTTGTCTAAGTAATTGTATTCAATTAAATAATAGTTACTAAGTATTCAACTAATATTGTACTAAAAAGAAAAAATAAATATCATTTTCAAATTTTGTCTAAGAAATTCTATTCTATTAAGTAAATATTTACTAATTATTCATATAATATTATACTAAAAAAGAAAAAAATATATATAATATTTCAAATTTTGTTTAAGTACATGCAAAACATTTAATAATATTTCTACATAACATTTACTAAGTATTCAACTAATATTTTACTAAAAAGAAAATAAATGTCGTATTTCAAAATTTGTCAGAGTAATTGTGTTCAACTGATATTTTTAATATTTTACTAAAAAGAAAAAATAAAATATAATATTTCAAATTTTGTTTAAGTAATTGTGTTCAATTATGTAAATAGTTACTAAGTATTCAACTAATATTTTTAAATTATACTAAAAAGAAAAAAATAAATACATTATTTCTAATTTTATCTAAGAAATTGTAATCAATTAAGTAAATATTTACTAAGTATTCATATAATATTATACTAAAAAGAAAAAATATATATAATATTTCAAATTTAGTCTAAGTAATTTTGATCAATTAAGTAAATATTTACTAAGTATTCATATAATATTATACTAAAAAGAAAACAATATATAATATTTCAAATTTTGTCTAAGTAATTTTGTTCAATTAAATAATATTTACTAAGTATTCATATAACATTCTACTAAAAAGAAATCGCACGATAGTGAATACATCAGTCAAAGGGTTTAAACACATACTTTAATTACGTTACTCTTAAATCGACTTTACTTAATTTTTTTTCAATTTCTTTTCAAGTGAATCATTAATTTCATATTAAATTCCTGAATTTATCCATTAGATAAGTTAAATTTCAATACTTTTAATATATTAGAATTATTTAGAAAGTTTAATATATCATCCACCACTTGTATAATCAACAGTTATTCGCTTATTAATAATGAATATTATCATATGTTACCTTACAATTCTTCAAAAAGGATAAAACCATTAACAACTATATACAAATAACCCACAAATCAAATTTTCTTGAACACGTGACCCATCCCAATGGTTTTTTTGTGCCCGAAAATAGTTAGATACAAAATTTAGTCAAAATCGATTGAGCCGTTCTTTAGATATAATTAGCTTGACCCTGACCCATTATGGCCCAAAATGACCCACTAATCAAATTTTCTCGAACACGAGACCCATCCCAATGGTCTATTCGTGCCCGAAAACGGTAGGGTGCAACATTTAATCAAAATCGTTAGAGCCGTTTTCAAAATAAAATTTACATACACACACACAATTTTTGCTCGCATTATAGTATAAGATATTATCATATGTTACCTTACAATTCTTCAAAAAGGATAAAACCATTAACATGATACATATAATTCACCCTGTATATAAAAACTATTACCCTGTGTTATCACACAATCCTTCAAAAACGCATAAAACCACCATTCAAAATGAATTCTTTAAAATAAAATATATTGCTGTACACTTTATTCTATGTGTTATTTTTTCAAAGTGATAGAGTATGGTACTCCTATATAAATTTTAATGGAATGTTATAATTTGTACATGTATAACTAAAGAAATAAACAATCCTATAATAATTAAAAATGTATAACATATCTATAAAATAGCAAAATAAATATCTTAATACTATGGTTCATACTTTTCAAAAAATATAAATGTTAATTCTATTCTTCAAAAAAGAGTAAAACCATTAACAGATTATGTATCATATCAATCAATCTGTCATATCAATCGATCAATCAATCATAACAATCAATCAGTCATATCAATTAATCAATCAATCAATCTATCATATCAATAATAATATGTGTGTTTATTTTTCCAAAATGTATGTTTATTTTGCTGTACCTTTTAGAACTTTTAATAGAGTGTAAGAGTATAATTTGTATACGTATAACTTAAGAAATCAACAATTCTTTAATAATTAAAAAATATAGCATAAGTTTAAAATATTAAACTAATAAAATTACTACTATAATTTATACTTTTTAAAATTAAAAAGTTTTAAAAAAACTTTATAAAATTAAAAAATTAAAACTTTGAAAAAAGTTTTAAAAAAATAAGTTATCAAAATTAAAAAAATATTTAAGAAAACTTCATAAATTAAGTTTGCAAAAGTGAGTTTACCTGCCTGTACATGTACATGACTTTCCTTATGTTATAGTTTAATAATATATATCTTCTTTTTATCGTATAAAAGCATTAGATTAATATACAAATATATGTGTGTGTGTGTGATCGGTAATGTTTATTTAATGATTATATATATACACACACACACACATATATATATATACTTAATAAAAATATTTGTAAGTAAAAAGAAAAAGTTATCATAATTAAAATTAAAAAATAAAATAAAAAAAGTTTTTCGAAATTTAAAAAAATAATAAAAATTTAGTTTTAAAAAAATTAAAAAATAATTTTTTAAATCAAAAAAGTTTTCAAAAATGCTTTTAAAAGTTCAATTAAATTTCAAATACAGGTATTCAATCATATTAATCAATCAATCAATCAACCAATCAAGATTTCAAATACAAGTAATCAATCAATCATATCAATTCAAATTCAAGTATTACAAGTCAGTAGAAAAAATTACAATTTATCAAAAGTGAGTTTGCGTATCTATCTGTATATGTGACTTTAAAACTTTCACTATGTTTTAGTTTAGTATATATCTATGTATGTAACTTTCACTATGATTTAGAAAAATAATTATAAATCTTCTTCATGTTATCATGCTACCCTCATTATATTCTATAGTTATACACTTCGAAACATTAAAAGCAATATATTAATAAGTTCTTCAGTTTAAAAAATTAAAAATATTTTAAAAATTAACTTAATTAAGTATTCAAAAATACTACAAGATAGTAAAAATTTGATTTATACATACCAAAAAATAATAAACTTACCATGCTCTGAACTGAGAAAAGATTCGTCTAACTTATCGCACTGCAGATAGTGACGTAATCGACAAGATATTACGTGCCCTCTTCAAACCTTCTGAATGATCTATCTACCACCAGGTTGTATTATCAGTCATGTGATCTAAGTAATATAAGGTATTAACAAGACAGTAACCCTTTTCATTTCAGTCTGTGGATATTTTCTTCAAAGTCTATTATTTTGTGAAATCTTAAGTAACATGATACCATATATTTGCAAACAAAATCCATCCTATTAAATAACTTTCTTACTCTAGTGAACAAAGATTGATTTTCATACTGCTAAAGTATAATCATAATCATTGATTGTGTAACTGGGTAATAATATTTTTAGAAGTAACTTAAATTTATTATAATTATAAAAGCGGAAGCTTTTATTGCATCATTCATAGAATTCAAGTTTGAATATTAACCAAGTTTTATATACTTATAAAAACTATTTATACTAGAATATATACTAGTATTGTAGTATATACATAGTAAAAATTACATAAGTATATAGAACTTGGTTTGGTACCAAATTTGGTACCAAGTTTTATATGCTTATAAAAACTATTTATACTAGAATATATACTAGTATTCCAGTATATACATAGTATG
This sequence comes from Maratus speciosus, assembly GCA_963932465.1. NCBI lineage: Eukaryota > Metazoa > Arthropoda > Arachnida > Araneae > Salticidae > Maratus > Maratus speciosus. The sequence continues at coordinate 75,307,310 of OZ010796.1, read as the reverse complement.
AATTACAGAGTATATAAAACTTGGTTAATATTCAATTTTGAATTCTATGAATGATGCAATAAAAGCTTCCGCTTTTATAAGAAATTTAAGTTACTTCTAAAAATATCAGTGTCCGGTTAAATAATCAATTAAGTATAATCAATGATTATACTTTAATACTACGAAAATCAATCTTTGTTCACAATAGTGAGAAAGTTTTTAATAGGATTTTGTTTGAAAATACGTGATATCCTGTTACTTAATATTTCACAAAATAAAAGACTGAAGAAAATATACAACCTACATATTCAAAGACTAAATTGAAAATGGCTGACATCGTGATAACAACTCATATCAGTTAGACCTCGTGACCAGATAACATAATCTGATTGTACATTGAACATTCCAGAAGACATGGTGGAAGCACGTGATATCTTATCGATTATGTCATGATCTACAATCCGATAAACTATATCTTTTCTGACTCTAAGTACGGTAAGTTCCACTATATTTCAATACGTATATATCGAATAATAATAATATGTTATATGAATATATAATTTGTTGCCTTTATATAAATGATGAAATGATATAAATGATGTATATATGTATTAAAAGTTTTGTAATGTTGGTATAGCGATGGTAAAGTATATTATAATATATAAAACTTGGTTAATACTCATACTTGAATTCTACGAATGATGTAATAAAAACCCTCGCTTTTATAATAAATTTAAGTTACTTCTAAAAATATTATTATCCAGTTAAACAATGAATGATTATGATTATACTTTAGCAGTATAAAAATCAATCTTTGTTCACTAGAGTAAGAAAGTTATTTAATAGGATGGATTTTGTTTGCAAATATATGGTATGTTACTTAAGATTTCACAAAATAATAGACTTTGAAGAAAATATCCACAGACTGAAATGAAAAGGTTTAGTGTCTTGTTAATACCTTATATTAGTTAGATCACATGACTGATAATACAACCTGATGGTAGATAGATCATTCAGAAGGTATGAAGAGGGCACGTAATATCTTGTCGATTACGTCAATAACTGCAATGCGATAAGTTAAGCGTTTCTTTTCTCAGTTCAGGCATGGTAAGTTTGTTATTTTTTGGTATGTATATATCAAATTTTTACTATCTTATAGTACTTTTGAATACTTAATTAAGTTATTTTTTAAAAAAATTTAATTTTTTAAACTGAAGAACTTATTAATGTATTGCTTTTAATGTTTCGAATTGTATAACTATAGAATATAATGAGGATAGGATAATAACATAAAGAAGATTTATAATTATTTAGCTAAATCATAGTGAAAGTTACATACATAGATATATACTAAACTAAAACATAGTGAAAGTTTTAAAGTCACATATACAGATAGATACGCAAACTCACTTTTGATAAATTGTAATTTTTTCTACTAACTTGTAATACTCGAATTTGACTTGATATGATTTATTGATTACTTGTATTTGAAATCTTGATTGGTTGATTGATTCATTTATTCATATGACTGATTAATATGATTGAACACTTGTATTTGAAATCTAATTGAACTTTTTAAAAACATTTTTGAAAACTTTTTTAATTTTAAAAATTATTTTTTAATTTTTTAAAACTAAATTTTTATTTTTTTTTAAATTTCGAAAAACTTTATTTTATTTTTTAATTTTAATTATGATAACTTTTTTAAATTTTAATTATGACAACTTTTTTCTTTTTACTTACAAATATTTTTATTAAGTATATATATATGTGTGTGTGTATATATATAATCATTAAATAAACATTACCGATCACACACACACACACATTATTAATCTAATGCTCTTATACGATAAAAAGAAGATGTAGGATAATTCCGGGATTTATGCCGCACATTTTTTTGAATTTGTGTATAAAGTCCCATGGTAGACATAAAATAAAATAAATCATGCTGTGCTATTTAATGTTAAATATACAACGCGTGTAGTGCGACAAAAAAATTTAAAACAAATTATTAATATTTTTTAACAATTTTTTTCTAAAAATTACACTGCGGCGCATCACCCGTACATTCAGGCTGAGACGCCGCACTTGTGCGTTTGTTATGCCGCGCTTGTAATAAGAACAGAATGAAATTATAAATAAAAATATTTAAAAGAAATATTCAAATCTGGGGTATAATTAACGATATAATAACAAAATGAAACTAAATGAGCACAATGAAACGTATTAGTAGATTCAAATTGATAATTGTTGTCTATTTTCGCTATTAAAATTATCGACTTTTTTTTACATTAAATTTTAATTGTTATTTCAGCAACGACGTAACATCAATGTATTAGAAAGGGAAAAGAAAAAAAAGTAAAATTGTGCTTACATAATTTATTTGTTAACCCTTTCGGGATCGGTGACTTTTACACAAATTTTATTCGGTTGGTACCACTTTTTAAAAAGAAGTTACCTTTACTTAAATAATCATGAAAATGCACTAATTAAACAAAGCAAATGTTACTTTTCTTTTTTACTGGTGCCAGAAACAAATTTTGTAAGCTCTTTATGAAGGTGTTTATATGCACCCATGGTCCCGAATAGGTTAAGAAACCTGTTTTTTTACTACAATCTACAGAAAAAGCGTCTAAAAAGTACAGTCTTTATGTAACTACATTTAAACACATGATGCAACGAAGCCAATTACACTTGCTCTTTTTTGGAGTAGTTTGCAAAGAACATCTGCGTTACGCGTAATCCAATTTTCCATTATTATCATCTTGACTTGCATCTTTCTTGCCCTTCTTACTTTTAATTTTCCCCCTTTTCTCCTTTGGTTTTAGTAAACTTGATAACATACCTAACATGGTTATTCTGTGCAAAAAGAAAAGTTAATAACACCTAATCATCCCGTACAAAAGAAACTGCGGCATGTATACCGGAATAGCAGTGCGGCATGTATCCCATTTTGCATGGTGCAGACGTCGGCCATCACAGTTACCTGCCATCGCTAAGGAGAATGGCGTAACCATACACACAGTTCTCTATACAAAAGCTAACCTTAGTTTTGACTTCGAAATCTTGCATGCATTTAGTAATTAATGTATGAAAAGTATTTAAACATAACGTGTTTAAATGTTTGGACAGTGAAATCATGCACGTACGTCAAATTAAGGATTGTACTTCTACAAGTAAACATCGAAATGGGAGTCACGCTATACACTGGTTAAAATAACCTCATTGCGCACATATACTGTGCGTTTGACGACCATCTATCGATAATTACAAGAAATACAAGGGGTGCGGCATCTATCCCGTATGCGGCGACTCTCCCAGAGTTACTCTATATTATTAAACTATAACATAATGAAAGTCATGTACATGTACAGGCAGGTAAAATCACTTTTGCAAACTTAATTTATGAAGTTTTCTTAAATTTTCTTTAATTTTGATCTTTTTTTAAAACTTTTTTCAAAGTTTTAATTTTTTAATTTTGTAAACTTTAATTTTTTTTCAAAGTTTTAATTTTAAAATTTTATAAAGTTTTTTTTCAAAGTTTTAATCTTTTAATTTTATAAAGTTTTTTTTTTGAACTTTTTAATTTTAAAACGTATAAATTATAGTATTAAGATTATTAGTTTAATATTTTAAACTCATGTTATATTTGTTAATTATTAAAGAATTGTTGCTTTCTTAAGTTATACATATACAAATTATACTCTAACACTCTATTAAAAGTTCTAAAAGGTATAGCAAAATAAACATACACTTTCGAAAAATAAACACACATACTATTATTGATATGATTGATTGATTGATTGATTAATTGATATGACTGATTGATTGTTATGATTGATTGATTGATATGACAGATTGATTGATATGACAGACTGATTGATATGATACATAATATGTTAATGGTTTTACTCTTTTTTGAAGAATAGAATTAACATTTATACTTTTTGAAAAGTATGAATCATAGTATTAAGATATTTATTTTGATGTATTATAGATATATTATACATTTTTAATTATTATAGGATTGTTTATTTCTTTAGTTATACATGTACAAATTATAACATTCCATTAAAATTTGTAATAGGGGTACCCTACTCTATCACTTTGAAAAAATAACACATAGAATAAAGAGTATAGCAATATATTTTATTTTAAAGAATTCATTTTGAATGGTGGTTTTATGCGTTTTTGAAGGATTGTGTGATAACACAAGGTAATAGTTTTTATATACAGGGTGAATTATATGTATCATGTTAATGGTTTTATCCTTTTTGAAGAATTGTAAGGTAACATATGATAATATCTTATACTATAATGCGAGCAAAAATTGTGTGTGTGTATGTAAATTTTATTTTGAAAACGGCTCTAACGATTTTGATTAAATTTTGCACCCTACCGTTTTCGGGCACGAATAGACCATTGGGATGGGTCTCGTGTTCGAGAAAATTCGATTAGCGTGTCATTTTGGGCCATAATGGGTCAGGGTCAAGCTAATTATATCTAAAGAACGGCTCAATCGATTTTGACTAAATTTTGTATCTAACTATTTTCGGGCACGAAAAACCATTGGGATGGGTCATGTGTTCAAGAAAATTTGATTAGTGGATTATTTTTGGGTCACTGTGGTTCAAGCTATTTTTATCTAAAAAACGGCTCTAACGATTTTCAGTAAACTCTATATTCTACAATTTTGGATTACGAGAAGACCATTGAGCTAAGTCACATGTTCGAGAATATTCGATTAGTGGGTCATTTTTGGGTCACCGTGGGTTAAACTAAGTTTATCTAGATAACGGCTCAAATGATTTTGACGAAATTTTCCATATTGGGATGGGTCTCGTGTTCGAGAAAATTCGATTAGTGGGTCATTTTGGGTCATAATGGGTCAGGGTCAAGCTAATTATAATTAGAGAACGGCTTAATCAATTTTGACTAAATTTTGTATCTAACCATTTTTGGGCACGAAAAGACCATTGGGATGGGTCTCGTGTTCGAGAAAATTCGATTAGTGGGTCATTTTGGGTCATAATTGATCAGGGTCAAGCTAATTATATCTAGAGAACGGCTCAATCGATTTTGATTAAATTTTGTATCTAACCATTTTCGGGCACGAAAAGACCATTTGGATGGGTAACGTGTTCAAGAAAATTCGATTAGTGGGTCATTTTGAGGTCACCGTGGATCCAGCTAAGTTTATCTAGATAACGGCTCTACGATTTTGACGAAATTCTGTATTCTATCGTTTTCGGGCACGAAAACACCATTGGGATGGGTCACGTGTTCGAGAAAATTCGATTAGTGGGTCATTATGGGTTAGGGTCAAGCTAATTATATCTAAAAAACGGCTCAAGACATTTTCACAAAATTTTTTAATATACGGTCGTTTCTGGTCATGAGATGACCATTGGGCTAAGTCACATGTTCGAGAAAATTCTATTAGTGGATCATTTTGGGTCACAATGGGCCAGGGTAGAGCTAATTGAATCTAAAGACATGCTCAAAACATTTTAACCAAATTTTATATTATACCGTTTCTGGGCATGAGAAGAGAATTGGGCTAAGTCACATGTTCGAGAAAATTCGATTAGTGAATCATTTTGGGTCACAATGGGTCAGGGTCCAGCTAATTGTATATAAAAAACGGCTTAAACTATTTTGAATAAATTTTGTACTCTATCGTTTTCGGACTCGAGAAGACCATTGGGCTAGTTCGCATGTTCAAGAAAATTCCATTAGTGGGCCATTTGGGGTCATAATGGGTCAGGGTCAAGCTAATTGTATTTAAAAAGCGCTTCAAAACATTTTGACAAAATTTTGTATAATACCGTTTCCGGGCATGATACGACTATTGGGCAGGGTTGCATGTTCAAGAAAATTCAATCAACGGGTCATTTTGGGTCCTAATGAATCATGATCAAGCTAACTGCATCTAAAAAACCGCTCAAAAGATTTTGACAAAACTTTGTACTACACCATTTCTGGATAAGATAAAAACCATTGGGCTGGGTCGCATGCTCAAGAAAATTCTTTTAGTGGGTAATTTTGGTGATAATGGGTCGGTGTCAAGCTAACGACATCTCAGAATATTCGAACAATTTTGACAATTTTTTTGTGATACCGTTTCACAGTACAAAAAGACCATAGAAATAACTCACATGTTCGATAAATTTCGGTTAGAGGGTTTTTGAATCAACGTGGGTCAAACTTATTTTATCTGGAAACGATTAACGATTTTCACTAAATTTTGTATTCTATCGTCTTCAGGCTCGAGAAGTGCATTGTGTTAGGTCGCATGTTCGAAAAAATTCGATTAGTGGGTCATTTTGGGGCACTATGTCTCAGGGTCAAGCTAATTGCATGTAAAACAGTAAGAATGATTCAGTAGGAATAATATATCGAGATAAACACAAAGCTAATTTTGACCGAGCTTAGCTCGGTCATTCCCGCTAGTTCATTATTAATAAGCGAATAACGGTTGTTTATACAAGTAGTGGATGATATATTAAACTTTCTAAATAATTCTAATATATTAAAAGTATTGAAAATTAACTTATTTAATAGATAAATTCAAGAATTTAATATGAAATTAATAAAATAAAGTTAACTCATGATTCACTTGAAAAGAAATTGAAAAAAAAAAATTAAGTAAAGTCGATTTAAGAGTAATGTAATTAAAGTATGTGTTTAAACACTTTGACTGATGTCTTCACTATCGCGCGATTTCTTTTTAGTAGAATCTTATATGAATACTTAGTAAATATTATTTAATTGAACACAATTACTTAGACAAAATTTGAAATATTATTTTTTTTCTTTTTAGTCTATTATATGAATACTTAGTAAATATTCACTTAATTGAATAAAATTTCTTAGATAAAATTAGAAATATAGTATTTATTTTTTTCTTTTTAGTATAATTTAAAAATATTAGTTGAATACTTAGTAACTATTTACTTAACTGGACACAATTACTTAAACAAAATTTGAAATATTATATTTATTTTTTCTTTTTAGTATAATATTAAAAATATTAGTTGAACATAATTACTCTGACAAAATTTGAAATATGATATTTATTTTCTTTTTAGTAAAATATTAGTTGAATACTTAATAAACATTTACTTAATTGGACACAATTTTTTAGACAAAATTTGAAATGATATTTATTTTTCTTTTTAGTAAAATATTAGTTGAATACTTAGTAAATATTATGTAGAAATATTATTAAATGTTTTGCAAGTAGTTAAACAAAATTTGAAATATTATATATATATTTTTCTTTTTTAGTATAATATTATATGAATAATTAGTAAATATTTACTTAATAGAATAGAATGTCTTAGACAAAATTTGAAATATAATATTTATTTTTTCTTTTTAGTACGATATTATATCTTAGTAACTCTTTACTTAATTGAACACAATTACTTGGACAAAATTTGAAATATGATATTTATTTTTCCATTTTAGTAAAATTTAAAAATATTTCGTGATAATTTATATGATTGGTGAGTAGTTATGTGAAAATATTATTAAATGGTGTTTTTTAAATATTTTGCGATAATTACTCAGACAAAATTTGAAATATGATATTTACTTTTTCTTTTTAGTACAATATTAGTTGAATACTTAGTAACTTATTTAATTGAATACAATTACTTACAAGGAGAGGACCAACCTTGTTAATCACAGATTTTGATTATTTTGATATATGTTGTAGGGTAGAGACCCCTTAGTGTCAGGTTTAACGGATTTTATCCAACGCTCCTTAGTTCTTGAGAAACCGGGGGGGGGGGGTCTAATAATAGTACACAACTTAAATACTTACATTGCGACCGTAATGATATGTTGGTCGTAGCTCAGTTGGTACGGCGTTCGCTGTCTGATCTGGGGGCCCGGGTTCGTACCCGACCGCGCTACTTTTGTTTTTCTCATTTTTTGTTTTATAAATGTACTTGTGATTATAATTTAATAATTTCAATTACAAATTTTAATATCATACATTAATTATAATGTTAACAAACTTACATTTATCAATTTTTATTTTTTTACTACTATTTCTCAACCTCTAAAGAGGTTTAAAAAGAAATTGGATCTATTATTGAATTATAAAAATTCTAAAATCGTGACAAATCTGTTATGGTGCCATCTAGTTATGATAAAATAAAAGAATATTTAAATAAAATAAAAATAAAAGCAGGAAGAAGATAAAGGTGAAAGCAAAATAATTGAAAGGGCAAGCATGCGTATTACAAATATAAAAATCTTTAATTTCAAAAAATCGGTTGTAATTTAATTATGATGCTAATTTTTAATATAATTATGGTTGTTACTTTAAAAACAGAATAATAATAGTATTATCGCATTGACTTTCATTGTTAAAGCAATGCGTAAATGATGCTTATTTAAAATCACGAATTGACACAATTGCCCAATATCATTGCATCGATAAAGAATATATGAAATACATTTAAAAGTGATTTTTAAAAAATTAATAGTTTTATGATGTTTTATACAACTATTTAGTTAAAAGTAGAAAATTAAATAGGTTAAAATTATAATTGATATACACTATTATAAATTTTATTTACCAATGAGATTATTAATTATACTTACAAGTATATTTATAAAACAAAAAATGAGAAAAACAAATGTAGCGCATTCAGGTATCGAACCCGGAGCAGTTGCAAAGTAAGTATTTAAGTTGTTTACTATTATTAGACCCTACGGTTTCTCAAAAACTAAGGGGCGTTGGATAAAATCCATTGAACCTGACACTAAGGGGTTTCTACCCTACAACATATATTAAAATAATCAAAATCTGTGATTCAAGGTTGGCCCTCTCCTTGTTAGACAAAATTTGAAATATGATATTTATTTTTCCTTTCAGTAAAATATTATATGAAAACTTAGTAAATATTATGTAGAAATATTATTAACTGTTTTTTAAATATTTTACAATTACTTAAACAAAATTTGAAATACGATATTTATTTTTTCTTTTTAGTATAATATTAGTTGAATACTTAGTAACTATTTACTTGATTGAATACAATTTCTCAGATAAAATTTAAAATGTTTTTAGACCAAAAAATAAAAATCAAAAGATGTTTCACTTACATAATATTTATTAATCATTTTCAATAGTTATAGAAAGACAAATAATTTTTTAAAGGTTTAGATAATCAAATCAATTTATATGTTTAGACAAAGCCTTCATTTATGCATTTTGACAAGATGATGTATAAACTCAAAGTCGAGATAAAATATAATGTTAAATATAATGTTACAGTGATTATATTTCTTAGAATGAATTTTTTTATGTTTAGTTAAAAAAGACTTTGATGAAAACGAATTGGAACATTTATCACAATTGTTTAAGGTGAGGGTCTTCATGTGAATTTTTAACAAAAACTTGCTTACATAGTCTTTTCCACATTGATCACATTTATATGTAGTGGTTGTCTTAGAATCAGGCATACTATGTCGTTTTAAATAAGTTCTTTGCATGAATGTTTTATGACAAATTTCACATGCAAAGGACTTTTTCTTCAAATGGGGTGTTTGATGTGCGATTAATGTATGAATTTTTAACAAAAACTTGCTGAAATAGTCTTTTCCACATTGATCACATTTATATGTAGTGGTTGTTTTGGAATGAGTTACACTATATCGTTTTAAATCAATTCTTTGCATGAATGTTTTACGACAAATTTCACATTCAAAGGACTTTTTCTTTAAAGGGGGTATTTCAAGATCTGAATCATATGTCTCTTCGTCGTATAAAACTGGTTTCATTTCCGTACATTTATCCTGCTTGGAGGACTTGTGAATCTTCTTGTGTTTTAATAAGTCAGACTTTCTTGAGAATGTTTCACCACAGGAATCCCGTTTATGTTGCGAAGGTACCTTTAAATGAGATAATTTATGACGATTCAAAACAGTCTTCCTAGATAATGCTTTTTGCCAGATGTCACATACAAATGATCTTTTTTCTGAATGTATTATCAAATGTTGTTTTAAATTGCTTTTTCGTAAAAAAGACTTGTTGCAAATAGTACACATATAAGGTGACTTCAGGTTTGATACGGAGGATTCCACTTCATTATCTGAAACGGGTTCTACTTTAGATCGTACCGTTAATCTCATGTCTTGATCATTTAATCTTGATACATCATCACTTAAAATAGTAGAATATCCATCTGGAAAACTAACTTTATTATCTTAAGTGTAAAAACGTCTTCACACATTCAAAGGAAAGCAAACACTAATGAAAAAAAAATCTTGTTCCGTTCAATTTTATATAATCATAGGAGCGCATGTTGAAAAATTTTAATGATTGGTTCATAAATTGAAGAATAACATGTGACATAAAGTATAAAGTTCACAGGAAGTTGCTCAATCAAATAACAAAAGGTACTTTTATAATGTCTAAAAAATATATGATTAACTGAATTACGAGTTTGAATTCATCCTTCTAAGGTTTTGTTAATTCATTTTATTATTTCCGTGAAATATATGTTAAAGTTAAGAAGAGCACGTGACATAAAAAAAGTATGTATGTGTATAAAGTTCATGAGAAGTAGATCAATCAAAGGTACTTATGTAATGTCTAAAAAGTATGATTAATCATGTACGAGTTTGCATTCATCGTTCTAAGGTTTTACTAGTTAATTTTATTATTTCAGTGAAATATATGTTAAAAACCAATGGTTAAACTAGTACTAAATTTTATTAAACTCTACAACAGAATGAGTTGAAGTGTAGCAGTTGTTTTAAAATTCATTAGAAGTAATGTATAATCATTAAATAATTATCTATTGCAATAACGAAATATGAGCTGATTTAATTTATAACAATTATTGTTTAAAAGTATGATAGTAAACTTTGGGGCGCGGTCTGCCAAGTGGATTGCGTATCAGTCACAAAAAATGAAATATGAATCACAGTTCGCAAGTTCGAAACCAAGGTTTGGTAAAACGATCCTATTCTCATGCGCAGAATCGATAAAATCAACTAAATTAAAAATAAAAAATTTCATACATTAAAGTAATTCTCTAACAGTGGGTAGTATATCAGTTATAAAAAATAAAAGTTCATACGAAGTTCGCAAGTTCGAATCTAAGGTTTGGTAAAATGATCATACTCTCGTGAGCAGAATCGATTAAATAAGTTAAAATAAAAATTGTATACATTAAAGTAATTCTCAAGCAGTGTATAGCATATTAGTTACAAAAAATGAAATTTGACACGAAGTTCGCGAGTTTGAAACTAAGGTTTGGTATAATGATCATACTCCCGTATGCAGAATCGATAAAATCGTATACATTAAAGTAATTCTCAAAGTGTAGTAGTAGTTAAAATAGGTACTGTTGACTTATCTTAAGTAACCGACAAACCAACCTCTCTTTGCACATAAATGAGAAGAACACAAATTTTTTGTCTTGAAACATCTAAAATCTCGACTCACAGGTATAGTTTCTTGGATTGAGCAGTTAAGCCTACTTCAAATTATCAAGTCAAGAGACTATTTTGTCACAGGTTCGATTTCAAGTGAAATTTTTACGAAAATCCTAATTGCAATACTTACCCTTTCCATTTCCTTCCGATAGAAGGCGCCACCTAACGTTTTTCAGTTTCGTTTCATGTTCAAACTCATAGTCGATCCCAAAAAAAAAGCCTTCTCATACTTCCTTCCAAAAAGACCTAATCCCTTATGTTGTAGTATAACATCACCTTATATGATCATTCATTCAAACCCTAAGATGATACGATAAATTAAACACCGTTTAAAAATTTAGTCCCCTCCTACCCACATCATACTATAGTATGATCTACTAGGATAATCGACTCCTTACGTTCGAAAAATATCTTAACCTTATGTTCGACAATCAGTTTCCACACTTTATCCTTATCTCTCAAATCCTATCCTACTATAGTATGATATTCAGTTCCACCACCTCCCGCCGCCACAATCGAATACCCTTTTCTATACTACTATCGTTAACTACAAAAAATATTTTTTATGAAAAAAGCAATAACATTGATTGTTTCGACTGTTTTTATAAAATAATTAACAACCAATCTTCATCACTGTCTTCGTTAATAACAGGATTTATGTTTTCAACATTGGAAAAGTCTGCTTAAAATCTGTACAGGAAAGACAATTTTAGACAGATACCGGGCATGCGAAAGATAAAACAGTATAGCAGCAACATAAGAACAACAACCGACCGTTCTATTGCCGTTTTTTCATTCGCAATAATGACGTTTAATGCCCGAGTATCCAATCGAGTTTGGTGTGTAGTAACATCAATGCGATTTGCTGCGTATGTGTCGAGATCTTACTTAGAATTTTATAACAGCATTATTTTCTTTTAGGTACTGCAGATGAATTGTGTTGTTTTCCTCCATCATTTCAGACAGATAAGAGACAGCTTGAGACAACTGATAAGAGCCAGAAAAAAGAATTTTTAAGCCATTTTCTCTCATTTCTGGAAAATCAAGAACATCTGTCAATTTAATCTTTGCAAATGGCCGTTTACGACTATTAAAACCTGGTACATTGACCTGAGATGCCAGTGTGTTCACAGCACTTTGCTGTCGTTCCATATGTACAATAACTTCTTTTGTCAAGCTAGCATCTGAATTCAGACGTTTTCCTAATCTGTTGACTAAAAAGAAGGCTATTCGGCACAATAAACGAACTTTTGGAAAAAGTTTGTTATACTTTATAAAAAATATTTTTCGTAGTTAATGATAACAATCAGTTATGAATTCCATAATTAATATTATCTGTAATATTATGTGCACCCTGTGTTGATTTGAAACTAGTAACAAATACACTTGATTTATAAATAAAAGTGAGATTAGGGTGAGGCACTCCCCTCCCCCTCCCGGAATAAATTTGTAACACTTTGGACTCCGACGTCTCTTACACAAATTTTATTTGGTCGGCACCACTTTTTTAAAAGAAGTTTCCTTCAATATTAATATTTGGAAATTTTTCCAGAGAGAAACATTCGCCTTGAATACAATATTTCAAATGAAAATCAAATTTCAAATTATTTTTGCTTAAAAGGCGCAAAGACCAACTTAGTGAAAAAGATTCCATGCCGGGAATCGAACCCGGGTCATCAGTATAGCGCACTGACGTTCTACCGCTAAACCACATGGAACGATACCCAGCCTGGAACTTCTCACTATTACAAGTTGGCAAGGCTACAAACGCAGCACAAGATGGAATATTTTCCGTGAGCCACCAACATGGGGCAAACACAGACACTTAATTAAATCCAGCATAGATGAATCTATATTAATATTTGGAAATTTTTTTTTTTTTTTGGAAATTTTTCCAGAGAGAAACATTCGCCTTGAATAGAATATTTCAAATGAAAATCAAATTTCAAATTATTTTTGCTTAAAAGGCGCAAAGACCAACTTAGTGAAAAAGATTCCATGCCGGGAATCGAACCCGGGTCATCAGTATAGCGCACTGACGTTCTACCGCTAAACCACATGGAACGATACCCAGCCTGGAACTTCTCACTATTACAAGTTGGCAAGGCTACAAACGCAACACAAGATGGAATATTTTCCGTGAGCCACCAACATGGGGCAAACACAGACACTTAATTAAATCCAGCATCGATGAATCTATATTAATATTTGGAAATTTTTCCAGAGAGAAACATTCGCCTTGAATACAATATTTCAAATGAAAATCAAATTTCAAATTATTTTTGCTTAAAAGGCGAAAAAATTTCCAAATATTAATATAAATTCATCGATGCTGGATTTAATTAAGTGTCTGTGTTTGCCCCATGTTGGTGGCTCACGGAAAATATTCCATCTTGTGCTGCGTTTGTAGCCTTGCCAACTTGTAATAGTGAGAAATTCCAGGCTGGGTATCGTTCCATGTGGTTTAGCGGTAGAACGTCAGTGCGCTATACTGATGACCCGGGTTCGATTCCCGGCATGGAATCTTTTTCACTAAGTTGGTCTTTGCGCCTTTTAAGCAAAAATAATTTGAAATTTGATTTTCATTTGAAATAAAGTTTCCTTCAAGTAGACAATTTCAAAAATGCTCGGATTAAATAAGGCAAATTTTATTTTCCTTTATTACTGGTGCCAAAAACAAATTTTTGCGAAGAAAGATGATTAATTTTTAGGGTTCAAAGGATTAATTTTTTTATATGATGCACCCTGCGTAGTAAGTTGAAACTAACACCAAATATACATCATACCCCTAAGTATCTGCTACAAAAAAATTAAGGTGGTCACTGAAATATTTCGATAGATTCTTAATTAAAATGTTCAATTAAAAACAAGAAAATGTAATAAAACTTGTTCTTTTGTTGAAAAAAATCTGAAAATATTATCCACTATTTTTATGGTAATATGATACATACCTTATTTTTTCGTTGAAATCCGACCAGCAGTTTCGTCACAATGCACTCTTTTCCAAAGCAGACATTTAGGGGCATCCTACACTAAGGCGACAAGCGACATGTAGCGCAAAAACCGGTCGAAACAAAGAACTAAGTTGTTTCAAACCTGTTTTAAACCAGTTTTTCCAGCGAATTCAAGCGACATGTCTTATGTGTCGCCTTAGTGTGGGATGCCCCTAAGGGTCATAACCCCTCATAAGCTTGAGGTATAAGCTTCAAACTAGGGAGAAATTAATTTCTTTAGGCTATCGATTCATGTAGGACTCGACTTGGTTGACTCAATGGCATATTTTACTAAGAAACCTGGCTATACCCTTTTATGAATTACATGAAAATCATGCTTAAAAATAAAACATGAAATTGTGTAATGCATTCAGCCACTTGGTTGAATGCAACCTCACTAACACTGTACCTGGACATTACCTATCAGTACATCTTAAAAATTAGATAATTGACTGATCACAATTACCCTTAATCCATTACTTTCCTTAAAAGAATTGCCAAATAGAGCTACTGAGTAAGTAGGATGACTAATTTTTTTTTCTCTAAAAAAAGCAAGCGAAAAGCTTAAACTTACTATTTACAAGTTTAAAAATTTACAATTTAATTAGTTAAAAACAACTGCCAAATCCCTATAATTAAAAAAATAATAACATTTAGATGTAAAATGTTTTACATAAAGATACTATAATTCAATCTATTTTCAATAGTTTCTGACCCCCAATTAATAATAATTTTAACCTTTGAATTTTTAATTAAACCTGAAAATGAAATAACATAACATTTAAAAAAATCTAAAAGAAATAAATTTAGTATTTAAATATGGAAATGGAGATAGAGGAAAAAAAATCTCGAACTTCTGAAAAAAAGTTAATCATTTTTGTTAAATTTATTTCGAGCCTTTACATTGTACAGTCGCGGAAAAAAAAAAGTAAACACCCCATACTAACTCTGCAAAAAAATTATCATAGAAGAAAGTTACTGGTACCACACGATTGGTAATAAAGTTTACTTTTAAATGATGTATATAAAATTTGCTTAGGGGGTCATCTACATAGTAAAACGAACCAAAACTTTGTTTTTTTTCAATAGCAGTACACAATTCTGACAGCATAAATGAGCTATACAACCTTCAATTAGCCTAAAAACAAATTTTTATGCAATTCGTACGATAAGTTTCCGAGAAATTAATTGTTTTGAAATGAGCGTATTTTAGGGGCTGTATCCAAATTGAAGTTCGGTACTCGATTGTTGATCGAGAGAGCCCCTTTCTTCATCAAGGCCAATTATGGGCCACTCAAGCAGTCATTGAAGACTGCTGGATAGGATAGCATAAAAAATTTAATAATATCTAGTCACTTCTATATGGTAGACGTCCCTTTAAACCATCATTTTGCCGTTTTTTAAGCATAATTTGAAAACTACTTGGAAGAAAAATGTGAAATTTTGGATTTCCATAAAGCTGGACTTAATAAATTACTCCATCAAAAAAATTGTAGGTTGCAATTCATAATTTTTTCGAATATTATTTTCATAATTCATATGATAAAGTTATAAAAATTGCAAATTCAACGCATTTATGTTTGGGTATTTTAGTATTATTGCAACACAAAAAAAATGAGCACATTAGGAGTATAATTTCAGGAGATATTAATAAAAATATGAAAATGTAATTTAACACGTTCACGCCGGCACGGCGTGTCACACTTGTCTTAGAGTTGTCAAGTCTCCGGCTTTCTGCACACCACTATTATTTTAGAGAAAATGTTGTTCCCTTAAATCGCCCAATTGTTCTAATTAAATGAAACAACATTTTATGTATTAAAATACTGGTATCCAAAAAGCCGGAGACTTGGCAGCTCCGAGACAGTTGAGTGTGACCCAACGCGCCGGCGTGAACGTGTTAACATTAGAAGCACTAAATTTTGAATGTTTATAATTCAAAAACTTATCATTCAAACGACTTGAAATTTGGTGTTTAGGCAGGGCCGGTGACAGGTTTCACGGGCCCCTGGGCAGACCAAAAATGCGGGTCCCCTACAAGAAAAAGTACGGAAAACCGCCACTTATTCGAATCAGCCTTTAAAAAAAAATCTAGAATATAACGTTGTCGTTTATTTGAATCTGCGTCACTTTTTCTAATTTAATTAGATTCTGCTTTACAAATTTTTAATTTAAAAGGTAAATATTAATGTTTGATCAAATCTTGCCATAAAATAATTTACTTCAGGTAGAGGTCTGCACGGATTGAAATTTCCAGGTAGCCCGGTCTGGCCCGAGTGAAAGATATCTTGTCCCGGCCCTTGCAAATTTAAGTAAAATCAGGCACCGCTCGACTTAATTTTTACAAAAAACCGTGCAGACCTCCGGGGTATTCTCAAATTTTACACGCATGATAATCCCAAATATCTCTGACACATTTGCAAACAAAAAATTAAACTTTTGTCGAATTTTAATCAGGTTTTAAATAATTAAGAAATGTGCCCCTCATATAAATGTGATGCATCTTTGATTCTAATCAATCGCTAGCTGACGACCAACCTTTCATAATTTGAATATCTTGATAATTGCTTTTAAACACCAATTTTGACTGTATTTATAGTAATATAATTTTTTCGAATATTAATGTCAAAGCTCATAGTTCACAGATCACATATAAAAATTATTAAAATGCATAAAAATCACAACATGTTTGTTGTGATTAACATTAATGCCACGGAATTATTCAGTGTGAAAAAGTAACGTTACATCTTTATATTTAAAAAGCATTCTTTAGTGAAAAAAAAAATGGCTTCCAGTTTGATATTCAAAGTTAAATTTTACTCTATATTCAAAATATGGAGTAAATTCATGTTTTAGTAATGAAAATTTAAGATCCTTTTACTATTTCAATATAGAAACTTCAAACTTTTAATTTTTAATAAAATTTTGATGAAGAATTATTTTTCATTTGAATTGCTTTTTTTATTTTCGTCGATACAAATGTAGTTTTTTTTTTTTTTTAACTAACTGTACAAAGACGCATAATGCAACATACAACATACAAATAGTAGCTGTCCCGCCCGGCGTTGTCCGGGACCGTAATAATAGCCTTAAATATTACCTAAAATAAAATCGTTCAGATTTTATATTTTTAAACGAAAATCCAATAAAAAGGACTTGCAAGAAGCGTTCTTCTATGTTTCTTTTTTTTTTTTTTTTTTTTTTTTTGACTACCGTCGAATACATTTAAACTTTTAAAAAATGTGTCCTTTAGATATTAAAAGATTGTCAAAAGGTTTTGAAATTTTTATGAGTTATAAATCTAATGATTACAAACCCCGTTTAATTTTCGTGCTAAAATGTTGATATTAGTGGCAAAAGGGCTGCAGATCGACAGCTAAAGCTACATGTGAATTCACGATTTAAGCAAGCAATACGGAAAAAAAAATCCTGAAGTGACTTCCAGAAACGAATTTGTTTTAAAAATTAAAAGTTAATATTGTTTAAAACGGAAGACTTCTTTTGAAAGCTGGAATGTACTTTTGTTAAGCGTGCGTGATTTGTCTTTTCGTATTTAGATCCAAATTCTGAGTGAAAAACGTTACATACTTCGGAAAAAAATAAAGAAAAATATACGAGAGTGAGTTTCGGAAAATATTTTTTTAAAGGATTAATAAAAATATTTTTTAAAGCGGATTGCAGCTTTCAAAGGGAGAATGAACGTAGATATGTTTTTTTTCTATTCTTTTTAACACTTTCCAACAAAGTTGAAAAGTGTTTATGACTTCGGTTTGTCTGTCCGTCTGTCCGCGCTCTAACTCTCGTAAATATACTCGGATCGTTCTGAAAATTTTAGAGGTTAGTGACCTCTACCATAGAACGATCCCTATTGCAAATGAAGTTTTTAGCACGTTTAGTTCATTTACAGGGACAGTCAAAAGTTTTTCGTTACATTACGGACAATGGGAAAAAAATTTTTCAAATGATTTTTAATGGTGTTACACTCTTTCAAAAATAGTAAAATTGATATTCATTTATGAAGCCCACTAAAATATTCATTCTGTTGAATATGCGGTGCAAAGAATAGTTATTGTTCATTTAGAGGGCCACACAAAAGAATTCCGTTTATAATGGTATGGGGAAATTGCGGTGTATTTGAAAAGATTTCAGATACTATATTATATCCGAATTACTGTATATTAGTAGTGATTGCTCGAAATGCATTTTTAATTATTATATGAGCTTTTTTAGGGTTTCGTTCACCTGACGAAACCCTATTCGTCTCGCTCCTCTGTCTGTCACAGAGCCCGTTCTCAGAAACTATACATGTTGGAGACATGAAATTTTGCATACTTATAGATGAACACCTCACATCAAACGACAAATCATAAAATTTCGGAAAAGTTGTACATTTAACCCTTTGGGCTCCCCATGTGTATTTTAAACAATTCTTTCTAAGTGAGCCCTAATTGGGTTGGAGGCGTGAAATTTTGCATACATATAGATGAAAACCTCACATCAAATGACAAACCATAAAAGTTTGGAAAAGTCGTACATTTAACCCTTTGGGCTCCCACGTGTGTATTTTAATCAATTCTTTCTAAGTGAGCCCTAATTGGGTTGGAGGCGTGAAATTTTGCATACTTATAGATGAACACCTCACATCAAATGACAAACCATAAAAGTTTGGAAAAGTCGTACATTTAACCCTTTGGGCTCCCACATGTGTATTTTCAACAATTCTTTCTAAGTGAGCTATAATTAGGTTGGAGGCGTGACATTTTGCATACTTATAGCTGAACACCTCACATCAAACGACAAACTATAAAATTTTGAAAAAGTCGTACATTTAACCCTTTGGACTCCCACATGTGTATTTTAAACAATTCTTTCTAAGTGAGCCCTAATTATGTTGGAGGCGTGAAATTTTACATACTTATAGCTGAACACCTCACATCAAACCACAAATCATAAAATTTTGAAAAAGTCGTACATTTAACCCTTTGGGCTCCCACATGTGTATTTAAACAATTCTTTCTAAGTGAGCCCTAATTGGGTTGGAGGCGTGAAATTTTGCATACATATAGATGAAAACCTCACATCAAATGACAAACCATAAAAGTTTGGAAAAGTCGTACATTTAACCCTTTGGGCTCCCACATGTGTATTTTAAGCAATTCTTTCTAAATGAGTCCCTAATTAAGTTGGAGGCGGGAAATTTGGCATACTTATAGCTGAACACCTCACATCAAACGACAAATCATAAAATTTTGAAAAAGTCGTACATTTAACCCTTTGGGCTCCCACGTGTGTATTTTAATCAATTCTTTCTAAGTGAGCCCTAATTGGGTTGGAGGCGTGAAATTTTGCATACTTATAGATGAACACCTCACATCAAATGACAAACCATAAAAGTTTGGAAAAGTCGTACATTTAACCCTTTGGGCTCCCACATGTGTATTTTAAGCAATTCTTTCTAAATGAGTCCCTAATTAAGTTGGAGGCGGGAAATTTGGCATACTTATAGCTGAACACCTCACATCAAACGACAAATCATAAAATTTTGAAAAAGTCGTACATTTAACCCTTTGGGCTCCCACGTGTGTATTTTAATCAATTCTTTCTAAGTGAGCCCTAATTGGGTTGGAGGCGTGAAATTTTGCATACTTATAGATGAACACCTCACATCAAATGACAAACCATAAAAGTTTGGAAAAGTCGTACATTTAACCCTTTGGGCTCCCACATGTGTATTTTAAGCAATTCTTTCTAAGTGAGCCCTAATTAGGTTGGAGGCGTGAAATTTTGCATACATATAGATGAAAACCTCACATCAAATGACAAACCATAAAAGTTTGGAAAAGTCGTACATTTAACCCTTTGGGCTCCCACGTGTGTATTTTAATCAATTCTTTCTAAGTGAGCCCTAATTGGGTTGGAGGCGTGAAATTTTGCATACTTATAGATGAACACCTCACATCAAATGACAAACCATAAAAGTTTGGAAAAGTCGTACATTTAACCCTTTGGGCTCCCACATGTGTATTTTAAGCAATTCTTTCTAAGTGAGCCCTAATTAGGTTGGAGGCCTGAAATTTTACATACTTATAGCTGAACGCCTCATATCAAACCACAAATCATAAAATTTTGAAAAAATCGTACATTTAACCCTTTGGACTCCCACATGTGTATTTTAAACAATTCATTCTAAGTGAGTCCCTATTTAGGTTGGAGGCGTGAAATTTTGCATACTTATAGCTGAACACCACATATCATACGAACAATCATAAAATTTTGAAAAAATCGTACATTTAACCCTTTGGGCACCCACGTGCGTATTTTAAGCAATTCTTTCTAAGTGAGCCCCTTATTAAATTGGAGATTTGAAATTTTGCATACTTATAGCAGAACACCTGAACCCAGGCGACAAATCATAAAATCTTGAAAAAGTCTTACGTTTAACCCTTTGAGCTACCACATATGTATTTTAAGCAATTCTTTCTAAGATAGCCCCTAATTAAGTTGGAGACTTGAATTTTTGCATACGTATAGCTGGATACCTCAGACCACACGGCAAATCATAAAATTTCCAAAAAGTCTTATATTATTTACTCCTCCGGCTCTAACTTGTGCATTTTAAGCAAGTTTTCTAACCTCCGCCCTTTTCAACCGGGGAGCACTTTTCCAACTTTTGCCGACACCACTTTGACCATTCTTTCATATTATGCACCATAGCCTTACATATTTTAGTTTCACTTTTTACCGCCAGGGGCGCCTACTTATCTCGGGTGCTATCGACCCAATCCCCTCGACTAATATATCTACGGATAGTATATAAAACGGAGTTTCGTTCGGATAGAGGTTTGTTTAGAACAGATTGTGTTCCTGGCTGCGAAATGTGGAAATGAGATTTTTCAAAAGGATAAAGTGTTTTGAAAGGAATATTAAACGAAACCCTCTGTTCGATCTCTGATCACACTTACCTACTTGTTCACTATATTTATGCATACTATAAAGTGCGTATAAATGCTATAGTTCATATACAGAGCTACAGAAATGAATTCGTAAAGGTTACTGAGTATGAGCATAAATTGCTTGAAGGTGGGTTTTAAAGGAGTTGTGCATTTTTACGCTGAACTGAATTTATTGTACTAAGAAATATTTGTAGAATAGAGATAAAATGATATACAGGGCCACGCAGAGTTGGATACATGGCCCTCTATGGGTGATAATTTCTGGAAATGTAATTTCAGTAGTTTTAAGCGTGTTTTAGTTCTAATTAAATTTTAGCTAAATAGTGTCGTGTAATAAAGGTACTAGGTAAACTACAGGGCTGTACAAAAGTATTCAAGTATGTTTCCCTCTATTAGTATAAATTGTTGAAAGATGAAGTTCAACCTGTCATGCATTTTCTTTCTAAACTAAATTTTCCCATTATATAGTATATATATATCAACATACAGATAGAATACAGGACTGTTCAAAAGAATTGGAATACATATTTGGCTATGGGCGGTAACTACTGAAATCAAATTTTTAAATGTTTACTTAGTTATCTTTTTTAGCTTATTTCCCTGTTTCGTTAAAGCTCCCAGGAAGTGTTGGAAAATGTTTCATAATCTATGCTGTACGCATGATTTTTCTTACTTGTCTTTTTTTTTTCCATTTTGATTTCCGAAGATGATGCCAATTTTTAAACATCGCAGAAAACATTGGCAAACAAGTTTTTTTTTTTTCAAAGTAATAATAGTAATATTTTTAGAAACGGATTGTGGAATTTGTAAGGAAAATAAACGTAGACGTGGTCTGGTATTTTTCGTAATTTGATTTCTGAAGCCGATGCCAAATTTTGATAATCACATCCGGGTTATCCGATATTAATCTTTTTCAAACCAGATTGCTGCATTCGAGCAATAAATGAACGCAGATGTGGATTTTTTTTTTTTAAACAGCTAATATTCGTACTTTTCGAAACGGATTATGGAATTCAAAGGATTAAATGAACGCAGATATGATCCTCCGATTTTTAAAGATTGCAGAAATTACGATAAATACAGAAAGGACTATCGGGAAATATATATATATTTTTTTGGAAGGTTTAACATTGATATTTTTTTTTGAACGGATTGCAAAGTTTTAAAAGAAAAGCGTGATCTTTAATTTGTAGTAACCGATTTTCTGTATTTCGGTTAGTTAAATGGATGCGAACTTCGAAAGACGGGGAATAAAATACACGAATTTGACATTTTTTAATTTTTTTGAATGGTTAATATTAATATTTGTTAAAAAGGATTACTCTGTTAGAAAGCTTAAAGAACATAGATGTAGTTTTGAGCATTTCGTTTTTCCATATTTCGAACAGGTCGGTATTAAATGAACAGGGAAAAAAATCCCGCACACTTTAAAATTCTGAATTAGGTTTTTTTTTTCTCCAAATGCATATAAAACCCACTTAAGGCTCCTGTCCTTGCAGGCGAAGACACTCGCGAAGTAATGCTAAACGTATGGGGAGGTTATTTGCTAATATCTCGTTTGCATTTCTACATTTTTAAATAATTTTTTTGCATTGGATAGCTGAGGTCAATCTCTACACGCCCCTTTTTTACTTTTCCGATTTTGGTTGCAGATATTTTTTATGATGATACTTTCATTTTCCAAAACGGTTTCGAAAGTGAAACTAACTTTATAAAAAATATCTGTAACCAAAATCAAAAAAGTAAAAAAAGGGCGATGTAGAGATCGACCTCAGCTATTCAATGCAAAAAATGTCGAAATGCAAACGAGATTTTAGCAAATACCTTCCAATAGGTTTAGCATTACTTCGCGAGTGTCTTCGGCTTAAGGAACAGGAGCCTCAAAGAACACTTTACTTTCAAACGACACATTCTGTTTTAAAAAATATTGCGAGGGCCTCGATACGAGACTCGTTTGGAAACTTTTCGTTTAAAAGTATAAATTCTTACAAAATCGGGTTACATATATCTACAAATTTGAGATAATTAATGTTATGGACCGTTTAACGCCGGGCGGGCGTGCTATTAGAGAAATAAATATAACATAAGCATAGTTCGCTGGGGGAGGAGGTGGGGTATAGCTTTTCAATACAAATTCCTATGAGGTTGCCATGCATGACAGATTAACCATTTTGCTACGAGTTTCACGTATTTGTGATATGAATGGTTCTCAGAATCCTTGATAACTGACAGTAGCAAATTTGAAAAGAATTTTTTTTTTCAATCGTAAAATTTCTGCAATTAATTTGGACAAAAATTTCTTTTATGAATTATCGGTGATAAGAGATTAAAAATTCTTTAAATAACTCTTGTTGCGAAGGGGTTAATAGTCTAAAATGCTTGTTATGTTCATAGTGATGATAATGCTGTATTATTATTTATAAAATATAATAAACACACATTAAAGCTGTTCTCAAATCCAAAAGGGCAACTTTCTGACATAAGTTTTAATTTATTTTTGTTCGAAAATGCATGAAACTAGCTGGTGGTGTTGTTCAGAAACTTTGTCATTGAGCTGTTTTTCCCATTTTTTTGCAAACACAATAGATCTTTCAGAAAAAAGTGTCAAAGTAGGCATTTTGAACCAAATTTCCGCGCGAAGGAAGAAAAAGCACTCAAGAGCGGGCGAAAAACGTGTTTTTCACGTGATCCAAAGCGCTTATAACTCAATAGGTAATTGACTGATCAAAAAATGAAAAAAAACAGTTCAATACCTAATCGCTTCCATGGCCAGGCTTTCGAATTTTATATCTTTCTTTTAAAAAATGAATTTGTAAATGTGTAAAAACGTTTTGTGTTTGTTGAGCAAAGCAGTTAAGAACAGCATTAAGGAAAATTACTTTCATTTTTTTTAATATTAAAATATCTATATTAATAAAAAAGGTTTCTTGTCCGTGTGTTTGTTTGTTTGTTGGCGATGGTTAGGGAAATATATTGCACGTAGAAGTCTACAAATTTGGATAAGGATACACATACACAGATCCGAATCCACCTGAGGGTGAGATTTTTCATTTTGTGATAATTAGCTTAAATCAGTCATTCCTTGAACAAATTCCTGGAACAAAATGTCCTTTGCACAAGCCTCTTGTTATGAACGAGATTTTATCAGAGATTTATTCAGCCCAAGCGACAAAACGAAAAAGGTTTACTACACGTAATTGTGAAAATTAAAGATTTTAAAGATTATTATTTTTTATAATGCAGGAGGTTCGGTTCAATATGCAGTTTTAAGTATAATTATGAAAGTAATCCTCAGAGAATCTGGGACTGGTTTTATTGGTTAGGGATTCTACGGTCATATCTTGCACACGTGAGCTAAACAGACTGGGACTTCAGTTTAAAATGGAATCTGTCCCACTACACACATCCATACCTGGGTGGGTTCGAAACAAGCTGGTTGGGTAACCAGCTCGCTAGTCGCAAGACAAGCAGGTGCCTTTGAATCTGAGAAAAATACTTTGAAGAATATATAATTTAATCAAAGGAAATCAATAGGTGTCTTTATTTTTCATTTTGAAAAGAAGTTTTAAGTCTATTGCGTAAAACTTTTGACTCTGTCAAACTTTACCTTTTATAGACAACGGGGATGACCTTTTCCACTTATTTTGACGGAAGGGGGATTGAGCCCCTTTATGCTGCTTGGACATATCGGTCACTTTTACGCGCTCTCACAATAAAAATATCCTTCCCACTAAATTAATTCAGTTCTTGTGCAAGAAATTTATACCTCAGCATTAATATATTTTTTAATAGAAAGTGAAGAATAGAACTATGTGGGGACCCGACTTATCATGATTATGGGCCCAAGTCGTTTCGTCACGATCATAAATCTAGATCAGAAAAACACCGTCGTCATGTGAGTCAAAGGAAAATTGGGAAGCAAGTTTAATATCACGCTTCAATTTTTATGCAATCAGCAAACTATCCTTTTTCATACATTTCATGTAGTTTGGACACAATGACGCAAAGAAACCATTTACATAAATCTTACTCACAATTTTGAATAGCGTGACACAAAAGATAAATCAATTTATTGAAATAAATACATTTCAATGCATAGTATAGATTCAATGAAAGTGATATATTTAACAGTGAATTGGAAAATTAAAAGTATTGTGTAGATGTAAAAAAATATTTTAACCAAGTCAAAAATAATTTAAATTGAATTTTAAAAAACAAACCTTTTAAAGTCACATCAAGGCGTCACTTAAATTTTATATCATATCTTTTAAAACACATATTTTGATTTTATGAGAGATGTAAATGATAAAGCAACAGCGAATAAAATTTCATGCAGCTTTTCATGTTGAACATAACTTTTGCACATGCGATTATAAATAAAACAAAAATAAAATGGTGAAATAAATACAAATATATTTTTTAAGAAATGGCATAACGTCACTCAAAATTTGATATCAGTATTTTTAAATTCCATATTTAAAATTCTTAGAGCATAAGATAAAGTGCTGCGTCAGAAACTTTTAACCCGTCAAGGGTTTTTGCATTGATATCATTACTTTTCTGAGGTTAGTGATAAAATGATTAAAAAAAAGATACTTATGGAATTTAATGCAGATTGAATTTTTACTATTTTATTACAATTTTCCTTATAGCAGTTTGTATATAAAAACAACTGGGTAAGTATAATCGCAGATCGTGCAGAGGGTTTCATTTGATATTCCTTTAAAAACACTTTATCCTTAAATTAATAAATCCAAAATGTTAATTTATAATTATTAAATCCTTACATAGATGTAGCACCAATAGTTCCAATTTTCATGGGGCAGGGAACGCACTCTTTTAAACAAACCACCTTCCAATTGAAGTCATCAAAAACCAAGTTGAATAAGCCAGAGCCCGTTGTGTTGTTTGACAAACAGCAGTCTCATGTCCCCTCCTTCCCCCCTTTTTCAAAATTTTTCAGACCAGTACCTAAGAATGGAACAGAAATAATTTTTTCTCTTCAGAAATTACGATAAAAAAATAGTATGCAGTACTCATAAATTTACTTTAATGCTATATAGGGTGATTATTAAGTTAATTATAACGTTTGGAATCTGTTGCATTGATGTCCAAAAGGTAGTTTCTGAGTTATGGAAGCTGGACCCATAAGGCGCCATAGAGGGGCGAAGCCCGCTAGTGTCTATCATAATTATATCTGCCATGTAGACTAATTGCGATATTTAATCAAAATACCCCCCCCCTCCTCATCCCCGGAAATATAACAAATACAAAATGTGTCTTTATAAACCTATCGTCAAATAGGTTTTTATTTCTTTTTCCCCAAAAAAAACATGATTTTTATATCCGTAACGTAAATAGCGGACGAAGCCCGCTAGTTCCTATCATAATATATATTTTTAATAATTTTATATAGTCTATAATAAAAATCAGACTTAAAATAGTCTAGTTCCATGAGTACTTGTAGTGTCAGTTACATGCTACGATTTTTGGATACCAGTATTTTAGAACGGGAAAATGTGACTTATTTTATCGGAGATATCTCATTAATTGAATAAGGTGAAGCAAACTTTTTGAAAAAAAGGTGGCCAACAAGCATGGCAGTTATCAGCTATGTGACTTTGTGCTAAAGTCCATTAATTTGATCTGCTTTAAAAAGATTACGGAAGATTGAATTATAGTAGAACCTGGATTAACCGAGCTTCGATTAATCGAGGTTTCTGGAACCGAGCCGATAACAAAGTCTGATTTTTTTTCCCTTTTGAATGAGCCTTAAAAATAACCACACTCTTTAGCTCACTGTCCGTGCTATACAGGCCCTTCAGCCCCCAAAAGCACTCAACTCCAAAGAAACATTGGACCCTGAGAAGTCAATAGCGAACAATGCTTTGTTTCCAGTGGCTGTGTGAACTTTCGTAAATTTTTCAATTTGCATTTTAAAATTTACTACTGGTAGTTGATTTTCTTTTTAAATTTGTTAAGCTGTGAAACAGAACTTTACATATATTTACTTTTATTATTTAAAAAACGATCTATATATTTTTTTTAAAGAGATGTTAAATTCGCAAGCACGGCGAGTTTTTACACACAGTTTCTATTAACCGAGATTTCCGATTCCGATTTACTAACAGTCCCAATTAGCTCGGATAATCGAGGCTGCTCTGTATAATTAAAAAATCAATGGCGATCTCACTGTAAACGGGTTTCCCTTTTACTGAGGGATTTCAAAACCGAATCAGCTGATGTTAGTTGCTGTTTCCCTGCTTGATTAAATAAGATTAGTTAAACATTTGAAAATTACCAAATATAAAAGGAACTAAGTCAACAGAGTCTTTGCTTTATGGTATTTTTTAACAACGCTATAAGAAAATGATTTTAAATAAGAGATTTTAAATGTAACGTTTTAAATCTGACATAATTTTCACCAAACTTTCCTTTCTCTTTGTAACATTCAACTGAAAATATTTTTATTATTAGAAAGATAATATTATTATTTGCGCTACCTTAAAATTAGCAACTATAGTTAAAAATATCATCTCGAAATTTGAAATAAATCTCTCATATAAATATATTTTTTAATTTACACTGTTTTGCAATATGTTTTGCAATGTGTTTTGTAAACTGTTTTGGCCACTTTGGCCAATATGACGTAATTTCCTCCATTTACGACTTTTAACACATATCAATGAATTTATTAGTTAAACATTTTCTTTTTCTTTTAATATTCACGTGTAAATATAATTTTTATGACGTAATTTTCAATGTTTTCCTTCTTTTAATGCGTAATCATTTAATTCTAATTTGAAAATAATTGATTATTTTATAATTTTCTTTCATTTTAAGTAAGCATCTGTAAAAACAATTTTTATGACGTAATGTTTAATATTTTCCTGCTTTTAACACGCTATCATTTAATTCTAATTTAGAAGGATTTTTTTCTGTTTATAATAGTCACTCACGTGTGAATAAATTTTTAATCTAAAGGATATATTATTCTTTGCGCTGTTTTAACATTTGGCAACAATTTAAAATAACCTTTTCTAAAATATGTAAAAAATATCTCTGGAAATTCTGAAAATTTTAATTTAAAATTGAAATAAACCGTCAAAAAATTAGGCAAGTTAAGAATAATAAATGCACTCTGCAAACTTCGAGTTTCTATTGAATGATTAAATTGAATGAAAATGATTAAATTCCCATGTATATTTTTTTTTCCTATGAGACTTTTTTAATGAGACAATTTTATCCAGATTTAACATTAAATATCTCTTAAAATAATTCTTCGATTTAAAAACTGTCTAATTCAACGTTTTTATCAAACATTTCTCTATAATACTACGCAATTGCGTCAAAAGATGGCGACACCAGAATTCTGATATGCTTATTATGTAAACTGTAAATATTGCAAAGTTAAATAAAAAGAATTGTCTCGGGGTTATCAAACTTCATTGATATTTATAAATAAAACATTTCAACTAAATTATTTATTATAAAAGAATTATTACATCACAATAGCTTTTATGCAAGGAAAATAATAATTATAATAATAATAATATTATAGATGTCAGTGATTATATATTGATTGACCGTCATAATAATAAAAAATGATATTATAAAAAGAAGAGCTGAAATGAATTATTTTTTTTACGTTTCTGATCGTGTGATTTATATTCAAATAATAATTATTAATGTATATTTTTTGTAAAGTGATTGAAATTAAATATATTTATAAAATTTATGGTAATATTTTTATTGTTGAAAAATTGCCAAGAAATAATCATCATCAAATTGGCGTCATTATAATTGTAATTTTATTTAACTTAATAGCAATTAAAAAAAGTACAAAGGAACTGAGAATAATGGTCAACTAGCAGACTTTTAAAAAAAAAAAAACATTCACATGTGAAAACACGTATCAGGGAGTATCGAACTGCCTATCTTAAGGTCAGTAAACGATGGCCCTTAGCCACTCAGCCAGTGGGAAGACAAAATTCTTCTACCCAAAAGTGGTTAAAAAGAAAGCATGTGTATGAATACAATGTCATGCATTTTCGGTGAAATTTCCATAGAATGGCGAAGAAATATAGTCCGATTTTTCATGCGCATTATAAAACGAACAAGAGTCTTGCTGGAAACAAGTAAATTGTTATTTGGTTCATCTGAAACATATTTATTTGATTTTTAAAAAATCGCCCATGTCATTTTCGAGAGAAAAAGAAATCGAATTATTTAACGAACGAGAGTTTTCCCAGAAAAAGGAAAAGTGTTATTCACCTCGCCTTAATCACAGTTATATTATGTATCAATTTAAAAATAATCGTTAGAACCGTTTTCGAGATTTTCAAATTAGGAACTTCCTCGATATTATACCAACGTTTTAACTTTAAAAATGGCTATTTAGATCTCAAAATATACTGCACGTAGAAATGCAAAAATTTCAGTATACGATTAGACTGCAGATATAAGACTGTTCTAGAAAATTCAGAACAATAAGACATATATCTGCTGAGTTATTAAAAGGCGGCTTTTCGCGTTTTCTTTGATGTCGAGTTAGCTGTATATATGAGTTCCGCCATCTACGAATTCTATGATACGATACGATACGATACGATTTTAACGATACGATTTTAGGCTTAAGGCTGCGTCACTTGAAATACTACCGTCTTCCATGATATACATTCCTGCTGAATCCCGCGAATCATTTATTTTTTCAAAATTCTCCCAAATCAGTATTTTGTGATTAATAAGTGCATAGGAGAGAAAAAAATATCAGCCAGAAAATCGTGAAACATTTTGTCATCTGATGGCAAAAAAAAATAAATTTCGTCAAGTGGCCACAGGAAAACAAAAAACGGGAATTTGTCAGCCGGACAGGAAGGAAAGTCATCGCGAATTTCGGTAATCGGTTGTTCAGCGATTTCCACGGAGTCGAAAAAAACATTGCGTTGATTTGCGCCACATAACCGACACAGAATTTCGTCAAGCTATCCATGAATAAAATCGCCAATTCCGGCCAACCATTCGATCAAAAAATCGTGACTTTTGTCAAAGAACTGCGGAAAAACTCGCAAATTTTGTCAAGAGATCGTGTAAAAAAAGGCGCGATATTTATCAATCAGTCACGGGAAAAAAATTGCGAATTTCGTCAAACAATTGCAGAAATTAATCGCGAACTACGCAGAACGATTGCGGAAAAAACATCGCGATTTAGTCAAAAAGTCAGGTAAAAAATAGCAAATTTCGCCGAACAAGTGCAGAAATTAATCACGAATTTCGTGAAACGATTGTTAAAGAAAATCGCGAATTTCCTCAAGCGATCGAGGGAAAAAAATCGCGATTTTCAGCAAACGATCGCGGGGACAAATCGCGAATTTCGACAATAGATCACGGAAAAAATTGCGAATTTCGGCAAACGATCAAAGAAAAAACGCGAATTTCAGCAAATGATCGCGGAAAAAACGCGAATTTAGGCAAACGATCGCGAAAAAAATCTCGAATTTCAGCACATGGTCGCAGAGAAAAATCGCGAATTTCAGCACATGGTCGCAGAGAAAAATCGCGAATTTCAGCAATCTATTGCGGAATGCTATCTAGAATTTCAGCAAATGGTCAAAGAATAAAAACTGGAATTTCGGCAAACAATCGCGAAAAAGAAAAGCTAATCTCGGCAAACGATCGCAGAAAAAACTCGAATTTCGGTAAACGATCATGGAGAAAAATCGCGAATTTCGGCAAACAATCGCGGAAAAGAAACGCGAATTTCGACACACGATCGCGGAAAAAATCATGAATTTCAGCATACGATCACGGAGAAAAATTGTGAATTTCTGCAAACGATCGAAGAATAAAAACTCGAATTTCGGCAAACGATCGCAGAAAAAAATCGCGAATTTCAGCGGATGATCGCGGAGAAAAATCGCTAATTTCGGCAAACGATCGCGGAAAAGAAACGTAAATTTCGGCACACGACCGCGAAAAAAAATCGTGAATTTCGGCAAACAGTCTCAGAAAAATCACAAATTCCGGAAATCGATTGCGGAAAACAATCGCGGAAAAACACGAATTTTTGCAAACAATCGCGGAAAAAAATCGGGAATTTCGGCAAACAGTCTCAGAAAAATCACAAATTCCGGAAATCGATTGCGGAAAACAATCGCGGGAAAAACACGAATTTTTGCAAACAATCGCGGAAAAAAATCAGGAATTTCGCAAACGATCCCAGAAAAAGTTCGCAAATTTCTGCAAAAGATCGCGGAAAAAAATCACGAATTTCTGCAAACGGTCGATGAAAAAAAAGTAGTATGCTGGGTAACTATGTCTTGAAACTGTCCTGAAATATCGAAAAATGTATGTCCTGAAATATCATCTAGGACCAGAACTACCCCTGCAGGGACCATATAAAATATAAAATTTCGTATTTTAATATGTATACTGGCGCATCTAAAACAAATGCCATATCTAAAGCCTGCAGTTATACTTTTTGCAGTTGGAAGTATGTTTCTATCGTCAGCTGTCAAACTTCTTGATGTTTTATGCATTAATTTTCAGCACTCACGCAAT
This sequence comes from Maratus speciosus, assembly GCA_963932465.1. Lineage (NCBI taxonomy): Eukaryota > Metazoa > Arthropoda > Arachnida > Araneae > Salticidae > Maratus > Maratus speciosus. The sequence continues at coordinate 75,275,359 of OZ010796.1, read as the reverse complement.
TTTAACATACATATTTTCTTTCAAATACAATCAAATCATATTTTATTTAGGGTATCCCAAAAGATGCAAGTTTCGGTCTAGCTTTAAAGGTGGGAGGGGTTTGGGTGAGATCGTGTGTCTGACCATGGTGCTAAAATGTAAGGAGTTACGATTAGACAAATGCTTGATTACAATTTAAAAGCTTCTTTAAAAGATATCATTCATAGACGTGCTGTCAAAATCTTGCCTAAGCCAACGTGGCTACTAGTCCCCTTTGGTAAATCTTTCCCAAACTGAAAGCCGAAAAATTTCAAGAATTTGACACTTTCTTTTTATGACTAGAGAAGAAATTAAAAGTGGAGTAGCGTTTGCACTACAATTAATAATTAATATTTTCAAGATTCAATAAATGAGTGAAACAAAGATTACTGCACATCATTTCTCTTTTGCATTAAATGTTAGCTCAATGTGTAAAAACTCGAAAAAAAAAAATGTTAGCGCAGGGACCCCTAGACTTCAGCCTATTCAGCCTAATGGGTAATCCGCCTCTGGTGCCAACTGAGAATGCTTTTCAACAGACAACTAACTCCCTGCACTGCACAGTTCCAAGGAGAATTTCTTTCTTCCATTGTGAATGCATAATACGTAAGCAAAAAAGCAGGCAAAAAGACGCCCGTCTGACATTGGCCTAAAAGTAAACATGCCACACATAAACTTGAAGCAATTTACAAATTTTTATCCTTTTACCTCTGGATATTTTGATTTATACAAATTTTTTGCTCCAGATTTTTAATTTTTACAAATTTTTCGCTCTGTATTTTTAGACTTTTATAAATTTTTTGCTCTGGATTTTTAGATTTTTAAAAAAATTTTCACTCTGTATTTTTAGATTTTTACAAATGTTTCACTCTAAATTATTACTTTTTTAAAAATTTTTTGCTCTAGATTTTAGGATTTTTACAAATGTTTCACTCTAAATTTTCAGATTTTTACAAAATTTTGCTCCAGATTTTTCAAAATTTTTTGCTCTGGATTTTTAGATTTTTACAAATTTTTTGTTCCAGATTTTTAGATTTTTAGAAGTTTTTTGCTCTGGATTTTTAGATTTTTACAAATGTTTCACTCCAAATTTTTACATTTTTATAAATTTTTTGCTCCAGATTTTTAGATTTTTACAAATTTTTCGCTCCGAATTTTTAGATTTTTACCGCTATCTCTATATAATAAAAGGCAGTGTAACGCAGGGCGGGGCGAATCCATCAATCTTACCAGTCTCCGAGGAAGAGACTCAAGGGTGAAAGGTTCCATTCTCCCATTGGTTGGCAAGAAACAAGAATCCCGCGATTACTTCTCAAGGTTACAAATCCTGATAATTGAGCAGTGGTAGACACTTCTTCCTAACTGAGATTATTTCAAGTATTAAGTTGCAATCATATTAAATTTTCTTTGCGACATGTAAGGAATTTTAATCACGGAAAACAGTGATATGGTATTTTTAAAAATATCCTTTTTTTCCCTGCAAAAAATTGATAAAACTGACTTTCTTTTAAAAAAGTAATCAATTTAACTACTTTAGACTTATTATTTTGTAACTTATTTTTAAATTACACATTACCTATATTTTCCTTTTCTATATACAGGTGTATGTAAATTTAAACTTAAAAAAAAATCAAACATATTCCATATTTTAAAAGTAAAAAATTAATATTTATACGAAAAGTATAATTAATTTTTGATTTATAGCTTTGCATCAGGAGGACAGAAGCTTAGAGGATTAGTCCCCCCCCCCCCTTTCCCCGAAATAATATCCTGGCATTTTGTAACTTATTTTTAAATTACACATGACTTATATTTTCTTGTTCTATATACACGTGTATGTAAATTTAAACTTAAAAAAAAAAAAAAAAAAAAACCAAACATATTCCATATTTTAAAAGTAAAAAATTAATATTTATACGAAAATTATAATTAATAATTTTTTATTTATAGCTTTGCATCAGGAGGACCATAGGCGTAGCGTCAGGGGGGCACGTGCCCCCCCCCCCAACCTTCTGTACCCCGGGCGCCAGAACAGAAAGCGTAGAGGGCGCCAAATGAAGATTTTTTTTGTCTTTACATACAAAAATGTATATATGTATATCGAATTTGCATAAAAATGTCTCGCAGCCGGAAAATCCAAAAGGAAAACTGAACCAAATGCATTAAAATTTACAAATATATAAAAAGATTCATCTATAATAGAAGACTGCAAATAGGAGAATCACTAACATTTTCCAAGGCCAATAGGTCAGTCCAGGAAGCTATAGAAGGAGAAATTTCTCCTATGGCATCTTCCAAGCAAACTTGACCCATGGATGTATTATTAAATGGATGAAGCACGCAGGCTTTTTAACATAGGCTGCCAGGGATCGAGTTAGACAGGGGAATCTTGGGTAATTGCAGTCAAAGCAGGTGTGCAATAACAGGCTGTTTATCACACTTTGGCGCGTTGTTTTTATTTCTGTTAGATTATTTCGCATTTGGTAGAACCGATCAGCGAAAAGTAAACAATATAACTGAACGTTTAATTATTTTGCTTGCGATGATAATTTGGCGTCGTTCTGTAGTATTTTTAAAACTCCTTTTTAGAAGTTTTTATCTTAATTGAATGATTATCCGAAAAGAAATATTTCAGATTGATATTTGTATTTAATTTCGATGTAAATCATTCGAATATTACTTATAAAATAGCAGAATTGGAGAATTCAGGAAATAAAATTTGTTAGCGATGAATAAATTTTTAAACATCTGAAAATAAAAAATGTTTAAAAATAGATCCTGTTAGAATTAAATACTGGATTTTCACACATTTTTGTTAAAAGTTTATTTTTTATTTAAAATTAAATGAAACCACATTCTTTATAAAGTTATTATTTAAACAGGACTAATTATAAATACTTTTAGCAATGCAAAGCTATAGTAATATAATCTGCATTCCAGAAGACAGCAGATTTCAATTATTATTAATAACCTAAGTTAGTTAAAGTGCATTCATTTTTCTTTCTTTCTTTTTTTTGGGGGGGGGGGGGGGGGATTTTGAATAATCTAATGCCTGAACTTGAATTGCAGTGTTTAAATATCTAAACGGTAATCAAATTTTTCACACACAAAAAAAAAAAAAAAAAAAAAATCGTAAGAAAATATTCTTTTGGCATTAATATTTTGAGTTTTGGACATAATTTTGATTATTATTCCTTTTTTGTTTGGGTGGGAGAGTGATAAATAAGAATGTTTTACAGCTGTGACTAGTAAATATATTGTTTCTTTAACAGCGATCCATAGTTATTTATTATATGCATGTTCTTCCACATCCCAATTGCTGTGAAATTTTATTTTCATACAACATGAATATGTATTTGAAAGCAGAATTTACATTTCTGAAATTGGATATTGTAAGAAAAAAATATATATGCATTAAAATTTTGAATGTATTATATGTAAGTCAAAATATGTTTTTACAGTAAATGTATTTCCACCAAGTCATAGATTTTTAAGGACCTACAGTTAAGATTTAAAAATTTCCAGTAAGAAGAGAGTATTACCCAAAAAGTTTTGAACAATGGATATATAGTATTTATTCTATTCCCTGCCCCCCTTCATATAGTTTGACAAGAATTCTTTTTAATTTCTTAGGAGAGAGGAAAAAAAAAAAGCTGTCCCCGTAGAATTTTTGATACTTTTCGGTTAGCCGGGTGCCAGTGTTATACATACATAAATATGTATATATACACACAACATATGCATATAATACATATATGTATGTATATGTATATATAACACTGGCGCCCGGCTAACCGAAAAGTACCGAATTGATTTGTATTCCTGACACTTTAAAAGACAAGGCTGCGATTTTACATATGTTAGCATGAAAGTGCTAATAGTACTAAAATCACTGCACTGATTGTCAAATTTCATAGACCATATTTAGAATTATATTGATAATTGCTATAGCTTCTATTGTTCATAGGTAGTTGAATAGACTGATTCTGTATCCCGTTCTTAATTTTCATGTTGTGAAAATAATGAATAATTGTCAAGTGAAGTATTTGACAAATGCTTCATTTTTATAAGAAAAGGAAAAACAGTTCCATTCCTTTGAATCTGTTATTGACAAGTTCCGTGTCTCTAATTACGACTTCATTAATGTACTAGAAACTAGCAACTTTAGATTTGAGAATAGCCATTATAAAAAAAATTTATAAATTGAAATCAGTTATTCAAAATATCCCCCCCCCCCCCAAGGAAAAATAAATTTACATATTGCTGTTATCCATTTAATTAGTCACTAAGACAATTATACTATATTGTTAGCCAAATCGCAGAAACTGCAGATTATTTAACTTCTTATGTATCTGACAAAAGTTGAAAGTTACTAATAAGCTATACATGCAGGGCCTGATTAATGCACGGGCCTCGGCCCACCAATTATGTGGCTGATTTTTTTCCCCTTAATCAAATACTTTTCACATAATATTCATTTATAAAAAATGAAACGTGAAATTTAAATATTCTGAATGACTCAATAAAATTTTTAGAAACTTTTAAATTAGTATGTTGGTAGCCAAAGTAACATACTGTTGTAAACATGAAAACACTATGTATTTCAGCATATATTTTTAAAAGATAATATGTATCAATTACACAGATTTTACTAATCTAATTATTTTATTCACACAGATTATGGAGAAATAATTTTATTTATTTGATAATGTTACATTTTATTTTAAATTAATCCACATTTGTGTGCCAATTTCGAAGGTTCCAAGGACTAAATTGGCCTGCAGGCCATAGTTTGTGCATCCCTGCTTTAAATTTACATGTTTATTATTAATTAAATAGGTGTTGGGCAAAATAAAATAAGTTGTGTTGCTTTGGGTTAGACAAAATCCAACTAACCTTGACTGTAGATCACTGTTTTTGTTTTGAATTTGTTTTCATCAAACTATAAATTTAATTGGCAATATTTATACAGAAATTAAAATGCAAAAGAAAAATTATAATGCAACCAAGAGTAGTTTAATAATTGATATATTTTAAACAAAATTTCATTGATATTACTTTTTATCTGTCACATATATGTCTGTCTATATATTATCTGTCACATTTTTAAATATGAATGCATGATACTTGCAAGCATAATTATGGAAGGGATTTTTAACCAAACAGTTCTTTTTAATAAAATATGTAATATGAACTTTAAAATGTTCACTGTTTTACTTAAAAGGTGACTAAAAATAATAAAAGAGATGTTAAAAGTTAAAAATATACATTTTATTTAAAAACTTCTTAGTACTTTCAGGCTTTACCAAGCCCTTCATCAAAGAATATTGTAATAACTAATTGCTGTTTATTTATACAAATACGTCACTTCGTTTTCTGATAAAGGGCTTGGTAAAGCCTGAAAGTAGTACTAAGAAACAAAACGAAGTGACGTATTTGTATAAATAAACAGCACTTAGTTATTAAAATATTCTCTGATGAAGGACTTGGGAAAACCTGAAAGCACTAAGCAGTTTTTAAACAAAATGTATATATTTTTAACCTGTAACATCTATTTTATTAGTTTAGTCGCCTTTTAAGTAAAACAGTGAACTTTTAAAAGTTCATATTACATATTTCAAATTTCAGGAATTTGTTGACTATTTAACTTAACTTTTATGAATTCGGCTAATGTTAAACCACTTACTAATAAGGTATATAATGTTTAACATTAATCTCTATACCGTATTTTATGTATAAAATTAATAGTTTTGTTTAATTTATTTTTAATTATATATGCAGAGCATGATGAAAAAAAAAGTACTGTAATATCCTGCAATTTTTTTTTTAACTTTGTTTGCAACTAAAATAATTTAGCAAGGATATTATCATCCATATGTACATACATTTCAAGGATTCTAATTCTTCAAATAAAATTTTAGTGAATATGTAGCATGTAAAAAGAGTTTTGCCCCTTTTTACAAAATTCTTTACCTTTATTGAAAAATGAAAAAAGTTATTTCATTCCATTTTAAAGCTTTTTTTAAAAATAAGATCACCTGCCAAGTTTATCCATTTACTAATAAAAATGAATTCAGGAATGTGTCAGAAAATAATATCCAGTTTGAATCTAAGAACAGTAAAATATGCGAAAATAAGTTTATTTATTTACTTACTTTGTTAGTTAAAATATACATGACCCCTCCCCCATAAGCTGGAATTATGAAATATTTTCTGTCTTTGAAAACAACTCCAATATTTTAATAAAAAT